>CM053027.1:158636571-159236571 GCA_028564925.1 Lithobates sylvaticus | reverse complement strand
CGATCGTGTGTACAGGGCATTAGGCTGATGTCAGATGGGCGATTCTGCCGCTAGGGACAAATCGCCAGCCATACAATCGCTAAAGAGGCTGCTTGTAAGATGTTGCTCTGTTGCTGTCCCGAACGCTGCTGAATCTTCATTGCTGCCTCAGCTACAAAGGGGTTAATTCATTAGGGACAAACAGGAAGCCTCTAAGCGATCTTGCCTCTGGCAATTTCAACCAATCATGTGACCCCGTGACAGCCAATCACATGGGTCACGTGGTTGGGAAGTCTGTTCCATTCCTCCCTATTAAAGATACACTAAAGGATATCTTTAAAGTGGGATTCCACCCTAAAGTGGAACTTCCGCTTTTCGGAACCCTCCCCGCCTCCGGTGTCACATTTGGCACCTTTCAGGGGGGAGGGGGGTGCAGATACCTATCTAAGCTCAGAAAGCTGTCTAGAGCAATCTTTTGGGGTGTTCAAGAGGGACCTTTTGAGTTTGTCCTCTGCACTTGGTGTGGTTTACCTACATTTTACCATGCAGGTCAATTAAAATGGAGCTTATAGAAACATGCAGCACATGTCAGAACACGCTAACACTGCGCATGCTAATGCATGCGTTCTCATTATCTCTTCCTAAACCTCGGTCCTTCATAGCTAGTCTGTCTGGTGTAAAGTTTTCTTCTTTAGCATTCACCTTCTTATCACTTGGTGGAAAGTGTTATTTCTTCCGTGTATAAGTTTATACAACATGTGTTATTTATTGTAGTGTTACCCGAATCTTATGTCTCTGTGTAGCCCATAGAGGCCTGTATGGTACCTATTTGTTTATTTTGTCTTCTGAAGAGTTTTAGCCGGCGATCGTCATGTGGAAGTGGCTGGCACCTGTTGGGTATTAGAGTGACAAACGCCACCTCGGTGAGGTCTGTCACAGCATGCTGAAGTAATAAAAAAGCGAGAGGGCTTCAGAAATGATAATCTGGTCCCTTTTGCTTGGCTTTCCGCCCCAGGCTCCTGGTTGATAAGTCTTCCACTTAAAAGCAGAGTTTTTTTTTTTTTATCCCAAACAAGAAAAGAAAATCCCTGCTCACCTATTAACCTATGAAATCCACATCGTTATTAGCTGACCTTCTGGGGGCAAGAAGCTGAAATGGAAAAAGCCGGGAGAGGGTTTGGTGGAAGGAGACATCCATGTGGGATACATTTATGTGAGAAGATGGCTCGCTGTGGGGTAGCATATCAGGAACCACACACACCATAAACATTGTCCTTTAATGAGGGGAACATTGAACTCAGATTATCTTACGACTGGGATGACATGCAGAAAATATGACATACTCTGAGGTATTTTCATGTAACACTAGACTGGATGTAGGGAGGGCCGTTCACTTGTTTACAATTATCCTGTGTTTCTAGTCACAGACCTTTTTTTCATTTACCTCATGAATGTTTGCCTCGTGTGTGTGGGAGGTTTTTTGTTTTTAGCAATAGTTGCAGTTCTGTACTTGACTTATTCCTGTCAGCAGAAGTGTGAATTGCTTGTTTTTGTTCTTTTTTACACAAGGACAGAGTAAAAAAAAAAAAAAAAATATGCTATCTTTTCTAAATAAAAAAAATGTAATTATTTAAATAATCAACACATAAATATTATCATTGGAATACAAAATCCTTTCTACAATATATTCTTTATATTGTAATGTAACTTTGGCCAGAAAACCAACAGGAATAACTACAGTACGTATCTATAGGAACGTTTTGGCATATACATTTCAAAGTATAAGACTCAAATCTGTGAATTCTGATTGGTTGTTATGGGTTGTGACGCATTTTACGTATATCTCTTTGACTTATGAACTAGGCCCACAGGACTTGTGCCTGGCTCTTCATTTTGGTATATACAGTACAGTGGAGTGAAGGGAAATGTCAGAAGTGACATCAGCTAGTCTGCCTGATCAGTCCTGACATTTGTGTCCTTTTCAACGAAAACACACAAATAACGCAAATAAACACAAACCTGTTATTTTTGGTGCCTCAGCAGAGCCATTGCCCATAAAACATGACAAAACATGGTTTTGTGGTCTGTGGTTTGGTAAGAAAGGAAAGCAAAACATCCATGGACCATTTCACCACAAATTGATTGAGAAACCCAAAAAAGACTTGGATGTACAAATTTAGATGTGTAGAAGTGTAGTTGCTAGAGATTAAAATACGAAACATACAAATTTTTTTTTTGTAAATATAAATGTAATATACTGTATTACTGAGTCTTCTGGTGTGGGAAAGTGGATAGACCGTCACTCCCAAACTGAAGGGGCACAGCACTCCTGAGCTGACTACGTGACAATTACTGTTTTAGACAGAAGAGGGAGCTACAACGTTATTGTACACTGCTGTAAAAAGATAGCTAGATACGATAGATATGATAGATAGATAGATAGATAGATAGATAGATAGATAGATAGATAGATAGATAGATAGATAGATACATAGATACATAGATACATAGATACATAGAAATATACAAATAAAAAGGTTAGAGAGAGAAAGATATAGATAGACAGATAGAAATAGATAGATAAACAAATTAGGTGGATAAAGGCATCTATCTATCTATCTATCTATCTATCTATCTATCTATCTATCTATCTATCTATCTATCTATGTTTATCCTGTTTCCATTAATCAATCAATTTATTAATCAATATATCACTAACCTTTTTCTCTCTATAAATCTAATCTATCTGTACATCTATCTATCTATCTATCTTAGATCAATACAGATTGATATGTAGCATGGTTTAAGATAGATAGACGATAGATAGATAGATAGATTTAGATAGATAGATAGATAGATAGATAGATAGATAGATAGATAGATACAAAAAATACAGTTAGAATAGATAAGGGTCAGAGAGAGACCAATTGATTGATTGATTGATCGATTAGGTGGATACAGGTAGATTAAAGATAGATAGATAGATAGATAGATAGATAGATAGATAGATAGATAGATAGATATAGAAAGGTGAGAGAAATAGAGAGACAAGGACAGAGAGATTGATTAGTAAATTGATTGATTAGTGGAAATCTATGTATCTATCTATCTATCTATCTATCTATCTATCTATCTATCTATCTATCTATCTATCTATCTTCGATACATACAGATAGATTACAAATAGAAAGGTTACAGAGAGAAAGAATTAGTTAGATTGATTAATAAATGGATTTATTATTGGAAACAAGAGCTAGATAGATAGATAGATAGATAGATAGATAAGAATTGTACAGATAGAAGGGTTAGAGCGAATGAGAGAGAGTCTGATTGAGAGTCTGAGTGGATACAGGTAGATTAGAGATAGATAGTTTAATAAATAGGTGGACACAGGTAAATAGAATAGAGATCTATCTATCCATCTATCTATCATTATTTTTTTAAAGGTATTGTACAGCATTGAAAATTGAGAAAAAAATACAAATAAATGTGCTTAAATTGATCTATTTTCATATGTACAAAAAACGTAGATAAGAGCAAGGGTGTTTGCTTGTTAAGGGTTTAGTCAGTGGCAGAACTACCAGGGTTGCAAAGGTCGCACTTGTGCCCAGCCCTGAAGTCCTGCTACTTTGTTGGGGGGGGGGGGGGGGGGCAAGAGACTGTGGCTCCCCAGCAGGTACAGGGCTCTGAGCTGCGAGTGTCTCTCTCACAGCCCAGTGCCAACACTGACACTTCCCTCCTGTGTCTGCCCTGCCCACACGGGAACGTATGGGCGGGAGGTTTGAAGCCCAGCAGCCACAAGAGGAAAAGGTGCAGCCTGCCGATCCACTGTGAAGCGTCCCCCTCCCTCACTTCTCTCTCCTTCCTCTCAGTGTGTATTAATGTAAGAGGGATTCCGATGTAAGGTGGGCCTTGGTGAACAGAGACTCCCTTACATAAGAGTTCCCCTTTACACCCGTGTCCACAGCATTCCCTCTTAAATCAGAGCCCCCCTTAAATCAGGGTTCCCCTTTACATTAAAGTCCACAGAGATACCCTTGTATTATTGACTGCTTTACAAATTCGCTGCTTTATAAAAAATGCTGCGCTCTTTTTGTCCTGATCTATAAGGTAACAGCCTAGAACCAAAACAAGGTCCACCCACACTATACCTTCATCAAAGATCAGCTCCTTTATAAGATAACATTGGATGAGATCAGGGGCAGTTGAAAAAAGGGCAGTTGAAAAAAGCATTCAACTGCCTCTGAACGTCCGTTTTTTACCAGCAGCAGTGTACATGGGGTCTAAAAGGAAGACGCACTCCACTGTATATCTATCACAGCCAAAAGTCTCACTTCTATTGGTTCAGTGCTATTATACACATCAGACATACAGTATATCAGTATTTCCTGTTTTAGGTGAACGTTGTGATGAATAATGATGGCAAACATACACTTACTGGCTACTTTATTAGGTACACCTTGCTAGTACCGGGTTGGACCCCTTTTGTCTTCTGAACTGCCTTAATTCTTCGTGGCATAGATTCAACAAAGCATTGGAAACATTCCTCAGAGATTTTGGTCCATATTGACATGATATTGGCATCACACAGTTGCTGCAGACTTGTTGGCTGCACATCCATGATCCGAATCTCCGGTCCCACCACATCCCAAAGGTGTACTATTGGATTGAGATCTGATGGCTGTGGAGGCCATTGGAGTACAGTGACCTCATTGTCATGTTCAAGAAACCAGTGGTGAGATGATTTGAGCTTTGTGACATGGTGCATTATCCTGCCAGAAGTAGCCATCAGAAGATAGGTACACTGTCGTCATAAAGGGATGGACGTAGTCAGCAACAATACTCAAGCAGGCCGTGATGTTTAAACGATACTCAATGCTAAGGGGCCCAAAGTGTGCCAAGAAAATGTCGCCCACACCATTACACCACCAGCCTGAACCGTTGATACAAGGTAGGATAGATCCATGCTTTCATGTTGTGTAGGCCAAATTCAGACCCCAACATCTGAATGTGAAAGCTGAAATTGAGACTCGTCAGACCAGGCAACGTTTTTACAGTCTTCTATTGTCCAACTGTTCTTAGCTGACAGGAGTGGCACCCAGTGTGGTTTCTGCTCTTGAAACCCATCTGTTTCAAGGTTCAAATCAAAATGCTGAGTACACACGAGCAGAAATTCAGCCAGCAAAAGACCGATGAGAGCTTTTGGTCGGAAAATGCGACTGTGTGTATGCTCCATCGGACTTTTGCTGGCTGAATTCCTGCCAGCAAAAGATTGAGAGCAGGTTCTCAATCTTTCAGTCGGAAAAAGTTTTGATCGTAAATTCCAATCGTATGTACCAATTCCGACGCATGCTCGGAAACAATTTGACGCATGCTTTGAACTTAATTTTCTCGGCTCATTGTAGTGTTGTACGTCACCGCGTTCTTGACGGTCGAAAGTTCAGAGAACTTTTGTGTGACCGTGTGTAGGCAAGCCAAGCTTGAGCGGAATTCCGTCAGAAAAACCATCCAAGATTTTTCCAACGGAAAATCCGCTTGTGTGTACGCGGCATTATGCATTCAGAGATGGTATTCTGCAAACCTTGGTTGCAACGAGTGTTTATTTGAGTTACTGTTGCCTTTCTATCGTCTCAAACCAGTCTGCCCATTCTCCTCTGACCTCTGACTTCAACAAGGCATTTTCATCCACACACCTGCTGATCTCTAGATATTTTCTCTTTTTCTGACAATTATCTGTAAACACTAGAGACGGTTGTGTGTGAAAATCCCAGTAGATCAGCAGTTTTTGAAATACTCAGACCAGCCCGCCTGGCACCAACAACCATGCCACGTTCAAAGTCACTTTCTTCCCCGTTCTGATGCTCAGTTTGAACTTCAACAAGCCATCTTCACCACGTCTAGATGCCTAAATGCATTGAGTTGCTGCCATGTGATTGGCTGATTAGCAATTTGTGTTACCAAGCAATTAAATGGGTGTACCTAATAAAGTGGCCGGTGAGTGTACGTGATAATGTTTAATGATCCATCATGGATAGTATGGTGAATCTTGGGAAAATCTGAATTTCCACTGTCTGTTCTAAACAGATCTGACAGATTTACGTACTCCAGTTTTCTTATCAGTGACAGCACAAATGATAGCTCCAGTAATTTCTTCCGATAAGATTCTTGCATATGATGCACATGCAGACGTAGAAGTGGAACATTATAATTGATGATAATAGTATTTATTACATGCAGTGAAGTACAGTATATCGTATGCTGATAGAGTAGAAAGAATATGCAGAAAATGGTAATTAAGTGACTGATAGAATAAAAGTGGTAAAGGTCAGTAGATAAAATAGTAATGTATACTGACATATGGTCAGTCTCTAAATGGTATATTGTATCCTTACTTTTTCTTTTGATAACTTTGTAAAGGTTCTGTCCTGCAAAGGTGAACTTGTAATGAGAGCTGTGTTTTGAGACGCAACGCATGGACAATAGATCTGGGTTAGTGGTCACTGTGCACAAATGTTGCTTGTGGTCACCATTGTGACTTGCCTTTTCAAGTGACACGAAGTGAAATACGGGTGGACATTTTCCCTCGGGCCATTTGCTTACGACCATTTGTGAAGCACCAAACTGCTCAAGTGCAGATCATTTTCGTTTAAGAAACTGTTTAACTGAAATGACCTTTATCTCATGTTTCTAAAACTGGGCAATAACTCAAGCAGACAGTTTTCTGTGAATCATAGGTAAGATTTATGGAGGAGTTGCATGTTCCTTAGGAAGAAGACACTATTTTCCAGGGAAGCGGACACCTGTGCTGTATTTTAGAAGGTGTTGAGCTGATCAAGTGTAAACTCAGAAAGTCCCTTAGGGTAGCATTGAACCCATGACCTTATGTATTTATACTGTAAGTTTGGTCCGATTTAAATAATTGTGGACTGCTTTGTTCAGAAGACGGGGATCAATATATGACTTTAATAGCTGATGTAATGGGCTCATTTATTCTCTTGTGCATTACATAGGATGACATATGATAGCCGGGGTAGATATTGCTAATGCATGAATTGGAACTGGAACTAAAAAGTATCCTGTACATTGCCGACAAATGGCAAGAACAGTGGACTAATAATATTGATGTACTTGGAGCAAGGCAGGAGTATTGTGAGGTCCAAGTATAGAATGTGTGTAGCATACCTCCCAAAACGAACTCAAATGATAAAGAGGGACACCTATTAGCCCACAGTATATAGGCAAAGGACACATCCATATAATGACCTCAGTTACACGGGCCACAAACATCTAATATGCAAAAGATTATTGACTAACCCACACACGTCCTTTTTTGACCTCTATTTTTCCTTTATATTGGTTTTCCAAAATATTATTATTATTATTATTATACAGGATTTATATAGCGCCAACAGTTTACGTAGCGCTTTACAACTTGAGGGTAGACAGTACAAATACAATACACTTTAATACAGTAGGAATCAGAGGGCCCTGCTCCTTACAGCTTACAATCTAAGAGGGGAGGTCAAGAGATACAAGAGGTAATAACTGTGGGCGATGTGCAGATTGAGAAGATAAATTTACAGTTGTTAGGTGGGGGCCAGATAGGCTTCTCTGAAGAGATGCGTTTTCAGGGATCGTCTGAAAGTGGATAAAGTAGGAAAAAATTGGACAGATTGGGGTAGAGCATATAGTAATAAAGAGGTCTGCTAAAAAGTTGCGTGCAGTATAGCACTTTTGGTAGTAAAATATTATATTTTGTATAGCAATGAACACATCAGACCAAAAAGAGGGGCAGTTGAGGCTTTACAAGGGACAGAGGGATTTGGTGTCCAAAGAGGACAGTTCCTCCAAATGAGGGACAGTTGGGAGCTATGGTGTAGGGTACGATGAAATATTGTGTTTTATTGAATCAGTGCTGTTTGAAGCTGGCATGGAACTCACTTTTATGGAAACAAAAATGTACTAACTGAATTCTTGGACAAGGCCAATTATCAGTGCAACCTCCACCACCATCGTCACCATTAATGGTGCAGTACGGAGTGAGCAGCTTGGTGATCTGTCGAGAAACATGTCCACTTCCTTGTGGGACTGGCAACGTAGTGATTAGTATATGGCTGCATACTAAAGTAGCTCATAAATGATTATTTTTTTTTTTTCGTTCAATCAGCATTTTAAACAAAAAAAACCCCCAGAAATTACTCCATTCCATCATCTACATACTTGAGGTAGAAGAGGGGAATCACTGCCGCTGAGGTATTGTATTCTGACAGCAGCTAGACTTCACCATGGTCTGAATACACTGATCAGCACTGCCGGCTATAGCCAGAGGTGCTGTTCATGTGGAAAATTTCCAACAGGTTGCATGTAGACATGTGCACAACAAAAAAATTTGTTTATTTTCGTGTCGTTTTTTTCGTTTCCGAAAAAAAATCGCCTTTTTTCGTTTCGTTTTTTTCGTTTCCGTCGATTCGTAACGATTCGTACATTCGTAAGTCGTCGTTGTTCGGATTCGTAACGATTCGTACATTCGTAAGTCGTCGGTGTTCGTATTCGTAACGATTCGTACATTCGTAAGAGTTATTTTTTCGTTGATTCGTTTTTTCGTTAGTTTAATTTTCGGACGCATTCGTATTTATTCGTACATTCGTAACATTCGTAACATTCGTAGATTCGTAATCGGAGCATAATTCATAATTTGATGTAATGTGTATGCTATTATTACATTTTAATAATTTACGAATTGAAAAAAAAGTTACGAATCGAAAAAAAAAAGTTACGAATCGAAAAAAAAGAGTTACGAATCGAAAAAAAAGTTACACATTTTTTGGTTCAATAGAGACACGGAAAATTACAAATCGAAAAAAAAAAGTTACGAATTGAAAAAAAAGTTACGAATCGAAAAAAAAAAGTTACGAATCGAAAAAAAAGTTACGATTTTTTTGGTTCAATAGAGACACGGAAAATTAAAAATCTAAAAAAAAAAAAAAAAGTTACGAATTGAAAAAAAAGTTACGAATCGAAAAAAAAAAAAGTTACGAATCGAAAAAAAGTTACGAATTTTTTGGTTCAATAGAGACACCGAAAATTACAAATCGAAAAAAAAAAAAAAAAAAAGTTACGAATTGAAAAAAAAGTTACGAATCGAAAAAAAAAGTTACGAATTTTTTGGTTCAATAGAGACACGGAAAATTACAAATCGAAAAAAAAAAAAAAAAAAGTTACGAATCGAAAAAAAAAGTTACGAATCGAAAAAAAAGTTACGAATCGAAAAAAAAGTTACGAATGTACGAATTTTTTTGTTCAATCCATTCGAAGCACGTTTAGCAGCACCATTGTAAGGGACACGGAAAATTACCAATTCAACAAAAAAAAAAAAAGTTACGAATGTACGAATTTTTTCGTTCGTTTTAGTTTTTCGGATTTTCTTCATTAGTACATTCGTTGTTTCTAATTAGTTTTTTTCGGATTTTCGTTGTTTTTCGATTCGTTCGATTCGAATGATTCGTTAATCGGATTCGTACGATTCGAACGATTCGTTACGATTCGTTATTCGGATTCGTACGATTCGAATGATTCGTTCATTCGTATGAAAACGAACGAACGAAAATAACAAAAAAAAAAAAAAAAACGAAAAGAAAAAACAAAAAAAAACAAATTGCACATGTCTAGTTGCATGTACAGTACATCAATATTATTAGTCCACTGTTCTTGCCAACCCAAAATGTTGAATATTCTTTTACTCCATGATAATGGTAAACAGCACAAATAGAGTACCAGGTGTCCTAATCAATCTCCCTTTTATCCAAAAGTAAGAAAAAAAGTTTTGCTTTTATATATACTTTAATTCACCTACAACCTTTTTTTTTTTTTACATTAAATAACTTTGATTCATACTGTCTTTATACCAATGTGCAAATCACATCACATCATATAAATCTGTGTGCTGTAAGAGAAAAGTGGATTTTCAAAAAAGAATTAACAGACATGTAGTATTTGCTTTACTACTGTTGACATTTACTGACCTACAGTATTTACTGACTTGGTATTTGCTGACTATTCACATTTAGTAATCTGTTCAGATTAGGCATTTTC
Organism: Lithobates sylvaticus; assembly: GCA_028564925.1. Taxonomy (NCBI): domain Eukaryota; kingdom Metazoa; phylum Chordata; class Amphibia; order Anura; family Ranidae; genus Lithobates; species Lithobates sylvaticus. The sequence continues at coordinate 159,226,500 of CM053027.1, read as the reverse complement.
AGAAACATGACATTTTCTGGCTACTGTCATTTTACTGACCGCAGGCTTAACTGCCAAATAGGTTAATTTGTAGAGCAAGTTCAACATTCATTTTAAACTGCAAATGTCTGAACACAAGTGAGACAAGAGTTTTGTGAGCTGAAGCAGTACAAAGTCTGAGTTCATTGAGAAAAAAACATTACCGTCTAATTCATCTCATTTATTTTATATATGCCATTAATTCTCAGAGACTGGAAATAGATTTACCACTCTTAAGCCCTGTACACGTGGGCGAAAACAGCTGGTACAGCAGGAACCGGCTGATCTCACGACTGGCTTCTCTTGAATAAGCATGCTCGAAGACCAGCAGTCGATGGGAATCCGATCAGTGCTTTCAGCCAATGGGATGAAAGAAAAAATAAACTTACTGTGTGTACAGCATTATGCTGAAAGCCCCCATTAGTCACTCCATGTTTTTGTCCCCTTCTCCCCTCATTATAATTATTCACTTTAGACCACCCTTTCTCAACCCTTAATACAGGGGATCTCACAAAATAATATTCATGTCTTGGGGAACCCCTGCTAAATGATTACATCTCTAACTAACAGCATATTTGTGTGGTCAGTAAGATGTAAATATAATAATACATGAAAGAATAAAGAATGTAGTGTGTCTAGCATATTTGTCACCCAGAGCAGTTTTTATTTTTTTAACATTCCCCTGCTCTATAGGGTGAAAATTGTAGTGCCTTTTACAATTGTGGTCAGTGGAAAAGTGCTTTCCTATACTGGCAGTCGGTGTAGTGGTCTTATACCTTGATGGTCAATGGATAGAGGGACACTTATACATTGTTGACGAGTGTGGGAAAACTGCTCCACTTACACACAGCTAAAAAGATAATTGATCTCAGTGGTTAGTGGGAGGTAGAAACTCTTCATTGCTTAAGGAACCCCTAGAAACCTCTGGAGGAACCGCGCAGGGCTCTATGGAGCCCAGTTTGAGAAACCCTGACGTAGACCCTCCTCTTCCTTTCTGCTTCAAGTCATTGACCATAAAGTGTATCAGTGTTTTCAGAATAACAGCTGCAGGAAAAATGAGCTGGTAAGTACATTATATTCCAAGAAAACGCTCCACCAAGTCTAGTATCCTCATTTAACCAAACGGTAACAAACTTAAGTTGGAAGACTCTAGTAATCAAGTAGCAGGATTTATTAACAAAAGTCTATTTTATTCTAAATTAGGAAACGGTATAATGCTTACTTTACGGTGGCAAACAGTATTGGCGGAGTGATGATCGGGGATAATTTTTAGGTTGCATGTAGTGAACCTTTCCTCACCCTTCTTGCATAGCCAAAACATAAGGCTGCGTTCACACTTGAACACGCAGTGGCTCCCAGTAGGAGTCTGGTGCATCTTCGTTCACAGTTTCAGGTCTGATTTCAGCCCAAATTTTTGGGCGGAATTTGGAACTAAAACGGACCAAAAGACGCACAGGGCTCCTGTGCAATTCGCACTGGAGCTGCTGCGGAAATGTGTGAGCCGGCTCCATAGAGAGCCGGTCACAATCTCCTGCTATGCAAATTGGGAAATCCGCATCCAATTCGCATAGGTGTGAACCCAGCCTAAATGTATATCCAGCAAATGGAGAAGCAACACTGATTACAGACTGTTTAGGTAAGCACTACCAATTACAGACAGAAACTGCATCTGAATGGATGAAGTGACTGGCTGACAATTTTCCACCTGGCTACTCTTTTGGCAAATATTTCATGAATTTGAGTCATAAGATTGCCCTGTATTTGGATCCATCCATCTTCCCATCAACTCTCTCCGGTTGCCCTGTCCCTGCTGAAGAAAAGCATCCCCACAACATGATGCTGCCACCACCATGTTTCACTGTGGGGATGGTGTGTTCAGGGTGATGTGCAGTGTTATTTTTCTGACCCACACAGAACAATTTGCTTTTAGGCCAAAACGTTAAATTTTTGTCTCATCTGACCAGAGCAACTTCTTCCACATGTTTGCTGTGTCCCCCACATGGCTTCTTGCAAACTGCAAATGGGACTTCGTATGGCTTTCTTCTTGACACTCTTCCATAAAGGACAGATTTCTGGAGTGCATGACTAATAGTTGTTCTGTGAACAGATTCTCCCACCTTAGCTGTGGATCTCTGGAGCTCCTCCAGAGTTACCATGGGCCTCTTGGCTGCTTCTCTGATAAATGTTCTCCTTGCCCGGCCTATCAGTTTAGGTGGATGCCAATGTCTCGGTAGGTTTGCAGTTGTGCCATACTCTTTCCATGTATGGATGATTGAACAGTGCTTCGTGAGATATTCAAAGCTTGAGATATTTTTTTATAACCTAACCCTGCTTTAAACTTATCCAAAACTTTGTCCCTGACCTGCCTGGTGTGTCCCTTGGCCTTCATGAGGCTGTTTGTTCATTAAGGTTCTCTAATGAACCACTGAGGGCACAGAATGGCTGTATTTAGACTGAGATTAAATTATACACAGGTGAACTCTATTTACTAAAAGGTGATTTCTGAAGGCAATTGGATCCACTAGTTTCTAGTTAGGGGTATCCGAATAAAGGGGGCTGAATACAAATGCAAGCCATACTTTTCAGATATTTATTTGTAAAAATAATTGAAAACCATTTATCATTTTCCTTCCACTGCACAATGTTGTGCCACTTTGTGTTGGTCTATCACATAAAATCCCAATAAAATACATTTACATTTTTGGTTGTAACATGACAAAATGTGGAAAATTTCAAGGGGTATGAATACCTTTTCAAGGCACTGTATTTGCCATACTAGAAATCAGAGAGCAGTGCCCCGAGATCAAGAATGTACATTCATTCAAAAATAACTTCCAATTGCTACTTCTGCCTTTATGAATTATATAATTGCATGGCGATCACTGCACATCATGCAACGCACGTTTGGGTGCCATTATTCCTTAATGGAACCCCAAACGCGTTGCAATTCTTCTGCCATTGTCATGCAACAGGATTAGTTGGCCATCGTGGCAAACCACGCCTTTCAAAATCGTGTGAAGCTTGTCGTTCCAAAAAGGTGCAGGAGCTTCTTTTCGGGCGGCAAAGGGCATTCAAGTTAATGGGCTGTTTTTACTGATCCCTGTGTGAAAGAAGCCTTAGGCTCCATTCACACTTTAAGTTCCATATCCCGTGGCGATCACTGCACAACATGCAACACCCGTTTGGGTGCCATTATTCCTTAATGGAATCCCAAAAACAATGCAATTTTGCCATCATTGTCTCACGACAGGATTGCTTGGCCATCATGGCAAACCACGCTTTTCAAAATCGTGTGAAGCTTGTCGTTCCCGAAAAGGTGCAAAAGCTTCTTTTCGGGCGGCAAAGGGTATTCAAGTGAATGGGCTGGCCCTATGCGACAAGCAAAATCGCATGCAGATTGCTCAACAAAATCTTAAGCGGGACTGCAAAAGTGTAAATGGAGCTTTAGACCTCATGAGAGTGGTCACCAGGACAAATACAGCTAAACCTACCAAACGAGGACGCAGATGTGAACAATGAAAAATTAGCAAATGGTCTTATCCTTCTTTACTCTAGGAAAACTATTTTGGAACATTTTTTATACACAAAATGTTTCCCGACATATAGTAGTTTACTGAGAAATGGATCATTTTCTGCCTTTAGCAACAACCTGGATTACAGTTTTGTCTCAAAACAAATCAAACTGAAACCACAAGTATAACAAACGCCACCTTTTTACATACCGGCGATGAATCATTTACCTTGACACTAATTTAATGTACTGCCTGGGCCGTAGCGTTTGTGATAATCTGTACACAAAACCAATTTCCTACACTTCACAAAGTAAATTATGACCTTGCTTCATCCAGCAAATTAGAACTTGGGTGAAGATGAAATCAATATTACACATTTTCGCAATGATATATTCTGTAAGTCATTTTTCATTTGGGGTCTGAATGTCAGTGCAATGCTATATATGTATACACACACTATGTTGGCACAGCACAAAATAGAAGTCATTATTACAGAGAACAGCCAACAGGCGTTCATTTATTATCCAGATGTTTTATTGTATTGGAACTCAATTTGGAAGCATGTATAACATCATTCTTGTCTAAAAATTGTATGAGATATTTACTTTGTGTGCATATTAATTTCACCATATTCATTATGTCAAAAATGTATAGTTTATGGTCTTGATTTAGAACTTGTGTTTGCCTATATAAATATATGTTTATTTTGAGTGCAAAGAAGAGTCATTTTAAAAGTCCTTAAAATATAGTTAAATCTGCTTTGCCAAAAATTCTTAAAGTTCACTCTTCGTCTAGAGACGTAATAAGCAACCGTTGAAGCTAATAGCTTCTTATTGATAAACCCAAAGAGGACTTCCCTTTTCCCGATAATAAAACTGAGAACACCAATGTAATCTTAGCTTGGGAATGAATAAAGGTAGTCACAGTTACCTGACTGTGTCTTGTATCGTTTGTCCATTCTTATAGGGTTGGAACCTCCCACCAGACCATACCTGTGCAGGTATTTTTAAAAAAGATGTAATTAGTGGCTGTTGCTCCGCCAGCCCAACACTGATGTCAGACGCTTATTTTTCCAATTGAGGAGTATAATATGGTATGACGTATATGTGTGAGATGAGTTGCATGATGAAGTTTGCACCTCATATACACAGTACGTTTTGGGAAAAAAGCCCCCCCCCCCCAGTGCCTCAAGAAACCATAAAGTTTAGGTGCAGAGTTGCATGCTTGTGTTTTTTTTTTTTTTTTGTAGGTTGGAACTGCCTGCTTTAAGGTATATACTTAACCTAACAACCCTAACAATAATTTTTCTCCATTTTTAGTCTGTAAAATATAGGAGCTGAGTGGATTTCTGGCAGATCAACAGTTAAGCCAGGCATACATGGATCGAAATTTGGCCAGTTTGGCCATGGACTGGCTAAATTTCGATCCATGTATGGGCAGGGAGGTTGTACAGAATTAGATCAACCAGGGAGGTTGTACAGAAGGCCATCTACTGATCGACTTCTGTGCAACCAGCCTGTCGGGTTTTTCGCGTGGGTTTCCTCCAGGAACTCCAGTTTGCTCTCGCACTCCAAAGACATGCTGGTAGGTTAATTGTCTCCTATATAAATTGACCCTAATGTGTGCATGAATGTGAGTTAGGGACCTTAGATCGTAAGCTCCTTGGGGGCAGAGACTAATGTGAATGTACAATATACAGTAAATATACTGTGAATATACTGTATGTAAGGCACTGCGTAAATTGATGGCACTGTATAAGTACGCAGGAAAAAAAATGGAAAACATGGAATAGACTGGCGCAAAACACAGTGTGATCATGAACACTAGGAGCTCTATGAGTGAACAAGCAAACACATAGGCATCATAGGATATGAAACAGTCCTTCAGCTTAAAAAGTCCATAGTCCAATGTATGAACAATGATGGCAGCTGTCCTCAGAGATAAGCCAACTCTGTGGGATACAAGCAAGACAGACAAACAGGAAGCACCACCTGAGTGTAGTATTAAAACAAGTGGTTTAATCACAGAAATAAAAACACTCACAAGAGGAAGGTATAAAATGGGCTCATATGGTCTGGGAGGGGAGGTGGGGCGCTCTGACCCATCCCGCAGACATCATGCTCTGGTGCTGTGGAGAGGCTGGATGGCATTCTGTAGTGACAGGGAAGCCAAAGAAGCCACCATGAACCGCAGGGCGGATGTGACATCACCGGAGTCAGAGAGCCAACCAGGAAACAGAGAGAGAGAGAACGATTGGGGTGTAAAGGCTACGCGCTCGGAGATTCAGCTCCTTCTACTGGCCAGTAGAAGGAACTGTTTAAGTACCTATAATAAATATCTAATGCCTTGGCCTTGTCCTCCATGACACTAAGGGGGTATTTACAGTGGATACCAGTCTCTTGCTTAATACTGGGTTTGCACATGTGGTAATGCACACGCATTAAAACGCGTGTTATATCGTGCATTCTTAGGTATCCAATGGGGTTGAGTTACTAAAAGCAAATAGACTGTGCACTTTGCAAGTGCAGTTGCTCCAGAGCTTAGTAAATGAGGTAAAACTTCATTTTGCAAAGAATAGCCAATCATGGAAGTAAAGCTGCACAATTAATCGTTAAGAATCAAGATTGCGATTCTTTTCCCCTCGCGATCTTAACAAAGCATTTGCCGATTCTATGCAGAGTTCTGTGCTCAAGCCGACAGCTGTAAAAAAAAAAAAAAAAGCAAGCAGTCTGCCAAGTGTTACAACATTCCTCAGCTGCTGAGCTAACTATAAACATTCTAACGTTTTGTTCTGAAGATCACAGGAATGAACTCCGGTCTGTAAATGAGGGAAGTTTATCCACTTAAAGACTAAGCCCTCTTTCACATGGACTGTTCGTTCAGGTCCGCCAGTCAGTTTTTTAGGCGGACCTAAGCGGACGCTCCATAGACCCCTATGGAGCGATGGATGCGAGCGTTGACATGTCCGCTGACATCTGACCTGCTCCAATCCGATAAAGTGTGACAGTGGAAAACCCTACTTTTCCATCCGTCTGCGGATCGGATGGTGTGACGACGGACTCTACGGGCTGTCTTCATCCTATCCCCCATAGGGGAGAGCGGCGCTCTGACAGGTCCGTCCCTGTACAGTGTGCAGAGATGGACCTGTCATCTGCCTGCTCAGCGGGGATTGACGGAGCAATTTATATAATGTGAAAGATAATGTTACGCTGCGAGAATCGTGATCTTTATTCTAAGCAAAAAAATCATGATTCTCATTTTTCCCAGAATTCAGTCAGCAGAGCTTCTCCTCATTTACTAAACTCTGTAACAACTGTACTTGCAGAGTGCACAGTCTATATCACTTTAGTAAATAAACCCCTATGTGCAATGCATTTTTTGTGGCATTGTGGACGTAGTAAGGACCAATTATCTTTTCAAGAATGAGTCAGTCTACTCAAAACTTATATTTCAGTTTTTGGTAGATCCAAATCAGGTTTCTTAGATTTCTCAGTGACTCGGCCTATCAGGGTCCATTCATAACTTTAACATCACTTTTGGATAGGCTGACCCTTTAAAAATATAATTACATTTATTTTAAGTACAAGCAGTCCAAGTAACAAAACCTGCCCTTATAATAACTGTAGCAAAACACCGACTGAGATTAAAATGCATGAAGTGGCCAGGGGCAGAGATTGTGTGTGAACGCCAGCATGATGTTAACATCTAGTTTATTGTGCTTTACAATCTCCCCCATGGTTTTAGTACATATTATTGGCAGGAAGCATTTCTTCCTTTCATGTAGAAATACATGAAGTGTATTTAATAATGCACAACACAATCAGCTGCCTCAGAACTTATTCTCAGCTGAAAACATGAACATGAAAGCAACATCCAAGAAAGCCCTCCGTTGGTTTGACATCACTAAGCTATGTTAGGCCTGCAAGACAAATTTTTGAATAATAACTTCAAAATAATTCTTATTGCCTTAAGGTGACCGGTGCGGCCTTGATGATGGGTGGCTTCCATTTTACTTAAAGAGGAACTTTAGTCTTTTTTCAACTTTCCATTTATTAAATCTCTTGCCCTTGCTGTTTTAACTTTGGATAGTAAAACATTTTTTTTTCTGCCAGTAAATACCTTATACAGCCCACTTCCTGTTTCTTGTTTGGAAAGAAGCCTGGGCTTATGACATCATGCACAGCTCTCTCTCTCACTCTTGTGAGAGTTTGCCAGGAAGGGAGGGGGGGGGGTGAGTCATAAGAGGGCCAATGAGAGCTGCAGAGCTGGATGTGTGGCTCTGTGTGTCTGTGTAAATCCAGGAAGTGAACAGGCAGCAGCTTCAGCTGCACACAGTTAAAATGGTTGCAGCCAGACTCAGTGGAGGGTAGGGATGAGCACGATGTTCGAGTCAAACGTAAGTCCGATTCGAACTTTGGATGTTCACCCGTTGGGAGAATACCGAACATTATGGGGCGTTCGAGGCAAATTCGAGCGTCACGGAATGCCCCATAATGCACTGCGAGAACGCAGTGCATTGGCGTCTTATGATTGGCCAAAGCATACACCTGACCTGCATGCTTTGGCCAATCACAGCGCGCTTTGCTGAGAGAGCCATAATTAGCCAAAAGCAGGGTGTGTTTGACAAATCATGGCTCAGGGGGCTAAGTCCATGCTCCACACTATATAAGGCTGCTTACTCTGTGGCAGTATATAGTGTAATTATGAATGAAGAGAGATTAGGCAGGTTAGTTAGTGGCATGCAGGCAGTGTATTTGATGTATATATACAGCCTAGTATATATATATATATATAGATATTCAGTGTAGACTCTGTATTCAGTCAGTGCAGGCAGTGTAGTATATATATATATATATATATATATATATATATATATATATATATATATAACACAGTGTATTGAAGTGGTTAAGGGGAACCCGCACCATTTTTTTTTTTAAATGGCATGGGGGTCCCCCCAAAATCCATATCAGACCCTTATCCAAGCATGTAACCTGGCAGACCTCAGGAAAAGGGGGGACGAGAGGGTGCCCCCCCCTCCTGAACCGTACCAGGCCACATGTCCTCAACATGGTGAGGGTGCTTTGGGCTACGTCACTTGCGCATGCGCTCTGAAGGAATGGCCGCCTGGGCCTTTCCTTCAGAGTCCTGTGTCATAAATGGCGGCTCCCACGTATATGTGAGGGAGTGACATCATAGCAGCTCCGGCCACTCACACAGTCTGCAAACCCAGAAAGAAGACAGGTGAAGATGGACGCCTTGTCAGCGGTGACATCACAGCGTTGGAAGGGCTTCATTCTAAGGTAAGTTTCACATAATGTGCTAGTATGCAATGCATGCTAGCACATTATGGCTTTACCTTGCAGGTTCCAAAAGAAATAAAAAACACACAGTGGTTTACTACCACTGCCAAAAATGCTCGGGGTGGTTTTTAAAGTGATTTCTCAGCAAAACAAAGCATTGAGACATGGATGGATGGAAGAGTTTGCATTGAATATTAAAAATGAATTAAATAGCGTGTTTGATTTGTGGTGCTCGGATGAAGTGTAGTTCCCCTTTAGGTTACCGTGACAAAGACATTGCATTTGGCAAGATCATATACGTCACCCAGTAAAAGAATTAGGGATCATTTCCTAAGCACAATACTGTTATCTCTTTTCCATCCTCAAGGCAGGAAACCTGGTGGTCCACATTATCATTTTCAGAAATTCTGAAATAACAGAAGGCACTGAAGTTTAATTTCTCATTTACAGGACGTAGTGGCACCTGAATCAGCAGACATAACACCTGTCTGTTTAAAAGGCCAGCAGAGGTTATAGCTTCCATATGCCCCGTAGTTCCCGTGACTGATCTGTTTTTCCAGTAATTACTGCCACTGTACCATATTTTTTAAACTAATGGAGCATGTGGACTCACAAAGCAAGACGGAATTGTTCATTTTTCACCTATAAGCCTCAGATCACCTAGTCAGTATCTATCAGGATCTTATGCTCATTATTTTTTTGTCGATACCTGCTCTCACTTCCTCAATCCTTGCCTAGACGAGGATGATATTGCTCGTTCCTAACAACCCCTTCCCGAATCAGCTGCAGCTACTGATTGTCCAAAAATATGTCCCTTAATCAGAAATAAATTAAACAATTCAGAACACCTACAATAAAAACAAGCATTTTTGTGAACATATGCAACTGCACATGCTTTCCTACAGCACATAGATATGAACAGGGTCTTATAACTAGTACATGTTGGCCGAATGTCGGGAGACATTGGTTGGTTCAACTAGCTGACATTCGGCCAGTGTGTATGTTAGCCGTTCCAACAGAAGCCCAACGGTTTGACCAGCTGACCAGAGTGTTCTGGCAGGGGGGGGGGGCTGTCCCCCTGTCAGAACACAACAGCTCAGCGGGGAGATCGCTGTACCAACATTGGACTGCTGTGCTGGCAGCTGGCCTGCATGGTGCCCAATGTTGTTAACCTCCCTGGCGGTATGATTCTGTCTGGAATTTTGTGCTGAAAGCGGTACAATTATTTTGCATGGAAATTTGGCGTTTTTATATTGTAGGCATGCAATTCTTATGAAAATCTGTCCGAACCAGAGTCTAGTAGACATCCCGGGTATGATAAAGTTTGAAACATAAAATCATAAATTATAATATAATAAAAATATATATAAAAAAAATGATTCAATAATGTAATCAAATCAAAATCACTGAAATTTGCTCAGCTGCAAAATAGTCGCTGTCATTAAATTTAGTGTTTGATGATAAATTGTGATTCTAATTTATTATCGGTGTTTTCTAGCTGGTCTAAAACCACTTTTGACATAAAGGGACACTTTTTGGTTGCTATGGACAATCTCCAGTTTCCAGGCAGAAAAAAAAATCTTTTTATTATATAAAATGACATGCAGGGCACTGGGCAGACCACTAGGGACAAAGGGGATGTGTATTTTTTTTATACAGTACTGTAATCTGTAAGATTACAGTACTGTATATGTACTGTGTTTTTAAACTTTTTTGAATTTGGTGCCGATCTCCGCTCCCGTGTGTCGTAACGTCGCAGGGAACGGAGATCAGCGGCACTCGGCACTGTGTGAATCGAGCGAGCAGACGGCTCGCTAACACAGCGGGGAGACATCGCAGGATCCAGGGGATAAGGTAAGTAACCCCCCCCCTGTATCCTGCAATGCAAGCCCGAGTCTGGCTCGGGGTTACCGCTTTTGGTACTGAAGTTCCCGCCCCGAGCCAGACTCGGGATTACCTCCAGGGAGGCTATGCTGTATAGTGCTTTGTTTGACCAAAAAATTAAAGGCTTGATCTAACCTCCAGCATGTTGACAATTTTTGGGCAATTTTTAGGCACCCCTAAAGAATCCAGAAGGCATCCCAGGGTGCCACGGCACCCTTGATGAAAAAGGCTGAACCAAAGTACAGGCATACCCCACGTTTACGTACTCAGTAGGACCAGAGCATGTATGTAAAACGAAAATGTACTTAAAGTAAAGCAATACCTGTTTTCACTTCTGGGGGATCAGGGGCTGTAGTGGGGGGTCAGGGAGTGTAGTGGGGGGGGGGTCAGGGAATGAAGCTTATAGTACTGTACAGTACAGAACAGTACACATACATTTAGGCAGTAACTCTGGGCTGGCTGGTAACTCTGGGCTGGCTGGTAACTCTGGGCTGGCTGGTAACTCTGGGCTGGCGGGCATTGCTAGCAGGCAATTCTGGGCTGGCTGGCGGGAACTTTGCCTCTTTACTTACAGCCTCTTCACTGGCAACAACTCCAGGCAGCAGCTCCACCTCTTCCAGGCCATACCGCGGGTGCGGGATGTCTTTACTTGTGAGGTACTTTACATACACTCGCAGGTATGTCCGTACTCGCCAGTGTACATAAAGTGAGTGTACTTAAAGCGTGGTATGCCTGTACTGTGATTTCTGAGCACTAATAAATACTTGAAATGTTAGATTTACACATTACATTGCATGAATGCCTTAAACATGAAAAACTGTGCTAGCTGTGTTACTTGCATGGCGATTTTCATCAGTTGGTAATAGTAGTCGTTCCATCCAAACTGGAGTTCCTGTTTACATTGTTATTAATCTAACAAGACATTCTTAACATGACTGTAAAAGAATGGTAAGGAATGTCATGAAAGAGCAAGTAAATTGTGATATATGGTGTGTTACAACAGCTATTAAAATGTATTCCTTGGGTCAAACATTTCTAGCTCTAGGGTATAGGCCTTGGTATCAAGCAATCCATCCCTTCCCCACTGCCATGACTGTGTTGCGATCTTTGGTACTCTTCCAACCTCTGAGCCATACTTTTTCTGTGGGTGTACACCTAAAATGCATACTGGAGCTGCATTACCCACTGCATTACCCACCCATACAGCACTTTACATATACTGTATATTGTACATTCACATCAGTCCCTGCCCTAAAGGAGCTTACAATCTAAGGTCCATAACTCACATTCATAAATAAACATACAAGGGACAATTTAGACAGGAGCCAATGAACCTACCAGCATGTATTTGGAGTGTGTGAGGAAACCCGTGTACCCAGAGGAAACCCACGGAGGCACAGGGAGAACATGCAAAATCCAGGCAGGTGGTGCCATCGTTGTATTTTGATGATGCCAATGATGGCAGATGGAAGTGTTAACCACTTAGCCAATGTCCTGCCAATTTAGGCAATAGTCAATTAACCTATCAACATGTCTTTGAAGTGTTGGCGGAACCTTACACAAAAGCACATACAAACTCTATACCGATAGTTTCCTGGTTGGGATTCAAACCAGGGACAACATTGCTTCAAAGCATAAGGGTTAAACACTAAGCCACTGTGCCGTCCTTTAAGCAATCTGTCTTGGGTTGTTATAGTATAAAAACACTTTGATGATAATTTCGAGGTGAAAATCTAACTGGCATTTACTAACATAACATGCTACGTTGATGGGACTTCTATGTAGTTTACATATGACATTTAAGATCTTCAAATACTGAGCGCCCAGTTTAAATAGTGTGAAAGAGTCACTTCCCTTGAGATTACCAGACTCAGCTGCATAGAATAAAGAAGTGGACAGCTGGACTACCATCTCAGATTACAGGTAGCATCTTTTTCGGGTGGTCACAAGGGGTTACTATTGTTTTACAATTACTATATTATCATCTGCTTGAAGAATGGAATGTTCGTTGGAATATGATTCAGTAATGCTTGGTCTTTTACAGCTATTTTGGGATATTATTTTAGGACATAATGCTGATATAGTGTGCATTTGTGGTTGCATAGGCTAACCTTTTGTCTGGGCCCAAATGAATACTTAACACCTTGTAAAATATGACAGTTTTAAGTTTGTGTTACAAAGGGGAGTTAGAGAAAGCTGTCAAAGCATTTTATGTGTGGCTGAGTTATTTCATTAAAGATATACTTAATTATATTTTAATAAAAGAGAATTATAACAGCTTGGATGAATGAACTGATATGGCTGTAAAATAGGTTATGTAAAAGTATTTAATGCGTGGCCTTTAGCAGAAGATATTCGTGTGTGTTTTTTTTTTTGTTTTCATAAGTATATGGTCTGTAGTTTAGTATACGCTGTATTGGTTAGGCTAGACGTTGTTTTGGAAAATAGTAATAGAGACAATTAAAATATTATATACTTTTAAAAAAAAAAAGGTGTTTCGATTTTTCATAAACATAAGGAAATAAACAGTACACAGAGGCACCAAAATACAATAAACTACATGAAATTCTATGTACAAAATGAGTATACATACATCGCTTTTGGGAGACCAGAGTGTTAACAAAACAAAGGAGCCCTATGGAGGGGTGTCAACACTCATTAAAGTGGTTGTACAACCGGTTACACCACTTTTACCTACAGGTAAGCCTTTAACAAGGCTTACCTGTAGGTACCCTGAATATCTCTTAAACCTGTACAGTTTAGGAGATATTCAGTATATGATCTGCTGCCAACTTCATCGGCACATCCACATTAAAGAAACGGTCCGCTTTGCCATATGCGTGGGAGTGACGTCATCGCGGCTCTGGCCAATTACAGCGCCGGAGCCGCAAACCCGGAAGTAACTCCGGTGGAAGATGTCCGTGCTGTACTCAGAGAGTTGATGCCGACCCAGGGCATTGTTCTAAGGATTCTATGCAATGCATACTAGCTCATTATGCCTTTGTCTTGCAGGTTTTTTTTTTAGTTTGTTTTGTTTTTCTGAGGTTTACAACCTCTTTAACACCCAATGTTAGAACTGCCAGACCCTGAAACACATTCACACACCACTACACACCACACATCACACACACAAGTGCCCCTAGTCCACCCCAACATGCCACAAAACAGGACTGAAATAAAGAACCCAGACAAAGCAATAAATCATATTTTACACTTTAATAATATAAAATGAAATTTTTTTGCCTGAATTTATGCCACAAATTTTACCACTTTGCAGAGAATGGTAAAATGAATTAAGCACAATTGCGTGAATTCCAAAATGGTGCAATTATCAGTGTATACCTTAGATCTGTTTGCAAATATTTAGGCAAGATGCAGATTATTCATCATGTATATTATTCAGTGCACAATGGATACTCTTACTACCAGAGATCATACAGATGAGCTCTAGTCCCCAGGGTCCAGTACTTAGTTGTTGAAAATCTGAGCACTGGCCTCTCCTTCTACATTTTCCCAAGGGGATCCTAAAAAAAATTCCTATTTCTGCCTTTTATTTTCCTGTGCTTTGAAATTTGTCACCACGAGCCCAAGCCAAGGTAAACATTGCTCTTGTTACATTCAGCTGTAGTCTGTAGCCTGCACTGTAACTGCAGTTAAAGAGGACCTGAACTGTGGAAGCTGTGCCCGAAAAAGGAAAGCTGAGTGCAAACATTCCCACAGATCATTTCCCCATTAATAACTAATTATGCCTTGTTTTGCACTGTGCTTGTGTATGGATGCAGCCATCTTAGTAGAGGTAGGATTTTGCTTATTCATGTTAGAGATTTCTCCATGATAACTGGTGATCAGATGACTGATGAAGTCATATTCAAGAAGAGGTGGAGGAGGCACAGACCCATAAAAGGGATGAAGCAGAAGAAGGGAGATTCTTGCACTGCAAGTCCTCAGGTGCAGCTATCTCTCCAGCAATGGGAACATTGACCAGCACAGTGGTGACATCACCTAATCTCCTTCCTAATCTCTGTCAGAGGTAAAAATGCTTTACATGACCCTACACTGAAATTATACAGCTTTGAGGTTAAAAGCAATATTAATATTAAGCAATAATAGCAAGTAATATTTTTCAGGAGCTCAAGACTAAACTTTAATCTTTCAGAGTACCACGTAGGCACCTAGGACATTTCTTGATGTCTTTATGATAGAGAAAGCCTACACTTTTTGAGCTCAGGACCACCTTAAAAAGTGAGAACAACCTGATGATTTGGTATCCTTATTGGAAGGTATCATTATGATCATTTCTATCACTGTAGATCCCAAAATGCTAAAAATAGGCACATACGTCTTAAATTTAGATACAGGGGGGGATTTACTAAAACCGGTGCACGCAGAATCTGGCACAGCTGTGCATATTAACCAATCAGCTTCTAGGTGTTATTGTCAAAGCTTAATCCAACTAGCTTAACCACTTGACCACTGGGCACTTAAACCCCCTTCCGAACCAGACCAAGCTTTCGGTGCTCTCACACTTTGAATGACAATTATTTAGTCATGCAACACTGTACCCAAATTAAATGTTTGTCCTTTTTTTCACACAAATAGAGCTTTCTTTTGGTGGTATTTAATCACCGCTGGGTTTTTTATTTTTTGCGCTATAAATAAAAAAAAAACCCTGAAAATTCTGTAAAAAAAAAAAAAGTTCATTGTTTCTGTTAAAATTTATTGCAGAGTATTGGCGAGTATTGGCAGGTGTATTGGCGGGAGTATTGGCAGAGTATTTCAGAGTATTGCAGAGTATGGGTAGAGTACTGCAGAGTATTGGCAGAGTACTTCAGAGTATTGCAGAGTATGGGCACTGAGCAGTGCTGTGGGCACTACAGATCCAGCCCACAGCGCTGCTGCAAATGATCTCTCCCCCTCCCCCCATTTGCACTGTACAGATCGGTACAGAGAGGGGAGGGAGGAACCGGTTTGTTTACAAGTGATCGCTCCGTCATTTGACAGAGCGATCAAGATCAGCGGCCATTTACCGTGCTCCGTGATGCCCGGATGCCCTGGAAGACCCGGCGGTCACGGATTTTTCCGTGAGTGCGCGACAGGGGTGCGCAGGAGCAAGATTCTGGGAGGACGTCCATGGACACCCTCCCAGAATAAGCCGACCGCGCCTTTCGTCTATGGCCCGTTCGGCAAGTGGTTAATCGAAGTTAGAAGATGATTAGTAAACTATGCACAGCTGCACCAGATTCTGTGTGCACCAGTTTTAGTAAATATCAGTAAATACAGTGTACTGAGCAAATGTTTCCAGACCAGGACTGAAAACAGGGGAAGCACCAGAAACACCTTGAGATTTGCTTTTTGCTTTCCATGATTAGCTGTCTGGAATCACTAGTAATGGGGCATGGGCAATGTTTAACTAAACTCTTTGCACATTGTTCATATAAACAGGTATGCTCCCACAAGTGATTTTTATTTGTAAGGGACCACACAGTAAATGCATACTGGATTTTGGAACTTTACAGATTTTTTTATTATTATATTGCTAGGCTAGTTGATATATGGTTTAAAGTCAAAAAAATATTTTCAGGTTATATTACTTTACTCTGTAAACTTTTGATTTCTCAATAATTCCCTATATTGTTTTTATTAAACATTGGCATTTTATAACATTTCCATCAGTTACCTTGATTTCAATTCCATACCACCAGGTCTCTTAGTTCCATACTCTTTCAGAGTACATATTTATACCAAAATGTTAAAGCCAGGTGGTATCCGTTTAACAGGTTTTGGAATATAAACGTAAACTGCTACTTTGTGCATGATTACAGTAGGTGTTACTCAATATTGCTGTAGTCAGTGACTGCCAGTTTTCCTCCATGTTCCTTGCTGAATGTCTGTTAATAGGTTCCAGGAACGGCAATTTTATGGGTGTTTCCTTTCAGCCAAACACGTTCTTGGTAAGTACCTGATATGCAGTTCCTAAAGAGTATATTTCATTTGGATACCTCGGATGTTACAAAAATATTATATGTTCAGCAGGAATTTTCCAAGAGAAAAGAGAAAAAAAAAGTGATTGACACCTTTCCTGTGAAGTGCTTTACGAACAGCTGTTGCGATGAATTTAGTTTTTAGGAAGAAATGCTGAAATGGCAACTAAAAGACATAGAAGAGCATAGCACGTTGTAATGTAGTGCTAAGGGTTATACAGCCGTGGTGTATTCTAATGCCCCATACACACGGTCGGAAATTCCGACCACAAAATCCGTCGGATTTTTTCAGACGGATTTTGTCCGACACTGGTGTTGCATACACACGGTCGGACAAAGTTGTCAGAAAATCCCATCATTCTGAACGTGGTGGCGTTCGTTGCGTACGATGGAACTATGTAGAGGCTAGTAGCCAATAGCTTTGGTCTTGTAATTTGATCTGAGCATGCGTGGCACTTTGTCCGTCGGAATTCGCTACACGCGATCGGAAAAAGTCTGATCGGACTTTGTTGTCGGAAAATTTGAGAACAGGATCTCAAATTTTTTCCTACGGAAATTCCGACAGAAAAAGTCCGATGGCGCCCACACACGGTCGGATTTTCCGACAACATGGTCCGATAGGACATTTTCCGTCGGAAATTCCGACCGTGTGTACAGGGCATAAGTCCGGATAATATGTAGCAGGATTATGAGAAAGGTATAGAGAAGCTGCTGCTGAAAAACATGAAAACCCGTTCACTCAAACACTGGATGGAAGCAACATTTTGCGATCTCTCCCAAAATAGGCATAACAGCGCTCTGCCTATGTAAACAAGGCAGAGCGCCGTTCCCTCAGAGGGAAAGATGGAGATCTTGTGTTTCTGCTAAGCAGGAACACAGATCTCTCTATTTCCCCAGTCAAAGCATCCCCCACACAGTTAGCAAACACTCCCTAGGAGTACATTTAACCCTTTAATCGCCCCTGATGTTAACCCCTTCCCTGCCAGTGTCATTAGTACAGTGACAGCGCATTTTATTAGCCGTTATCACACTGCATTGGTGTCACTCTTCCCCAAAAAGTGTCACTTCGTGTCAGATTTGTCTGCCGTAATGTCGATGTCCCGCTAAAAAATGCTGATTACCGCCATTACTAGTAAAAATATAAATAAAAATGACATAAATATGTCCCTTAGTTTGTAGACGCGATAACTTTTGTGCAAACCAATCAATATACACTTATTGGGATTTTTTTTTTACTAAAAACATGTAGCAGAATGCATATTAGCCTAAATTGATTTTTTTTTTTATTTTTTTATTGAATATGTTTTATAGCAGAACGTAAAAAATATAGTTTTTTATTTTTTTTCAAAATTGTCAGTCTTTTTTTGCTTATAGCGCAAAAAATAAAAACAGTTGATCAAATACCACCAAAAGAAAGCTCTATTTTTGGGAAAAAAGGACAACAGTTTTTGTTTGGGTACATTGTTACCAAATACCAGTTAAAATAGCGCAGTGCCAAATTGCAAAAAATGTTCTGGTCAGGAAGGGGGTGAAACCTTCCGTGGCGGAAGTGGTTAAAGAAATCACTTTAAGATGTCTGGTAATAACACATACGGTATTATTGCTTGATAGTTATTTCTAAAAGCTTGACATTTTTCAGGCATTTTGTGAGATTCTTCTTCCTGATGTGTCAAGGCAGTTTTATTTCCTGTGAAATTGCTTAGAACTTCTGAACATTTTGCAAGCATTTTATGAGCAATTCTATGATACATATAATGGGAGATGACATTATGCTGAGAATGTTGCATGCAGAATTTTATCAAAATTCCTCAGTCTTCATCATCATATAACCTTGGTGTGAACAATTGTGAGTTGCCAGTGCAGAGAAAAGCAGCAAAATGCTGAGAATCACTTGTGGTGTGAACAAGCCCAGAATGGACAGAGTATTCCTGCAGTGCAGGGGAATGTTGGCATTAAATCTATCACTGCCTTTTTATTCTGTCATAAATTCCAATGGCAGTGTTTGTGCCAGGGTCAGCCCATCCATTACGAGGTGCACGTGCACTGCCCCCCTGTCCATCGCTGCCTCCCCTATCCATGCGTCCGGCCCCTTTCAGGACACACCGGCGCATGGATTCCAATGCGGAGGGGCTGTTTTTTTGAAGCACAGATTAGAGCCAGAGGCTCTAATAGGCTTCAATATAGGGTGGGCTTGGGTCACAGAGCGTGCGCCCCGAGCTCACCCAGGGTCAATATTTGCTGTTGTAACACTGATCCTCCTCCCGGCCAATCAGGAAGCGGGTTTTGACACTGGTCACCCGATTGGCTGACAGGACAGGTGATCCTATTGGATGCCTAGGAGGAGGAGTGGAGGAGCTGGAAGCCACCATTGGGCAGAGAACTCGGAGCAGAGGCGCTGTACCATGCTGCATGCCACCTGCCACGATGGGGTAAGTGCTGGAGTGACCGGAAAACAGTGTGGGGGTGGGTGCCACTCGGGGGAATGAGTGGTTGGTTTGACACTGGTCACCCGATTGTCTGACAGGACAGGCAATCCTATTGGACGCATAGGAGGAGGAGGGGAGGAGCTGGGAGCCGCCATAGGGCAGAGAACTTGGAGCAGAGCCACTGCACCATGCTGCATGCCACCCGCCATGATGGGGTAAGTGCTGGACTGACCAACAAACAGTGTGGGGGTGGGTGCCGCTCGGGGGAATGAGTGGTTGTTTTGACACTGGTCACCCGATTGGCTGACAGGACAGGTGATCCTATTGGATGCCTAGGAGGAGGAGGAGAGGAGCTGGAAGCCGCCATTGGGCAGAGAACTTGGAGCTGAGCCGCAGCACCATGCTGCATGCCACCCGCCACGATGGGGTAAGTGCCGGACCGATCAGCAAACAACGCAGGGGTTGGTGCCGCTCAGAATGGGTGGTTGTTTCCTGCCCCCCCCTCCAAAAAAAAACACCAGTTGCCACCGTTTTGTGAAATTGACTTCTCCGTTCTGATCTTCTACCGTCACCCCTTTATCTACCTAAAATTCCTCCATATGCAGCAAGAGGAGTGGAAAACCTTGGATAGATATGATAGAGAGGGGTTGGGGTTAGCAATCCTTGCAGAGGGGATTTTCCCCCAAAGTATCCAACAAGTAAAGGAATCCGATAAGTGATTCAGCTCACCAGAAACCCAAAACTTAAATACCAGTTGTAAGAGGACTTTTGGTGGTATGCTATCTCCTCTTACTTCAAATGATAAATTACCCCATGTGCGGCTTGCATGTGCATATTCCCCATTTAATCAATCAAAAAGTTGTTTGTATCTAGAGTGTGTAAGTGCACTTACAACATCTGCGGAACTTCTGTAAAATATGCTTCAAGCAACTCATTCTATCTTTTAAAATAGGACCCACGGCCTCATTAGACCTACTGTTTTATTTCAATACCAGGAAACGTCTTTAGGCAGAGCCACTAATTGGCTTGTTAGGGAGACAGTCATGACCTCCAGTAGGCCCAGCCGTTAGATAAATATATGAATCATTTTAGTTGCCAAGAATGTGTTAGCACGGGTCTGTGTGCGCGGGGGGGGGGGGGGGGGAGGTTGCATGTTAAAATCTTATGTCTTGCTGGGGGTCTAGGTTTGCAACATTTGTTCCAATGATCAAATGATGAAAGTTCTGGACACCTCCAGGATCCATTGTAATTTATGTTTCAGCTGTCCGGAATATGGGATGCTTACTCAGAGAGGTGCCCTGGGGTCTAAGTGCAGTTTAGTGTCTATTGCTCAGCATAGGCCACATTTGTTTTTTTTTCAGCAGATTTTGCATCAGGGCCCAGTTTTTCTCTAGAAAATCTTAGCAAAGCACCTGGTTGCTGTCATTCCTAACCTTCTGCTTTTCCCATTATCAGAGGTGCGTGGAACTTGGCAGCCAGTAGCCTCACAGTTCATTAGCTGGTTAATGTGAACAAGGTTGCGTGAGCAGAGATGAAGGCAGACTAATGGAAGACCACTGAGGCATCAAATGCACTTCTATGTGAAAACCAGTTAATATGTTTTATTTATCAGGCTAATTGCACATCTCAGCATTTTAGTGGTAGGCATTGTAATCATTAGCTACTTTGCACAGCAAATCTAGACAAAGCCTAAGCCTCAGGAATCAGTTACATGGTACAGTAATAAAGTCCACTTAGTTTACCTTTTTAAAGTGGCATTAAATTTGTTATAAAACTCAGACATGAAATATGAACAAAGCATATCCCTCTACAGTGTGTACGTGTCTCAATTAAGAGCACTAAGTGTAATTTCTGTCTGCTGCCTTGTTCCTCTGCTACCTGCATGAGTCACTTTTGGCAAGTTTTCACAGCATGTGGTTGACAGCCTCAGCTCTTTTCCTGAGTGCTGCGTGAAGGAGGGTGTGTACCTCCCCACAAATCAGCTCTCAGAGCTCTCCTCACTGAGGTCTGCAGAGTGTCATTTCAGCTCTTCACCCCCTGTTTTCTGACAGCTCAGACAAGCTGTATAAACTCTGGGCTTTGAACAAATGTAGAAAAAACTGCAAATAAACAGGTACAACTTATGTATGAGGATTTGATTCATCTCTGTGTATCAGTTGAGGCCAGTCACTTCAATGGGTACATGTTATGCCCTGTACACATCGAAAAGGCCCAATCGGATTATGTTGTCGGAAAATCCGATCGTGTGCAGGCTCTATCGGACTTTTTCCGGAAAAGAATTTGAGAGCAGGTTCTAAAATTTTCCGACAAAGAAATCCGATCTGACTTTTTCCGATCGTTTGTAGAGAATTCCGACGGACAAAGTGCCACGCATGCTCAGATCAAATTACGAGACCAAAGCTCTTGGCTACTAGCCTCTACGTAGTTCCGTCGCATGCAACGAACGTCACCACGTTCCGAACGATCGGATTTTCCGACAACTTTGTCCAATCGTGTGTATGCAACACCAGTTTCGGACAAAATCCGTCTGAAAAAATCCGATGGATTTTGTGGTCGGAACTTCTGACCGTGTGTACGGGGGCTAAGGGTTTACAACCACTTTAAAGGTTAACACATGATTCAGAAGCTCTGGCTCCCCTGTGTAAGGGACCGCTCAACAATAGTTATGAGTTCCTGGATCCATGACATCACCCATGAGTTCCTGTGGCTCATTTGTTGTTGACCTTCCCGCCACTCCCCTGGAGCAGCAGATCATTGACACAGGGGAGTCGGAGCTGCTGGATCACAACCTTTTTGTTTGGTTGTGTGTCGGCCAATACACCAAACTTAAGGTGCTTTTACATACTTACATACATACTGGATCACGCAATTATCATATACGCCTTCACGGACTTATTCACTTTATTTTGGACTTTTTTAGTTCACCAATGACTGTGATATTTTTTTCTGTACAGATTTGTATTTGTGCCATATATTGTTTATATGATTCACCTCATATTACTATTTTTGCATATCCATGTATTCATGATTAGCACTGCACTGTTTTTTACCCATTACTTTTGCACAATTGTCCATTGTGGTGTTGGCTGCTGTTTCACAATTTATATTTCACCATTTTTGAACATTAGCACGGTATAACACTATATATTAGATACTTACTGTATTAAGTGTATTTTTAATTACATAATAAACCCACCAAGGATTTTATGCTATGTGGAGCCTTTTGTCTCTTTTTGATTCCCAATCCCTTTCCTACTCATTGAGTGACATTGGAAGGGTGGAGAAGCCCTAAGATGTGGAGAAAGGCCCCGGCTGGGTTTTAAGCCACAGCTGCACACTGACTCTCTGTAATAAGGGGTCTACAGGAGCTGGTAAGCAGTTTCTACAGCTGGTGGAGGAGTCGCTGCAGTTTTTGGTAATGGATGATGGACACGGCCATTAAGGAGATTGACCTATTATCACATTGTTTGTGGATGTATTTGCACAGATTATAATCCATATGGATACACCTATGGACTTCACATTTAAAGTGGTTGTACACCCTGTACAACCACTTTTACCTACAGGTAAGCCTATATTAAGGCTTACCTGTAGGTGCTTGTAGGTGCTTATCTGCGGCTAGCTGCGGCTAGCTAGTCCTGGAAGTGGGTGCAGATACCTGGATTATACAGGTATCTGCACCCCCCTCCCCCCTGAAAGGTGCCAATTGTGGCACCGGAGGGGGGGGGAATCCGATAAGCGGAAGTTCCACTTTAGGGTGGAGCTCCGCTTTAAGCAAAAAATGTAGACTGCCTTTGTTGAGCTTTTCTACTGGAAATCCTGCTTGTGCAGCTGTCATAATGATACACTGGCTAAGATACTTTGTGGGGTTGATTTACTAAAGGCAAATAAACTTTGCACTTTGCAAGTGTAGTTGCACTCATTTTCCCCAGAGCTTAGGGGATGCGGTAAAGCTTCACATTGTAAAGAATACCCAATTGGGAAGATAAAAAAGCAAAGTTTTTATTTGCACACGATTTGATGATAGATATTAGCCCAACTTCACAACTTTCACTAAACTCTGGGGAAAATTAGTGCAACAACACTTGCAAAGTGCACAATCTACTTGCCTTTAGTAAATCCACCCCTTTGAGTCACTGACCAAGAACACTAGGTAAATAAGGAGTAATGACCTCACTCAGATTTTACTTGCTACTTGTTCCAGGGTAATGACTCAAAAAGCATTGACATCACAGACAGCCATGCAATTAGCAAAAGCAATTTTCTGTAAGCTCAGCTATGGCAGCTACATAAGCTTGCCAATACATATTTTCATAATACAAGCTATAATAAATGTTTTTAGAAACCTCACAGGACTGCAGTGTAGCAATGCATGACTGCTGAGGTGCAATGGGCCCAGTACAAATTACATGTAACATAAATGTATAGGAAAACCTTCACCCTTGTCCCTTCACCCCATTAAATCAACACACTTACAACCATTAGGTTGGAAAGGGCAAGGCCACAGCTTTATTAAAATCCAACACATAACATGTGAACACTTTTAAACCAGTGCCAGTCACAGTTGTACTGTGAGCACATAATTCCAAAGGGGGGCCTGTCCTTACCATAAGTGCTGGAAAGGCCGCCTACTTCCGATTTCCATCAAGGGCAAGCCCACTACAACCACTTTTATGCTGGAAAGGTCAAGAAACTGCAGCAAGCTGTGACATACCATAGAAAAAGGGGCAGGAGGGTGGGCAGCTCTTCCAGACACGTTCCTTGAAAGGCACAGAATTCCCTGGGAACAAAACTTTCCTGAGTTCAGGCCCATCCCATCCCCCATAACAACCAATCCCTGGTGACCACTCAGCCACCTTGTCCTGCACCTGGCCATGCCCCCATCAGTCAAGGCTCTCTTTCCCTAGGGGGGGGGGGTGGGTGTTATAGAGGCCTTCAGCCTCATGACTCTGTATTGCTCAGTGCCTTACTTAGGAAACCTCAGGGGTAGTAGATATCTATTGTTTTGCACAGGCATCCTTACAGGAGGGGAGAGCAGGCAGATAACCTCTTCAGTGTGCTCCTGCTTCTTCATTGTCCAGTCACAAGCTTGGGTGGTTCCTGGACCAGACTGTACTTCATAAATATACTGCAGTCTGGAAAGAGGTCCAGGACCTGGTGCTTTCTTATGAGGATATCATTATCACAAGACTAGCAAAATAGAACCAAATATTTTAGCATGTAAAACTGCTTACATATATGTATTTTAGAACTTTCAAAGTTGTCTGCTTATCGTATTTTAAAAAAAAATTGTTATACAATTAATGACAATATAAAGAAGAACATTGTAAACACAGCTTGCATATAACATAAGTACACATGATAATTTACACTTTATTTTTTATTATTGTTAATTGACACACACTTTATATGTATTCATATCAGACCACTCTGAGAGCTTTATAGCTACGGGATGGAGTCTGTAATTTACCAGAAGCCGTCTGATTTATCACTGTGTAGCAATGTCATAAAAACTCTGAGAAGACTATAACTAGTGGCTACAAATCATTGTAATAGAAGAGCCTCTAGCTGTGTATTTTGTAGGGAATAATTAGTGGTCAGAGTAACTGGAAAAAAACAGGTGTCAACAACTTCCTTGTTTTGAATTCCACTTGTCAAAGAGTACCAATCATTTAGTGATTATCCGCTCTATTATCTGCTGTGTATTTATAATCACATGGCACATTTAGTATATGCATCTCACTGACGACCATATAACCTATGCAAAGTGCAGTATTCATACAGAACTCTCAAAATCCAGTATGCACTGGTCTGACCCATCAAACGTGAATTTGGAATGGTTGCTGCGGGTCATTGCGCTTTGTACTTATCTTCTTGTATTGTTTATGGAATAAGCTTGATATATTAAAGGAGTAGAGACTGTTCAATGAGCAAAGTAGGCATTCACTTAGTTTAGGTAAAGCTGGCCATAGATGGATTGAATCTCAGCCGGTTCAGCAAGGACCTGCTGAGATTGGATCCATATATGACCAGGCTAGTTAAACTGAAGTTGATCCATCAATCTTCTTCAGTACAACTCCTTCAATCTGACTTCAGTACAACAATCATTTTACGCAATCACTGCCGGCAACTATAGTCACCAACAGTGATAATTGTGTTTTGCTGGCAGGGAACGCTCCCAGCCGGGAGAACACAAAAGAGCTGAAGCAATGTGACTGACTGTGTTGATGGAATCAAGAAATTTTCTTTCCTTCTACCCATGCATAATCTATACAGAGGAATTTCACTGCTCTGTGTCTCCCGTGTTTTTTTTTTATTCTTCAGTCTGTCTTTGCTATATAACCTGAATTAGCATACTCACCAGTGGTGGCTGGTGCTCCATTTTTTGGAGGGGGGTGGAAAACAACCCCCCCCCGCTGGCTTGCCAGCCCTGCTTGCCAGCCTCGCTCGCAAGCCCCCCAACCCCGCACTTACCCCATCCAGGTTGTGGCCCGATTCAGTGTCTCCTCCCGGCCAATCTGGTTGCTTCTCCTTCCGGCCAATCCTGTCTCAGAACCCGCTTCCTGTGCTGATTGGCCGGGAGGATAAGCAGAAAGACAATAGCGAATGTTGATTTGCTATTGTCACAAGTGCATGGGCTCAGGGCAAAGTGCTCTGAGCCTCCGGCTCTAAACATGTGCTTCACAAACCCCCCCCTTAGAACTCTATGTGTCCGACACCCACCATGGAGATTAGGGGCCAGCGCATAGAGATTAGGGGGGCGGCTCCCCTGTGCCCCTTATGAACGGGCTGCCGCTGATACTCTCCCACCCAGCGAACAGCGAATCCAGTGTTGATGTTTTTCACTCCCCTTATCTGCTGCCACAGGCCAAGTTCTGCATTGCCATCTTCCTTTCTGATTGGCAGCTGGTTATCCCTTCTGGGTCCATGCAGCTGCCCCCAAAGACACGCCAGCAGGTCTGCCCTGCAACGCTATGTGTCTCTACCCCTGCAGCCTCCTGGGATATATGAGGGAGATTTCCAAGGAGGCTGCAGGATCAGGGACACATTGCTGGTCATTGGATTATTAAAGTGAATCTATTTACTAAGTTCATTGAATATTCACTTTGCTCCCTGAAAAGTCACTACTTCTTTACTAAATCAACCCCAGCATCTCTAATGTGTAATTAGGATTTAGAAAATGATAGACAGTTCATGGATTACTTTTTCTGCAAAAGCAAGTTATTGTAAGTGGTAAATAATTGGGCCAATTTTTCTATGTGATTTATGTAATTCTGTTAAAAAACGCAAATTTATACAATTTATTCATCCAAAAAGCCGCGGGTTCCATTAAAATGTAATGATGCATAAAGCTCTATTAATTTTACCAGCTGAAAATGAAAAATTACATGTTTGGTAAAGAAATGTATGTTATAATTATTAATTTAAAGGGCTTTTCTACTTTATGTGAAAAGTATATCCTTGCTCCTTACCTGTTTAAGCAGTACAGTTCGTGCAGTATAATTGTACTTCCAGCAACATAGCTAATTAGATGTATTATGTTATCATTGATGTAGTTCTGAATAAATCAATGCATGCAGTTAGAATACCTTTCTTTTTGGACATTTCATTTTATAAAGTTAGCAAAATTTCATGGATGAGATCCTCAAACTTCCTGCACAAGTATGCAGAGGGCGGATGAGACATAAAGTGTGTGTTCTTTGGCACAACACAACTTGGCTAATGAAGTACACATTTGAATGTACCGTTCCATTTCAAGGGGAGTTCCATGATGTTTTATAGCAAAGGCTCTTAAAGTGGAACTGAAATAAAAAAAGCGAAGGTTTGCTATGTCTAAGGGAAAAATAAGATGAGTTAATTGTGCCTAAGTAGTGTCCTGAAAATGTATATTTTGTCTTGAATTTCACCTGGAAAAAAGCAGTGCACCCTTGGTATGTGAGGGTCTCTAGGCACTCCTGTATCTGTAGACCAGTGATTCGCAACAGGGTTCCGTGGAACCATAGGGTTCCTCCAAAGGTTGCTAGGGGTTCCTTCAGCATTGGGCCATTTCTGCCTCTCAGATAAGTTCCCACCGACACTATTGATCTTTTTAGCTATCTGTAAGGAGGTACTTCTTCCCAATGACCACAAGTGTAAGGGCCATCCTTCCCACTGACCATCACACTAATATATCCTGAGTTGTAGAATTCTAATTTTTAGCAGGGGTTCCCCGAGACTGGAGAACTATTTCAAGGGTTCCTGTGTGTTGAAAATGTTGAGAAAGGCTGCTGTAGACTAATAGCTGTATATCTGCAGTGTGCATTGCTGCCTCTGCCTGCTAGTCTCAGGACTTGGAGTTATATTTGGTGATGTCACTACTGTGCTGCTCACTGTTCACAAAGCCCTGCCTCTACCAATAAAAACAAGGCATGGTAAGTTAGTAATATCAGCTGCAGGAGTCCACAGGCAACAATGGTGACTAACCTTTTAATGTTGTGCACAGCTTCCAAAGTTCAGGTTTTCATTAACTGAAGTTACAGTACAGACTGCAGACAAGCCAAATGTAAACAAAACAATGTTTACTTTAGCATGGATCTGCAATAAAACATTTTTCAAAATGCAGGAAAATAAAGGAAGAGGTAGGAGAATTTTTTTTGGCACAGTTTCCAAAAAAAGGTTGACACTTGTTCATGGTGAAATTAGAGGAAAAGGAAACTATGCATTAATAGCAGTAACCAATCAAAATTCATCTTCCATTTTTATATTTTTAGTCCTTCTTTCGGCCTTTTCTAATGCATTTAAAATGTGTGTCTGGACAAAAGAAAGTAAAACCATATCAGTTTGTCTTTGTTTGATATATGGCAAGAATTGTTGCTCTCCATAAAGATGACCTAGGCTATAAGAAGATTTTCAAGACCCTGAAACTGAGCTGCAGCATGGTGGCCAAGACCATACAGCAGTTTAACAAGACAGCTTCCACTCACAACAGGCCTCGCCATGGTCAACCAAAGAAGTTGAGTGCACGTGCTCAGCATCATATCAAGAGGTTGTCTTTGGGAAATAGACGTATGAGTGCTGCCAGCATTGATGCAGAGGATGAAGGGGTAGGGGGACAGCCTGTCACTGTTCAGACCATTTGGCCACACACTGCATCAAATTGGTCTGCATGGCTGTCTTCACAGAAATAAGCCTCTTCTAAAGATGATGCACAAGAAAGCCAGCAAACAGTTTGCTGAAGACAAGCAGACTAAGGACATGGATTACTGGAACCATGTCCTGTAAACTTATATGGTTCAGATGGTGTCAAGCGTGTGGCGGCAACCAGGTGAGGAGTACAAAGACAAGTGTGTCTTGCCTACAGTCAAGCATGGTGGTGGGAGTGTCAAGGCCTGAGGCTGCATGAGTGCTACCAGCACTGGGGAGCTGCAGTTCATTGTGGGAACCACGAATGCCAACATATACTGTGACATCCTGAAGCAGAACATGATCCTCTCTCTTCAGAGACTGAGCCGCAGGGCATTATTCCAACATGATAACGACCCCAAACATACCTCCAAGACGACCACTGCCTTTCTAAAGAAGCTGAGGGTAAAGGTGATGGACTGGCCAATCATGTCTCCAGACCTAAACCCTATTGACCATCTGTGGGCCATCCTCAAACGGAAGGTGGAGGAGCTCAAGGTCTCCAACATCCACCAGCTCTGTAATGTCATCATGGAGGAGTAGAAAAGGACTCCAGTGGCAACCTGTGAAGCTCTGGTGAACTCCATGCACAAGAGGGTTAAGGTAGTCCTGGAAAATAATGGTGGCCACACAAAATATTGACACTTTTGGGCCCAATTTGGACATTTTCACTTAGGGGTCTACTCACTTTTGTTGCCAGCGGCTTAGACATTAATGGCTGTGTGATGAGTTTATTTGAGGGGACAGCAATTTGCACTGTTATACAAGCTGTACAATCACTATTTTACATTGTAGCAAAGTGTTGTTTCTTCAGTGTGTCACATGAAAAGAAAAAATAAAATATTTAAAAAAATGTGTGGGTAGTATACACTTTTGTGAGATAATATACATATATATATATATATATATATATATATATATATATATATATATATATTATATATATATATATTTTTGTATATATATATATATATATATATATATATATATATATATATATATATATATATATATTTATATATATTTATTTGTATATATATATATATATGTGTGTGTGTTAACAGTGCAGTGTATCTGCTGCACTGATATCAAAACCAGCATTGTCAGTCCTGTCTGTATCTTTCCATGTTAGGCCCCTTTTGCACGATTGGTCCGATCGGGTCTGCCTGTCCATTTTTCAGGTGGACCAGATCTGGCCCTCCATTCTCCTCCCTCCATTCTTTACACCCGCCTACCTCCAATCCGATCTGGCAAAAACAAACGAAAGGGAATCTGTTTCCCTCTGTCTCTCTGGGTCGGATTGGAGGGTAGTCTGGTGTAAATGGACAGCAGCTGCATTTATATCTGACAGCCAATAGAGCAGAACAGGCTGTAAAAGGAGCCCTAAACTGAAGAACACCTTCTGCTCTCATTATCTCTAAAACATGGGTGGGGGATAGGAAGTCTACCAGGGGAAAACTCAGGCAGGACTAATAGCACTGACTGGGATTTTACTGCAGCAGAAACAGAGTTGTCAGCCCAATTAGGAAGTTTGCATTACATTACGTACAAAGTCGAATCTCTAATTCACTAATTGAGAGTGGATGCAATTTGCTTGGGAAAAAAGATGGCTCTATTTGTGTTTTTTGTAGAGTGTAGTTGGGGTAGTTTTATTTATTTTATCTAGTGTTCATGTTTTTTTTTTTTTTTTTTGCATTTAGGCGTTATCTGTGTTCTTCAATTGTTTTTAGTTCACCTTTTGCAGTTTTTTATTCTTTGATAAAAGTGTAAAACTGAGAGACTGTTTTTTGGCATAAGAACCGATCCAGGGTAGTGGAAATGAGCTTCTGTCAGTCTTGGATGCAATTTAAAACCCATTGCGGACTTAAAAATCATCCAAAAAAAATTATATTGCTTTGTATATTTAATCCTGAGATATACAAGACAGCAATGCACAGAGCAATTGAATGTATTACAATATTTAAGAATACCCTTAAAGCACAAACTGAGGTTTACAGGTAAAGACAATAAAAAGGTCAGACAGGACATGAAATATTACTAAGAATGATGGCTTTAAATGATTGCAGTATAGAAAAACAGCTCATGGTCTTCTTTTAGGTGGGAGGTCTGTGCAGAAGTGTGCAGCAAATATAGCCCATTGGCCTGGGATTAAGAAAGCCACAAAAGAGGTATTTAAAGTATTTACTAGGATAACATGCTTTTCCTTCTTCTTTAATTTCTATAAACATAAGTTTTTTTCTGAGCATTATGTGCCTCATAATGCAAACATACATCACACAATAGTGAAACTGCCTTTGGCAAAATAATATCTCTAACTAAAAGGAGAACTATAATTCTTTGAGCAATACCAACTATTGCCTTGTAATTGCCTATTCACAAATGAAATGATCTTTGTACCCTAAATTGATATTTTGGTTTGGGTTGAATGCCTGCAGGACAAAATCATTTACTTCAGAGTTTACAATGGTGAGATCTGCTGCCAGTACTGCCCATAAAAAGCATGGAGTCTCACCTCTACTGCTGTGATGAGGGTTGGCTCTTTTGATTGAATTACCTTTATTATGAACTACTCAGGAATAAAGGAAAATAGAGTTGTAGGTCGGTGGCTGAATGTATTGAGGTCCATTGTGACAGATTTGCTTTGCAGGAGGGACCATAAGCAGCCAGCACTTGCCTCGCCTGTGCACCCCTCGTGGTATGTTTGCCACCTGAGTAGACACTACTTTTTCTTCCCTTCCACACACCTCTCGATATGACAGCACCTGATTCTGGTAGATTGGGTACCAGGTGTTGAACTATGGGAATGCAAAGAAATTGTCCTGTTTCCCCATTTCTAGAAGGCTTGGGCGATTCTCCGGCAGTTTGGCAGCAGAGTGAGGCAGATATTTACATGGCCCTCCTTACTACTAAGCAAACATTGTCCTAATATTGGCAAAGTACAAGTTTGCTTTAAATGCAGAGATCTTGAATCCACTCTTCAACTGATAAAAGATGCCAGTGGTGATTTAACCTGTAAGCATCTGCCAAAACACTGAAATAATATTTATTGGGTGGACTGATCCTGTAAAGTATAAGTGTACGTTTAGTGAACCCTACCCACATTGTCCTCTTCGTTTTATCAAGCATTTTCCGCAAATAATATACATACCTACAACATCAATGTCCCAAGATCTTATCTATACAGCCTTCCCCACAATGTATTTTCAGGAACTTTGCAAGCTAAATTTGCACATGCATGCCTCAACAGCTCATAGCAGAAAACCAAATTAAAAAGGCTATTTAGGATATTCATAGTACCGTTGCATATGACTGCAGTTGTAGCCTCTAGTGTGCTACCTGTTGGCTACAAATAGTAAATATGATTTGTTCTTATATACTTCTTTTTTATTGGTTGTGTTTTTATCCCAGCTGTAGTTTTCATGAGATGAAAACTATGGGGATTGATTCATGGCAATGTAAGCAACCAGTAAAAGTAATAATTAGGCGGCTAATACTGTCACAGAAATACTGCAGCTATACTTAAAGGTTAAGTTCACTTTTTCTAAATTCCAGTTTCCCTATGCACCAATATAGCATTCATGTACTTTTTTGCAAAAATATCAAAACTTTCCATAAAATCTACAGAAACGTACCTTACTGTCCTCCATCCATGATTCCAAACGTATCTATTGCTTCTGTTTTACGTCCTTACACACTATATGTCATGACACAGGAAGGAGTTAACCAGCTGATCTCATTAGCACACTCCCTGAATCATCCACCCTCCCATTCTAAGGTGCACGTTTTTTTAAATTAAATGCAATCAATCAGTGATCACCCGTCTCACTAAATACACAATCAGATTGCATAGTGTATGGCCATCCCTATACAAGTACATAGGAGGGAGTGGATAGAAATACTCAGCTATCAAGCCCGTTCACATCTCTGCATAGCGTGAACTCGCATTCCCACATGCATTTTTGTTTTTTTAGCGAGGTGGGGAGGTGTTTTGGAGCTTTTTTCACTCATCACACATTGGGCAGCCCATCCACCTGAATGTGCAGCCCTACATGCAACAATCACCTCAAAGAAGCTTCAGATCTTTTTTTTAGAGCGGAGCTTGGTGTGTTTATTACTGTGATTTTTGGTGCAGCGCATTTCTGAAATGCAAGGAAACGCACAGATGTGAATGGAGCCTTATTGTTCTTGTGTTATCGCACCAATTTTACTTCAGGCCCCATTCACATCTAGCATAGTGGAGCTGGAATTTCGAACTTAGCCATTAAGTAAGAAAATCCAATTGATTCTGCAGTTTTTCAAAAATTCAGGGTAGACAGTTTTTAGCAGATCTATCATAGGTGCTTAGGGTGGGTTTGCAGCCATATCCAACCTAAACACCTACACGAGTCAGTGTTGTTTGCAGGAAATTATGTAGGTGAGTGTGTATGTAAAGCTGCAGACATAAGAACAAAGTGTGAACCTGTGAACACAATAAAGTGTATGCCTTCAATTTAAATGATTTATTTGATAGGATACCTGCAGATTACAAGACTTTTGTTAGCAAGGCAGCTAAACAAATGCAAAAGACATATTTTGACATGGAAATAAGAAGTGCAATTGGGCTGTGTTCTCAAAGTGAGTTCAAACCTAATTGTTCTTCTTTGCCCAGTGACACTAACTTTCCATTGCAACATATCCTGCCTGTCTAAACTCTGGGTTCAACTGGTGTTAAAGCTTACACAGGGGTATGACATGATGACACCTTCACCATCCACCCCCCAAATACACATCTCAGTGTTTGGGCCTGGTGATTGATCACTCATGCACGAACACTGACACATAGGGAAGGTCACATGCTCCCCATGCCCTAAAGTCTCGCTCCAGTAGTGAAGGCTCTGGCAGTACTGGGAGCCAATGAAGGAGTATGGCTGGGAAAGTTTACATGTCTAGGGGGTTGGGCAGATGGTGTCACCTCAATGGGCAAAGTGACAGTATCTCTGTAAAGTTCAAAAAAAGGAAAGCTTTTATGAATGTCAAGTTGTCTTTTGAAGTACTATTGAGGTGTGTATCAAAATATATGATGACAGGATGGCCTTGAAACTGTTTTGTTTTATAGTTGCTTTGTAAATTGCATCCATTCTTGAAGATGAATAACCTCACCATTAAAATTAAGAGCTGTCATAGACACGTTGTTTCTGATTCTCTGCACTGATGGAATGAGTTTATATTGTATCCCAAACTGTACAAAAATGGAATTGGGACGAGTCTCACTTTGATTTATAGAATCAGACAAGTAAGTGCTGGAATTGTGAATCATGCACTCTCAGGCTAGTGTAGCATCCCTTCTAAAATCATTTTGATTCAGTTTATCTTTTAATAGCATACATGCATTAGGCAAGTGTTAGACAATGTGTTGATGTCCTGTTGAATGTTTCCATGAGAGTATCATTAGATAGGAATGTACTCTTAAAAGAAGCATTTACTTGTTGCTTGTAAAATCTGCCATGGAGGTAAATCCTAATGATATTCTGTATAGCTAAGACATATGACTTTTAATAGCTAACATATATACAGGGGGTCCCCGGGTTACAAACAAGATAGGGACTGTAGGGTTGTTCTGTATACAATGACAACATCATTTTAGTCATCTTTAATGTGGTTAAAAGGGGCATATAAAAGTCCTAGTTACCATTTCATACAGTAGAGTAGCAAGAATGCTACGTTTCTTTTTTGCTCTTTATAAATATTAACATTGCTGTATTGAAAGTAATCTTGGCACAATTCTTGTGGCTTAAACAAAATTCCATTTGGAACAGAGAATAATGGAGTTAATCAGAATTTCCAGTGATGCTGATATTTAATGCAATCTATGTATTGACATCCTTAGCATGTGCATCTTTTAAATAAACTGCAATTGCTGTATTGATTTTTTTTAAACAGTGAAAGGTGGTAGTACCATCATAGTCTGCAGTGTGGTAGTAGTAAAATGTTCCAATGCAGTCAGTAGAGATGACGCTCATAAAGCATTATTGGTCCTTTAAAATGGAAGACTTTTCATTACTCTCAGTGACAGTAAAAATAACAAAAGTCAGGAGTCAACTACACACATTTTCATTAAATTCATTTGATTGGTCCCATTGCTGTTGCCACTGAAATTAAATTTCAGGAAATCAGCTAGCTATACAGATGAAATAAATACATTGGTGCTGTTTACCTGTAGAAGGAGTTGTATTTCTGTCCATTCAGTCCTGAGATTTACATAGTCTTACCACACAGCACCGTCTGGAGCCTTGGCTTTTTTCTGTTGCATTTGAGTAACACCGGCATGTTATTGGATTGTGAAGGATCAGCAACAGACTGATGAGGTCATCCTCTGTGCTCCCCCTTTCTGTCAGCATATTCTTTGTGATAACATGTGAGTGCAGAACACCTGATTGGCTCAGAGTGCTGCCTTTTACACTTTGTTTCCAAGTGCTGCAGTAAAACTGATTACAAGAGGCTGAAATTAAAGTGACACTAAAGTTTTTTTTTTTTAAATAACAAACATATCATACTTACCTCCACTGTGCAGCTCGAGTGGCCCCAAACCTGCTCCTCTGGGGTCCCTCAGCAGCTCTCGCGTCTCCTCCCCACATCTGCTAACCCCCTGGGAAAAGCGCTCTCCCAGGGGGCTACCTTTCGTGGATGCTCCCAAGTCCAGCATTTGGCCTGCCCCCCGGCGCCCACGTCATTGGATTTGATTGACAGCAGCTTGAGCCAATGGCTGCGCTGCTATCAATCTATCCTATCAAGAGCCGAGAACCCCCGGCCAGAGAGAGAGCGTGTCCCCATGGGACAAGTTCGAGGGTTCAGGTAAGTAAAATGGCGGGGCTGGGAGGGCCGGTCACTGACAGGTGTTTTTTCACCTTAATGCATAGGAAGCATTAAGGTGAAAAAGCACAAACCTTTACTACCCCTCTAAGTCAAATTTGAGTATCTATTCTTGTTGCATTTCAAGTGTATCTTAATAAAACCTTTTTTTAAAATTGGAAATGGTGTAGGACAGGCATTTATTGCCGCTTGTGTACTTGTTGGTGAGACACACCCTCTGTCAACAGAAAAGAAAGGGAAAATCCAAAATGTTTGGTTGTAATAAGAGCAGAAATAGAGAGTAAGTATTCCATTGGGAATTCATGTGACAGCTGTCTAAAAGGGCGTCTTCATATTGTGTCTACGGAATCAGAAAAGAAGAGAGAAATCTCCCGAATGGGACACAAACAAAAAAAAATCTGAAAATAGTTTAACCCTTCCCTACTATAGCTAAACCTAAAAAGTGGCTTTAGGTATACTTTACTTTTAGATATACTTTACTACTAGATATACTTTACTACATGTAACAGCAGCCCAACTTAACTCACTGACCTCTGCTTTACTGCTAGTTCCTCGGCTAGACAGGGCAGGCTATTGACTCCATCAGCAGAGGGATACATATCTGGGGAATGGACTGACATTTTCAATCACAAACTAACCTTTCACTTGGGATCTTCGTTATTTTTTTCCATTTCAAAAGTCCTCTATTGACAGAGCAATGGATACATAGTCTCTCACTTAGGCTATGTTTAGAGGTACTAATAAGGATCACCCAACCTTTGCTTGACTATGGTTGCACTCAGCATAGCTTGTAGGTGTGCCATTGCTACTATCTATTGCTTGCATCTGAATCTGACCTATTTGAGGACAAGACTGATCTGGTACCTTGGTGAATGATATAACAGCATAGCATAGCCTACTGTATTTTCACATAGCAGTAGCTACCAATTATGGACTTACATAGCATAAGCTGTTATACCATTTTGCTGACTTCTTTTTATGACATCATTTATCAGCATTAGTTTGGACAAATTAAAAGTCAAACTGTTGGCTTTGTCCTGACCTCTGTGGCTTAAAAGGAATTGCGGTTTATCATATGTCCTCCTAATGATTAGTAATTAGGTGCAACTATCAATCAACCTGTCAAAAAAGCCACCTGGTAAAGGAAATGCTTGCATAGTCAGAAGATAAGAAACATGGGATGTTTTGTGTAGTCTCGATATATCTCAAGTCTTCTGCAGCAGTGATGTCAGAATATAATTTTAGCCAATAAGGCAGCTGTATTATGATGCTAGTCTGTTATCAGAGTGGACTGAGAATTCCTCTGTGTAGTTGCTGTCTCTATCTTTATCTTGGAGATCAGTTAAAGGACATCTGCCGTACAAGACTGAAAAACTACCATCTGCCGTACAATTAAAAACTACTGCTACTACTACTAGCCGAAAGATGAAATTAAATGGGTAGAAGTGTTGAATATGTGGAGGAGTTTGGACATGTGAGAACTGAGCCTGGAATGTTATATTATTTCAGTGTAGGTTGCAGAATGACAATGAACTGGTTGACCAGTTGACACTGAACACAATTATTATTATTATTATACAGGATTTATATAGCGCCAGCATTTACAACATTAGGGCAAACAGTACAGGGGCAATACAATTCAATACAGGAGGAATCAGAGGGCCCTGTTCATTAGAGCTTACAATCTAGAAGGAAGGGTCAAGCGATCCAAAAGGTAAGAACTGTGGAAGATGAGCTGATGAAGAAAATGAAAGTACAGTTATTAGGTGGATAGGCTTTTCAGAAGAGAAAAGCTTTCAAGGATTGCCTAAAAGTGGACAGAGTAGGAGATAGTGGGACAGATTGGGGTAGGCAATTTCAAAGTATAGGAGAGGCTTGGTAGAAGTCCTGGAGGCGAATATGGGAGGAGGTAACGAGGGAGCTAGAGAGCAGGGGGTCTTGGGAGGAACGAAGAGGATAATTTGGTTGGTACTTTGAGACTAGGTTAGTAATGTAGCTGGGGGCAGAGTTGTGGATAACTTTGTAAGTTATTGTTAGTATTTTGAATTTAATTAGTTGGGTGAGTGGCAGCCAATGGAGGGATTGGCAGAGAGGGGTAGCAGACGCTAAGCGGTTTGCAAGGTGGATGAGTTTGGCAGCAGCATTCATGATGGACTGAAGGGGGAATAACTTATTTAACCTCTCCCCCCCCCCACCGGGTGTCAAATGACGGCTGGGCGGCGTGGCTCTTGTCTGGGCGGACATCATATGACGGCCCTCCAGAATGTCCACTCTCGCGCGCTCGTGGGGGCACGCATCGTGGTCTGACACACTGCTACACCAGTCTCGATAAAGAGCCTCTGACTGCTCTCCTGATTGTTTTATCAGTGCAGACCCCCCTCGGATGCCCACCCAGGACCAACAGGATGCCGCCAGGACCACCAGGGATGCCACCACACTGGACCACCAGGTATGCCACCCTAGACCACCAGGGTAATGCCAATCAGTGCCCAGGCAGCTGCCAATCAGTGCCATCCCCAATGCCTGCCAGTGCTAGTGCCATCAGTGATGCCTATCAATGCCATCTATCAGTGCCTCATATCAGTGCCCATCAGTGCCACGTATCAGTGCCCAGCAGTACCGCCTATCAGTGCTCAGCAGTGCCACCTATCAGTGCCACCCATAAGTACCCATCAGTGCAGCCTTTTAGTGCCCATCAGTGTTGCCTATCAGTGCCCACCAGTGCCACCCATGAGTGCCCATGAGTGCCATCTATCAAAGTGCCCATCGAAAGTGCCCATCAGTGCCACCTCATCGGTGCCACCTCATCGGTGCTGCCTTATCAGTGCCCATCAGTGCCGCCTTATCAGTGCCCATCAGTGAAGGAGAAAAATTACTTATTTAGAAAATTTTATAACAGAAACAAAAGAAAACCTTTTTTTTTCAACATTTTTTGTTTAGCAAAAAAAAAAAAAAAACGCACATTTGATCAAATACTACTAAAAGAAAAGCTCTATTTGTGGGAACAAAATTATACGAATTCTGTTTGGGTACAGTGTAGCATGACTGCGCAATTTAAACAGCGACAGCGATGAAAGCTGAAAATTGGCTTGGCAGGGATGGGGTGTTAGTGCCCTGTATTGAAGTGGTTAAAGGTAAGCCAATGAGGAGGGAGTTACAGTAGTCTAGGTAAGAAATAACCAGGGAGTAATTTAGGAATTTTGTGGTTTCATTGGTTAAGAAGGGACTAAACCTTCCTAAGCAATAAACCTGCTTACGTTTTTGCTGCCTACGTTTAA
Source organism: Lithobates sylvaticus (assembly GCA_028564925.1). Classification (NCBI taxonomy): domain Eukaryota; kingdom Metazoa; phylum Chordata; class Amphibia; order Anura; family Ranidae; genus Lithobates; species Lithobates sylvaticus. Next base: position 159,188,087 of record CM053027.1, on the reverse strand, counting down.
TAGTTGTAAGCGCCACCATGTCTACACACACAAAACACAGACACGCTATATGTACGTAGAGAGAAAGAGAAGCTATATTCACAGAGGTTCACTATGGCTAAGTCCAGTTGGTAGACAGATGCAGTAATATGCTTTGTCTCAGCTGGTGCTCAGACCACAGGATTAGCAGCTTTCATTCGCTCCTTATTAATAACATACAGTGTGGAGTATCTCTAGTAAAACAAACATGGCCATATAATCTGACAGGCTGACACAAATTCCAAAATTTCCTGCTGCTTTTGGGGGGTCTTGTTATAATAGGCAATGCAAAAGGTTTAGAGAGCAAGATTGTGGTAATGCACTATTTTCAAAAGATATGCTGTCCTACGTTTCTTCCCTACAGAGAAGTGGTTAAGAGTCTAATTCTCCCAGAGTCATAAAACATATTTTCCTGCCATAAAGGTCAACGTTCCATTCACAAAAACTTTTTTTTTTTTTAAGGTATACTAATGAATTTTAGGCCAGCAAGGCAATCCACATGGAGTGTTATGCCCCGTACACATGGTTTGGATATTCCGATGGAAAAAGTCCGATCGGATTATGTTGTCGGAAAATCCGATTGTGTGTGGGCTCTAGCAGGCTTTTTCCGTCGGAAAAAGCAGGATCTCAAATTTCCCGACAACAAAATCCCATCTGACTTTTTCTGATCGTGTGTAGGGAATTCCGACGGACAAAGTGCCACGAATGCTCAGTTCAAATTAAGAGACCAAAGCTATTGGCTACTAGCCTCTACATAGTTCCGTAGTACGCAACGAACGTCACCACGTTTGGAACGATCAGATTTTCCGACAACTTTGTCTGACCGTGTGTATGCAACACCAGTTTTGGACAAAATTCGTCGGAAAAAATCTGACGGATTTTGTGGTCGGAATTTCCGACCGTGTGTAAGGGGGCTTATAGTAATAAGCACTGCAATTATGTACTTGCTTTTTAGCAATTACGTATATATTAATTAAAACAAATAAATAGTTAAATAACACATTTACAGATATATCTGTCATGGTGAAATCTCTTGTAAAGATGGCTCTAGACATGAAATGTCTTCTCACTAGAGCATGCATGTCTTTTTATTGATCAATTGATTTTTAAGGCTAGTTTTCTACCTCAGACATTCCTACAATAATGATTTATTAGGACGGTTTGCTGGTACCTACAAATTAGACTAACTTGTTTGATTTGTCTGCCATCAGCTGAATTGGGCATTAGCAATTCTATGTCTGTGTACCTGCAATCCTGCATCAATATTTGACTTGTGACTAATAGAAATGTCCAAAAGGATTTGCACAATTCAGAACTTCTAGCAGACAACACAAATTTAGAGGCACTAGATGATCTACACTTAAAGGGTAAGTTCACTTTTGTACACATTTTTTTTTTCTAAATTCCAGCTCCCCTATGCACCAATATAGCATTCATGTCCTGTTTTTGCAAAAATATCAAAGCTTTCCATTAAATGTACAGTCACTTACTTTTCTTGTGTAAATCCATGTATCCAGATGTTTCCATTAGTAATGTCTTCTTCCTGATCAGACTAGAGGTCATGACACAGGAAGGAGTTGACCAGCTGACCTTATTAGCACACACCCTTCATCATCCACCCTTCCATTCCCAGGTGCACGTTTTTTTAAATGAAATGCAATCAATCAGTGATCACCACTCACTAAATACACAATCAGATTTCATAGTGTCAGGAACTTGGTGTGAGGCTGAGATGCTGGGAGGGCTCCCCTTGCGGCCGAGTGCAGCACACCCCTGGAGGTGACACAGGGAGTGTGGTGCCCACAGAAGCATGAGTTGCCTGGTTGCTGAAGCTGGTTTGCCAGGAGCTTGCTGGAACAAGCAGGGTTTACTGCAGGGTAGGCGTGCTTAGATGGTGCTGGAGGTGCAGACCAGTGGAGCAGACCGGATAGCTGAGTTGGGACCTAAGCCAGGAGTCATTCACAGTAAAACAGTCCATATAAGCATAAACAGGAGCCAGCCAGGTCTTTGCACAGGAGACAGGTAAAGACAGAGTCCATAAACCAGGCCGAAATCAGATGCAGGGAGCAAGCAGGAACAAGGTCAGGATACAAGCCAAGAGGCCAAGCCAGGAGATGAAGAAGAGCAGGTCAAGGAAAGCCACAGTACACAGGAAGTCTGATAAGCAGGATTTACAAGTCACAGGAACACAGAGGGAAGCTGATGATAAACCAGCAATGCACCATTGTCAGCAGCAGGTTTAAATAGGCAGTGGCGCCACTATCACGCTGTGTGTGTGCGGCCACGCATGCGCTTTCGCCTGTTCACAGCACTGCGCATCCTTGTGTGTTGGTTCGCACCGGCGTGCCTCTGCGATTCCTGCACTATTGTGTCTGGGAAGCGCCTATTTCCCTGATACATAGTGTATGGCCATCTTTATACAAGTACATAGAAGGGAGTGGACAGAAACACTCATCTGTCTATCCCAATGTTCCCCTGAATTGCTTCCGTGTGTGCCCGGACCATGGTACATTTATTCATATCTTTTGGAGTTGTAAAGCACTCCACCCACAGTGGTAGAAAGCTGCAACTAGATTTGCCCTAATAGCTGGCTCCAGTCTATCCTTAAAGTGTAACGCCACTTTTGTTGAGAAAAAAACATTCCCCTCTGGGTGATCTATCTACATTGCAAGGAGTATAACAAACTTTGTTGCAGATTCCTAACTTTTGTTCTGCGGGCACTAATGAGGAAATCTGCTGGGCCTGCATCCCTTTAGACGTGCTCCTATTGAAAGTATCTTTCCAAAAATGAAATTTTTGTTGCAGGGGGTGCCTGCAATCTGACTTGTATCTTAGTACAGATTATTGGGAAAATTTGTGAGCCAATCACACAAGCAGGAAATGATGTTTCTGGGTAGTGGGCAGTACACACTCTGTGTGTACCCTAGGTAGCCATATTGCAATGCATTGTCATAAAATTACAGAGCTGAAGATTGAAAAGGAAAGATCATTTTTAATAACATTCAATCACAATATGATTAGTGTCGCAATTATATGCGCTATATTATTTTTTCTTTATTTGCTATTTTTTTTTCCCCCACGAAAGTGAAGTTACCCTTTAACCAATGTGCCTTTTGTTTGCTCAAATCCCCGAGGTAGGCACCTCATGTGAGATATTGTTGCACACAATATTTAGTTGTATACAATGGATGATAGCACTTAATTGGCACCTTGGTCCCAAGTACTGTCTAGGATGGAGACGATTAAACGAATGGACCATATATGTCATATAAATTCTATGCCACCTTTTCTGAAAAATTGGTTTATTGGGATGCCTATCTGGTCTGATTTTTTTTCTCTTTAGGTTTCATTTGGCCTTCTGTCCTACATTTGATATTTCACGCACGGTCTTTATATTATTCTCTCTGACCTTCATGTCAGTTTCATGCTTTTAAGCATGATATAATGTATGTAGAAGCTTTCTAGTCTGGATTTTATTAAGCTCAGTGTATGTTTCAATTTTTTCTATATTTATGTATTAGCATTGTAATTGTGCTGTGCCTTCCCTTGTTCACTGAACAATATCTATAATGTACACATTGCACAATGTGTATGTTTCTGCCTTTTATAATAATAACATTTTTGTAAAAAAATAAAAAATAATGGCTAGTGACTCTTTGTGGGGAACAGGAGGGGCACTAGTACCCTGTGAAGGGTGAGGAGAACACTAATACTCTGTTAATGGCAGGGGGGGGGTCATTAGTGCTATGAGGAGGAAGTGGTGGAGGCACTAGTACAATGTTTTGTGAGAGGGAGGGCACTGATACTCTATAGAGAGAGAGAGCAGCTCAGTGAAGGTCGTTGGCTTATAGTGGATTACTTACCTGTCCACACGTTGCATCCTGCACCACTGCCTCCCTTTGCCATAAATGTAGTGCTCATGGAGAAACTTTGCCAGAAAGAACAACAAAAGAGCCAAAACTAGGTGCAAGAATGAGCATTCCAGCACCAGAGCTTGCAGCTGAACACAGCCCGGATGCGAGGGATGCCAGAATTTTGTTTAAATCCTTGGACAGTCTTGTGGAATCTGTGACTGTTTGGAAGTGTGCACTGATGTCCAGGATGAGGCTGCAGGAGAGCATAGGGGTGCACATACAGTAAGGAGTAAAATACAATGACAGGCATAAGGGAGGGGTCAAGGAGAATAGTGGGGGACTATCACGCACATCACACTCCGGTTTAGAGAGGTACAGGTAGGGTAATGGTAAAGAGATAGGGAACATGGTGGGGATCTGAAGGTCCAGGTAAAGGTATGGGGCGAGAAGAATAATGGATAATAGCGGATGACTCTTACTCATATGTTGAGATGTACGCTGATGTCAAGGTCACAGTTGCAGCTGTAATAGATGTCCAGGTCACAGTTGCAGCTGTAGTAGATGTCCAGGTCACAGTTGCAGCTGTAGTAGATGTCCAGGTCACAGATGCAGCTGTAGTAGATGTCCAGGTCACAGGTGCAGCTGTAGTAGATGTCCAGGTCACAGTTGCAGCTGTAGTAGATGTCCAGGTCACAGTTGCAGCTGTAGTAGATGTCCAGGTCACAGTTGCAGCTGTAATAGATGTCCAGGTCACAGTTGCAGCTGTAGTAGATGTCCAGGTCATAGGTGCAGCTGTAGTAGATGTCCAGGTCACAGTTGCAGCTGTAGTAGATGTCCAGGTCACAGTTGCAGCTGTAATAGATATCCAGGTCACAGTTGCAGCTCTAATATATGTCCAGGTCACAGTTGCAGCTGTAATAGATGTCCAGGTCACAGTGGCAGCTGTAGTAGATGTCCAGGTCACAGTTGCAGCTGTAATAGATGTCCAGGCCACAGTGGCAGCTGTAGTAGATGTCCAGGTCACAGTTGCAGCTGTAATAGATGTCCAGGCCACAGTTGCAGCTGTAGTAGATGTCCAGGTCACAGTTGCAGCTGCAGTAGAACCTTGCATGCATACGCCATGGCAGACCCAAGAAGATCTTGTCACATGATGGTGGATGGTTGACAGCTTTTCAGCACTTGTTTAAGGAAAGTGGGTACTTCCATGTTTTTGGTTGGCCCAGCAAAGGAGTGCAGCCCACCGTGTACAGCCAGCACCCGGCCAGCAGTGGGACACATGTCAGATCTGCAGGATGCTGGGAATTTGTTCTGCAAGACAGTTCCGTGGAATCTAATCTTACTAATAATCTAGGAAAGTTGATTATGCATCTTGAGATATGAGAAGGCATAACAAGTTGCAAACATATTTTCTTTTACACCTTTTGAAAAAATATGACCAGCCCCATTATTAAAATATTAAATAGTTAATAAATTGCTGATTTATCTTACTGGAAGCTTAACACAGCAAATTTTTTGTATATTTTTTTTAAATTAGATATGCCATGATGTTACTGTTACTATTAACATTTAAATCAAAGCATTGACATTGATGTTGGTAGAGGTTCATGGCTTTTTTTTTGCCTTGAGTAATTTGAATCTATTCCAGCAACAACATTTAGCCGAGTTTTGGTTTGGCAATTACTGACCACAGAACAGGGCCAGCAACTTAACTACTACACTAATCTCTTCTTAACTTTTAGGCTGTTGGCCTGTAACTGTCTTACTCTGCCAAGTCTTCTGTGAGTCTATCATACAGCTTAGTTACAAGATCTTATTGCAGATGTTGAGTTGACTTTAAAGTGCCTTGTATAATGAAACAATTGCTAACTAATTCCTGCAAAGGACTATGGTCTGGTTGTTTATATATACACATAGCACTGTTAAATCTCTATAATCTAATTGAATATGTATCACAGAATAATGATATTATTGAATTGTTTTCAGCTGTTATATCATTTTGCTTTGGACTTTTATGTTCCCATATGCTAAGAATATGTAATGTGGCACTACTTTGATAAGACTGATCAGCACATATTGTTTATTTAGTGGATTGAGAAAGGCTTTGAATATAACTATGAACTATTATTTTCATACATTTATCTATACATTTGCCTGGGCACACCCTAATCACTACGTGCAGTGCCGATTCCGCCTACTACCCCCATGTTGGCCCCCCTGCCCCATAGTACTGCTGGCTTCACTCCTCTCCTCTCTCCTCTCCCCCAGCTGCTGTGGGGGGTGTTTCAGAAAGGGGCTAGTAAATTGTAATGTAATTTACCAGCCCCTTCTTTTTCTAAATGAACACAGTGAGCACACTCACTCACTGTGTCCATTCATAACTGAAGAATAGTAAACTGTGTTTTACTATGCTTCAGTTTGTGAATGAACAGCTGCACACACCTATTTTGTTACCCACATGTGTCTTGCCATCTCTCATTTATAGAAAACTTAATTGTCCACTAAAACTCAGCTAAACGATGAGATTACATGAGAAATTACACAATCTATGAGACACACATGATTGTTTTTTTTTAAAAGGCAAATAGACAGCTCACTTTGAAAGGGAAGTTGTGCTTTGCAATGGAATTATTCTCAGAGGTCAGTGAATGAGGCAAAGCTCTGCTTACTTCCATCATCCAAAAATGTTCAAGCATAATTTTTTTTATTTTTTTATTTTCCTTGCACATGATTGGGTACACTTTGCAAATTGAAACTTCACTACATTCACTAAACTCCGGGGATTATTCCCTTGCAAAGTGGACAGTTCATTTGCCTTTAGTAAACCAACCCCAATATGTAGAAAGCAGAACTGTACAACCTGGAGGACTGACCAATATGATACTACAGACTGGTGACAAAACATACAAATCAATATTAGGGCTGAATGGTAGATTTAAACCTGGTGGCTCTAGCGATGCTCATGGGTCCACAAATTATGACAGCTCTCCAAATAATGATTAAATGGCCTCCCCAAAAATTAACCATTCCCTTTTAAATGCATTCATGTTAATTATTGTCGAAATAGCCCGGGGTTGATTTCAACTTTCTAACTGAACTTTCTGTTTTTGTTACAGAACAACGGCTCTTTGATTTGGTGCCAGAATCACAAGCAATGTTCAAAGGTAAAACGCATCTTTTTCTGGTGCTTTCATGATTGTTGTTTCTTTAAATAAAAAAGAGAAAGTGAGAAAAATGAGCCATTAATAGTTGATGTGGAAAAATGTTCTCTCTTTGTGTGATTCATCCTTCTGTCGTTACTCCCAAGGCTTTTTAAGTACCATAATAACTCCTTCACTGTTGAGGGCTCCATTTAAACATTGCTTTTCAGTGATAGTGCTTATTCAAGACTTGACAAGTCCAGAATAGAACTGAGAACTCTTGTTCGTTTAACCCATTTGTGTCCTCTGGGAGGGGCTGCAAATCATTTCAGATACCTTTTAATGCTTTAGAGGTTTAAGACAGCTATATTCTATTATTTACCAAGGCTCTGACACAAAAAAAAAAAAACTGAGAACACATCAACTCATGACTAAATGATTCTATGAGGCAGAAATCTTATTAAGCTGTACAGATGAAAGATGCATTACATCAAACACAGTGTTAATTCTACTGTAATTCTCAAATAATGATGGGAATGCTCTATTGTACGTAAATTGAGATTATCTTGCATGAGAAATTAAAGCATTCTAAGTAAAGGTTTGTCATGTTTTCTGCATTTGTATATCCTACTACAAGCTCAGTTTCTGACTGGATAGTTGGGTGAATGTTCTCTTTAGAGCATTAAACGTAAAAACAGGCATTTTAGTTTAATATATTGTGGAGCCACCTGGCTCAAGCTTCCATGGTGTTCTGCTGTAAAGTGATGATTGCTATTTCTTATGGTTTTTCATCCAACACTAATTGTGTATAACACTTGTTGCAAGATTTTTGGTGTGAAAAAAAAATAAAGATTGCAGCTAATCAAGAAAGGTGAGATGGTATAATTGTATCTGAGCAGACTTCATGGATATCAAACTTTTGAAGGTTTTGAATTTAAGTGATAAACCTTATTGGCTCATTTAGGTTAATGCACGTTTTCAGAATAACTCAGATCCCTTTGTATAAAGCCTGACAAAGGGATCTAAGTATTACTGAAGCCTTGGATCTTTAATAACATAAGTTGGCCAATAAAGGGTATCACTTAAATTCCAAACTTTCTTCATTAATCAATGACTAACATGGGACAATATTTCACTAGATGTTTGAAAGTAAAGTAAACTTTTTCAAAGTTTTCACAGCTGTGAGGGATTTTTAGAAGACTGTGTCTTGAAAGAAGGAGTAGTAAATAGCGTACACAGCCTCTATGCAGGGCTTAGTACAGTAGCTCAAGGTATATAGCAAGGGGGAATTGAATGGGTAATTTTTAAAGAATAGGAGCAAAATGGCCCTAGATCAGGCTTTAGAGGCAAATTGGACGAGAGTATGTATAAAAATATAGATTTTATTGATAAATAACTTTAATGGGGAATACAATGATAAAGAATGACTATCAAGATGTATCTTACACACTGAATCTGTAATATTGTATGTAGGAATTCAGGATAACAAGTCCATATTATACATAATTCACGTTTTGTTCTGCTAGTCTTAAAACTGAGGAAATGTAAAAAAAAGTGCAGTTATCAAATAAGAGAAATGTCATACTTAAGAACTAACAAAATTCTGTATTTTTTTTATGAAGAAAATATTCTCATTTAAAATAACCCTTTCTATTTTAAACTTTTCCTAAAAGACAGTCATAATAAAGTAGATGCACTTTCAGGTCATTTTACACATGTCATAAGACCTATGAAAGACCAAAATGCAAATCTTGCATTATTAAACACTGGGGTTGTTCATCAAGGTGAACCAATAGGGAGTTGTAGGGGGCCACAGGCCAGACTTTTCTGAGAAAGAGGACAGTGTCCTGGACACCTATTGCTAATTCTTAATTATTTTTCAATAGTGGTAAGAGGGTCACTTCTTACCTGCTTCTATTTGCAGAAACAGAGCTAGGGTATTCCCTTTAACTTCATATATTCATATAAACTTAAAATGAAAGTAAATGAGAGTGCTAAATTAAAGTGTCTGTTGTTATTATAACATGTTCAATCTCATTGTTGTAATAAGTGGAAAATGATGGAGAGTCAGTCACATGGACAGAAAATAAGCACTTCTGGGGAAGTGTGTACAGCATACCATTTTGTTAGCATGGTTACAAGGAAGCAACAGTTTAATTTTTTGACAGTTGTAGAACATTATAGCTGGATCAAATGCAAATCAAAATGTAAAACATTACATTGGAAAATAGTTGCAATTTTTAATGATTCGTTTTTAATCCACAGGTGCACACGTTCCCACAAATTTAGATCAATAAAACCTCTTACATTTTGTTCATTTTACTGTTTAGAGTTGTAGGTGGTATAAGGGTTTGGTTTGGATGTTTTTCACTAATCATTATTATCTTTCAGGCTGGTTCTAGATCTAGGCATATGATCAAAGTATGTTTCTTTATGACTTACAGCAACATTTTTATGTAGTTTAATTACTGTATGATATCTGTAGTTCTCATTATTAAAGCTCATAAACATGTGCAAGCTCATTCCTGCATGCTGGTAAATTTATTTGATCAACCACACAGTCAGGATCTCAAGAAGTCCGCACGCAACACTGCAGCAAGCAGCATAAAAAAAAAAAAAAAGAAAGAAACATAAAGGCTTGTGTTAATGGGTGTATGTTCATGTTATATAGCTTTTGCATTCCCATACAAATCTATGGAAATTAAAACTGCTTGGAGATGGTCAAATGCAGGTTAGAAGGAGGTCAACTGCAGGTAAAATTCATAAATTCTGAATGATCACTGAAGCATCTCAAACTGATGTAAAACGGATGCCATAAATACAAGCCCAAACCCCATTGTTTATATCAAAATAAAATCTTCCCTGGTGTACATCTGCACAGTAATTCTCCCATAGATCTAAACGGAGAGATGACTTCACAAGAATGTTGTATCTACTCTAGGAGTACAGCCAATTCACATTTAAGTCCTGAGGCGATTCAGTTCGCATTTGTAGCGCTATACAAATCATTCATTCATTCATTCATAAGTCTGGGGGGAGTTACTGCTCAGACAGCGACCAGTGGTGTAGAAGATTTGCGCTCAAAACATTGATAGACTCTGCCACCACCACAGAAATGGAAATAAGCATCTAAGTGGTGGTGTGTGTGTGTGTGTGGGGGGGGGGGGGGGGGGAGTGAAATTGTACTTCATTCCTTTCCCATTGCTTGTTAACATCAAATAAACTATAAACAGCCATAGAAGCCTAAATTGTAACTATGGGCTGGCTGAAGTCTTGTAATTTAGCCATAGACTTACACAGCACCTCCAAGTGTTGGCATTAATGTTCATATAATTTCCAGCATAGTAAGACCTTGCCTAATATTATTGTAAAACTCTTCACCCCACCGTCTTCTTTGTCTCCCTATTGGCAAAGAAGAGTGTCTTCCCAGGCAATTCAGGAATGGACAGTGGTAAGGAAAAGCCAGAGTGCGATCTGGAAAGGTCTCGTTACTATGTGCATAATAAAGTGCCCTGTGTTTTGAGGGTCTGGAAGTAAATCAAAATGTCTACAGCCACCTGGAATTGCCAAAATTATTATGCAATAGCCAAGTTCCAAACTTTAACCAGGCCATAGGTTTGCTTTAAAAGAAAATAATAAAAATACAGACGGTTGTAAATTGCTTACGTTATGTGTATTTTTAATAGTTTGATACAATGTAATGTTAAGTAATAGAAATATCCACATTATACTTTTTTTTACAGACAGTGAAATTTCATACTTGTAGTAGTGACATATTTGTCAAGTGCGTCAGCCACAATTTAAAAGTCTGTGATTACAGATTACACTCCACTAAAATTGTACTGACCTAAAGCTAGCAGCATGAACCCACTTGATTAATGAGAATGTACATCTGCCTCCATTTAATGGAATCCCTTCAGTGATTAAATCAACAAGATTAATGTGAAGGACTTTGTGAAATATATAGCTTTCTCCCACCTGATTATTTAATATGGCTATAGATTAAATCTGCAGTCAAATACTTGGCCACCATTTAAACACTTCGCCTAATCAGATTAGTAATGTCCACATTACAGAAGTGGTCTGCCGTTTATGGATCATTTTCTTTTATGATCCTCCTGAGATTCTTGGTCTTTAGCCTTTGACAGAGGATAATAGTCAAGAACAGAAAGAAGGTGGACGAATATACTACATTATTGACTTTTTTTTCCTTGTCCCTCCTAAATTGATCTCCATCTCAATTGGCAGTGCTTTCCGTCTGGGTCAAATCCAGTTTAAATTATAAAAAATAATAACATGTAAGACATGAGTATCTTCTCTGAATGGACGATACTGGTTAGCATTTTGTTCAAAGAATATCTTCTGTCTGTACAAGATTCCTTGACACTTCAGCACAGCAGCATGGCCCAAGAATGGGATCACTGCAGGTTATATTTAATGCTCTAGTTGTAATACTTTAAAAGGAGGATTGGATACAACAGTATATCTCAAGCAAAGAGTTTTATCTTCTGTCACTGAAATAGAAATATAGTTATTTTCTCCCTCTAGTCAGCCATAATAATAATAATAAAAAAGTCATTTACAATGAATAAAACAAAGCTATAGCAATTTCTAGACTATCTTGGTAATGTTCATTGTCATGGACAACTTATTCTGTGGTAACCATGAACATATTTTACTTTTCTTTTTTTTTTTTTTGTGAACTGCATAACATTGAATACGGTACATTTTACCTTGCTGTCGTGTTATTTTCTAAAAAGTGTGGAAATGAAAAATGAAAGTATCAGCCATACCAATCAGATCGTTCTCCTCTGGATGCCAGTTTATGAAGTGGTATAGATCACTTCTCCTTTGGAGGAGTGAAGCGATCTACAAATGCTTCAAACAGTGGAGAACACCCCCCTGATACTGGAATCTTATGAGACATAACGAGATTACAGTCCAGAAATTCACTGAAACACAGAGATGTCCGTTTATTAAGCAGTGATGAATTATCACTGCTCAGTACAGGGACATTCCTGGAGGAGCCTGTCCACCTAGTTAATAAAATATATGTCCCCCTACACTATATATACATATATATACACACACACACATTTTATATATATATATATATATATATATAAACATACATTATATATATATATATATATATATATATATATATATATATATATATATATATATATATATATACACACACACAATACATAGACATGGCAGGGGGACATGGTTGTGGCTTTGGGGGTCTGAACGAGGAAGGAGTAAGTCAAAAATCTTCCTCCTTCCCCTGGGATTCTCTCTTCTCTTCCTGATTCTCCACCTCTGAGCTGGTGAATCGGGGAGTGTGAATTCTGACACAGATCACCAGTGATGTGTTGAGATCACAGCTTCATAAACTGTCCATTTCTGTGTCAGTCAATCACAGCTTCTCAGTGTGTGGAGATTATCGGTGGGGAACATGTTCTCCCTCGATCATCTCTGTTTCATAAACCATTAATGTACTGAGATCATCGGTGATCCTTGGGATCACCGCTGATCACAGTTTCATAAACGGACACCTATGTTAGAAAATGCAAGGCCACAGCTTTATTGAGGTAGTGCAGTTTCATATAAACTCATATTTCAAACATAACCTGTACCAGTCACAGATATACGTTTAACCATAACATGAATAACAGTCTTAACACATTTACCATGAGAACCAGACAGGCTTTTAGCTACTCCAGAAAAAAAACACTTAAAACATAAACCAACCAACCAAGAGCTTGTAAGATAAAAGACCTTTACTAAGACTGTGACAGCCTCCACATCTGGGGAGAGGAGTGTTTCTTGAATCTTCAAGGTCAGTGGCTATAACCCCAAGCACTACACTAAATTAAATCCTGAGCCCATCCCCTTATGCCATAGCCAAAACAGGCCACAAATGACATTAAATAACATTAAAATGGCCAAGAAAACCTGCACACCCATTAAAATGCCTCTTTCCCCTCTTAAATCTCTGTATGTATCCCTGTGCACATTGTGTATATTGCCCTTCCCACTATAACACAGGTCAAACAATCTTTCCTTCATTCTCTTTTAATGAATAACAAGCTCTTCCATACGAATAAACTTTGTAGAAATAGTAAAACCATGGGTCCCGGTGACTTTTTCAATAGATTCTACAAGGTCTTTATCCTAGAACATTTCCTTTGATTGCTTTAAATATTCAACTCTATCTCTGAATCTGCCATCTATCATTTTAGTCCCAAATACACCATGCATCTCCTTACTTTTTATTAGTATAAAAATCAATTATGTACCGATAGAACAGCTCATATCCCCACCTGTCCTGGCTACAGTATAGACCAGGGATATGCAATTAGCGGACCTCCAGCTGTTGCAGAACTACAAGTCCCATGAGGCATACCAGGACTCTGACAGCCACAAGCATGACACCCAGAGGAAGAGGCATGATGGGACTTGTAGTTTTGCAACAGCTGGAGGTCTGCTAATTGCATGTCCCTGGTATAGACCTTTGTCTGGCTGATTTCATTAAAGACCTTTGTGATCCTAAAATTTTTTGCTGTCTTTCAAAAGTCTTCTGTTAATGACAACAATATGTAAAGGTGTTCAATAGCCTCTATATGTACAGGAATGGCATACAATGCGTCCAACAAGAACATTATCAAAACTAGTGTGGTCAAATGGTCTTGGTGAAGCCACAATACTCTTAGTCTGATATGAGAAATCATGGTAATGAAACTTTGATCTTCAAGGATGCACATTCTATGCATTAAGGTAAAAAAAACTTTTTTTGCTGCAGGATCCCCCCAGCCCCCCCTTATTTTTACCTGAGCCCGATCCGATCCAGCAATGTGCACGGGAGCAGTGGCTCTCACTGCTGTCTCCCTTCTCATTGTTCAGATTGATAGCAGTGGGAACCATTGGCTTCCACTCTTGTCAATCAACTCCAGTGACAAGGGAGCGGGGGACAGGGGAGAGTCTAACTGTCTGTGTCAATGGACGCATGAGTGCCCCCATGTGAAGCGGCTTCCCTTGGGGGCACTGGACAGATAGGAGGAGCCAGGAGCACCAGTGTGTGACCTGAGAAGAGGAGGTTCGGGGACACAATACCTGCACAAAGCAGGTAAGTACAGAGATGTTTGTTATTTTTATTTTATTTAAATATCAATGAAAAATACTAATTCCATCAAGTTCATTTACTTGCATGTTTTTTTATCATATTTTCAGTTTTCATTGCCCAAGTTTGTATTTTCAGTTTCCTTTATCTCCCTAACCTAAGCCATGTCTTTTTCAATACTTGCTGCTGTTTATTGTCATGGTACTGTTTATGATGCTCCTTAAATCATTTTTTAGTGCCTCGGGCTATATGCAAAGACAAAGCACTTACTTGCAACAACCAAAGGAAGGTTATAGCATGTACAAAATGATCTTGTTTACCTGGCTACTTTTCAGCGCCCTGAGTTGTAAATTTCCCCTGTGCTTTGACAGCAGGAAATAGTGTGCTTGTGTTTGTTCTTTGAACAGATGCTCTAAGCCGACAGGTTTCATTACATTGTTTGTCAAGATGAAATATTAGAGCTACAGCGCCTGCTCTCGTAGATAGAAAATGTTCACTGCCCCGCTTGCTGGTAAAGATAAAAATCAGGTTGTAGAGCAATTAGTTGGAAAAACTTTGAAATGCATCCTGGTTGAAAGCTGGCTGAGACAATTTTATTTTATATTACCATGGGTCTTATAAAAAACTTTAGGCTTGGTCCAAGAGAATAAACTACAATGCAATGTAGTCATGGAAAACTACTATTGGCATTGACTGTTATAGCGACATTTACATCAGCCTATAAAATTGTTAAAAAAAAAAAAAAGTGAACAATGTGCATAGCTCTGCAAAATTTTTATGTAGAAACCGTTGTAGGGGCCTGCAATAAATGTCATTTATTATCTTTAGCTTTGCAGTGTTGTGATTTTTCCATGTCAGCAGAGTTTACCATCCAGGGTTGATGTCTGGTAAACAAGAGAAGATGAAAATTGGGAACTGTGGAAAATATACTATAGCTCATAGCAGTGTATGAGACATTTCATTTTATTTAGCGAGTTGTGATGCAAAAATTTGCCAGGTGTTCTGGTACTGCTTTTTGCATACACTCCATAGCATTTAAAGGGAAACTATAATTTATATAATACCACATTTTGAATTATTTTTAGTTTAATACTACATTTATCATTTAGATTTCTCCTTTTTTTGTATGTCAAGCATATTTAGAGATGCCTACTATACTGGGGCATGTAAGGATACAATTCTTGCTATACTAAGGCAGTGTTTCTCAACCTTTTTTCAGTCAAGGCATCGTTTACAGTTATATTCATTCTCGAGGCACCCTATTTTAAAATGTAACAAACAAAACGAATAGTTTTACATGCAGCTGCATCGACACATGTAGGACACACATTGGGAGTTATTTCTTTTTACAAAGCAAATACAGTGGAACCTTGGATTATGTGCATAATCCGTTCCAGGAGAATGCTCGTAATCCAAAGTATTCGCATATCAAAGCGAGTTTCCCCATTGAAGTCAATGGAAATAAAATAATTTGTTCCGCATTGACTTCAATACCACATGTGGCCAGGTGTGGGGGAGCGCCGGAGAGCCTTTCGGAAACTGCCAAAAAGGCCCGAGGACACCTCGGCTGACCTCGGCAAACCTCAGAAAGACTCCGTGCATTTCTGAACGGTGCCGATCGGCTGCGATCAGTGCCGCTCGGCTCCGCCCCCCCACCAGTACTGCACACGATTTGGCCTGAATCATGCTCGTTTTGTGAGACAACACTCGCAAACCGAGTTACGATTTTTAAAAATGCAGTGCTCGTATTGCTAAATGCTCGTTAACCGCGTTACTCGCAATCCTAGGTTCCACTGTACACCTTTTCACTCTGGTACAGACTAGTATTCCAGCGCTTCTCTTCTCCGTCAGTTTTTCTCCCTCTTTCAGCTAATCTGACCCAAGTGCTGATGAAGAGGGGCAAAGAAGGGCATCCTCAGGCGCCCAATGTCCTCCTCATCATCTTACGACATCATTGGTTGAAAAAGGCTGTACTAAGGGATTACCCTCTACTAGAATCACTCTTATACATGAAAAATGTATAGTGAAGCAATTTCCATGGCCTAATCCTAACCAGGCTTAGAATAATGTGACAATGTGTAAAAAAAACTTAGTGTATTACCTGATTGTATTTCTACTAATCATGGAAGAATATGTGTAGTTAATAACAATTTGTGCACTGAATGGAATTCAGCATGCCACGGGCGCTAAAACCAGTCCATTAGTACTAGCAGGTACCTCAGCTTTTCTTACAAAGCCTGTATTGCTATAGGTCAAAGACCATGTCCCAATAGCTATCCCGCAGCTGGTATCACCTCTCTAATGGCACAAAAAAGCAACAACTACCACTTCTTTAATAGGAGCCTCTCCCAATGCTAGCTGAAATGTTGAAAAATCTCAGTTGCTAGTGAAGAAGTAGCAAGAGAACAATACCTCATAGGAAGTCGAGCTGTGTGTTAGTCACTAGTGAGTTGTTGTCAGTTACAGAATTGCAACATGTGACATAGCCCTACCTGTTTAGGGGCAGTTTTCATGGGTCATAAAAAGGAGAATATACATCTTAGTCAAGTCATATTTTACAATGAAGATGAATTAAAAACCAATAACAAGGTTTTATGTATGATGGTTGGAATATTATGATGGCAAAACAGTTGCCTAGTGGTGTCGTGGTTGTGGAACACAAGCCTGATCATGCCTGCTGTAATCCTGTATCTGAGGGCACTCAAGGTTTAAAGCCGGGAGACTGGAGTACATCTGGAAACCCAGATCTCAAGTTTAAACAGTTCAGCACACTGTTCTCTTCACAGGTTTATATTATCATCATAATATCAGGTTGATGTTACACAGAAGTTCCAAGCTTCAATCCCTACTACTAGCACAGCTGGGGTCATCGCTATGTAATTTTTCTTTTTCTATATTTTTCAAAAGGTTTTGAGTGACAGATTGTCAAATAGGGGTTCTTCTCCCTTGCCAGAATTTGATTTGACCAATGCACATAATACTTCTAGATTCCACATTTGTTCATCCTATCTCAAGGAATGTGAAAAAGTCTTTGAAACAAGCAAAGGAATTGTCTAGCATAAAAAGCTCCAACTTTACAATCCTACAGTAGCCTAAACAAATAAAGATTTATAGAGTAGCTGGTGAGTACCATCAAATGGTATGCTGTGAAAATGGCTATATAAATGTATTAACAATATAACATTTCAGAAAGACAGAAGAGCATGCCAGCAATGAATGTGAACACTAGACAATAGTCTTGATGTTATATTGGAAACGTGTGTGGCGCCTTCAGCTAATCTAGTCTATTTTCTGTGTCATACTAGCTGTGTAGTACATCCAGCTGAACAGTTGGAATTCATTTTTTCTTCACAGACTATATTTCTGGGTCTGAGTTTTCAAAATCATTGCTTTTCAAAACATGTATTTAGCAATAAAAAAAAAAAAAACAGAGTTGGTCTTAGGCAGGCCATACCAGGAAAGTTTTCTCTTGGCGCAAGAAAACACTGCTATAGCCACAAGCGATTATCACAAGAGAGTCCAGCAGGCTTAAAATAAAAATAAAAAAAAAGAATCCAGCAGGCTTGTTTGTACCCAAGTTGATCAATCGATCAACTTGGTACAATCAGCCTGCCCATTAACGGTTTGAATCTCAGCCAGTTTCGACTGAACCGGCCGAGATTTGAACTGTGTATGACTGGCCTTAGAGTAATTTATAAAAATCCTGTCATTAACTGATATTTAAAAAAATATATCTATATTTTCCATAGACAGTGGATTGCCTGTAGGTTATAAGCAGGTCCTATGCTATGTGTATGCATAGAATTTTTCTTACTGAAAGACATCTATTGTGGAATGTGAAATGATTACAGCAGCTGATATTTGAAACTGCTACCACTGAGATATAGAAAAGCTGAGAGCGAACAGTCTATGGGGGGTTATTTGCTAAAACTGCATGGTGTAAAATCTGGTGCAGCTGTTCAAAGAAACCAATCAGCTGCCAGGTTTTAATGGCAAAGCATAATTGAACAACCTGAAGTTTAAAGCTGATTGGCTACCATGCACAGCTACACCAGAATCTGAGTGCTCCAGTTTAGTAAATCTCCACCAATGTGTTTATTTTGAATAGGTTATAAACTCAAAAGGTAAAATAAACTTCTAATAACTGAGTAAAGAGATTAATCTCGCGCTTAACAGGGAATAAAACTAAGCTAGTGCAGCGCACACTGGGGGTAATATCTGAACCCAGAAGTACAATAAAAAGAGAAAAGGTAGTGGCGCGCAAGGGGTAAAATTAAACTAAAAGCAGGTAGGAGGAGTATGATAAAATTGTATACAAATAAGTGGTAGGAGTGAATTCACAGGGTAATAGATCAGTGATTGTGCGGGTAAAATCACATAGGAGTAAAATGCATCAAATCATAATGATTCATACCACTTATTGTATACAATTTTATCATACTCCTCCTACCTGCTTTTAGTTTAATTTTACCCCTTGCGCGCCACTACCTTTTCTCTTTTTATTAAACTTCTAATAACTGTCCCCCCCCTAAACACTTATCTGAGTCCTCTATCGATCCAGCGCTGTCCCTGTCTTTGGCACCACTGCCCTCTCTTCTTCTTCTTATAGGCGACTGTGGGAATAACCATAGCCATTGGCTCCTGCTGCTGTCAGTGAAATCATGTGAGGAGAGAGCAGGGGCATCACCAAGCCATTTGGGTATCCATAGACACACACAGCATGGCTTGGGAGCGCACCCACGTGGGTGCCTCCACAGAGGAGGAGGAATGGTGAGCACTGAGAGGGAACGTCAGAATTGGAGGTAAGGGACTGATCTGTGCAATACCATAACTTATTTTTTATTTTAAATAGCTTTTACAACCACTTTACCATTGGATAGAGGAGGAAAGGGTTTGAATAGAATGGGGAAGGGTTGGAACCACAGGAGAGATTTCTGTTCACTTCCTGTTGTGCCTTGAGGAGGAAAATCTCTTCAACTGGGACAGGAACACCAATAAAAACAACTTTATTAGTGGAGTGGGGGAAATATTAGCCTGTTAATTCCCTAAGATTTCCCCACTTCCTGTTTAGGACAAGATATGAGGTGCAAATCTAAAAGGACTATGAAAAAAAGTTTTTAATATACTTCCGCTTTAATACATACATTGGGGGGGGGGGGTGAAAGTAAAAACAATTAGCATGCCTTAACATGTCTCCAAAGGAGAAGTATGGTCAAAGTCATTTTTTCCTGTACTTCTCCTGTGGATCAGGGGAGTGCAGTTCGTTATGCACTCCTGTGACCCATTTCCGCTGACAGTGGGCTAAAGCCTGCTGACACCTGACATCACTCGGCTGGTCCAGACTCTGAAAAGATCCAGACTTAACAGTCCGGATTCACCCAGATGCCTGGCCTGGAAGCTGGCTCAGCCTCTCAGCAAGCCACTGGGAGACTGAGCCAGCCACTCCTGCGCCCTCCACAGCCCAGCGCTCCAGTAAGCACTGGCAGGGCAGAGCAGGGAGCCATTCATTGACAGTCACTGGATCTCTGCACACTGAAGACTGAGAGCTGAGCGATCAGCAGTCTTTGATCACTTATTTCTCAGTCTTAGAAGCAGCGAGGGACAGATGCAGCATATATATTTTTTAAGAAATCGTACCTCTCTTTTAGCTTCAGCTGCAAATGTTGCATCATTTTTGAATGAATGGGTCAGGAAAAATGTTGCACTTTATTTAGAAGCATTGGGTATGAGAATAACAAGACACAAGCTACCTAAATTAACAATTTCTACAAACTTGGAGGCTCAAAACAAACCAAATAAAGAGGTATTGTTCTTTAACTATGAAGTGTTTGAAACTTCCTGTTGAGTTACTTTTAGAGATAATTCAGGTGGAAAGATGAGTTAATGATTTTAACTGATTCCCTGCTCCCTCATGTCAGTCAAAACCCACTTAAATCAAAGCTTACAATGTGTGCTTCAACACCAGACCCAGCCAGAGACTGTGTCAATGCTGTGCCAGTCCCACAGTTCACCTATTCTTATGGTAAATGTTTTGTGCTTTCATGCTGAGAGACTTTTATCAAACATATTAGGCTGCGTTTGGGAGATCATTAGTCTTCAAAGGCTGCAACATTCCAATTCCCTTATCCTAGGAACACTCATGTCAGCTAGAAGGCATGCAGAGAGAGGATACTTTTTTTACACACTTTACAACCAAGGAGAACCTTGCAGATATACTGAAGATTGTGTCACAATTTTATTATGGGAAAGCGACATAATTTGATTCGACTGCTGTGCTATAGAGCCTGGAATGAGAAAAATACCAAGACTGAACTGATTAGGTTACTCCAGAAATCACAGATTTGGTTTCACCAAGTTGTGATGACAACTGTAGTTAGGTGAAGCACAATTGTTGATTAAAAAGCGTGAATTTGACTTATCACCCACATATAACTGCACATTCTACCTATATCTGAACATACACAGTATAAAACTAAACTTTTGTAAAGTGTAACAACTTCTGAGTTCATTTTATGTTTACCCCTTTGCATGTGTATTTAGGCAAATGCAAATATACCTTTACACTAGAAACTCAAAATTGTAATTTAAAAGAATAGTGCGGGTTTGGAAAAAAATAAGCAATTACCTAGGTGGATGCAGCATCGCTCCAATACTGCATCTGTCTGTCTATTGATTGTTCAGTTCTCGGTCTTTGGTGATCAGAGATCGCTGACTGACGGTCACTGGCTCCCTCCAGCGCTCACTGGAGCTCTGGGCTGTGGAGGGGGAAGAAATGGCTGTCCCAAGGTCTCAGTGGAATGTCGGGTTCCCTCGTTTCAGGATGCCGGGCGCATGAATTACAGCAGCGGGGGTGTTTTTTTGTAGCACCTGTTTAGAATAGTCTAATGCCCTGTACACATGGTCGGAAATTCTGACGGAAAATGTCCGATTGGACCATGTTTTCGGAAAATCCGACCGTGTGTGGGCTCCATCTGACTTTTTCCGTCAGAATTTGAGATCCTGCTCTCAAATTTTCCGACAACAAAATCCGATCGGACTTTTTCCGATCGTGTGTAGAGAATTCCGACAACTGATCGGATTTTCTGATAACTTTGTCCGACCGTGTGTATGCAACACCAGCGTCAGACAAAATCCGACGGATTTTGTGGTCGGAATTTCCGACCATGTGTACGGGGGATTATAGGCACCTGATTAGAATAGTCTAATAGGCTTCAAAATAGGGTGGTCTCGGAGCCCACCCAGGTGTGTTAAAAAAGCAAATGAATATTTGCATTTCTAACACTGAATTCCCTCTCCGCCAATCATGAAGCGCGGGTCTGATACCCTTTTGCCAATTGGCTGAAAGGTCAGATGATCCTATTGGACTTCTAGGAGGAAGGGAGGAGACGCACAGCGGAAGCCGCCTTAATCTCAGAAGAGAAGAGGACACAGGAGATGCTGCCAGATGCCCGCCGTAGCCTGATCCCCTGCCCCATGTGCCCCCCAATCCCCGGCTCTTTGTGTCCGCCGTTTCCCGCCGCCGATGGGGTAAGTGCCATTGGACTGCCATTGAAAATGATAACAAACCTCTTTTAAAATAACTGGATGGAAAGAAAGTGTTATTTATTTATTTTTTTACTAGAACTACTTTTTATACAAGGACTTTTCAGTTTGTCACAGTTGTACTGAACTAACAGACTGAATATACTGGAGCACCTTAAAGAAAATCACTTGACGCTGAAGAGCCTACATTCCAAAGAAGAATGCTCTTCATTTTACATGTTATTACATGGGATACCACATCCATGATAAGAAACCATTAATACTGTCAACAAAAAAAGGCATTAAAATAAGAATAAGAAAAGAAGAGCAAAAAAGAAAATAGGTTAAAACAACACAGAGAGCTTTTAAAGATGCCATTAAATGGACATGGATTGATAATGTTTGCTTAACAGTCTATTATTTGTCCTTCTTTGTTGGGTAATGAATAGATTTTTTTATTTTTTTATTAAGTGTGTCTATAATACAAAGTAAAGCAGAACAACGTTGAACTAAGTGATACCTTTTATTTGCTGCACAGATAAAAGATTAAAATTGCATAATTTGTAATCAGCTTAGGTCCCATTTTCAAGTACAATTCTTATTTATTTTATTATCTGGTCACTAGGAGCTCCATTCTATCACCATAACAGTTTTTGCAAATATTAAATCATATATAGCACAGATATCAGTATGTATTATTATTTACCGTATTTAAACTCCTAATATATTTTTGTGAAAACACACAAAACACACAATCACTGGGTACTTGCAATAAATATCAAAGAATATATGAAGTTAGGATGGTGGTTGCATTGATAATTGACTTTTACAATGTAATACAAATGGGTGTATATGATGAGAAATATTTGGGGTATCATTTTTCCTTTTTTATCTCATTCTGACCTAAGATTTTCCCCAGATTTTTTCCTTGGTCGTATGATAAAAATTGAAGTTGATGCAACAGAATATGGGGTGTCAAGCAAAAGGCTGGCTAGACAGCAAGGCTGGTATTTTTTTCAGGGAAAAGAGCAACCCTACAACCCCCCGGGGCAGCCCACCCTGAATGTTCACCAGGCTAGATGTAGCTTACAGAAAATGGAAGAAAACATCTCTTTCTGTTCTAGTAGACTTGGATGACATAGAAAGGATATGTAACCACATAAGATGCATATTAACATCTAATTCAGATTTATTTTGACACTTGGAATGTAATTTGGACAGTGTGTTTTAATGGTTCCCAAATTAAATAAATTTTGAGTTGAAGGAATACATCAGAATAAATTTGCCAGAAATAAGGAAGGTATGACTAAACAGCCAAGTTCTTCAGTATTATTCAGTTGTAAATATCTCAAATTTGAATGTTTATTAATCTAAATATATGAAAGAATTTGGTGCGTTCCAAAATACCCATATGGCTTCTGAGTTTTAATGGAAATAAAATAAATGTAATAATTAACCCTATGCTGGAACACAAAGTAA
Source organism: Lithobates sylvaticus (assembly GCA_028564925.1). Lineage (NCBI taxonomy): Eukaryota > Metazoa > Chordata > Amphibia > Anura > Ranidae > Lithobates > Lithobates sylvaticus. The sequence goes on along the minus strand of CM053027.1, from coordinate 159,164,952 downwards.
GATGACAAATTGCAAGTCATCAAAAATCCCTAATCTTAAAATGTTTTAATTACAGTACAAAGATTAGGTTAATTAAAAAAATATTCTTGGGCATTTTTTTGGTTTTATATCTATCTGTTATTTCTTCTTAAGCTACTTTCACACTGGGGTGGGCGGGTGTTATCGGTAAAGCGGCGCTATTTTTAACGCCACTTTACTGTCGTTTTAGTGGTGCTATTTGGCCACTAGCAGGGTGGTTTTAACCCCCGCTAGCGGCCAAAAAAGTTTTAAAACTGCCCGCTCGCCCACAAACTGCATAGCTAAATAGGTCAGCAACTCTGCTATGATTTACTGGAAAGGATTCAGCATTGCCATGTGGTTTGAGGTAGGCCCAATTATTGATAGGATCATTCGATATTTAGGATAATATATAAGCTGAAAATGAAAAATTAAGCTATGTGGTTGACTTTGTTTAAAGTGGTTTAAAAGGGAGAAGGTTTTTCACCTAATTGCAGGGTAAAAAAAAAAACCTTCTGGATATGGAGGCAACAGAGGACCTATTGGCTCCTGCTGCTGTCAATCACCGGCCAATCTGTGCTGTGTATATCAATAGACAGAGAGCCAGGCTTGGGATCGAGCCTGCACAAGCGGCTTGCTATGGGGGCATTTGGAAGAGGGGAGGAGCCAGGAGCACCGGTGGGGGACCCCAGAAGAGGAAGATTGTACCAACCCATCACACATTAAATCTAATGCTGTAGGTGTTATTTTTTTTTTATTATATATCCTTTAATTCTGCTTTATTTATTCTAAGAATAGAATCAGGACCCAAACTAGATTTGTATATTCAATATCTAAACATGCGTCTTAAAGTGTTTGTTACTCCAACACTCCATATGTCTGATATGTGCCTGTGGCACAATGTACTTGTATGAGAAAGCATTCTGTTCGCTTTGTATTGCTTCCTTCACGTTAAATCCCTGGTGTTCCTGCTAGTCCCCTTCCTTGTTTTCCTGTTAAAAACTCTACACTAACCAGGAGAGCACAATGTGGTCAGTTATCTAGCTATTCTCTCCTCCAATGATCAGACTTGTCCTGACATGCCCCGCTGCACAGCCATTCACTGGGAAGCTCAGTGTGCTGCTGCTTCTCCTCCCCCCAGCTCTTATGCAGCTGAGAACCAAGGGTATGTGATCATTTTAAAAAAGGGAAAAAAAGTATTTATCATTTTTTTTTATATCTATACAAAAATGGTTTGCCTTTCATTTCTATTTTAAACTTAATGGGTTGTTTTACAAGGTGATTGTTTACAACCACTTTAAGATAAAAAATGCTTTATGCTTAGCGCTGCACATTTGCAACAAAAATAAATAAATGTTATAAAGTAGTGAAAAAAAAAAAAAAAACTTCAAGTGCAGGGAAATGGTGGTGCCCTTCCTGGGAACTAACGGGCTCGTTGTTTGCTTTATCCGCTCTGCTGAACACTGTCTACAGAATGACGGGGTCTTCACAACGAAGTCTCAGAGCCAGCCTACTTTCTTTAAAGCTACTTGGCTATAGAGATAATCTTTTCCTAGAACTGTTTGAAAAAGCAAGTGAACTATACAGATTAATCAGCTGTAAATCTTTGCTATCTAGAGAGAAGTTGATGAAGTAGTATTTTGCAGTAGCCCAATTATCAGTGAACCATGGCTGATCCAGCACGTTAACAGAGGACAGTGCTTCAGAGATGCAAGACGAATTAGTGACACAAATGCTTTAATGCAAGTGGCAGCATCTGCCAGTTCCTGTTAAAGCTATACTACCACTTTTCTATTTCCAGAGTGGATTGTAGTGGGCAGACGCATGATTTGAAACATGAATGTCAAGGAAAATTGGGGACAAAAAATATTACATGCTATAGCATTAGTGTGTTAAATTAGGTTGGTCTTTTTGCAGGCTGAAACTTTTGTTTAACAACGATTTTTTTTATTGTGGTAAAAGAATAAAAACAGATGCACAGACAGCATAAACGACTATTGTTACAAGGAACATTAGCATGATATGAATATTTCTCAAAAAACACAAAACGAAAAATAAAAATTTCTTCCGTGATTATGACCAAATCACGTCTGAAGTTTGGTAATCAAAGGCACATAAACAAACTATGTACTCATTGGTCATGTATATCAGTAAATATAGCGTACTGCTTTTTTAAGTAAGAGAAAGAAAACCCAGGGAAATAACACAAATAAAGAAATAAATAGAAAAAACTAAGGTACTATAGTTACCGTATTTACTTGAGTATAAGCCGAGTTTTTCAGCACATTTTGCTGAAAGTGCCCCCCTCGGCTTATACTCAAGTCAAGCACTTTTCTGCAGCAGAGAATGCAATTTTGCTGTGCAAACCAAGTGGAACCAACACTATAACATATCCAAATTTGGGGTTCCTAGCACCAAGTGGCCCCCCGAGATACGGGGCCCAAAGTCGGCCCGGAAAATGTCATTCTCTGCTGCAGAAAGGTGCTTGACATTTTCCGACCTGACTTTGGGGCCCTGTATCTCTGGGCCACTTGGTGCTAGGAACCCCAAATTTGGTGTGCAACCCCAATGGAACCAACACTACCATATTTGGGGCTCCTAGCACCAAGTGGCCCAAAATTCGGTCAACTGTCTCCATCTGCAGCAATGTCATGTCGGGACCCTTTGGCTGCAGCTAGGGGGCATCTAGGAACCCTTAACTACCAAGTTTGAAGTTCGGGGGACCTATGGCTGCAAATAAGCACAGTGAGGCATGCAAATGGGCACAGTGAGGCTGCAAATGGGCATTGTTGACCCTCTTTTCCACTTACAGTAGCTGCGCATTTCTCACCCTGGGCTTATACTCGAGTCAATAAGTTTTCCCATTTTTTTGTGGTAAAATTAGGTGCCTCGGCTTATATACGGGTCGGCTTATACTCGAGTATATACGGTATAAACTGTCATGGACAAGAAACTATCTATTGAGCAACAAACCTACATGAATGTAGGAGGACCAAAATTCTAATTTTCTATTGAATACAGGCATAGTTTCCATAAGGGGGTGGTGAACACGTTCCATGAGCTGTTTGGCCTCCATACGCCTCAGCTCCTGATCCCAAGGGATCATAGGGAACTTCTGGCACTTCTGGTAAATCTGCAAAAAATAAGCACATCTGGAAAGTTAGAGTCAACTGTGTGCCTGACATTTGGGCGACTCTAGTAGACATCCTTTGCCAAATTGATTTGATTTCTTTACAGCTCCAGAAGATATGGAGGTATGTGCCCCTGTCATGCCAATCTCTAAAGCAAGATTCCGGCACTAGTGGATAAAATCTGTGCAATTTTACAGGTGTATAATACCATCTAGTGTGAAGCTTGACTACCGTTTTCTTCACTGCCATAAACTTTGTGCATCTATGCATGTTGGAGAGCATGTCTAACCACTCATCTGGAGAGATTACCTGGCCTGTTTCTGCTTCTCACATGAGCATCACTGAGGACTTGGCTGGAAGATCTCGTTCATTGAGGCATTTATATATAATAAAAATATTACCCTTGTCTCTAGAGATCTGCAGAGGCGCTCTAAGATGGTGTCAACATTGCCTGAGCTCAAGGGGAAGTGGGCAAAGAAAAAAATTCTTATCTGTAGAAACGTATAGAATTCTGTCCGGTGTAATGCATAGTTAATTTGGAGAAAGGAAAGGGAGCAAAAAGGAGGTTCTCTGGTTAGGAACTCCAAAGTGACATTCTCAATACATTTGGAGAAATCATTCTCAATATTAAAAGCAGGGAGAAACCTAGGGTCACCCAAAAAAATAGCCAACCGAGGTTTAGAGGACAAAGAGTATTTTGCTTTATATAGAGACCACAGATGTAATGATTGGCTAACTAGTTAATTTAAGGGGGCTAGGTCCTTGGGTCGAACCGTGCTCACCCATTAATTTCAAACAATGTTCTCAATTGCCGACAGTTCTCTTCTGAACTACAGAGCACCTCCCCCTATTTTATGAAGATGAGGGAAGTTGAGATGAGGTTGTTAAAATCACTAGAGCAGCCTAAAGTGACAATAATGCTCCGCTAAAGATACAAAAAAGCATTGTCATCCAAGGACAGGAATGGGTTTACTATGAAAAATGGAATCGAATGCAATCACCACATCTAAGAACTGGCAAGTTGCAATACATTAAATGTTTGGGTGAAGATATGCTTTCAGGGCCAGTTCACACCAAATGCATGGAAAGTGGGTTATATGGTTTTCAATGGCATCGTTCACACCAGTGCTTGCAGGTCCAGTGTGTTCCAGTTCCAGAAAAAAAAGTAGAAGATGCTGCATTTTTCCTGCACTGGACTGTACTGGAACGCTGTAAAATGCATCAAAAACCCACCGGAACCCACCAAAAAAGCACTGGAACACACATGTCCTTATTTAAGGTTAAGAAAAAAGAGGGGGAAAATGCACTGGTCTGCATCAAAAACGCACAAAAAAGGCACTGGAACACATCAAAAATGCTCATGCAGAAAAGCAACTGGAACGCATCCGGACTGGGTTTCTATGGTGTGAACTGGCCTCTGCAACTTTCATCAATACCTAATGATTTTGTCAGGTCCTTGTTCAGGCACTTTTTGGTATAGGGCGACAATGTTCTCTACCTGTCTCCCAATATGTGCTCCCATATTGTCATCATGTCACACAGACTTGAAACAGCTGTAAGTCAGATACAGTTTCAAGTTTAGGGACAATTCATGCTTTTCCATTTGTGTGCATTGCCTTAATGCATATGTGTTATGTAATGCATTAATGCAGCCTTTTTTTGCAAGCAGAGTGCCTTCAGGTTTTTTCAGAAAAAAATTAAGGTTGATTCCCCCAGTGAGATGGATGGAAATCGGTGGTGATCTCATCCCTATTATATAGATAAGAAGAAATCCCCTAAGGTTGGGACTTTGTATAGAGCACCACTCTCACAAGATTTTAATAAATCAAAATATAAATGTTTTATTAGTAAAAAAGATATAAAAAATCCTCAATAGTTGTTTAGCAGCAGGATGCACCATATACAATATGCATGGCAATATATATATACATAATAACATACAAAAAGAAAATTGTACAAAAAATTACATAAAAATACAGAACAACATTAAAGAGATCACAAATACGGTACTATTATTCTCCCGGAGGTGAGAGTCCCCCGTATACGGGGGACTCTCACCTCCGGGAGAATAATAGTACCGTATTTGTGATCTCTTTAATGTTGTTCTGTATTTTTATGTAATTTTTTGTACAATTTTCTTTTTGTATGTTATTATGTATATATATATTGCCATGCATATTGTATATGGTGCATCCTGCTGCTAAACAACTATTGAGGATTTTTTATATCTTTTTTACTAATAAAACATTTATATTTTGATTTATTAAAATCTTGTGAGAGTGGTGCTCTATACAAAGTCCCAACCTTAGGGGATTTCTTCTTATCAGGTTTTTTCAGGGGTGCTTGGCAAAATGCCTAAAAATTGCCCAAAAATTGTATACAAGCCAAAGGGTGGATCAAGCCTGCTTTTTAGTTACACAAAGCCACAGGTTTTCATTCTGCAACATTACAACCTTCTAGTCGCTGGCGTCTTTACAACAAATGACATCATCAGTTGATAAGGAGGATGTTGGGTGCCTGTACGACATCCTTGTTTGCCCCTCCCTTGACTGAAAAAAGTTTGAGAAACACTACATTAATGTATGCTGCATTAAGGCTGCATTAACGCACCAGAACAAACAAAACTGAAACAAACAAAACAAAACAAAACTGAACACACAGCATTTTTTCCTGTTGCAACTCAAGTCCACACATGGGGGTTATTTACTAAAACTGAAGACTGCAATATCTGGTGTAACTCTGCATAGAAACCAATCAGTTTCCAGGGTTTATTGACAAAACTTAATTTAACAAGCTAGTTAGAAGCTGGTTGTCTACCATGCACAGTTGCACTAGATTCTGAGTGCACCAGTTTTAGTAAATCCACCTCATGGCATTGCATTAACTATGTGTTGTGGTACATTGCAACATTTGTGCATCAAAACTGCATCCAGTTCTAAAGGAATGGCACCGTAGTGCGCAAACACTTATAAAGTGCATTAACGTGTGTCACAAAATAACGTGTGTTACCTGTGTGTAACATTTGCATTAACACAACGTATCATAAAAGTGTGATTCAGTCCTCAGGAATCAGCTATTAATCTGAATTTGCTAAACTACAGTTGGCTACAGTAGAATAAAGGAATTATTTTTCAGGTTTCTACTAACTATGTGAAAAGTAAAGCCTCTTATTTTTATTTTGTGATATGCGTAATCATATGGATATATTCTTTGTTTGAAAAGGCCTTGCTGTATTGAGGTTGGTAACACTGACAATAAGCACCTAGTAGCTTACTATTGCTGCAGGATGCTTAGACTGTGAGTGTGCATGTTCAAATTATGGAAGACAGAAGCCTTGGAAAGATTTCTCCTGGGTGGCGTGTGTGCCCAGCAGGAAGAGGTCGGACTGGCCACGGTTGTTAATTTTTGTTTGGTTCTGAACCATGCTGCTGATGGATATTTGTAGGCCTCGTTATTCACTCACTGGGTGGCAGATGGATGAGTAACAGCTTCTGAAGGCTTTTGTACACTCTGGCCAGGGTCATGTGCTGCTGCTGAGAAGATACACAAAGATAGCTGACAAATGGAAACTGCTTAGCAATATGATATTACCTTGCCAGGCCAACATTTATATGCAAGCAATAAAATCACTTGTGCTTTTACCTAATATATATATATATTTTAAATAAATGGTCATATTCTAAAAAGTATTCTACTGGACCACTAAATATACAGTATCTTAAAAAAGTTAATACACCCCTCACATTTTGGTAAATATTTTATTATATCTTTTCATGTGACAGATGTGAAGAAATTACACTTTGCTACAATGTAAAGTTGTGAGTGTACAGCTTGTATAACAGTGTAAATTTGCTGTCCTCTCAAAATAACTCAACACACAGCCATTAATGTCTAAACCGCTGGCAACAAAAGTGAGTAAACCCCTAAGTGAAAATGTCCAAATTGGGCCCAATTTTCCCTCCCTGGTGTCATGTGACCCGTTAGTGTTACAAGGTCCCAGGTGTGAATGAGGAGCAGGTGTGTTAAATTTGGTGTTATCGCTCTCACTCTCTCATACTAGACACTGGAAGTTCAACATGGCAAAGAACTCTCTGAGGATCTGAAAAAAACATAACAATAATACATAAAGATGGCCTAGGCTATAAGCAGAGCATAATTCCCTCCCTTCGGAGACTGGGCCGGGGGGGCAGTATTCCAACATGATGACCCCATACACACCTCCAAGATGACCACTGCCTTGCTAAAGAAGCTGAGGGTAAAAGTGATGGACTGTCCAAACAGGTCTCCAGACCTAAACCCTATTGAGCATCTGTGGCGCATCCTCGAATGGAAGGTGGAGGAGTGCAAGGTCTCTAACATCCACCAGCTCCGTGATGTCATCATGGAGAAGTGGAAGAGGATTCAGGGGCAACCTGTGAAGCTCTGGTGAACACAGGCATTAATGTCTAAACCACTGGCAACAAAAGTGAGTACACCCCTAAGTGAAAATGTCCAAATTGGGCCCAAAGTGTCAACATTTTGTGTGTTTATATATATATATATATATATATATATATATATATATATAAAATGTACAGCATATGTGTATATACACACATATATATATATATATATATATATATATATATATATATATATAAAGCAGGGTGATCGAGCGGCACGTGCATGATTTCAAGCTACTTTTTTTTTAACTTAAATACTTGTCTTAAAACAAGTTAAACTGATGCAAACAATGTACTGACTAACCTTCACCTTTATCTGTGACTTGCACTTCCACAGAGCTGTGAAAAATCTCAACTCTGCACATTTGGTCCTAAGGTTATTAAACAAATCTACAGCTTTTTGGCACTTGGGGCACAGATAATGTGGATAATGTAGATAATACTGTCACTTCAGCAGGGATCAATATGTGTCAAACATCTGTCACTTAGCTGATGGCTTTTAGTCTGATTCCTCTAGAACCTCTGATTCCTCTGCCCCTTGGATTTTTCAGCCTTATGCCTCGTACACACGTACGGACTTTTCCCGGCGGACCTAAGTCCAGCGGACAATCCGCTGGACTTTCCGGCTAGGTCCGCTGGACTTTCCGAGGGTGTGGACTTGCCCACACACGCACGGACTTGTCCAGCGGATAATCCGCCGGCCAAAAGTCCGCGGGACTTTTGAAAATGAACGGACTTGCCCACACACGGAGCAGTCCGTTCATTTTGAACGTAACTTCAGGTTACGTAGCTAGCGTAGGCAGTAAATGCCGCCGCGCTAGCTCCGCAAGCTGGCATGGATTTAAAGGAAATCCCCACGCCGAAAAAACGTGCGTGGGGATTCCCTTTAAATCCATGCCAGGTCACGGAGCTAGCGCGGCGGCAGTAACTGCCTACGCTAGCTACGTAACCTGAAGTCACGTGCTAAATGAACGGACTTGCCGATGAGCGGCAAGTCCGTTCATTTCAAAAGTCCCGCGGACTTGCCCACTAACGGCGGGATTGTCCGCTGGACTTCCAAGTCCAGCGGATAATTTGAAAACAAAACCTGAAACTTTAGTCCGCCGTACTTTGGCGCCAAAAAGTCCGCCGGCGCCCACACACGAGGGGATTATCCGCTGGACTTCAGTCCAGAGGATAATCCCGCGGATTGTCCCTTCGTGTGTACGCGGCCTTAGTGATAATTATCACACAAGATGTGTTAACCAATTAAATGTGGATGTGGTTTGTTGAACAGGGATTTTATTTTCTGATATACTGTACACTGCAAGGATTAAATAATATCAACATACTGGTTTATGTGTATACCACTAGTAGTAACATACTGTACATTTCAATGTTCTCTGTAGAATAGAACCAATACAATTGAAAACCTTGCACACATTTTTATGAGCTCTATAGTTTGAGTATACTCTGTGTTTTTATTTATTCACAGATGCATTTTGGATGCATTTGTAAATTATATTTACACTAAACCCCAGTCATTCTTAAAGTGGTATTAAACCCAAAAAGCAAACATTTATTATAATGCAGCTTACCAATTCTTATATGTTATGGCTGCATTCGTTTTCTTTTTTAGGCTTTCTTTCTTCTATTTTCATCTGGTGATCTGGCTGGTAAGTCTGTTGTTTTTTCAAAAGAACAAGCTCTCTTGTAAATGTATCAGTTACAGGGGGGAAACAAACCTTTCAGCCATGACAGGGGTGCTTACAATGATCAGCTTTTATTTATTCTGTAAAACCTGTATCCCACAAGGATAATAAAAAACGTTTGCTGTAATTGCTTATAAAGTGTTATCTGGAGTTTGGTTTCATTTGTTTCATTTGTTATTGCTAATACATATAACACTCCGCCACCCCGACTTACAAAGCTGCTGTCCAAAGATGCCCCCTGTGCTCCTTCATCCAGAGTGGATGCACTCTATTACAGGGGGTGTGTTACTTGCCAGATTGTCGCTCTTTTTTTGTTTATAACACAGAAAATAAAAATTGCTAAAATAAGGCTTACCTCTAGGTAAAATGAATATCTCATAAACCTACACAGTTTAGGAGATATTCACCCTTCATGCAGCTGCTGACATCAGCAGCGCATGCGCGCTGAAGGGGTGGTGGCTCGTGCCAGAACTTTCCGGAACGGAGGACTCCTGCGCGAATGCGCAGGAGTGACATCATCGCGACTCTGGCCACTCACAGTGCCGGAGCCTGGGAACCTGGAAGAAATGCCGAGGGAACATGTCAGCCCCCTCGGCGGTGACTGAGCGAGTTGCAGGAGCTTCCTTGCAAGGTAAATATTTCATAAAGTGCCAGTATGCGATACATACTAGCACATTATGCTATTCTCCTGCAGGTTATTTTTTTTTTGGGGGGGGGGGGGTTTCAGCGGTTTACTACCGCTTTAATATTACTGATCCTCACTGCTCTCCATCTGAATTCTGTTTGCTGTCATCCTGGGCTCACAAAGGAACCAGGAGCTTAAATTTAATGAGCAGGAATGGGCTGTGCAAAGCATTTTTTGCCGGGTGGCCACTAAACACAGCTGGATGGAGCAGTCATTCATATGATGGAGGGAGTCAGTCATATCACAAGATGAAAATCAGCTAGAGTTAAAGCAATTAGAATTCTAGACTGTAGAAATCACCATGATATTTTAATTTAGATGGGCTTCAGTTCTTAATTTATTTTGACACGTAATAGTGCCCAAGAACTTCAGTGTCCTTCTTAGCCATCTGGCCAGCCATGGCTTCCTATCACTCCATGTAAGTTGGTTACTGAGACACAACTTGCTATCCCTGATGGTAATAACAGCCCATGAAAATGTAACTGTTTCCCTTAGGCTTCATGAACACTAACAGCTCATAAACTCGAGTTTAGGAGCTTTTGGCATTTTTTTGCCAAAGCTCCTAAACTCAACTCCATAAAAGCCTATGTGCCAATGTACACATATCCTTTAACTAGAGTTTAGGAGCTGCCACAGTTAGGGGAGCTTCAACCTCCCTCAACCTTCCTCTCCTGAATGATGAAGAATCACGTACAGGATAGGGACATTTTGACCGCCAGCCTTGGTCAAGGTAGGCTTTGTGTACATGAAGCCTTAGGAAGGCTACGATATAGGTGAATTTGTGTCAATGTACACATAGGCTTTTACTAGAGTTTAGGAGCTGCCGCAGTTAGGGGAGCTTCAACCTCCCTCAACCTTCCTCTCCTGAATGATGAAGAATCACATTCAGCATAGGAACATTTTGACCGCCAGCCATGGTCAAGGTAGGCTGTGTGTACATGAAGCCTTAGGAAGGCTACGATATAGGTGAATTTGTGTCAATGTACACATAGGCTTTTACTAGAGTTTAGGAGCTGCCACAGTTAGGGGAGCTTCAACCTCCCTCAACCTTCCTCTCCTGAATGATGAAGAATCACGTTCAGTATAGGAACATTTTGGCCGCCAGCCGTGGTCAAGGTAGGCTGTGTGTACATGAAGCCTTAGGAAGGCTACGATATAGGTGAATTTGTGTCAATGTACACATAGGCTTTTACTAGAGTTTAGGAGCTGCCACAGTTAGGGGAGCTTCAACCTCCCTCAACCTTCCTCTCCTGAATGATGAAGAATCACGTACAGGATAGGAACATTTTGACCGCCAGCCTTGGTCAAGGTAGGCTGTGTGTACATGAAGCCTTAGGAAGGCTACGATATAGGTGAATTTGTGTCAGTGTACACATAGGCTTTTACTAGAGTTTAGGAGCTGCCGCAGTTAGGGGAGCTTCAACCTCCCTCAACCTTCCTCTCCTGAATGATGAAGAATCACGTTCAGTATAGGAACATTTTGGCTGCCAGCCGTGGTCAAGGTAAGCTGTGTGTACATGAAGCTTTAGGAAGGCTACGATTTTACTAGAGTTTAGGAGCTGCCGCAGTTAGAGGAGCTTCAACCTCCCTCAACATATCCAAGATAGATTTTCTGTGCTAAACTAATATTTTTGCTCTATGGCAGACCCATTCACATATTAACACTGAGGGGTTTCTCCTCCTGCAGTCCCCCTTCGTTTGTCAGGTTGGTTTAACCTTTAAAGTAGAGATAAGCCCCAACTGGATGACGTTTGGTTTGATTAAGCACTTTATTTTCATCCTTTGTTGCTTCTCAGTGCTATAGCCATATCCTGTCGACATTCATGCACTTCACAGATGGCTGCATGGCAATAATCAGGATGGATGTCCTGATGGAGATGGGACTGAACCATGCCTGAAAAACATGTGTTAAAATGATTACTTGTAGTCTCCTGTAAAAGGGTGACAACACATAAGCACAACTGGAAAACAGGGATAGACTCCGCAACAGGAAGTGCCTGAACACGGATCTGCATGGCCGGATCACCAAATATTATTTAATTTAAAGATGAGTAACTAAAGGTCTTGCAAGCTATCAGAATCAGTGTAAATAACAATCTAAATTGATGATATATTTAATTTTCAGCTGCTGACACTTTGCACAGTAAGGCCCCTTTCACACTGGGGCGGTTTTCAGGCGGTACGGCGCTAAAAATAGCGCCTGTATACCGCCTGAAAAAACCGGCCCCATTCACTCCAGTGTGAAAGCCGGCGGGCTTTCACACTGGAGCGGTGCGCTAGCAGGACCGCAACAAAAGTCCTGCTAGCAGCATCTTTGGAGCGGTGAAGGAGCGGTGTGTTCACCGCTCCTATACCGCTCCTTCCCATTGAAATCAATGGGAAACCGCGGGGATACCGCCCGCAAACCGCCGCTGCAGCGGCGCTTTGCGGAGGTTTTTAACCCTTTTGCGGCCGCTAGCGGGGGTTAATACCACCCCGCTAGCGGCCGCATACCGCGGGTAAAACGATGGTAAAGCAGCGCTAAATATAGCGCTGCTTTACCGTCGCCGCCCCGCACCGCCCCAGTGTGAAGCCAGCCTAAGTTATGTTTAATTTGTAGGTTCATCAGCATGTAGGGCGTCACTTGGATTTATAAGATTTAATTTAAGCTTTAAGCTAAATTACTTTGAAATTACATAAAAAAATGAAAATGCTATTTAATTTATTTAAATTATTCAAAGCAAACTTACCCTTCCATTATGTGCGTTAGAAATCATTTCGAGAAAAACGCTCCCTTGCATTTCTAGCCATCTTAAAGAAGGGCAGATAATTTATGTAGCATTTACTTCCTGGAATCCATCTGTCCTTAGCTCTGCCCTACTCTCCTCTTCCAGATGAAAAAAAACAAAAAAAAAAACACGAAGACTCCTGGCATGTATGACATAATTTTGGCCTAGGCCAAGAACCAGGAAGCAACTGAAGAATTAAAAAAAAAAAAAAAAGTTTAAAATAACTAAATATAATATACCCTCCTATCTACTAATGCTAACAGTATAAGGATTCAAGGTGTTAATGTTTATATAGGATTTCGATCTGTAACAGATCATTCAATCACACATTGAACATTAGCTGCCAAAGTGACATTACACAAATGCTATGATGAATAATTTACACAAAGTAATTTTTTGGGTGTTTGCCTTCGTGATAGAAACCGAAGGCCAGTAATAGTACACAGAAAGGATTTGATTGTGCATCATACAAGCTCTGTGTGACACAAATTACCGGCAAGTCATGTTTATAAGGAATTAGTGCCCATAATGTAGCTGCATATACTTATACATCATTCAAGCCTCATTATTTAATGACAACATTTTATTTAAATGTGGCGGATGATTTATTCTAACCTTTGCATTCAGGATTTCATACAATGAGCATTTTGCATATGTTTTGCTTATGAAATACCTGAACAATGTCAAAACTGGTCTTTCTCAACCACTGGTCATCCTGCACCACTTTGATAATTCAGAAGATTTTTATTCAGTACAAATATAAAAGCACATCCCTTGCATATAAAAACATTTAAAATCCCTGCACTAGCATTGTGCTGAGTTGGTCACTCATACCTCATTGTCAGTCACATGGGTCTGCACTAGTTCTCCATATTTTCAGGGAAAGTTTACTATCTTTATTACCTAGGCCACTGGACTTATTTTTTAAAGATTATTATAGCGTGTACTGTATATATTAGCTCCTATAAATGCAAAACAGGTACATAGAGACACTCACAGGTCTTGCAGAGGAGTTGGATTAAAACAGCAGCGTTTTATTGTCAACGTCTCAATCAAGCTCCATCTTTCTCAAAATATTATGCGTGCCTCTACCAGTTTTGGATTTATATGGATTTCTTTTTGTGTGGGCACTTATCTCCAACTTATGGGTTGATTTACTAAAGGCAAATAGACTGTTCACTTTGCAAATGCAGTTGCTCCAGATCTTAGTAAATGAGGTAAAGCTTCACTTTGCAAAGAATAGCCAATCACATGCAAGGAAATAATAAAATAAAAAAAAATGCATGTTTGCTTGCACTTGATTGGGTGATGGAAGTCAGCAGAGCTCTCCCTCATTTACTAAGCTCTGGAGCAACTGCAGTCTATTTGCCTTTAGTAATTCAACCCCATAGAGTGCCATTTCTACACTTGGGACTATTAATTCACGGAAATATGTGAACCTGCATCACACTTCAATTTTTAATCAACGCACAACAAAATGCTGCTCTATTTATATGGTTACAGTGGAGTAATCCATCATGTCAAAGAAAGAAAAGTGGAATGATTAGAGATGCAACAAACTGTCTGAACGTGTCTTTGATATGCTATTTGTGTGTTTATTCTCTTTGTTTGAAATGTTGAGAGCTGTACTCTTAGAAATTATGTAATGCTTTCATTTTACATTAAAAAACATTTTAGAATTACATTGCTGCATATATCTATCTATCTATCTATCTATCTATATCTCACAATACAAATCCCATATCAAAAATCAAAATATATATATATATATATATATATATATATATATATAGAGAGAGAGAGAGAGAGAGAGAGAGAGATATTTATATCTATAGATATATCTATCAATATATATATATATATATATATATATATATACATATACATATATATATATATATATATATATATATATATATATATATATATATATATATATATATATAGAGAGAGAGAGAGAGATATTTATATCTATTGATATATATATATATATATATATATATATAGTTAGTGTTTAGAAATGATATTCATTGCACAAAAATAGTAAAACAGGAGCAAACAAAATTTGTCTTTCTTCTTAGTTTTAGCTGTTTATGATGTTAATCTTCAGGCAGTTTTCCTGCTACATTCATGCTAACTGGGCCACCACTCATGTTGCATCCTGAAAGAAACAATAGCATTTTATTATTGCATGAAATTAGAAGAGAAAGCCCCGAGGCAGGCAGTCTTAAAACCAGACCCATCCCTCCCTGTGAAAATAGTTCACTTAAATGAAACACGGCCATTCTGAATCACTGGTGGTCTGAAATGGTAGGTTTTATTGACAAGTGTGACTGGAATTTGAAGAGGACAATCAATAACAAATTATCTGCAATTTCCCTGATAGTTTTGGTGTTGGTGTTTTTTTTTTTTTTAACAATGGATGTGTCTGCAAAGGTCAATCATTCTTTTAGACATTATAAAACTACAAAGGTGGAACTTGTTTCATGCTAAAACCAGAGCTGAGCTAGGATGTTAATATTTAAACATATGAACCTTACTTATATCTGAGTTTTCAACACAGAGGTTCATTATGTGAATTTTCTTGATCTAGGTGAAGAAGTGGGGTATGAGGCCATAGAGATCCCACTACAGCTGCATAGCCAGGTAATAGATGGGGGTGCAGTGCAAACCTTGGTCCTTGACACCATGAATAGGTAGTATGTACAATCTTGATATTAATATAGGTAGACAACTTTTCCAGTACAGTCAAAGGCACAGTTGTGGTAATAGTAGGGGATTCCTGAAGAGAACCTTTTTTGCTTATCCATGGCTTAGAACATGGTGGACATGCACCCAACCATTGCACTGATATATGCATTACCATAGGCGAACAACAAAAACCAAAGCTTATCCCTGAAGTTATTTTTTGCTTCATAATATGATTTCATCAAGAAATTGTGTGTGTTCAAGTGCACCATCTCGTTCCATATATCATATTTAAAGTTACTTGCCATGGTGTGTAACTAGTAAAGCGGCACCAAAAACTAAGAGTGGATATCTGTTGATGCTTGCACATTTCTTTCGGATCCAGCCCTATGTGTGCCCCAAGAATCTTGGGGCAACTCGCAAGAAAATTCTGAAACTTCTTGTCAATGTTTTCTATCATTGTATTCCAATTGACAATTTAGGCCAGTAAGAAACACTACATATGTTTAGATTTGCATATAATATACCTCTTTTGCAGGATCTGAAGCATGCATGCTTATGCAAACACCTAAAGATTTATGTCTGCTTCCTTGGCAGTTAATTAGTAGTGTGATATGAAAGGTTTATTCCATATATACTGTAATGCCCCGTACACGCGGTTGGATATTCCGATGGAAAAAGTCTGTTCGGATTATGTTGTCGGAAAATCCGATCGTGTGTGGGCTCTAGCGGCCTTTTCCGTCGGAATTTCCGACCGAAAAAATTTGAGAGCAGGATCTAAAATTTTCCGACAACAAAATCCGATCTGACTTTTTCTGATCGTGTGTATGGAATTCCGATGGACAAAGTGCCACGCATGCCCAGATCAAATTACGAGACCAAAGCTATTGGCTGCTAGCCTCTACGTAGTTCCGTAGTACGCAACGAACGTCACCACGTTCGGAACGATCGGATTTTCCGACAATTTTGTCTGACCGTGTGTATGCATGACCAGTTTCGGACAAAATCCGTCTAAAAAATCGGACGGATTTTGTGGTCGGAATTTCCGACCGTGTGTACGGAGGCTTAGAAAGGTAATGTTGTGGTTGGGATTTCATGATCTTAGTGCTTGCAGGCAGAAGTTCTAACTTACTGCTCATGTGTACATCTAGCAACTATCCTCTTGGCTAGCTTGCTCACTATCTCCTTCTATTCCAGTTCCAGGCAAAATCTTCTGTCTCAAGCAGATCTTCCTATTTTATTGCAGCCCAGGTGGAAAACCTAGCATGGAATAGAGGCCCAGCCTCGCTCACCCTGGCCATGTTGTAGATACCTAATGAGACAGAAATGTAAATTCCTGCCATTCATAATTTTTTTTTTTCTCTGGGACGGTTTAATGGAAACACTGCCACAGTCTGGGTGGCAGATACACTCCACCCCAGACTACCTGGCAATTTGAGATGATTGTCACAGTATTTATGTGAAGACTGTCATATTTGATAATCAGGCTTGGTTCACACTGGTGCAATGCGGGAACCACACCGATTCCTGTGGCCAGTTCAGATCTGAATCACAGGCAGTTCATACTGCTCTCTGTAAACCACAGTGGGTGTCATTATAAAGGTAATGATGCCCCCAAAATGGTTTGCAGAACGCAGTGCAAACTGTGGAATTGGAACACCTAGGTCTGAACACCTATGCAATCCAATTCCAGTGCGGACCAAAAAAAGAATCCTGCACCATTTTGGTGCAAATGCGATGCAATTTCAGCCATACAAATTGTATGGACGAATTTGCATCGCACAGACATTGCATGTAATGTGCGAATCACATACAATGTCTGGCATCGCACCAGTGTGAAGCGAGTCTTAAAGTATATGTGAACCCTTACCTTGTAAGACAACCCATTCAAAATTGAATAAAAATAAAATAAAAGGCAAAACATTTGTGTATAGAAATATACAGTATATATATATATATATATATATATATATATATATATATATATATATATACATACATAAGCACTATAAATACCCCTTCCCCCCTTTTTTTTTTATAAATGACCACATAATCTCTGTTCTCAGCTGCATAAGGATCTCTGAGATCTGAGATCTCTGAGAGCTGGGGAAGGAAAAACAGCGGGAGAGCAGAGTTCCCAGCAAAGCCAGTAAACTGACCATGCTGTGCTCTCAAATGAAAGCAGAGGGACTGGTGTGATCACCAGGTATATCACACAAGGGAAGCAATGTAAAGTGACCAGGATACTATTTCATACAAGTATATGGTACATATGAGAAATATGAAATATGGAGATAATATAATCTTTAATATGCATAAGTTACTTCTTGCTTAGTAATTCACCAGTAATCGGGCATTGCTAATCCTCACAGTACAATTCTACCAGTCAGTGTCTAATTCTGTAAAAATAAAAATAAACTTTCTGAGGTGCTATCTCAATGGTGGGAGAACTTAAAGATCTAGGTGTGGAATAATCAAAATATGGAACAATAAGCATGTAATAGTGTGAACGTACATCAAAATGTATTTCAGGTAACTTTTAATTAAATAAGATAAAGTTTACTAAGTTTCTTTAATGTAGGGTTTATTAACAAAATATGTGCTATATCTCTTTTAGATTGGAGCAGTATTCTAAAAACAAAAATAACGTGAACGTATATACTGTATATTTGATACATCGTCTGCTGAATTAATTCTGCATCTTTTGTATCCTATATTCAGCTCCAGGAGAGATGCCATTCAGCAGTAAATAAAGAAAATTAGGCTAGTTTTCTGCTTGGCTACACATGAAGTGGTTTTCTATTGTTATTTACTGTAGAAAACATTAAGAACAGATGACTAATGAAATGTATGCACATAATGTAATAACAGAGTGCCACAGGGCTCTTGACATCGTTTTCTATTTCCTAACCAGACAGGCGGAAAGAGAGGGTTTATGAACACATATGTTTTTTTATGTCATCCACTGTACACTTCCTTTCTTCCGGCTGTCAAATTCTCAACATAGTGACGAATTTCACCTCGAACGTTACTGTATTAGTTACAGAGCCGTCAAACGTTATAGGCCAGGAAAACATTTAAGTGAGGTACGTGGTGCTAAAAATTGTTTTTGAGTTGCTCGGTGTCCTCTTCCACCAGCAAGTGAGGCTTCATTAAATAAACTGAATACCTTTTTAAAATTGTACCAGCCTTTCTTGGACACCCATTTAACACTGAAACCACATTGCACTCATATTTACAAGCATCACGTTCGTAGCTATTGATATACAAGTGGATCCAGATTGGATCTGCTCGTTGACAGAGTGACTGGTGACATTGGTGATATGATATACTGTTGACAGAGCAAGAGTTCAAAGGCACTGGTTGAAAGCTGGATTAAGCATGTCTTATTACAATCAACTTGTCCTGCATTTAGTAAGACTTAGGGTTATGTTTTTACATCTAAACAAATTTGTAGAAAAATAACAACTGTAAAAAAGAACTTTATTAAAGTGGAATTGTGGTCTGTAACTAAATCGCAGGAAGTTTTTTAATTACAGAAGAGGCATACTATGAGGTGGATTTACTAAAGGCAAATAGGCTGTTCACTGTTAAGGGAAGTTGCACGTTGCAAGGGAATTTTCCCCAGAACTTAGTGAATGCAGTGAATATTCACTTTGCAAAGAATACCCAACCATGTGCAAGGGAAATAATAAAAAAAAAAGTAATTTAGCTTGCACGTGATTGGATGATGGCAATCGGCAAAGCTTCACCTCATTCACTAAGCTCTGGGAAAAATATCCTTGCAGAGTATACAGCCTATGTGCCTATATCAACTCCTATATTTCTTCTGCAGTAAAGGCTTCTTGTCTTCCTCTTCGCAATCTTTTTGACACTGTACACTGAGCTGCACATACGCAACTCAGTGTACAATCCTGGCATCTGCCGGGTACTGGGATGAATTAATTCCCGTGTACATGCATGGGTGTTAGGTCATTTCGTACCAGCCAATAAAACTGGCCCAAGATCCTGAACCCAGAAAAGGCAGGGGAGAAGATGTTAGCATCAATGAGGCAGCTCACAGATGTTACTCCATTGAAGTGGAGTATAGGTAAGGTTCAAAGCAGAACTAAACCCTTCTATCCTTTTCAACCAAGGGAGCTGCCAGTCTTAGCTTCAGTTTGATCTGCAATTGTCATGGTGCTGCACATGTGACCAGTCATTTTATGGTTTGACAGCTTGGATGAGCGCACAAGCATAATTGATAGTTAGCATTCCTGACATGCTGGCAATGTAACTGTTTTTTGAAACCATTAAATTGATGGGCTTATTTACGCTTTAATTGGGCTTAAAGCCTAACTGAACTTACAATTTAAATCAACCAAATACATTCCAGGTGCCTCAACAGATGTTCAAAATATTGCAGATCAGTTTATCTAGCAAGCCTGTCCTCTGCCAGCATGATGTAAAAAAAAGGACCCTTGCTGTCTTTGTTGAAGCAGTGGTCTCTCTTCAGCAGATCCCAAACACCCAATCCCCAGGAAGTATGGGCTTTGTTGCATGCAGAGCTCTAGTTCTGACTGAGCAGGGAGTGTGTTGGAGCTCTGTAGAGAACCACTGTAGTACACAGAGAGCAATGTTTTTTTTTTTTCTCAAGATATGGCTGCTTGCTAGAGAAAATAAATTGGAACATTTTGAACGCCTTTTGTTTTGATGCCCCCTGTAATGCATTTAGCTGATTTAAACTGAAAGTTCAGTTGGGATTTAAATGGCATTCAAAAACAATAGCTCTTTATATTCTCTTTACATCTAGGGTTCCATATCTTCTAACATCTAGCCACATGTAGAGGAATTCTGAAAAAAAAACAAAAAAACATAGGTTCCTGTTACATAGTTACATATACATAGTAGGTAAGGTTGAATAAAGACAATAGTCCATCCATTTCAACCTGTGTAGATGTACGTGTGTCAGTGTTGATAATAATTTCCCATATCCCTGTACGCTGTGTTCTTTAAGATGCATGTCCAAAAGTCTTATAAAAAATATCAATACTCCCTGTGCCACTAGTAGAATTTTGAATGAAAATTCAAACAAAATTTCTTAAATATTGTTTTAAAGATTTTGTTTGCTTTTAACATTTGATTTTGGAATGAATCGACTTACCACACAAAAACTGAGGTCAAGAACAAACGTCAATTAACCAAAATACTGATTAGAAAAATCAAAGAATGTTCTTAAAACATTCCTAAGCTGGTCATACATAGCTCAGTTTTTTGTTGTTATTGTTCAGCCAGTGGGCTGAGTGAATAAAAATTAAACTGATTTCCTCATCCAAACATCCGAGGTAGATGCAGGAATTCTAGCTGTGTCATTGTATTCCAACAGCAGAGAATACACTGATCAGTGCTGCAGCCTATTGGATGCAGCATTGGTTGCACTAAAGTTTTCCAGCAAGCCCATTCCTGAACAGTCGATCAGTAGATCAACTGCTCTCGAATAGGATTGGCCATAGATGGATTGAAATTCGACCAGTCTCTGCTGAACCATCTATGGCAAGCTTTACAAGGAAAATGTTGAACAAAATTCAGCTTTACTGTAGCATAACTACAAAGCTTATCTCGCTGAGCTTTCTTGTCAGCAGGACTAAGTTGATTTACTAAAACTGGAGAGTGCAAAGTCTGGTACAGTTGTGCATGGTAGCCAATAAGCTTCTAACTTCAGCTTCTTCAATTAAAGCGGAAGTAAACCCATAGATTTAACAGTTAAAAAACAGTTACATTCCCGGCATGTGCATTGGTTGTGCTCTCAACCAAACTCTCTAACCATCCAATGGTTGGTGTCACAACTGATCACATCATGGCAGTTGAGGATTAAACAGAGGCCAAGATGGCAGCTTCCTTGGCTGAAAACGATAGGAGTGTTTTCTTCTACTTTAATCTTTGACAATAAAAACTGGAAGCGGATTGGTTACTATGCACAGCTGCACCAGATTTTGCACAGTCGAGTTTTAGTAAAGCAATCCCTCACTGTCTATCCTTGCCGTTCCCAATCTGTATTTTCTCCTCCCACACTGACCTCAGTGATGCAAAAAATCAAAGGAGCTGGATGAAATATTTTTTTTCAAATTAATGAAATATTAACAGTAAATGTGGTCTTTTGGGGGAATTCTATTCATTCTAAGATCAAGTATGAAAAGCCAATAACATTTTCAAGTACTTTCAAAAGGCATTTATTAAGTCTCTGATGACATTATTGAATGCACTGATGAGATTTCCATGCAAACGTTTGTCAAACTATAGAGTGCATGGTATTCCCTCCTTCTAGGACCCAAACAGTGTAACTGGAGGTCCATAATCTGAAGGTACATCTGCCACAAACACATATATGAATAATAATACGTTCCGATTTTTCCTAACTTAGGTCTAAAGGAAGTAGGACATTGTGGGATGATGGGTGTGATATACTGAACAACTCTTTATTTATCTTTGAATTATAACATGTTGATATTTTAAAACAATGAAATGTCAACATGGTTTACCCAGTCGTGTCTCCATTAATCTGCTTTATGGTTCTGTCAGGAAAGCCATAACATACACATCATTTATTTCAGCAGTATGCTGGCCTGCTAAAAATATGCAGAGACTTGGCACTGAGTCAAAATCAACCAATCAATTTACAAGTACTAAGATTTCAGATGGTATCATCTGAGATTTCGAGCGAACGCAACTGTGTCCTGAAAATAACCTTAGCATTCCCCACGTAATTGAATTAATAGGATTGCAATCTATAACAAACTGTTACATTCTGTAATGACATCAAATAAATAACAAGTAGTCATTTTCTGGTGCTGCTTTTAAAATAAATGTGAGATAAAATATTATAATTTGTGTAATTCATTTATGTGAGACTGACAGCCAGAAACTGGATTGTAGCAATAGATTTTTTGGGAACATTTTGTTAGCTTTTGTTCATTTAAAATAGAAATGGACCTTTTGGAACTTTTGGCGCACGTACCATTTTAACCACTATTGAACCACCCGCCCACAATTTACTGCGGATGAGCTGCCAGGGTTGCCAACCTCCCGCAGCATTTTTTACTGACAAAACATGAAAAATTTAATGGCTGAGCACATTTTTTACTGGCAACCTGAGAAATGATAGAACTCCTATTGAAAAATAACACAGTGAATATTTGAACAGTATAACCATGATATAGAAACATTGACTATACCTATAACAAAGTAATTTGCTTGATTTACACCTACAAAGTGAACACGGCGTGAAATTATCAGCCCCTGATATTTACTGGCAGTTGTAAAAAATTCACAGATTTTCAGTGTCAGTAAATTTACTGGCGGTTGGCAACCCTGCGAGCGGCCCATGCAGGTAAAGTCACATACTGGTACATTGCTGCCTGCTTCCCACTTTAGAGTGCACGCATGTGCCCCGCCCCACCGACACCCACTGGGATTGTACATGATGATTCATGACCGGGACCTGCTGATTGGCTGTGTCCAATCACAGCCCAGAGCCCTGTGTTGACAAGTCAACACATGGCTCTGTACAGAGGGAATGATATCTCTGTTTTTAATCCCTGCCAAGCAGAGTTAAGAAACAAATAGATATGTTAGTAAAAGCAGCACATATTGCACACATTACACGTTGTTAGGCACACATTTACCCCTTGATCACCCTAGATGTTAACTCCTTCCCAGCCAGTGTCATTATTACAGTGAAAGTGTATAGTATTATCACTGATCCAGGGACATGCAATGAGGTCAGTGGCTGGTGAGGCACTGTTGTAAACGGTGTTCAAACCACACATCACCACCATATCACCGCAAACGTTAGAGCGAGAGCAATAATTCTAGCAGTAGATCTCCTTTGTAACTCTAAACATGTAACCTATAAAAAATGTTAAAGGTAGCCTATGGAGATTTTTAAGCACTGTTATTTGGTGCCATTCCACAAGTGTGTGCAATTTTAAAGCGTGACATGTTAGGTATCTATTTAGCATAACATCATCGTTTAAATTATACAAAAAAATTGGCTAATTTTAGAGTTTTTCTTTTTTTATTCATGAAACATTTTTTTTCCAAAAAAGAACACATTTGAAAAAAATTGCTGTGCAAATACCGTGACATAAAAAGTTGCAACAAACATAGGGTGTCTGCTAAAATATATATATATATATATATATATATATATATATATATATATATATATATATAATGTTTTGGGTTCTGGGTAATTTTCTAGAAAAAAATTGTGATTTTTACAAGTACGAGAGAAGTGCCAGAATTGGCCTGCGTGGCAAGTGGTTAATTACCATAAGTAAGTAATATACAAATAATTATTATATATTGTTTTTAAGGTAATTTACTATAATTTCAAAATCTGTACTCCAGCAGGTGGCTTCAATATAATTATAACTTCAAACCAGTAATTTCACAGTAAATAGATAAATAATAAATTATTACGTTATAAACATATATAGCATAATAATATCTTATTTAGCTTAATTAAAAAAGTATCTTTTCAGCAGAAGCAGATTCTCCCTCTTAACTGTGTGAGAAAAAAAATGGGATTATGGGTAAACCTTATACCCATAAACCCATGTGGTTTCCTTGTAGTTAGGAGGGCTGAGTTGAAAGGGAGCATTTGTCTTTTAGACACATGCCCCCTTCAATGACACTGCAGTGAGAGGAGAGCCTCCACTGCAGCAATTTTTTCGGAGAGCTTGCTGAGCTTGGGCCAATAGTGCTTTACCATTGGTCCAAGGCTCCAAGCTGTCCATTAAGCTCAGTGCTTCTGACAAGAAGTCAGAGGCACTGTGAGCCCATCCTGTCAGTTTGCTGCAAACAGCATGTGCCAGCTTGTATTTAAACTGGCCGCGCTGTATGTAGCTTCTGACAGGCTGTGCAAGGAGCCCGTATCTCCGGAACCATAGGTGCCAGGAGCCCCAAATTGACCAGTGGTGGGGTCTCTGTGACCCCAGGTCGCTGAGCTATTACCCTCGAAGTTTGGTCATTTTTTTTTTAATGTCCATGTCAGGTGGGGCTCTGCCTCACCTGCTTCCCCTGACTGCACATCCCTGCACTGATCACTGTATCAGTATCATTGGTGATATCAGTGGCAGTTAATCAGTTACCCCCAGCGTCACTTAGTGTCAAATTTCCCATCATCGTGAAAAAAAGAGAAATCTGCTAAAAATGTGGCCACATCCCTGATCGATTTGAGAGAAAGAAGGCTCCCCTAACAATTGGGACTTTTTAGGCTCTGAGGAATGTAAAAACAACAAAATGTGAATATAAAGTATTTATTATTATCAAAAGTAGTTAAAAGATGTAAAATATTACACATATACAATTACATAGAAACAATAAGTGGTCGAAAGCCACAGGCAAAAAATGAAGCCACTCAATGGTGGTACTGGAGATTGATACAGAAAACCATAACCAACATGTTTCGGAGTCCTTAGAGCTCCTTCTTCAGGGAAGGTTTTAACAATCTTGACAAGTACAGTTTATAAAACAGAACACATATTAGAGCATTCATAGATCATGGATGGCATAACATGATGTAAACGGAAAAGGAAAGTGGTAGAGAGGAGGAGACATGACATAAAATACTCACAGTGCCTGGGCATAGATGCAATGCGCATAACCAATCAATGGTAAAAACAACAGTAATAATGAATCCAGTCAAAATAAAAGCAGGTGTGTGAGAAAGAAATCTTCTGGGCTCAAGGGCGCACCACGTGGGGTGCACTGGGATCACCTAATGCAGATAGAGGGGAAGGGAGGGGAAAATATGTATATATATATAAATGGATTACATGTATATAAGTAGGGTAAAAATGTGTATAAAGCATGTACCTTATCCTAGAGGAAATTACCCCATAGGAGGCGGAAAGAGCCTCAGCTCAAAAGGTAGCCGTTAGTGCCTTTAAATCTCCCTTAGTCACCAAATATCACAGACCAGAGTGGCTTGAGTGGTACTCTCAGTGGGGAAGTCCTCCACAATATATAGTGTCCTGATAACTGCCATTAGTAATGTAAAAAAAAATTCCAATGTACACTATATTACCAAAAGTATTGGTATACCTGCCTTTACTCTGGAAGAGTGGTCAAACCTTACCATAGACACACTCCTAAACCTTGTAGACAGCCTTCACAGAAGAGTTGAAGCTGTTATAGCTGCAAAGGGTGGGCCAACTCAATATTAAACCCTATGGACTAAGACTGGGATGCCACTAAAGTTCATGTGCATGTACATTCCATAGTTTGTAGACACTTTAACTTTCATGCAAACCTATCAATATATGCTTATTTTTATTTTTTTTTTAACAAAGACAAGTAGTATAATATATTTTGACCAAAATTTATAAAGAAATTAGATTTTTACATTTTTTTATTGGATATGTTTTATAGCAGAAAGTAAAACATATAGTTTTGTTTTTTTAAATGTAGGTCTTCTTTTTGTTTTTACTGTAAAAAAATAAAAGAATCCAGCAGTGATCAAATACCGCTGAAAGAAAGCTCTTTTTGTGTAAAAAAATATATCATTTTTGTTTGGGTACAGCACCACATGGCTGCGCAATCACCAGTTAAAGTAAGGCAGTTCTAAATAGGAACAAATGGCCTGGTCATGAAGCACGTAAAACCTTCTGGAGCTGAAGTGGTTAAGCCCAACTCTATGGCAACAATGAAATATAAATAGTGCATTTTGCATCATTACTTTACTCTTCAGTCTTGATTCCAAAAACCTCTTCCTAAGCCGTCCTGCAGAGTAATGGATCAAATTCACAGTTTCCTCTATGAGCCAAGCTAATTTCCTGCCCTGGGGACCAGACATTTTTCCTTGCTCATTGCCCTCTTAGGCACTGGTCCTCCGTACTGCTCCCGTGAGTTCTCTTGCCTCTGTAGAATATGAGAGCGGACCCATTTTTATTTTTTTTTGTTTGTCTGCAAGCAGTGAGATAAATGGTGTTGGGAGGGAAGTGAGTTGCTAATATCCTGGAGTTTGCCTTTAGGGATAAATGAGCAGAGAATCTAAGACAGACCATAGCTAACCACTTGTAATAAGGAATGTTATGGGCCCATTCACATTTTGCAGTTCTTCATTTTATTACTGCAATACGCCCCAACACAAACATGTGATTTTGTCCTAAAAATCTTTTTTTATTTCTGCTGTTTTTGCCTCACTGCAGAGATTTTCCCTGACGTCCTGTGTGGAGATACACCAGAACAGATGTTCGCATAAGCAAATGTTCCCATTGTTCCTGTTCTGGTGACAGCTCAAAATTGTAGGTTTTCCCTTTTATTGGTCACCAGGACAAATAGAGGAAGAGTGAAGCTCCCCAGTAAGGACAAAGACAACAATGAATATCTGACAAGGATTCTAATCCTTTCCTACTTTGTGCAAAATGAAAAAAAAAATTATGACAAAATGTGTCTCTGTTTATCTTTTTTTGAAGTCCAATGAGGTGCATAACATCTCCTGAACGTATCTCTAGTATTTTAATCTGACAGGTTTATGGCTCTGCCCATACAATGACACTCGGGCTGTGAGCAAGGAGAGAGAGGCACACAGAGCAGCTATGTCCACCCCTCCCTTCTGCTACCCATTCAGAGAAGCCTTTGATAATTCTCCCGCTCTACAAGACTCTGGTCCAGCCGCACCTAGAGTATGCTGTCCAGTTCTTGGCACCAGTCCTCAGGAAGGATGTACTGGAAATGGAGCGAGTACAAAGAAGGGCAACAAAGCTAATAAAGGGTCTGGAGGATATTAGTTATGAGGAAAGGAGCACTGAACTTATTCTCTCTGGAGAAGAGACGCTTGAGAGGGGATATGATTTCAATTTACAAATACCGTACTGGTGACCCCACAATAGGGATAAAACTTTTTTGCGGAAGGGAGTTTAACAAGACTTGTGGCCACTCATTAAAGTGAGAAGAAAAGAGGTTTACCCTAAACTACGTAGAGGGTTCTTTACTGTAAGAGTGGCAAGGATGTGGAATTCCCTTTCACAGGCGGTGGTCTCAGCGAGGGGCATCGATAGTTTCAGGAAACTATTAGATAAGCACCTGAACGACCACAACATACAGGGTAATGCTGACATATAATCACACACATAGGTTGGACTTGATGGACTTGTGTCTTTTTTCAACCACACCTACTATGTAACTATGTATTTGTGATTGGCAGGAGTAGGGGAAGGAAAGGCATAGCAGCTGCACCGACTGCAATGTTGAAGATGCTGAGACCTGAAACATAATACAGTAATAGCCATCTTCCAGGAGTGCAATAAAACTGATGTAAATAACAGAGATAAGCCTATGAGATGTCATGCAGCTCCATGGACTTAACTCATAGTGTTCCTTTACTTTTTACTATGGAGCTGAATTTCTGGAATTCAGCTTTAATGTCTGCTTGGAAATTCGTTTTTATAAATTATCTTAGCGTTGCCATTTAAGTGTTTGCAATAATTTTGTTGATCTAGCTGGCAACGGGCATGCGATACCTTCATCATTTATTCTGTTTGCTGTTATCCTATTTCAGAATGAGTCCCAAAGTGTTCCAGAACTATTGGGAGAAATCAGCCTTTAGGAATAAGCACTGTTTTTCTATTACCCAAACTCAATTTTCTACATACACTATCCTATTTCCAATTAATTATTTACTATGGTGTCACACCCCATTTCCATTTTCTGCTTACTGTTTTGCTAACAACCTCGTGAGAATTCTGATGCTGACAGTACAGTTCATTTATTTTACCCCAAATTATACATTCTTTATGGAGACCAGCGGATAATTGGCATGTCTTTCTTTTCATAAACAACTTGTGCAAAAATTTCAATACATTAATGTTTTTTTTTGCTGACTCTGTAAATTGTAAAGAGTTAAGAAAATATAATTTAAATGTTTTGTGCAGAATACACAGTTTCCAGATGTGTATTCTCTAATTAAGTGAAAGCGCAATTGATAAATGGAGACAACATTGATCTGTTTTTTTTGTTCATCATCATAGATAGGAATTTGTTCTTTCCCACACTATCTCAAAGTACATATAAAGACATTGGGGTTTTATAACTTCACAGTGCAGCTAAAGATTAAAAACTTTCAGGGTAAAGCGGAGTTCCACCCTAAAGTGGAACTTCCGCTCATCGGAACCCTCCGGTGCCACAATTGGCACCTTTCTGGGGGGAGGGGGTGCAGATACCTGTATAATACAGGTATCTGCTCCCACTTCCGGGCATAGATATCCGCAGAATCTGCAGGTATTTACGCCACTTCCTGTCCCCCCCCCGCTGTCTGCTGGGAAACACACGGATACCAGAGACACCAGGGACCATCCTTATTGCGCAGCACGACCCGCACATGCTCAGTAGGTAACCGGGAAGTGAAGCTGCAAGGCTTCACTTCCTGATTCCCATAGCGAAGATGGCGGCAGCACCCGAGAGCCGAGCGACAGATCGGCCTCGGGTGCCGACATCGCGGGCGCGCTGGGCGGGTAAGTGTCCATATTTTAAAAGTCAGCATCTTCAGTATTTGTAAAAAAAAAATGGCGGAACTCCCACTTTAACATGCATAGGGAACGCATTCTACCAAAGTTTCACCTTCTAAATGACCCCGAATATTGGGTTTGTAAAGATGCAGGCTAAGTTTTCCCTGGTTCTGAGCACCACTGTGAAGGACATGCTAAAGCTGGCCATATATGGCCATCCAGCACCGGCAGTTGTCAGAATGCAGTGGGGGCAGCCAAACAGTAACCGCAAGTGATTGGCGGCATCAAGGCCACCAACTGTTTGGATTTGATTGTGTATGACCATCTTAAGTCTGGCAACAGCTGATTGTCTAAACCTTTAAAATAAATGCAAAATTAAACCTTATCCCTGTATATGATTAAATATAAATACATGCTGTAAATCCCAAAAATGAGGCTTGCTGATTGGAGGAAAAAAGATCTTATCAGTGAGCTGCTGTTTCTTCTTTATCCAGTAATAACCTTGACCAACTATATTGCTTTTACTGCAATGAAAAAAGTAGATGGTCAGGACTTTGTACAGTGTTTGGTGAGGGGCCTATATTAGACAATTGTCTGAACAGACTACAATTTTATGGCAGGTAAAATAGTATATTGTACACTACTGGTCTGTTTAGATGTTCGTCTACAATAACCATATGTACACAGCTTTATTTTGTTCAGTCTTTGGGCTGAACAAAATAAATCTAACATATTCCTCCGCGCTTAACTGCTTAACTGCTTGGTTGCACAGATAGAGGAATCTCCCCTGCTGGCTATTGTATTATGACAGCCGAGACCTGCAGCTGTCAGAATATTCTAATCGTTGCATCTGATTGGATGCAGCCACTGATTGGCTATTCATTTTCCACCCGGCTCCTTCAACAAAAGGTGATTGAACAATGGGGTGGTGCTGAAAAGGCCACCCACGGCTCAAGTTGTAACCAATTCATCAGGAATCTGCTGAAATTCAAATTGTGTAAGGCAGTCTTTACACTTTAACAATTTATAAAATCTTTATATATCTGGCCCCAGATACAAACGTGGTTAACTTAAATATGGAATAAATATTTAGGGATGCTTTAAGAAGGATATATAGGGCAGACACATAATTGCCTCCCTAGGACACCACCTTAAAATGTTTAGGTTGGTACTACATAGTCCTCTGAGGCAATATCAGATGTGACAAGAACCCTAACTCCTCGATAAAGTGTCCTAAATATGAAGTTTAAATACTGGAAATTGTGCTTTAGTCATAAAATTAACTCCTGCTAGATTACTTCATACTGGCCCCTTTTGCAGGTATAGCTATGTAAAACATTACAATTAAGTGTCTATACTGTTTAAAATCCAGTAAACACACTAATCCTGCTCTGCACATGCTCAGTTCCTCTCCATTTTTGGCATTGTGCCAAAAATCAGAGTCACTAGAGGCCGATCTGCTGACAGCCTAAAGATTTACTGCTGCTCAGGGGCTCTGGGCTTCAGCAAAATGGTGGCCTCCAGCAAGAAGAAACAGGAACAATGCTAGAGGTAATTTACAGCACACAATAATTTTGGTAGCATAATTATTTATTTTTATAATTTTTATCAAGTCTGCTTTAATGAAGAATTTGAGTATATTCATTCCTCAATGTGTAGCTATGTTCACTTTAGAGTGGTTGTAAAGCCTACACATTTTTTACGTTTTTAAGGTAAACAATATTTAGGTGTCAGCATCCCCACTCACCCCCCCCTCTTTTACTTACCTGAGCCGTCATTCGACCCAGTGCCATGCACATCTGCAGCTCTTCTCTCCCCTCAGTTCACTGGCTTTGCTGGGGCACCGGGAGCTATTGGCCCCCAGTGGAGAGGAGCCTGTCCAGTCTGTTTCTTTATGCTGATTTCAAGTCTTTTTGAGGTGAGAGTTCTGTGAGCTCATTTGTGGATTGTTTATTTTCTGCCACCCACCCACTCTAGCGATACATAGGAGAAGATTGATTATCACATAAAGAGACCTATTGCAGATAGGATATAGGCTGTTTATTATTTCCTGGGACCATTTTACCTGTTTACCTCATTTGGACTCTTTTATATTGCTTGTTCATATTATTACTATTTCTCCCGTCCCATAACCAATTATTTATTTATATATATGTACATTGATTATATCTATTTTATTATTAATAGTTCATCACTTTTTGGTGTGTGTTTTAACCTATGCGCTGAATCACTTTTTTATACTATTGGCCCCCAGTGCTGTCAATCAAAGCCAGTGATGAGAGAGCAGGGCAGCGCCGACTCCCGCTGTCTGTGTCCCGCAAACTGTTGGCGCTATATACATCCTGTATAATATAATAATGTTTGTTATGAAGAAAAAAAAATACCTTTATAATCACTTTAAATACCCAATCTTGTTCAGATGATATAATAACAAGAAATAAATGATTGGATAACTGATTTGAATCTTCACTAATAGTGACTATTCTCAATAATTTTAGCAAATTGGCCTCAACATATCCTATAAATACAGACTTGCTTACATTATCAGCACCGGAAGGTGAAATTCTCATACTAGTAACACGGATGTGCCTCCGTATCAAATGTTTGAAAACCTTAATGCCATTACTGGAAGCATACTGTCAGCTTTCAAAGCTATAAATAATTAACTCCGTTAATTGTAAATGCGGGAAAAACATGATAGAATTTCATCAGGATCCAATTTCCTCGAAAAACAGACAAATATAATAAGGTCTGAGAAATAACCATTAGAATACATTGAAAGCTCAGAGTCTTCATGGGTGGACTGACTCTCAGCATTGCACTTCTCTAACCTTTCAGTTCACAGGAGCAGAGGGGACGCTTTGCTGACAGATTCAAACTGAGTCACACCAGAAGTAATACTGTTATGTCTGCCGCTGTTGTTTTTCCCCTGGTTTTTTGGTATTACGTTCCCAAGAAATGAAAATAAAACACACACTGCAAAATGACAACCGTTTGACTAAGTGTTTGTTCAATCTTTCAACAGTGCTTGGAGCCATGCAAGGAAAACTGGGACTTGAAAAAGAATAGCTGCCAAAGTCTCTGTGAGGTATGTCGGATTTATTCTGTACCAGGAAAGATTTTTCCTCTCATAAAAGATGCCATGGTGAAACTTAAACGATGTCTTTGATATTGGTAATCCTCTGCTTTTTGTTTTGGGTTCGTTCGTAGCTGCTCTTTCCTTTCATTTAAATTGAAACAAACGTATATTCCTAGGGGGTTATTTTTGGAGTTTCTACTGCAAAGATTCCCTAAAAGTAATTTTTTTCAATAAAATTTTTTTTTTTAATTGTTATTCTCTTCGATTTCTGTCCTTATATCTAAAGGGACGTACATACGGGCCAAATATCATATGGCATCGGCCGGTTTCTATTGACACGTTTCTTTTGGCCGGCTTCTGTCGAAAGGGGCATGACCAAAAAAGGTCTGCCGATTGTCACCCGATCAGCGCTCTCAGCCAATGGCTGAGAGAGCGCCGACAGGTGTGTTCTGGCGGGGATGGGGTTGCTGTACTAACATCTGGTTGTTAGTTCAGTGGCTCCTCCTGAGCTCTTCAGTTTTTTTTTGTTCAGCCCACTGGGTTGAAGAAAAAAATATAACAGTGTGTACATGGCTTAACTGTTATCTGTTAGCAGTGTTGTCAGCCCTGCCCAGTCCTCTCAGTGGAATACAGATCACCTCCAACCCTATTTTATAGAGATAAGGAGAAGGGGATATGTTATGTAGTCCTAGAACACTTTTTGTAAAAAATAAAAAATTTAGCTTTAGAAAGATAAATAATTCAGCAATCTCAGTTAATGATTGGTAAGCTGCAATAAATAACATGTTTGTTCTTGGGCTTAGATACATTTTAACTGAAGTACACACGATCGGACATTCCGACAACAAAATTTGAATTTTGGTCGGAAATTCCGAACGTCAAGAACGTGGTTACGTACAACACATATGACGAGCCAAGGAAAAAAAGAAGTTCGATAGCCAGTGCTGCTCTTCTGCTTGATTCCGAGCATGCGTGGCACTTTGTGCGTTGGAATTGTCTACACATGATCGGAATTTCCACAAATGGATTTTGTTGTCGGAAAATTTGAGAACCAGCTCTCAATTTTTGTGCGACGGAAATTCCGATGGAAACTGTCCGACGGAGCCTACACACGGTTGGAATTTCCGACAACAAGCTCCAATCGCACATTTGCCATCGGAAAGTCCGTCCGGCATAAGAGTGAACAAGTGCAAGAGGCATATACATATTCAGTTAAATGAGAGTAAGCCTGCATTAAGAAAAAATAAGTGACATTGTTCATCAGACACCATAAAATACCTGCATCTACCAGTTCCCCCGATCTGCCACTGGTGTCTACTGAAACCCATGTGTTCATGCTGACTATTGGAAAGTCAGTATTTATATAGGGTTTGGTGCAGCCCTCCAAGCCTGATCACAATGCTGGAGCATGACCATTGGGTGCCATTGGCTCAGTACAAGGATCCAATGATAGGGGCTATCACTGTAGTAGTACTGACTATGACAGTGATTGTCAGCTACACTTAAGTAAACCACAGATGATTTGATTTCCTTTTCTGCAGTGTTGATCGGGGAATCCCTCTGCCGGCAGGAGAGGGGAGCAGCAAATCTTTGCAGTCAGCGGAACACAATGATTAATGCTAGCGGCTATATCCAGCAGCAGTATTCACATGTAGAAAATCCAGCAGGCTGGTTGTACTTAAGTAGATTGATGGATCAACTTCAGTACAACCAGCTTGCCCATGCATGGATTGTATCTTCGACGGCCCCCGTTGAACCGGCCAGGTTTGAATCCATCTTTTTTCCATCTTCCACCATCCAGACAAATTAGGTGAATGAGGGAATTTCCACTTGGGATATTGTATTCTGACAGCGCTACCCACGCTACACTGATCAATAGCTACAGCTGACTTGCTGCAACCGCTGACCGCAAAAAATTCTCCAACATATTCATAATCAAGCAAGTAGAGTCTCTGCTGAACCGGCCAAATTTCGATCAGTGTATGGCCAGCTTTAGTTATGGGATATTCATATCTGCAGTGGTCTAAGGTGGACTATTGTAAGCTTGGAGTTCAGCTTTAATATCTGTTTCCTTTAACTCAAAAGCCACCTGTGCACTTTTAGTTTCATATACTCTATCTGTTGATGGGCCACAAGTCAATTTGCTAATCTCTCTATGCCTTTCTGGAGTCAGTAGTCGATATAGTAACAAGAGAGTTTAGCATTTCCTTCTTAGTCTGTTATTGTTCAGAACTGTATATCATGTAATGTCCTCTGGTCCTGTTGTAAAAGTTCATATGAATTCATTCTGTTTCAAGTGAAGAGATGATTCATTTAGTTACTATACACAAGGAATAGCTTGGGATATTCTTAGATTTGTCTAACTGCCCTTAGAGTCATTTTAGTTAAGCCGGTCTGCTACCTAAATTAGCACAGCTTGACATGTTAGTAGTGGTATTGCCAGGAGGAGCAAAATGTAAGGTAGACATACAGAAACTTATCAGATTGGCTCAGATTTATTGTACAACCTGGAAAATACATTGCATCTCAATAATGTTTTTTTTGATATTCTTAATTAAAGCAAAGTCAACAGTCAGGCATTAATTATAAACCTAAAATTCGATTTTAGAGAGGTTGTGGAGCCTCCAAAGTTAGATCTTCTGCAGTATACAGTTAGTAACTTTAACAAAAGTCTGAACTCAAGTATGTCTCCCCTATCTTCCTGCCCAGGGAAAACATTAATAAAGAAGAATTTTGATGGGGACATGCAGAAGAAATGTGACTTAGGTCTATGTTCTAATAAGTAGAGACTGCCATTGTTGACCTTCCCTTCTCCTTCTTGGCTTCAGTATTTTTTGAGTCAGTAATAAAGAACGTAATGGAGGTTAGGTTGTCTGATTTTTCTGATCTGCAGTCTTATTCCAGGATAGTGAATCAGAAAATCCTGAAGCCAGAGGCAGACAGGTGACTGTTATTATCAGAAAAGGGTCAACAGTAGCAGCCTACACATTTCTCAGTTTCCTTTACCCACGTCTTCCTCCAACTTCTGCAGCAGTCACCACTTGGCTAAGCTATAGACTGTGTGGTAGATGATTCGCCATGAATCTTTAGTATGAAGTTTGCTCACTGACACATATGCTGCGGAAGTGGCTGCTGAAGGACGTGAAGCAGAAAAATGCTTGGGGCTGGACAAAGGTAAACCAATGACTCATTTCTCTATTTGGCAGAGAGAAAATTCAGATTTTAACTTTTGTCCATCAACACATGCCACGGACGTCTATCAATATTGTTCTGTAGCCTGAAGTTCTGCTTTAATATTTTCATCTAGCAGATAAAAAAAGGAACATAAAAATGCAGCGTAAATACACCCACACATTTGAGATTCGATCAATTGTTAAGTGACAGTGAAATATTTATAGCTTTTTCTTCTGAGAAACACAGCTATATTTATGAGACTGAAACTTGGAGTTTTTATAATGTGTGGGCACATAAACAGTAATATGTTAATAAATGATCTCTTCCCACAGTTTCCCTGAACATATGCATTTCAGAAAACAAGCGTATATTTTCTCCAGACAGCTTCATACACTGTCCCAGCCTGATGATGTACAAATTAAATTTTTCTATAAGTCCAACCAACCCTTCATCCAGTTTTTATGTCTGGAATTGTCTCTAATACGTGATCCTTCCTACTGTTGTAATGGGGGATAGAGTGTTTCTTGCTGTACCAACTCATTGGTATAAGATGTCATGTTTTCAGTTTATGGAAATTTGTTTTTGTCTTAAAGGACCGCTGTTGAGAAAAATCTTTTATTCTCAGAACTGTGTGTAATAATAAAAAAATATAGTATTCTTATATTAAAGTGGAATTACTATACCTAACTACTCCTAAAAATTCTACCTGCTCCCCCTAACACCTATGCTGATTTTTACACCTCTCAGGTCCAGTCACGTGATCTCCCCTGTGTCAGTTAGCAGCAGCTGCAGGGGAGAGGAAAGAGTGCTCAACAATGGCTGGAAATGCTTGGAATCGGTGACGTCACCCATGGGTTCCTATGGCCCATGTGTTGTCAGCACTGCCTCCTCTCCCCTGCAGTCTCTGCTAGCAGACACAGGGGAGATCACATGACCAGACCAGAGAGGTCTGAAAATACTGCCTCCTTCACTTTAATTCTTTTTTTTTACATGCCTTTATTGATATTTTCTTCATCTTTTAATTCCCATCAAATCTTTTTTAACTGTTGCTGCCTCCTCTCCCCTGCAGTCTCTGCTAGCAGACACAGGGGAGATCACATGACCAGACCAGAGAGGTCTGAAAATATGTAAATTTATATATCTTTCTTACACAGGTTAGTCGGCATAGGCGTGGAGAGGGAGCTTTTTTAAGATTAGTTAGATATGGTCTAAAACTTCACTTTAATTCTTTTTTTTTACATGCCTTTATTGATATTTTCTTCATCTTTTAATTCCCATCAAATCTTTTTTAACTGTTGCTGCAAGTTCTCAAGCACTTTTTGTAGTGGTATACTTGTTGCAGCCCGTTAGGCTGGCCATATATTATGCAATTTTCTTTCCTTCGACCACAGGTTAAAGGAAAGAAAGTCGTTTGTTTGACTGAGTTGATGGGGAAATCCCTGATCTGCACTATTGTGTTCTGGTTTCCCATCAGAATACAATGATCACTGCCGATGGCAATATCGAGAATAGTGATCGTACAGAAAAAAAACAAGTAGGCTGGTTGTACCGAAGATAGATTGACTTCAGTACAATTTGCCTTCCTATGGATGGATCGAAACTTCAGCTGGGTTCTGCTTAACTAGTCAAATACATCTTTGATCCATCTATGGCCATCTTTATTTTTACATTGCTGGATAACTTGGTTTATGTAAAAAAGATGATAAAGTGTGAAATAAAAAAAACTAAATTCATATAATGTATGCTTTCACTTATTAAAGTTTACCTAAACTCAAGAACAAAAGTGTAATATGTTTCAGGTTATCCGTCCTTTGATATTGTGACTGCATTAGGTTTTTTTTTCAAGCTTTTTATTGCTGTATTTTCACCTAGGAAAGGACTACAGAACACTTCCCCCTCCTCTTCTTCATAACATAGAGGGTGGTGGTCTATAATCCACAGACAGGACTAAAAACAATGCTAACTAATAACAGTCAGTAAAGCAGAGAGCATAGAAAGTTAAGAATTTATTTTTTTCTTTTGCACTTATCGAACAGAAATAATTAAACATTTTAGGATTTTAGGTTGTATATTTAACATACCAAAAGGGAGCAAATAAGAGAAGTTCATTGTTAGGGTTCACATATACTTTAACCACATACAGTTTAATGCTTCCAATTGTATATTTACAGACCAAGAGGGAGCAAAGAAGAGAAGTTCATTATTAGTGTTTAAATGCACTTTAACCACAATTTTCAGAATTCAATATTTTTTAACAATAGTGATCCCTTAATTGTGCATCTGACTAAGGTTCCAGACAGTTAACAACTTGACATGGCTAGTTTTACAATTTTCTTTTTGCCAGCTAACATTTGTGGTGCAGCTGTAGACAGCGCAATTCTCTGTAAATCTGTTAGCCTCTCGCTGATTAGTGATTGAACCTATATTTAGAACTTCAAAGACTAGTAATGAAGAGCAAAACACTTACGGCTCAAGCAAAAAAGAGCAAGAAAGAGAAGGCCATGGGGCAAATTAGACCCCAAGGGATAATAAACAGTTTTAATTAACTAGCTGCAAATTTGCAATTCACAGGCGGCTATCCTTTTCTTTCCACAAGAGCATTGCTTTTAACTTAAATCATTACAGAACTGATAAACCTTACATTCTTCTTGTTTTATTTATATAATAAAATTATTAACAGCATCTATAATTATAGACTTAATCTCTGGGTGATTAGCTGTTCAGAATGTTTGTAAGAATAAAGGCTTGTTTCTGTGCATAATTATTCTCTGACCAGCAGATGTTAGAAGGTGGATTCAAGTAGTGAGGTCAAATAGGTAAAATTGGGTATACACTGTGACTTTATCAAGGCTTTACTTCGAAAAAGATGTCCTCGCTTATTATAAAATATATGGAAAGTGCTATGAGCCCAGAGTAGCACCCTCCTAGTTAAGCTGCAAGGCAAATTTAGTTTTTGGCTTCCGCTGTAATCACAGGAGCAATAAGTGTTTAATTTGGTCTGTTCAGAGCTTCAGAGGCTAGGAGCTTGATTGCTTTCCCCTGCCTCAAGGAGAAGCTTCTAGATCTTAGGGCGGGAGAATCTAAATATCCAGCCTGAATATTTAGCAGGGCCTAGCCAATCCCTGGGCCCAGATGGTGGTTGGATCTCTGTTAAATAACACTGAACAGAGAGGTTCTTCTGTCCCCAGTGTGGGAATAGATCTGTGAGCTTCAGGGGACTGCTTGCCTCTGAAGCCCTCCTTATGTGGATGCTGGGTCTATTTTGAGGCTGCACGTAAGGACTGACTATGAACCAGGACTTGTGAGTAGAGCCTCTTTGATATCTGCACCTTCATGGTCTTCAGCTGTGCATCCATAGACTCTCCAATTATTTAACTACCGGTATTTGTGCTACATACTGCTGCATGGTCTTCATTTGTCCTTGTACTACTGCTGCTGACTGAGAAGTGTACTCCTCAAGCTATGTTAAGCTTTTGGAGTATCCCACACCCTGTTGCACCATATTCCCAATCAGCTTGTCACATTGATAAATGCAGCTGTGGTAAACCTTTGGCTGTATAGCTCAAAACTAAATTAAGGCTTTTTGTGCATCATGCATTAGTGTCCTGGATTCCTATTTATTTGTGGTGCCTCTGCTGCCATGTTCCTCCCAATTTAACCCTAAGCCTTGGGGTCATTGTGTGGAATGGACTCTATTTGTTTCTCAGATGCCCAGTCAGGACCAGGGTTTTTGTAAGGCAAAATAAGCTGGCTGCTCAGGGAGCAGTATTCTAGGGTTAGTTGTCCAACGTATAATCATTTTCCCCATCTTTCTTATTGAAAACTGGGCAATAGTGGGCAATAATATAAGCTAAAGCAGATCTAAATAGAGGGTTGGGGGGGGGGATTGTCAGTTGCAGTAATATGTATGCCTGAAACACTAGGCCACACTTACCTTTGGCCACACTTACGTGTTGTCTGTTGCAGATCTGGCCATCTATACAGATGCTTCTCCCACTGTAGACACCTTTCATTGATAGGGTAATAAGACGTGTATTCTGGTTTGCCATGGGACTGTGACAACTCCATTACTAAGGAGGGCACAGCAGAGCAGAATATACACTGAATACAAGATAGACATCATCAGGCCCTAACAGCTACTTAAATCATAGTAATTTATTTACAGAGCAGAGCTAGAGTAGACATATATAAAGTGGCAGCTCTATAAAACAAATGAAGCTCACCGCGATGTTTATTTATTTATTTATGTATTTACTATATTGGTATCCAGATCTTTTATCTATGTTTCCCCCTTTCCCCCTCCAAATCTGTCAAGAGAAAAATACATAGTCTGCCTTTGCTGACCTCCCATTCTGAAATGTTAGTTGCCTGGCTGTCATGCTGGTTTCAATACTTTCTGGGTCACTGACCAGAAATAGATATATAGATAGGGATTCCTGATGTTTCTCAGACTTTTATTTACTGTTCACAGTCTTGTTCACTATTGAGACCAGGCACAGCCAAGCCATTGGTATTTTCAAGACAAAGGCAATAATGGCAGCACTTAAAAAAAGAAATAATACAATAAAAAATTTGGAAGTGTGAAAGTAAAAATGTGAAATGGATATCAACAATTAATTGCTTGAGTAATCACTGAAATAATACCTGCTCACAGAAAATACTATATACTTTCCTTTTAAAGAGGAAGTAAAGCCTGGGAAAAATACACCCTGCAAGGCAAAGTCATATTGAGCTAGTATACTAGCTCATTATAAATAACTTACCTGAGATCGAAGCCCCCAAAGTGACCCTCGTCCACGTCCTTTCTTCGCTGCCATGATATCCGGAGTGACTTCTGGGTATCGCGGCGCTATGACTGGCCAGAGCCGCGATGACGCCACATGCGCACGGGAGCCGTCAGTGACGGCACGTTTGCCTTCACTTGTGGCGCGCTCAGTGCGCCTGCGCCATTGTCTACAGCGCGCACTCGCCGTTGTCTACGATGCTAATGCTCCATAGACAGCAGGTGCCTGTTTTTTGTAAAATATCTCCTTAACCGTGTAGGTTAAGGAGATATTTCTTGCACTTACAGGTAAGCCTTAATCTAGGCTTACCTGTAGGTTAAAGTGGTCCCAGAGGGTTTACAACCACTTTAATGGGAGAAGCATTTTTTGTAGGTCATACATGTTTATGTCAATCTTGATGAGAAAAAGGCTTAATTCAACTCATCTGATGACAGCTGATCATAAGAAAGTTTTGACTGCCCTAAAGTAGATTTGTCATAAAAGTTCATACCTACGTGAAAATTTTCTTCAACAGCAGCAGCTGTTCTTTGATTCCTAGGTTATTTACTACTCTGTACAAGTTCAGCTTTTACTATGAGCTCTATAAATGCCCCAGAACTAAACAGTGGCCCAGGACAATCAATGATGCTTTTTCAGACCAAGATTGACCATTATTTTCTTTTGTGCCAGATCCTATTTAATGCATGCATCTACGCGGCCTCATTTACCTTCACCGAGCTCTTCATTATTTTTTTAATTTCCTCTGTAGCATCACAGGAAAAAATACATGTCTCTCTCTTTGTTTCAGCCGCTGTTTCCCAAGAAGCACTATGAATGTTTAACCAGCTGCGAGTTTCTCAAATCCATTGTGTCGGCGAAGCAAGGTGAATGCCCGGCTCCAGAAAAAGCCAGTGGATTTGCAGCGGCTTGTGTTGAAAGTTGCGATGCAGATAATGAATGCTCTGGGGTAAAGAAGTGCTGTTCGAACGGATGTGGACACACATGCCAAGTACCTAAAAACTTGTATAAAGGTAGGAAGCGTTTGGCATTTCAAATGAGTCAAAGAAAAGTTTGCTGTACACCATATATTACTAATTGCCTTGTACATTTTGCAGCTGGACTACTGTATCCAAAGCCATGTACTGTGCATTTTGCTTATGTATACAAATGTGTGTAATTACTTACCATAATCCTGCATAGCCACTCGAGGTTGGCATCAATTTTTTCCTGTTTACTTTTTTCCTGCAGTAGCTGGCACTCTCCATCGTCATGCAGTGACCTTGCATGTCAAACTGATGCTGCTTATGTGTTAGGCGATCTTGGTCCTGTTTTTTACAGCAATTTGAAAGTTAGAACAGAAATACATGTGCATGAATACTAAGTCCAGGAATAAGAAACAATCTCAAGAAAGACCTCCAAAAACAGGTTTCCTGATCAACTTACAGAGAAACTTTTTGCCAGTTGCAGAGGATACCTGTACAAATTGGTGGGCGTTGTTGATGCTTTTCCATTAAAAAATATTAGCTGTTTGTAACTGTTTAATAACTGTACCTTATTTCAACTGCCACACATTTATACTCATCCTTTCACCTACATAGTAAACACTAACATTATTTAACCAGCTGCCGACTGCGCACTGCAGCTTTACTGCTACAGTGCGGGCCAGCTGTGATTCTGCTTTTCCGGGCAGGGGACGTGCACGCCCACCCGCCTGGCTGTGATTCGACCCAGCACAGCCCGGTCAATGATTGACCACTGGCACCCGGTGATCGGCTTTGGCTTCTTTGAACACAACTCTGTGAATGTAAACAACACAGAGCTGTGTCAGTAACAGGGGATCTCGTTGTGTGTTCATTCCCTGCTAAGCAGTAAAAGCAGCACATAGTACACACAAACACGTGTTAGGCACACATTTAACCCTTTAATTGCCCTAGATGTTAACCCCTTCCTGCCCAGTGTCATTAGTACAGTGACAGTTCATATTATTAGCACAGATTTTTATTAATATACAGGATTTATATAGCGCCAACAGTTTGCGCAGCACTACAATACAATTCCAATACAATTTAATACAGGAGGAATCAGAGGGCCCTGCTCATTATGGCTTACAATCTAGATAGGAGAGTCAAGTGATACAAAAGGTAATAACTGTGGGGGGTAAGCTGAAGCTGAAGAAAATTAAAGTACAGTTGTTTGGTGGAGGCAGGATAGGCTTCTCTGAAGAGAAGAGTTTTCAGGGATTGCCTAAAAGTGGATAGAGTTGAAGATTGGGGTAGGGAATTCCAAAGGATGGGAGATGCTTGGGAGAAGTCCTGGAGGTGAGTATGGGAGGAGGTGATGAGGGAGCTAGAGAGCAGGAGGTCTTGGGAGGAATAAAGAGAACGAGTTGGTTGGTATTTTGAGACTAGGTTAGTGATGTAGCTGGGGGCAGAGTTGTGAATGGCTTATTAGGTTATTGTTAAAATTTTGAATTGAATTGGTTGTCTGATGACCACCCAGTGGTGGGATTGGAAAAGAGGGGTAGCAGACGCTGAGCGGTTTGTAAAATGGATGAGACTGGCAGCAGTATTCATGATGAACTAAAGTGGGGGTAACCTATTTAAAGGTAAGACAATGAAGAGGGAATTGCAGTAGTTGATCACTGTAATAATGTCACAGTGATGTCAGTGGCCATTAGTAAGTTCCCCTCAGTGTCAGTGTCAGATTGCCCTCAACAATATCGCAGTCCCATTATAAGTCGCTGATCTCCACCATTACTAGTATAAAAAAAGTAAATTAATTGAAATTCCAGTACATATGCCATAGTTTGTAGACGCTATAACTTTTACGCAAACCAATCAATACTATTATACACTTAGGATTTTTTTTTTAGCAAAGACATGTAGCAGAATACATTTTGGCCAAAATGTATTAAGAGATTCGATTTTTAAAATGTATCTATGGGATATGTTTTATAGCAGCAAGTAAAAAATATTGTTTTATTTTTAAAATTGTCAATCTTTTTGGTTTCATATAATAAACAATAAAAAAAATCCAGAGGTGATCAAATACCACCAAAAAAAAGCTAAATTGTCAGTTAAAGTAGCACAGTGCCGAAATGCAAAAAATAGCCAGGTCATGAAGGGGGTAAACTCTTCCAGAGCTGAAGTGGTTACTCACAACTCATCCCCTCTACACCATCTGCATCCATTACGTATCACCTTATTATCTACTCATCTGCAGTCTGGAGCCACCGACCAACAACAAGATACCCGAGTAGCTGTTGGCGTCTTATC
Organism: Lithobates sylvaticus; assembly: GCA_028564925.1. Taxonomy (NCBI): domain Eukaryota; kingdom Metazoa; phylum Chordata; class Amphibia; order Anura; family Ranidae; genus Lithobates; species Lithobates sylvaticus. Next base: position 159,121,769 of record CM053027.1, on the reverse strand, counting down.
TTTACTGTGTGATTGCAGGTGTCCACGCATGTTTCTGTTTTTTGGACACACCTAAAATAGATCTTGTAATTTTGAAAACTCTTTGTGGTCCCCATAAATATTAATTATTATGTCTGTGATTTTTCAAGCATACTCTACTGTTCAGAAGGCAGAGATCCACTGAAGAATAGTTCCAACATGACCTACGAGTATCACGCATAATCAGCTCTGTTGCAAATGTGTAATCCTTTAATCTAATTTTTATTTTATTTTTTATTGAAATGCCAGTACCTTTCAGTAATTTTTACCAGAATATAGTAACTATTATAACAAGCAACATACAAACCTTAATCTGTTCTTACCAAGTATGGCCTGTTTAAAATCACGAGTAATCCATTGGAAACCATTTTAATGATAGTATTGCATATAGAATTTGGTCGTAACTAATAGCACATGTTTTATGACAGCTGTCATTCATGCCAAACATCACACAGCTCTTAGAAATAAGTCTGCATGGTAGCTATTATCGTATTATTAATTTAGCATTTCAAAAGGAGTTTCTGAAGATATACATTAATGCATTTAAATCATAGTACCAGTGTAAGAATGTTCACATGAAACTCTGTCCCAAAATATAGACATATGTTGTAATAGGTTAAAAGTTTCCAGGTTGTTAGTTGTTCCCTTATGGGAAGATATTACCATATAGTTTAGTAATGCAGTGTATTGAGTCATAAAGACATTCAGTTCAGTGGTCCCGACAAATCAAAACAGAACAGTTACTTAGTCTAATGTAAAATATATGGACACCTAATTGTAAATGAATGGCTGGATATTGGTCAATGTCGGTTTCGGAAAGCCAGACTGGCACAGTGTCATAATCATGGCAAACTGAGGAATGTTTGTCACATTGTTTTCTGGACCAAACAGTTAAATAATACATTTCCTTTATTTAATTCACACATGGCAACCTGTCCAATTACCACTACCATTATTATTATTATTATTATTATAGGATTTATATAGCGCCAACAGTTTACGCAGCACTTTACAATATAAAAGGGAGACAATACAGTTATAATACATTAAAATACAAGAGGATTAAGAGGGCCCTGCTCAGAAGAGCTTACAATCTAATAATACCCGATTACCAAGGCTTTAGGCATTCCCAAAGCAGAATGTTTTCAAAGCTTATTAGCTGTGCTCTAATATATAGCTTATGAAATGTAATAATGTACTTATTTATCTGTAGTTATAAGTTATTTATTATAAGCTGCCTCTTATATGACTTAAAGGAGAAGTACAGCCAAAGCTCATTTGCTTGTACTTCTCCTGTGGATCACAGAAATACAGTTCGTACTGCACTCCTGTGACCCGTTTTCAGCAGACCGTGGGCTGATGTCACAGAGCCAGTTCAAGCTCAGAAAAGATTGTGACCATATGGTCGGGATCCACCCAAATGCCTGGACCAGCACCCATTTTAGCCTCTCAGCGCTGAGAGCTTGAGCGAGCCACTCTTGCCCCCACCCTCCACAGGCCAATGAGCTTGGGGGGAGCAGAGCAGACAGCTGTGACTGTGTCATGAACAGGTGTGACCAGATTGTGTGGACTGCAAAGAGGAAACCAAAACTCATGTAAAGTGAATAAGAATAATGTTTATTTAAGATAAGTGATATAAATAAGTAAACACCCCAAATACAAATAGTGCTCAGCCAACAAACAGAAACCCACAGACAACAGATAATATATACAGCCACAGGTAAGTACCGAAATCAAACACTTTAGCCAGGCCAGGGTCATACACAGAAGATTAGCAGACAACAAGGGCAGTTCCAGAATCACAAACGTTAGCCAGGCCAGGGTCATACACAGAGAATCAGCAGATGAACAAGGGCAAGGGAACAGGAACACAGGATCAGGTCGTGTATGGGTACAGGCTCAGGTTCAGGTGCAGGTTACAGGGCGCATGGAAGAAAGATACCAAGGCAAGCGTGTGAGGGCTAGCCGGGTATTTGTAAGACTGCCAGTGATTGACCTCACGTAACAGCTGAGCGCAGAAGGTGCTGTCTGCTCCACACTACCGGGATCCATCCGCTGGTGGACGCCAGTACTGCGGCCCAATGATGACATAACACCAGCAGGGAAAGTCTCTCCTGACAGTTACAAACTGCCAGGAGACACCTGCTGGTGGACCACAGTACTGCATGCCAAATGATGGATCTTACCAGTGGACAGATCCTTTCCTGACAGACTGACAGTCACTAGCTCTCTGCTCAGGGAGCTCTGAAAATCGAGTGATCGTGGTGTTTGATCACTCGGTCCTTAAAGCAGTCTTAAAGCTGACAGAGGACAGATGCAGAATCAGACCAATGCTGCATCCACCTAGGTAAGTATGATTCCACTATAAAAAAAGATACCCATACTTATCTTTTAACAGGCATCTTAACATTGGCTCAGCTTTTTAGGTTTTCAAGGCCCTTGCCTTCTTATATGGCTTTAGGATTCAGGTTCTTGGTGTTGTCTTACTATTTAAATAGTGATCAATCCCTGTAGTCATGAGTTCTGTTCACCTCTCATACTTCTCTATTGGTTCATAACTGTTGATTGATGACCTTATTGAGCAAAGTTATATGAGAGGGGGAGTAGGACATAGCCACTAACTACAAAAGTTGGTTGCTGTTTGCCTAATACAGTGCCTTGAAAGAAAGTGTTGGGTTATAAAAAAAAAATACCCACACATACTCACTTTCATGCTGCAGCATCAATCTGATGCTGCAGTAGTCCAGCGCTGGCTCTAAGCCCAATAATTGAGCAATCACATTACTGTTAATTGCTCAGTTATCGGTCTTCACTGAGCAGAGAGCGGTGACTGAGAGGGGGCGAGAGAAGCTGGCTTAGGCTCTCAGTGGCGCGCTGAGAGGCTGAACCAGCTGCCATTCAGGCATCCGGGTGGATCCCAACAATATTTTTAGCCTGCTATTGACTGATTCTGGGCCAGAGGAGAGAAAAAGTAGACCTAGAAGAGAAGTGTGACCAAAAGTAGCTTTGGCCATACTTCTCTTTCAAGCCTCAGGGCATTTTAACAGAAAGTGGAGTCCACAGCCAGGCATCCGGGGCGTTTGGTGTGCCATTACTTGAACAGAGCATGCTTTGTGTCATTTTTTTCCAGTATACAGGAAATGTATCATTGTACCCTAAAATAGTTTAAAAAATAGAATTTTCTTGTTAAAAGGGATCAGTCTTGTCTGCCAGGGTTACTCCGTAACTATCTGATCTTTTGTCTTTTTGATGAAAGATTTGGCCATGTATGGCTAGCGTGAGTAAAGGAGAGTTAGAAAATCACTGAGTTAATGGTATTGACAAATCCGGAGATAACAGTCATTATGTTACTACTAGCTTCCCAGCAAATGTTCAGTGAATAATCTGACATTAGTTCATTGTTCATCTACTCACAGCAGGATCTCTGCACTCAATGACAGGCTCTTAAAACCCAGATGCCTTTTACCTGGAGGATAAGAGGCTAATTGTGCTCTCTTTATTACCCTTTCATTATCTGTAGAAAGTGATACTAAAGACTAGTTGGACAATATAAAAGATACATTATTAAAGTCAAGCATGTCCAATTCTGTGAATGTACATTACCTTTAGGTGACTCGTAACTAGTCATTATTCGGAATAGGGCACGTCATTCAAACGAGGAAAGCCATGTGTACATCACACCCTTTCATTACATGATGAATTAAAGGAAATGCTTAACTTAATAGTACTAATGATATCTCCCACATCTGGCAATGTATATTGCTTTAGCAGAAGCATGCTGACACGTCCCATCACTGATGAATTTGTAAAGCTAAAGGAAGCATTCCAGAGTAGATCCAATTTATTTTACAGGACCACCAATAAAGGTGATTTGCTATTTAAATGAGAATAAACCTAGATTACTTTTTCTTTTAACTCTATACTATTTAAATATTGTTAGTTGATTGTAATGTTCCTTCAAAAATATAACTTAATATAACTTAAATTATATCATTTCTATAAATTATATAATTTAATATAACGTAAATTAGAATTCCTGCCTAAAGCCTAGTGCACATTAGTTGCTTTTTTTTTTGTTCAACCCAGCAGGGTTGAACGAAAATAAAAAAAACTCATAGCTCCGGAGGTACAGCAATCTCCCCTGCTGTGCTATTGCCACCAGAACACTCCAGTCAGCCATTGACTGAGAGCTCTAATCAGGAGCCGATCAGCAGACCTTTTTCAGTTATGACCCATCGAGAGAAGCTGGCAGAATGGTTGGCTTCTGTGAGACCAGCTGCAGTACACATGGACTGAATGTCGGCCGGTTTCTATTGAACCGGTCAAAGACGCCCGACATTCGGCCCATGTGTACTAGGCTTAACACTTATGTTTAAAAATCCCCCCCCCCATGCTACCTAGGCTGCCTAACCTGTGTATACATGTACTCAATAACGGCTTAGAATCCCAGGAGCAGTGACGTCACTCATAGACTTCCATGTTCCAGCCATTATCTACGCTCCTTCCTCTCCCCTGCAGTAGCCTCTGACTAACAAAGGAGAGCCAAAGCTGCCGGATCACAAGACCAGACAAGAGTGGGCTGAAAATAGGTAAGTATATACACATTTTTTTTTACTCAGGTTAGGTAGCATAGGTAGCAGGTGGGGGAAGGGAACGTTTTTTAAAACATAGAGTTAGGCTAGGTTTCCACTATTGCAACCTGAAAGTTGCGTGATTTTGATTCGGCTGAAAACAATGCCTGTGTATTCTTGAGGTCTATGTACCTCAAGTCGCATCAAAGTGGGACCAAAGTAGTGCAGGGACTACTTTGAAGTCACTGTGACTTGAAGTCGCACATAAATGAACGGTACTTTCATTAGGAACAACTTGTCATGCGACTTTGCAGTCCCAAGTCTCATGACACGTCTCACTAGTGGAAACCGAGCCTTAGACTGGTATTCTTCTTTAAATGCTGAACTGGAGCTGCACGATTCTGGATAAAATGACAATCACAATTTTGCTTAGAATAAAGATCACAATTCTCTCACAGTTCTCGGCACAACATCATCTTTCACATTATAACAAAAAATTGGGCTAACTTTAATGTTCTGTGTGACATAAAGTATTGCAACGACCGCCATTTTATTCTCTAGGGTCTCTGGTAAAAAATATATAAATAATGTTTGAGGGTTCTAAGTAATTTTTCAGCAAAATATACTGATTTTAAAAACTTGTAAACATCAAGTGTCAGAACAAGGCTTATGCCGCGTACACACGGTCAGAATTTCTGATAGAAACAGTCCAATGGGAGCTTTTCATCGGATTTTCCGACCGTGTGTACGCCCATTGGTCTTTTTCTGTCAGAATTTCCGACGGACTTTGGATTGAGAACCTGTTCTTAATTTTTCCGACGGAAAACCTTTCTATCGGATTTTCCGATCGTGTGTATGCAATTCCGACACGCAAAATTCCGCATGCTCGGAAACAATTCGACACATGCTCAGAAGCATTAAACTTCCCTTTTATAGTGCAGTCGAACGTTTTTTAAGGCGTGGTGTTATTGACCGTCGGAATTTGGTGTGACCGTGTGTAGGCAAGACAGTTTGAGCGAAATTACGTCGGAATTCCGACCGGAAAACCATCAGAGCTTTTTCCGACGAGAATTCCGACCGTGTGTACGCAGCATTAGTCTTTAAGTGGTTAAACTGAGCTCATTTGCAGACCAAAGTTCTTCCCTTTGATCTAAAAGAACCAAATGATACAATGTTTCCTTTTATCTCTCAGCACTGAGAAATCTTGTCATAAACTTTTGCTGGCTCTGGACTGTTTACATGAATCCTGGAAATGGCGATTTTTTAATGATTACTCGTGTAGCTCTATGCTGAACTTTGAAAAGCCAGATTTAAAATGCAGTTGTGTATTGTTTTAAAGATAAATATATGTATTTTTATAATAAGCATATGTTTCTTAATGTCTTGATAGCAGTCTCTCCTGCATTAAGACTGGAACCAATTGCATGTGTTCTGCTAGGGAACATGCTGATAGGAGGAGAGAACAGAGTTGTTGGCTTAGTATGCTGATGCCCTTTTATCATCCAAATAGCAGCTCATGAATGGGTGAATGCCACAACTGAATTACAGCTGAACTCCAGGCAAACAGCTAAATACACAATACACATAAAAAATACATATATGAAAGCTGCTTTACCTCCCAAAGCATTTTGTATGTGTGTCTATCCAGTCCTAAATTTTACACTGTTCTACTGCACAGCACAGCCTTGTCTGGCAGGGATAGAGACCTGATTTTCTCTGTTGTAGCACAGTAACACTTACGTGTATCCACCTAGGTCAGGGATATGCAATCAGTGGACCTCCAGCTGTTGCAGAACTACAATTCCCGTGAGGCATAGCAAGACTCTGAAAGCCACAAGCATGACACCCAGAGGCAGAGGCATGATGGGACTTGTAGTTTTGCAACAGCTGGAGGTCCGCTAATTGCATATCCCTGACCTAGGCTGTGATTGGACAGTGAAAGGAAAAGCAATAGATGAATGAGCTAATCTCTTTGCTTCTTTGCGCTCTCCTTCTATCAGTATGCTCCTTGTGCTACAGTACAACAAACTCACTGTTTGTGCTGCTTCTTCCTCTGTCTGTCTGAGCTCTGCTGTACAGTGGAATGCAAGAGATTGATACCAAGGATCGTTTAAGGATATACAGTATTAATGTATACAGAGTTGCAATAGTATGTGTCTATTATACTGACCTGGAGTTTGGCTTTAACTCGAGAAGGAAGGCTGATATAATCCTTCTTGCTGTTCTGTCTGCTAGAAATGTATAAATCACAATATTGGCTTGACAGAATCACAACGCTTTGATAAGACAGTTCACATATGTGTATTTCAAGTGTGGGTTTCAGTCTTCTGCTTGGAGTTAAGGTTTAAGTAGAAAATAATCAATTATTCCTGGATATCTTTTATGCCAGTGCACAGTAAAATCAGACAACACTGGTACCAGCTTCAGTCCAGAAATAGCTTTGATGGCATCCTAGAGGCTGTTCTAGAGCATGTACAAAAATGAAATATATTATTCCGTTCATTCTCTATAAATAGCTCCTAGCAAGATGAATCTGAAATTTATTTTACTACTTTAAGTAAACATTGGACATTGCTGCAATTGTAAATGGTCTAAGAATTTAAAAAAACAATGTAAAAGTAATATATTTAAAAACATATTTTACTGTATCCATCTAGTAAAGCAGTTTCCTACACAAAAATAAAATAAAAAATTGTGTACCGGGGCCAGTGGATACAAAATAATCAAGAGAAAAAAGTATATATATATTTTTTAAAATCATAAATGTAAAATATAAAGACAAAATAACCAATATCCTAAGCAGGAGTGAATCTTCAAGTCATGTCCTATGCAAATAAAAGGCATAAAAAAAAGCACAAGACCTGCATCCTTTATTACCTTTACTGCCTTGATCTTTGTGGGTTTGAAATTTTGAGTTAATTTTTTATATTTTAAGAAATTAGAGTAGAGCTTGCCAAATATAAGCAATTCATGTGCATATTATAGATTTATAAATGTCTTTGTTTTTAAGAATATAATAGTCGTAAGCCTCATTTCACGAACAGAAGAATTTTTACTTTTGTATTATTATTATTACTATACAGGATTTATATAGCGCCAACAGTTAGCGCAGCGCTTTGTAGAGTGTTATAGCGCGTGTAGAGTGTGTTTTGATTTAGACTATTTTATAATTGTTGTAGTGGAGTTTGGATAACTCCTAGAGTAGATGTATCCTGTTCCTGTTCTATGATTAAATTCTAAATATTTCTTTAGAGAGCATTTCCTTTTCCTGCCTGAGCTACTGTGTTTTACGGCAACAATGTTAAAACTACGCAATTAAAAGATTAGACGCAACAAATAGTCTGCCTGACATGACCCACCTGGCTAGCTCAGGTTGCCATTTCTGCCTAGCATTTATGTTTTTTTTTTTTTCCTGCATTCTTCTGCGGTTGCTTATGTTTATGATTCTTTTGTATTTATCTTGCTATAACATTTATTGGGAGATCATTGTGAATTACAATTTAGGATGTAAGAACTGGGCATACTGAAAAGTGAATATTTAAAAATCAGCTACATTTTTCTTAGTAATGAATTATTACAAAAGATTAGAATGATTGAACAAATTAAACATTGGTACACGGGTACAAGGACGTCTCCCAGAATCCCACACTCCAGTATTCTTACAGAGATTCTTTCAAGTCCCTGTACCCAACTTTACTCTTTGGCAGATTTTTTTTTTTTCAGTTGGAGAAGAAAAGATGAAAATTGCAGTTAAATGTAGTGTCAAAATTGATAACTTTTTTTCTTTTTTTAAAAGATAATTTGGAGGGGGGGGGGCGGAGTCTTTTTCTGGTATATTTCTTGTATGTACATTTTTTGTGTTAACAGTCTGTGAAAGCCAACAAATACCAATATCATTATCTTTTTACCCTTTTCAATAAGTCTGTGAACAGGTAGTGAAAGTCTATATTTTTGCACTTAAATTAAAATGATTTGTTTTTTTTGTTATTTAAGACTTGCATGTTCGCAAACAGATAAGGGCTCCAAGGAACCCCTTCACCAGTTCAATGGGGCAGCAGGCAGAAATACCCCTGCTTCCACCAGAAAGGAGGGAATGTAGAGGATCAATTTAACAAAAAAAAAATAAAAATAGGTTCTAACAAAATAGGACATGGTCAAGCAGATCAGTCAATATTTGTCATCTTTGAATTGCCCTGATCTAGGTAGAATCCTAATCTGTGTGGATTGGCTTGCTCTTATCTAGCTGTAAATTCTAAAGGCTGATAAAATAAGGAAAATTCAATGCACAAAGTGTGGTAACCCATAGCAACCAATATGGGTTACTCTTTAATTTACCTAGATACGTTGGACTACTCTCAAATTGAATGATCCTTCATTCAGTGGATGATGTGCTGGAATAGACACAATTTTTCACAGAATCAACATCTCTGTGATTCATTATTACTTCCTTGTCTTTATATGCTCATCTGGGGCGGCCTGTCCATTAAGGGCGCACGGGCGTTGCCCCCCCTATCCATGCGTCCGGCCCCTTGCAGGATGACTGAAGCATGGATTCCAATGGAGGGGTTGTTTTTTTGAAGCACCTGATTAGAGCCAGAGGCTCTAATAGGCTTCAAAATAGGATGGGCTCGAGAATGCGAACAGAGCCCACCAGGTGTGTTACAATAGCAAATTAATAGTTGAAACACTGATCCTCGTCCCCCGATTGGCTGAAAGGATAGACGATCCTATTGGACACCTAGGAGGAGGGGAGGAGCCGCACGGCGGAAGCAGTCGTGATGGGGGAGAGGGCACAGGAGCCGCTGCCCGCTACCTGCTACCTAGATGGGGTAAGTGCCGGACCCACCGGCAGACAGCGAGTGGGGGGGGGGTAAGGCTTCAGGGGGTGTTGTGTACCACCCCCCCAAAAAAACACCAGCCGCCACTTATGCTCATTATCATTTGAGTCAAATGACAGAGTTATATATCTTGTAGGGGGTGTAAACCAGATTATATTGTCCAACAGTACTATTGCAGCATCTAAAAACCCTTGGGAATCTACCTTCATGAATTCCAATAGACAAATTCTTACAAAACAGTTCATAGGAGAAGGGTACGTTAATTAAATGATGATCAAAGGGGGTGTAGAGCAAGATCATCTAAGGAGAATAGATTTCCTATCGCACAGAGGTGATAAACTTACTTGATATATGGGGCCTTAAGTGTACATCCGGACAAAGGGATCACACATAACATTCAGCTAGTGTAATGTCTAAGAAAACTGTCAGAAACTGTAGGCATGCAGTAGAAGATGATCAGAGACTATAGACATGTTGCAAGAGATTATTTGAGACTGTGGACATGCTATAGAAGAATTGGCAGAATTGGCAAAAATGTCACTCTCTAGATGTGCAAAGCTGGTAGAGACATCCCCAAAAAGACTTGCAGCTGTAATTGCAGCGAAAGGTGGTTCTACAAAGTATGGACTCAAGGGGGCTGAATACAAATGCATGCCACACTTTTCACATATTTATTTGTAAAAAAAATTGAAAACTATTTATCATTTTCTTTCTATGTCACAATTATGTGCCACTTTGTGTTGGTCTATCACATAAAATCCCAATAAAATACATTTACGTTTCTGATTGTAACATGACAAAATGTGGAACATTTCAAGGGGTATGAATACTTTTTCAAGGCACTGTACATCTGCCTTTATTGCAGGTAATGTATTATATGTGTTGCTATTTATGCTCGCTTTAAATTAGGTTCAAAATTATAAAATAATAATATAAAATGAATGGCACACATCTGGTAGAGCTGGCCACTCCTGTTTCTGCCGAAATACACTTGCACTTGTTACTTTTTTTTGTGCTCTTTGAATCCATATGTTGACAATTACACTCAGCAAAGTAAGGCTGAATGATTTTCAATCAACCGAGTCCAATGGACCTTAATGCAAAGCAGATGGGGCATTTCTGCATGCAAATTGCAGAATTATTGCACATCATAATTAAGGATGGAGTTTAAAGTGAACAAATTCAATCTGACATAGTTCATGATTCTCATCACATGGAGTTAGATTGGAAGGCTGCGTGCCTACATGCAACATATGTAATGTTTACTCAAATAACAGATGTTTACCTTTGAAACTCATGGCTTTGTCATCTTATTCTAAAAACAGTAACAACATTTACATTAGAATGGATTATTGGTTCTGAAATAATTCACTCATTTCTATATTTATATAAGAATAGATATATGCAATTTTCAACTTCATGTCCGATGCTGCAGCTGTCCCCCACCATCTCTACATTGAGAACTGAGCTTTTAAAGACCACTGATCGCTCAGTTCTCGGTCTTCAGTGAACAGCGGGCTGGTGACTGTCAATCACTGGCTCTCTTCTCTGTGCCTCCAGCGCTCACTGAATTGCTGGGCTGTGGAGGGGGCAAGAGCCGTCGGCTCAGGCTCTCAATGGTGCAATGATAGGCAGTCAGGCATCTGGGTGGATCCTGACATTAATGAGTGACGTCAGCCGACAGTGGACTTTTGCCCGCTGTCAGCTGAATACGGGTCACAGGAAAGCAGAACTAAGTGCCTTTCTGTGACCCACAGGAGAAGTACAGCCAAAAGAGCTTTGGCCATGCTTCTCCTTTAACCTTAAAATGCAAATATTGTAGTGGTTATTATTATTATTATTATTATTAAGGCCACAGATTCAGCATTAATACCAGGCTGCTAGCATTTTTAGAAGAAAATGTCAGTAATGACAGCCTATGCTTATGAGAATATGCTGTATAAATCAGTAAAGGAAATTCACACCAAACTTTGATTTTTGCAGATCAATTGACACTTACAAAATATTGCAGGTTTGATTTATGTACATTAGTGAAGAATTAGCAGTCCATTCCAAAGCAATGAAATACTTATTGCAGCAACATTAGTTGCATAATACTGGGTGTTACATATGCATGCTTTCCTGTAGTGCACTGGTCTGAATCAGTCCTTACTCTAATTAGGGCTTGTTCACACCATAAAGGTTTCTTTTTTTCATGTCCTGCATGCATGTTTCCATGCGGAGCGTTTAGGGCATTAATTCATTGGGCTACCAAACAGGCAGAAACTTGCAAAAAGTAGTACTGCGGTACCATGTGTTTTGACGACTGTAAATGCAGGCACAATTCCCAGGTGCGTGGAATGGGGGGCATTAAGAGTTTATGCCACCCGCGTGCATCTGCAGCTCTTACAGAAACTGTTCACTTAGCAAAGTGCAAAGGAGAATGTTCACTTTGCATATTCAAACATGTTCAAGGGAAGTAAGAAAAAAATGCATACAAATGATTAGATAATTGAAGTGGAAACAGCTTCACCCGTTTGCCTTGTTTAGTGAAGAGTCTACTCTTTTTGTAAAGCCAGTACAATATGTTGGCAAACTCATGCAAGAACATTGAGCGTCTATTCACGCCTCTACAGTACACTCATTATTGCAATACACATAACATGAAATTCATGAAAATGAATAGCACCCCAATGCACTAAGGTATGGGTGCTGAACCTGTGGCCCTGCAGCTGTTGCGAAACTACAAGTACCCTCATGCTTCTGCCTTTGAAACAGTCGCAACAGCTGGAGGGCCACAGGTTGAGCACCCATACACTAAGGCAAGGCAGCTCCTAGGCACATGTTTTGCCAAAAATGGCTGTTTTTCAGAACATTTTGGAGAATTTACATGAGCTGTCATAACGCAATGCATGTTGTCACACAAAAACAGTGCCTAATTGCACCTTAACACATACTGGAAAGAATATCAAGTAGTCTTTTATAACATATTTATTAAAAAAAACAAAAGAACAAAAAGAATAACTCAACTTTTGTTAAAGCGGAGGTTCACACAAAAATTGAACCTCCACTTTTCGGAACCCTCCCTCCCTCCGGTGTCACATTTGGCACCTTTCAGGGGGGATGACGCCTCTTCCCGTCCCCCCACACTGTCTGCTGGGACACACGGGTCTAAGAGATAGCAGGGACCATTCGGATTGTGCTGCGAGACTTGCGCATGTGCAGTAGGGAACCGGGAAGTGAAGCCGTAAGGCTTTATTTCCTGATTCCCTTACCGAAGATGGTGGCGGCAGCACCCGAGGACCGAGGGGTGGTTTGGCATTGGGTGCCAACATCGCTGGACCCTGGGACAGGTGAGTGTCCTTATTTTAAAAGTCAGCAGCTGCAGTTTTTGTAGCTGCTGACTTTAAAAAAAATATTTTTTGCGAGACTCCCGCTTTAAGAAAGACATCAGCCCCTGGGTGATTAATGTACATTGCAGGGACTTTAACAAACTTTGTTTTAGATTCCTACCTTTTTTAATTCTGAAGAAATAACTGTTTGTGGTGTGTGTCCAAGTGCAAATTGAATGTAAATCGGAGGGACGTTTTCATTAGTGACCAACTGCTGCACTTGTAGAGTTCTAATGAGGAAACGGGCAGGGTCCGAATCCCACCAATACCTTCCCGTATCTCACCAAAATTGAAATGTTTGTTGTAGAGGATGCGAGGATTCCCAAGATCTAACTTGCATCTTAGTGCAGACTTATGGGGAAATCAGTGAGCCAATCACACAAGCAGGAAATTACATTTCTGGGAAGCGTTCTGTACACCATTTGCATATAGAACACTTTTAGGCTGCCTTATTGCATTATATTTTTTCAAAAAAATTACAGCGCTGCAGATTGAAAAAGAATGGTAATTTTTAATAACGTTATATTACACTATGGTTTGTGTCACAATTGTATATGCTATATTTTTTTTCTATTTGCAATCATTTTTTCCCACGAAAGTGGTGTTACCCTTTAAAGGCCAAGTCCAACCAAAAACAATATTTTACTTTTGAATGGATGCTGGAATGTTGAAACACATACCAGCTTTATTTATTTTTGTTTCCCTAGCCTTCCCTGTGTTTCACTATGAACAAGTTTCTTCTGCACCTCCATTGTTATGTACATAGTGTCATGCTTCTGCCACTGATATCTATTAAAAATGTACATTTTGTTATATATAGTCTTAATTGTGAAATCTTCTTTCTACTATTTGCTTCCAGCACACAAAAACAACCCTTTTTTCTGCAGGAAACATTACGCTCAAATTCAGCCTCATACTAAGTAATTGTATGTTGATATTGCTAGCATAAAACATTGTTGCACATTTAAAAATCATCAAATGAAAAATTATGAGAAGGACTTTTGTGCAATGGGAAATGTCTTTGTTTGATGATCTGCTTTGATGTCTTTTATTTATAATGAGTTAAAATGAAGGAAAAAAACTATTAAACAAATTGATATCAGGCACGTAGCCTCCAAGGGAGACCTTTCTGTCTTTGTGTTTGACATAGGCATGTCCAAGTGCGTGGAGGTTACAAGTTTAATTTTATGCTGTGTTACAGGTGTTCCTTTGAAGCCAAGGAAGGAGCTAAGCTTCAGTGAACTCCAACATGGAAATCTTGAAATTAAATGGTCTTCAAAATTCAACATTTCTGTTGAGCCAGTGATCTATGTGGTGCAGAAAAGATGGAATTATGGGATACATCCAAGTGAGGATGATGCCACACCATGGCAAACCGTTGCGCAGGTTTGTCTGAGTTTCCTAAATAGCATGTGTTATTTATGAATATGTCCAAATATTTTGGGGATCTGATAAACACTTATAACAATAAACGTATTATAATTGATTGCTGATATTCCATTATATTATATTATATTATTATATATATTCCATTATCTAATATTAGTGCTACGTAAAGGAAGGAGCATTAAATATCTGTATACTTGTTCTGGGTTGACTTCAAGTGACCCAAATGGTTTGATTTACTAAAGGCAAATAGGCAGGAAAGGAAATTTGCCCCAGAGCTTAGTGAATGTGGTGAAATTTCACTTTGCAAAGAATACCAAATCACAGGCAGGTGATAATATAAAACTGCATTTGTGCTTGCACATGATTGCATGATGGAAGTCAGCAGAGCTTCCCCTCATCCACTAAGCTCTGGGGAATACGTCCTTGCAAAGTGAACAGCCTATTTGCCTTTAGTAAATTGACCTTAAAGGGTCAAAAACCCTCCAGGTTTTTCACCTTAATGCATTCTCTGCATTAAGGTGAAAAACCTTTTGTGCTGCAGCTGCCCCCCAGAGCCCCCCTTTTCCTTACCTGAACCCGAGCGTTCCAGCAATGGGGATGAGCACAGAAGCTCCAGCCGCTCTCTCTGCTCCTCATTGAATAGATTGATAGCAGCAGAATCCAGTGACACAGGAGTCGGGGCGGGGCCAAGTCCTGCTGTTTGTGTCAATGGACGCAGCTGTAAGACTCGGGAGCGAGCCCGCACGAGTGCCCCCATGCTCTCCGTGGGGGCACTCGATGAAGAGGAGGAGCCAGGAGCACCACCGGGGAACCCCAGAAAAGGAGAATCAGGGCCGCTCTGTGCAAAACGCTTGCACAGAGCAGGTAAGTGTGACATGTTTGTTATTTAAAAAACAAAGCAAAAAAAACAGAACCTTTACAATTTACTTTAAAGTATTGTAATTTTGAAAGCCCTTCTTTTTGGAATACATTGTTTTTGGGGAAGCAGAGGTTAATTAAACAGTATTTATTCTTAGCACATATAGGTGTCAAATATATTACTTATATTATTTCAGCACCTTCTTATCTTAAGACTGAGCCAAAACAGATGTAAGGGTAGCCAGACATGGATCAAATCAACCAGACACATTTAGATTCATGTGTGGGCAGGCTGGTTGCATATATGTCCATCTACTGCAACCATCATGTCATGCTAGCAGCATAAGGATTAAAAATAGTGAGTGTTAAAGTATATGTGGATAGCAGTATACTGATCTCTTCCTGGTGAATGGCTGTGCAGGGGGGGGGGGGGTATCAGTACAAGACTAAACATTTGAGGACAGATAGACTGTTCTCCCAGCTGGATGTGGATGCTCAGCTTGAAATTGGAAAGCAGAGTGATTGGCTCGATCACCAGATATTTCACACAAAGGAAGCAATACAATGAGTACAGGATACTTTTTACCACACACAGTACATGGTACAGTAGGCACATATCAGGAATATGAGGTGATGAGGTAACATACTCTTTAATTGAGAGAGTGAAGTTCCGCTTTTAATGTCACTCTCTAGTGAAGACAAAATAGGGGTTAATTTAGCGATTTGTTTAATTTTTTTAATATGTGAAATTGTACATCTGGCTCAATACTTTACCAGAACCATTTTAAATCCAGAGTAGAAAATTGCTTTTACATTACAGATATTTTAAATTGGTGCCAAGGTAAACCTAGAAAGGGGAGTAAAATGTTGTGGTTGATGGCTAGTCTAAGAAGTGGGAATTTTTGGCCTTCTTTCAATACTAACTTTGTGTGGCCTTGCAAAAAAGTCTCCAGTGATCTTTTTTACAATAAATTGGATGGTAAGTATGAACTTAAGTATTTTAACTGCCGCTTATGACAGGTCACAAGAAGCTAAAGCTAAACGGGACCTATAAAGGCCCCAATTATTAAAGTGTGATGTGAGCTGGAGTGAACCCGTATTCACCTCAACCATCCCGTTTTGGGAAGAAGACATTGTACATAAATTCTCCTGAACATTAATGGGCGTTTGAAGTGCACACAACACATCCATCAAACGAACATATCATTTCTGTCTGTATGCTATCCTGAAAAGCCTATTGAATTGCCCAAAAGGCACTCTTTTTCCTTTTTTTGTTTTGCTTTTATTCTCCTTCAGTTTTGTTTCTCATTAATCTGTCTACTCTTTTTATACCTTCTAATCTCTTCATTACCCTATTCTTGTATATTCAACCTTTTCTTAGTTTCCTTTCTAATTAGCTTTTACAATCATCCCTTTCTGAACAGAAATTTATAAAATCTTGAGTTCATTAAGTACTGTATATTGTAAATATGAATTAAACAGAAATAATATCAAGAATGTCTGCTATTCTTTTAATTTGTCATTATACAGTAGATTAGCTGTAATATGAAATTGATGACACATATTACTTGGAATACCAGTGTTGAACATGATTTCCCTTGCAAATTTATTGATCCCTGGCTGTACTACCACTTAATAATCTGTTATATTTTTGGCTGGCCAACATCAGTGTGTTTAATACTCCTTTGCATGTATTTTTGAAACTATCATCCCCAGAATGACCTCTCTATTACAACTAATTGATAAACATCAGGCCTAACCATAGTCGTCTATCCTTATCCTTCCTAGGTACTTCCTGGTGTACTGCATACAAACATGGCCATATATCTTACAAGGATTACGAAGCTAGTATTGCTCCTTATACATTGAATCCTGAATGCAAATGAATGGTGAATAGAGGATTGT
This sequence comes from Lithobates sylvaticus, assembly GCA_028564925.1. Lineage (NCBI taxonomy): Eukaryota > Metazoa > Chordata > Amphibia > Anura > Ranidae > Lithobates > Lithobates sylvaticus. The sequence continues at coordinate 159,104,819 of CM053027.1, read as the reverse complement.
TTGTGGCTTTAATAATTTATTGTTAAAATTTCAAATTCCTGATATGACCAACAGTAATGTGTACTGAATAAGCAAGTTTGCAGGAGACCTCCATTGTCTCAAAATCAACATCATTAAATTCAGGAGCGTTGCTAGGTCTATAAAAGATCTGGGGCTAGAGCCCATAGTAGCGTAGTAAAGAAAGTCATGCGTTTAGGCGGGCCTACACATGTATATACAGCAATATACGTGTACATGTGTGTATATATCCCCAGAGAGCCCCCCACTTACATCAGGGTCCCCAGAGAGCCCCCCTTACACCAGGGTCCCCAGAGAGCCTCCCCTTGCACCAGGGTTCCCAGAGAGCCCCCCTTACATTAGGGTCCCCAGAGAGCCTCCCCCTTAAATCCGGGTCCCCAGAGATCCTCCTCCATGCATCAGGGTCTCTAGAGAGCCCCCAACTTACATCAGGGTCCCCAGAGAGCCTCCCTCCCCTTGGGGACCCCTGCAGAGACTCTGGGCTATGGGCCCCAGATTCGGGGCTATAGCCCCAAAAGCCACCCCCTAGCGATGCCACTGATTAAGTTATATGCATAGAACAACTTTCATAAAGTGAGAACCTGCTTAGGGCTTGGGATGTCTCCCATGGGATGTCGCTTAGGTTTTAGAGATAGCTTGCAACACAGCAACACTGTGTTGTGGGTTGAGGAAGGTAGCCTGCATGTTTTTCCTGTATGTGAAAGATCATGTTTTTAATAGGAAGCTGCAGTGGTGGGTCATGGTGGTCAACGAAATGTATGGTGTTGCAGTATAGGGTTGATGCTAACTATCTGTAGTGTTACTTTGCCTGGTAAAGGCATGTTACAGGTCTGCTTTAATGCTTACCTACTGTGTAGCCTTTTGTCCTCAGCTGGGCAGGTAATTAATTAGCACTGTTTCATCTGTCCCGATGATTGAATCTACTCATGTGGAGCAATTCATATCAATTAGTATTGATAGAACTCATTACTAATGAACAAAACCTACAGAGCTTAATACGTAAGCCCTTTTAAACTGTTTTTTTTTTTTGCAACAGGTCAGTTGGAACCATGGTGGATTAATGTTAGCAGAGATCTCAGTCAACTCTATGCTGTTTTATGTATCTCATTGCCATTCCATGTGTCAGCGGCTCAATAAGCATGTGCCATTTATTCTTATATGGCATAGGTACTATTCTTTGTAATTGAAGCTGTTAAATACCCCTCTCAAAAGGGTTAATGCTAGTTAACATGTGCTGAGTAGAGAAGAAAAAAAGAGAGCAAATGGAGAATTGTAAGGACTTTGCAGTGCTGGAACTGAAATGACCTGGTTTGGTTTTTAATCTACTCGCTTATATTTAATCAAACAGATACATTAAACTAATGGAGTCCTTGCACAGTCTTTCTTATAAATCCATTGATTCCTAGCCCCATCCTAGATGGCCAAATAAAACACATTTGCAGGAGTAATGCTTGGATGGCGAGACTGAAATAATAAATGGAAGCCATTCCAATAATACTGCTTAGTTTTTATACATAGAAAATGATCAATTATGTGGTAAGGAAAACAATTTAAATGTATAAAGAGCTACACAAAAGAGTATTTGAGCCTGTTACACGGGTTATAAATATACATGACCCTATGCAGTTTTTTTTTACAACAATGTAAAATGGAAAGTTATGTTTTATTGATGTTGGACAAAGCCAACTGCAGCTGTTTTACTAATACACCAGTGCTGAACCTTATAGAAATGTGGTACAGCACTGAGCAAGGTTCTTTGCAAATATATACAAAATCTGCATAATCATTTGACCATCACTAAAGGCTCACTAAGGACAACTTGTCAGGTTTTTGACTGTTAAGTGTAGTCAGACCGGTCAAATATGGTTTGAAGTTGGTTTCTACAGGCTACTACAGTTTTTTAGACGTCATTTGGATTAAATGGCCTTCTTATGACAAAATATTTGCAAGCAATATGTCAGAAGTAAGGGCTTTCTTGCTGTGGCTGAACTGTGAGGGATTTAATGACAACAATAATGAACATTAACAAGCTTTAGAAGTACTTGCTATTCCTCCTAGAGGCTTTTCCAACATGTGGGTACATTCTTGTGACTGATGAGTGATTGTTGCTTTTTCCTCATAAAAAAGGAAACAGATCCTTCAGTGCACATGTCTATGCTCATCATCACCTATCAAGGCACACAATTGTGGTGGGTCCAGCTATAGCAAACAGTTCTCTAGGTCAGTGTTTCTCAACCTTTTTTCAGCAAAGGCACCCTTTAAAGTTATAGTTAATCTCAAGGCACCCTTTAAAATTATAGATAATCTCAGGGCACCCTTTAAAATTATGGACAGTTTTGAGGCACCCCATTCTAAAATGTAAAAAACGATTCTAATAGTTTACATAATGCAATCCACTCGTAGGACCCCCAATGTTAGAGGTGATTTATTCTTCCAAAACAAATACATTTTTGAAAACTAGTATTCCAATGTTTCGCTTCTCCCTCAATTTCTCTCCATCAGTCAGCTAATGTCACCCCAGTGCTGAGGAAGAGGGGCACAGGAGGGTCAAACAAGGCTGTTGTGAATGCAACATACATCCTCATTAACTGATGATGTCATTGGTTGTTAGGATGCCAGTGTCTAGAAAGTCATTATGGTGCATAATGAATACCTGTGGCTTTGTGTAACTACCGCCTGCTGGCTGGTATACAATTTTTAATACATTTTTAGGCATTTTGCCAGGGCACCCTTGAAGAAACCTCACCCTGGTTGAAAAAGGCTGCTCTAGTTTGTTGTCAGTGAGAGATTAATACAATATGACCTTATATACATAATTATTATTATTATTATTATTATTATTATACAAAACTGTGAACAGCATTACACTTAGGCGTGATGTAAATCACAGCGAGAATTGCATAAATACATTAAATACTATTATTAGGATTCCAGCTGAAAAAAGTGAATAATAAAAGGAAACACAGAGCGTAGTTTTATTGTTGATTATAGTTAAGTGATGATAAAATCAGGTGATACAATTAACAGAGTAGTGAATCAAAGTTATCTGACTTTCCAAAAGGATTAGAACCAGGATTCATTTATTATATAGTTAAATATTGAAAGGTAGGTGCATTCCTGATGGCATGCACAAAGGTATTCTATATGAAGGGTGGAGCACACAAGAAGTCCTGAAAGCAAGAGTCAGAAATATTGATGGGTGACAGAAGAAAAGGTTCTGGATGGGTGTATGTATGGAAAGCTGAAGCAAGGTCTGACAAAAAGGAGCAGTCCTCGAGTATTTGTTATTTCTAGTTGAGCTGCAGTATTCATAGCATTCATAAAATAGTCTTTAATGAATAAAAAAAACAAGGTGTTTTAGTAGACACGAAGATAAGACTGAGCATGCACCAATACTTTAGTGGTAACAGTCATAATAAAATTGTTATGTTTTTATCAGCTTGGATGGATGATGGTTGTTTTAATCATTTCAGTATTTTATATCTCTTTGGCACTTTTTTCTGTTTATTCTAAAAGAGATTTAACATAGATCCTGTCTTTTTTAATGTCTGTTTGTACTTTTAGGTGCCTTTAAACATTTATAAATAAAGGTTTATTTTTTATCCTATGCAGCTCTAGTGATTAGTAACTGCTTACATAGGAGTTAGTGCAGTGTATCAGCTATATACCACACATATGCTGTTTTAGGCTTCTTTTTGGACCTTTTGGGGAGTTTTCTTGTGAGATTTACCAGCAGTGTGATACTATTACTCTGGCATTGAGAATTTCCTGCTAAGACATTTAAAATATATAATATGTTAGGTGATAACAATCATCAAACATGCAAAACTTACACATAAAAGTTTGCTATTTTTTTAATCAAAGTGTGTGATTTTCTTATTTAGACTACAGATGAAAAGTCACAACTTCCTGATGTTAGACCGAGCAGGTGGTATCAGTTCCGAGTCGCTGCTGTAAATGTCCATGGAACACGAGGCTTTACAGCACCCAGCAAACATTTCCGTTCATCTAAAGGTGAGTAGTACCCATAAAGTCATAGCGGTGTACAGATTGATTCCATGGGGTTGATTTAGTATCGGATAATAGGATATTCACGCAAGGGACGACCCGCTGACTTTCATCATCCAATTATGTTTTTTTTTGTCCCTTTCACATGAGAAAGAGAAATTCCCTTGCTAAGTGAGCACTTCACACTACACTACTTTTAGCCATACCTCCCAGCTGCCCCTCATTTGGATGGACAGTCTTCTTCCTCAGTTGTTCCTGTTTTTGAATGAATGTGTAGTCCTCTATGGTAAATGCAATACTCAACAACCAAAAATGTTATACTACACTAAACTATTCACACAAACCTTTTTAATCTTTACATCATTGTTTAAAAAATCAGTACAATGTAAACATGGATATAAATAAGGTACTTTTGTGTTTAAAAAAAATGCAACTGCCCCAGCCTATAACTAGCCTTAACAGCAAGGAGAGCATGGAAGGGCAGCACATGTCAAACAACAACAAAGAAAAATTCCCAGCTCAATTTACCAACTATCCTGTCTAACAGTTCACGTTAAAAACGGGTTTAGTTTGCACACATATGCAAATACATGTGTAAGCTGCAGAGGCCGTGACAAGGCACCCCAGTATTGTCTACAATCCTAACTCTATAAATTTTGAGAGCCTCCATAGTAGGAACACATATATAATAATGGATAGATTGAGAACAGGTATGCCTGGAGGGAGCCCACCCCTTCTTAAAGGCACAAGGGTGCACTGGATGCCCAGCAAAAAGTGCAATGGCAGCAAAGTTGTGCAGTGCACCCCCTCACCAAAAAAACAACAGTACAAACAAACGTCAGCTGCCCCAACCTCTAACTGGCCTTAACAGCAAGGAGCACATGGAAGGGTGACGCATATCAAACAACAACAAAGAAAAATTCCCGGCTCTACTTACTAACCAGCCTGCAACCAACCGAATTGTCTTGTCTAACAGTTCACGTTAAAAATAGGGGTTTAGTTTGCACACACTTGCAAATACTTTTTTGTTTATTCAATCATTGTTTTGCTCTTTAATTCTTCATGCCACATAACTGGGAGAATGGCAGGGAGTGTGTCCTTATCCTACACATTTGGTGCTAATGGGTGTCCCTCTTTCTCATCCACACAGCTGTGGAGATATTATCTCAGACCTGGTTCACACCTATGCATTTTTTAGTGCATTTTCAGTTTTTCAGAAACACATTACAGTCCATTGAACATAGTTTACTATGCGTCACGTTCACATATGTCCATTTTATGGAAAAGACCAGGACTTTTTTCAGTTTTTTTGTTCCATAGACTTCAATGGATAAAAAACGTGTTTTGAAAAAACCCAAATGCACCTGGAATATGCAAACTGCAACCTGCATAGGGGTGAGCCAGGCCTTACTGTGGTTTATGTATCCTTGGCAGAGCAACACAGGGCATCACATGTATTAATGATCATAGCACATACAGCATATCAGAACATATAACAGGCAAGACCAGCTCCCTATAATTCAGGGGAGGAATGGACTAGAGGGCATTTGAAGATACTTTACTATTCAGCGATCATTTAGAGCAGGACACACAAACAATGACATATGCAGGGCATTATATAGGTACCTGCTCCCCATTCATACCTGTGATCACAGCAGAGGTAAGTCTTCCAGCAGAATTTCATTTGAAGTCATATGACCATAATTGAGAGCTTCATGGACCACCCACCTTTTTATCATGCTCATTAATTACAGAAACACAATTGCAAACTTTATGTGAAATGCTTTTTTAGCACATAGAAATCTGTGTGCTCCCAGGTCAAGGGTTCCCAGTCCTTCCCCGCTGGCAAGGATGATGTAGGTGATATTTAAGCATGTAAATCCCAGTAGAATGCACTCGGAAACACTGGTTTAGGAAGCTACTTAAAGGGATTCCAAGATATCTTTTAATTAAAATTGCTACAACATGTAATTGATTTGATTTAATAATTGAATTTAATTTGCTTATTAGTTAAAAAATTATTTTGCATAGATCAGTTACATAATTGGTTTCTTTAGTTGAAAATCCCGACTTACCAGCCATAACTTTACGTTTGTATGGCATCTTTTTTGCGAATGCACATTTTTCACTTATGAATTTCTCAGTCCCTGTCAATTCTTCTCAGCCTATAATCTGTTTAACTGCAAATGACAGTTTCTCATCAGCAACTTGTATTTCTAGTTTGAGTTCAAAATGTTTGTGTAGTAATGTTTGTGCCTTAAAGAACAAGGAACAGACAAGTTGATTTACGTCATATTTTACATGTAAATGGCAGTAAGATAAAAATAGGTATTCTATTTCTCATTTAACAACAATAAGCATTTTCTAGTGTTAACCTTTGCCCTATATTACTTCATTGATATTGCTTCATTGACGTGACCTTATTCTTATATTTCCATAAGTCATTATGAGTATACTTAAAGCTGTATTCCAATGGGCTTATGAAGTCTGGGAAATACGTGTCCCAAGAACAGAAAGCAGAGGCAGAAATAAGTAAATACATGTTTATTTAACCCTCCAGTCATGCACAAGAAATAACCCCCGTTTACATGATTTGGTATTCAAAATAAATAAAGTTTCAATTTATTCACTAAGCTTAATAATTATGCTAGGTGAAAACTAACCTTGGTAAGTAAGAGTTTGAGCTGCTGCTTTTCGCAATGCATGTCTATAAGTAAGCCGACCCATTAAAGACAGTGCATTCTCTGTGATGCTGATATTTTATCTCAACAGCTGTTGTACAGTCAGGCAGAGTCTTTGTAGTAGAAAATGTATTTGATCTCCAGTGGCTAATAACAAAAGTATAGGAAAGAAAACTTAGAAAACTGTTAAAATTACATCAAAAATTTCTTTTTAAGATGAACACTAAATAATAACTCAAAATATGTGAATAGATTATACATTTTATTTAAATCAGCCCTTAGATGTAAAAGACATGGGGGGGGGGGGGGGGTTATTTACTAAAGGCAAATCCACTTTGCACTGCAAGTGCACTTGAAAGTGCAGTCGCTCTAAATCTATGGGGTAGATCTGAAATGAGTGGAAGCTCTGGTGATTTTATCATCCAATCATGTGCTAGCTAAAATGTTGTTTTTTATTTTCCTTGCATGTTCCCCCCGGATCTACAGCGACTTTACTTCCAAGTGCACTTTAAAGTGCACTTGCAGTGCAAAGTGGATTTTCCTTTAGTAAATAACCCCCATGGTCTTAATTTTTTGTCATTATTGTAAAGGCCACTTTAGTGTAGCGTATTTCACAATTGTACTGTGACAGGCCTATATATTACACACAGTACAGATGTGTTTTTCATTAAAAACCTACCTTCTTTACTATAACTAACATGGTGTGCTGCTGTGAAAGAATTAATTACCGGTAATAATGAATACATTAATAAAAAACTCTCCCCAACCTAACACATCTGGGACTTAGACTTAAGCTGGCCATACATTATACAATTTTCTTGTTCGATTATTTTTAGATTTACCATAAACTATGTAGCGCAAGGGCCTGCCTGATTGCATACAAATTTAAAGTGTTTAGGTTTGACCTCATTCTATCTGGTTTTGGTAACTCTAAAGGAAAATTATACCAGAAAAATGGATAAGGTATGGCCAGCCTTAGACTCTTCCTTGTAGTAATGATATTAAAATGGCCCAAGGTACTATTATAATTATAAGTGCTATCTAAAATAGCACTAACCCAGCCTTACTCTCTGTAAAAATAGTTACAACTACTTTTTTCTTTATAATAGCTAGTGAACTATGGCCATTTGAATAAACAAATGAAGGATCTTAAAATGTTATGTAGTTTTGATGATTAATATTTGTGACCCACTTTACATTTTCTTAAAATGTATGTAAACTCTAACAATGAGCTTTGTTATTTCTTATGGCCTGCTACTGTAAAAAAAATACTATTACATTTTCTCTTTTTTCGTTATATGTGCCTGATAAGCTGAAGAAAATCCTGTTGATTTTGCCACAAATCTTTTGAAATGTTAAATTCCTGTGCTGAGATGACACGCCCTTAGCAATGCATCAGAGATTACGTAGGCAGGGTAGACAACACGCGCAACATTTTGCAAAGAATACCCAATCACATGCAAGAAAGATTAAAAAAAACTGCATTTTTGCTTGCGTACGATTGGATGATGCAAAGCTCTGGAGTAACTGCTCTTGCAGAGCACAATTGCACTTTGCAACGTGCACAGTCTTTTTGCCTGTGGCAAAAAAAATAACTATATTTCTGGCACATCCATGGTTATTTTTCTGTACCTTTTTTTTTTGTCCTGACCTACATTTTAAGCAGAGTTTTATTTAAACAAAACAAGTCAAAATAACTGAAGACATCCTACTGAAAAAATTTCTTTGGGTTTCCAGAAAATATTCTTATGCAGCTGATTTTATTAAATTACTTGCATGTTATTTTTATATAATTTTAACCTCTGTGAACAAACTGTAATAACTCATAATAACACAAAGTAAATTGTGTGTTCAGGAAGTATTTAGCTTTAGTCAGTTCAAGTAAATGGCAGGTCAAATGTTAGCATATATCAACCACATTCTAGCCATTATCTGCTCTCAGAGGCCCCAGTTAACTATTAAACATGAACACAACAAAAGAATCAATATATTACTTGGGCAACACTCACTTATCAAGTTAATGTATCCACTAAGGCATAGACTGCTTGCTAGATAGTAAAGTTACAAATGCAGTGAATAGTTGGCTGGCCAGATGCAGTTATGAAATACATTTGTAAGCCATCATTCTCTTAAAATCAATCACTTGTAAGTGTCACAACATAAAACCACACATGAATTATGTGTGTGTCTGGTTTTATGGAATAGCTGCTACAAGCTATGTAGATGAAATGGTGTCAAATATAGCCTGACATAGTAATTATTTAAGTATATACATTGAAAATTTCAAGACCACCAAACAGTCAGAAGAATAGCAGCAAAATGAGAACAAATTCATCAGTTGTATTAATCAGCCCCAAAGAAACCTTAACATTAAAACAATCAAAATGTAATGATAGTCATACCGTGGGTTGATTTGCTAAAACCGGAAAGTGCAGAATCTGGTGCAGCTGTGCATGGTAGCCAATCAGCTTCTAACTTCAGCTTGTTCATTTAAGCTTTGCCAAAAGAAAAACTGGAAGCTGAAGTTTTTATTATGCAGACCTGCACTGGATTTTGCACTTTCCAGTTTTAGTAAATCAACCCCATTGTGTCAATAATGAAATCATCACCTATACACTGGCAACTGCTACATTTTGCTCTTTGCAAGGCCTCTACAAGTAGTGCAAGATGTGCCAAGTCTTTTGGAATGCCACTTAGAAGTGTGACAGCTGTGGCCTTATCTAATGTCAGGGACCTGGACTCTGCCACAATGCACCCTTATAAAATCTACCACTGAAGGTGAACCTGTTTTTTTTGTCATCTCCAAAAGCCTTGGCAGATTTTTCTATTGCTCTTTTTAGCTTCAGACTAAGTTACAATGCTTTTGACAGTTGCATTTACCATGCCTTATTCATAGTGGTAATCACTAAAGTTCTGATCAAATATATTATATTGTAAAGCGCTGCGTAAACTGTTGGCGCTATATAAATCCTGTAATAAATAAATAAATAAATAATAAAAAAATATATTGCGATGCACATGTTGGTAAAAACATGTTGGTAAAAAAATCGCCTGTGTAACTTGTGTATTATTATGCCTTCAATGTAGGCATATACCACATGGTTGGAAGTAGTTCCCTTGGTGGCACCATTTCAGTATTCAGGTGCTCGAGATTCTCTTTAGCCTGCTTACATTCTGGTTTTCTCATCTATTCATTACCATAGTGTTGCATTTAGTGGCCCCATGAGCACAAGCAATTAGAATTCTCTTCATGAATGTGTATAATTAATGTGTACTGCAGTCATCTTTCACTGGTACTGCCGTACCATACAATCAATGGACCAAGGTTAAAACTTGCATTATGTTTATTAAAAATACAACAGAAAAATCATATTCCTCTGTAGTCCACTGTTTATGTTTCACGGCTCATTGGAATTGCATGCGTCATAATGTATATGATCTAATATCATGCACATTTATGTCAGAAAATAGACACTCAAGAATTAATGCATGAGTGGCAACGACTTAAACAAATACCAATGCAAAATACCTTTTAAACAAATAGCATTACAGAACCTACCATTTTTTTTACTTGCTTTAACGTATAGGCTTTGTGGTTGCCATCCTCATTGTTCCTGGCTCATAAGTCCGTTAACAAGAACAAGCACGCAGCCAACGAAGTCTGAAATGTTTGAAGTTCAAACAATAGACTCAACACGTTTCACAGTCACATGCTGCTTCCTCAGGAGCTTAGTAATATAATATCTACAATATATAGTATACAATAATGACCAAAATGTTAATATCCACATCATGATTATAACATTTAAATACATATGATATACAAATAGTACCCTAGTGATACTTAGCACAGTCTGGTTCAAAACATACTTAGACCCCACCTGACATTTCCCATGGTGCACTGTACCTCCGCACGGGAGTGACTACCTCCAAACAAGAGGGCATCAGAGTACACACAGAGGTGACCATCAGCACAAATGGTGGAAGCCAATTAAGGAAAAAGGAAAACCTACAAAAATTCCAGGTAATGGGGGGGTTAAACACCCTTCCCATGTGGAGGTACAGTGCGCCTATGGGAGATGCTGGGTTGTGTCCAAGTGGTTTTGAACCAGTTTTAAGTTTCATAAATCTAGTATGTGGCACCCATTTCCACTATAGGTTGTGTATTTATCATATCGAATCAAAAGTCATGACATGATAGGTACTGCAGTGATTTTTACAATTAACCAGTGTTAATCAAATGTTTCCTTAAGTCCCATCAACAGTTTGTGTTTGAATTTCTATGCTGCCTGCTTGTTCCAGGCCAGTGATCCTAACATAACTAAATAGGGAAACAAGGGTAAGGATGGCAGTACCATATACTGCATCTTTAAAACAAATTCAGAAACAGCAACTTCTAGATGTTCATAGGTTTAGTTTGATGATAACTCCACGAAAACTAAAATGTTCAGTATTAAATGAGGGTGGCTATTTTGAGCAGTAATGTAACAAAAACCCAAACCAGATAAAGGCTGATTGTACTGCAGGCAACAAACTAGGGGGCTTAGTATTTTAAGCCGGTAAAATTGCACAACAGTGAAGTTGTTTTTTAGTGACCAGTCAAGTTCCAAATTACATTTTCCCTAAGACTAAAAGATTAAATAACTATTGGTCACTGAGCAGCAGCTCCTTCTTTGTCCATATGTTCTTTTCTCCATATTTTTCTAAATAGCATCCTAGTCAATACAGAACACCAACCTCTCCCCCATATGTCAGAGCTGCAATGGAACTTTGCATATCTTCTATTAAATGATTAGTGACTGTCTGAATTTATGTAAGTCACATTAAGAAAAAAGATCCAAATGCAGATGACCTGTTGCTTTGTAAGTATCGTGAGTGGAGTTCTTCTTTAGGCAATGGCTTTTTTTTCCAACACTGTCTTTGGTGCACATTTTAGTCTACTAAACAAGTGTTCAGCATTGGCAGAAAAACCTGCAAAGAAAAAGCTGCAATCCATTTTTCCTTCAGGCATAAATCCCATGTTGAGAGTGATTTCATGGTTACGTTGCTGAGTGCTAGTAAAATCAAAACAGACACCCACTGCCTACAATAAAAATCTTTCTCTCCCCCTCTTGGGACTAATGATTTTCTAATGTCAAGCAGCTGGCTTATGTGTGTCATTTGCTGAACACGGAGGAATCCTAAGGATATGTCTTTAATGTTTTTGAGTGCTGGAAAGCTTGTCTTCAGCATCACTTCAAGGCTTCAAGGTTGCAGGTCACAATGATAACAGATAACGTGAAGTGAATTGTTTTTTAAAAGCATAATCTTCCAATTTTTACAGTACTCAGACAGTCTGACTACCTAAAACTAGACAGCAGACATCAGATTGTATTTCTGAGCAATATCTTTATTGCAACACTGAGTACACATTTACATTACTTTATTTATGTTTGATTATATTTATTAAAAATATATAAAATCATTGCACTTTAACATGCATTTTTTCGCTTGTTTCAAGTTATGTGTCCCATCGGAAAAAAGCCCCATAAAAACATGAAAATCCCCAAAAAGAATAGATTTAAGACACCATATATGAAACTTACGTAACACAGCTTGCCTAAAAGACAGTAATCCGTTTATTAGACAATGATTAAAAGCAATAAAACCAACAAAATGTGTTTTTACTTTATCGTATTTCTGTACTACAGTGGTGTGAAAAAGTGTTTGCCCCCTTCCTCATTTCCTGTTCCTTTGCATGTTTGTCACACTTAAGTGTTTCGGAACATCAAACCAATTTAAACAATAGTCAAGGACAACACAAGTAAACACAAAATGCAATTTGTAAATGAAGGTGTTTATTATTAAAGGTGAAAAAAAATCCAAACCATCATGGCCCTGTGTGAAAAAGTGATTGCCCCCCTTGTTAAAACATACTATAACTGTGGTTGTCCACACCTGAGTTCAATTTCTCTAGCCACACCCAGGCCTGATTATTGCCACACCTGTTCACAATCAAGGCATCACTTAAATAGGAGCTGCTTGACACAGTAAGGTCCACCAGAAGATCCTTAAAAGCTACACATCATGCCGAGACCCAAAGAAATTCAGGAACAATTGAGAAAGAAAGTAATTGAGATCTATCAGTCTGGAAAGGGTTATAAAGCCATTTTCAAAGCTTTGGGAATCCAGCGAACCACAGTGAGAGCCATTATCCACAAATGGCGAAGACATGGAACAGTGGTGAACCTTCCCAGGAGTGGCCGGCCGCCCAAAATTACCCCAAGAGCGCAGCGACTAATCCAAGAGGTCACAAAAGACCCCACAACAACGTCCAAGGAACTGCAGGCCTCACTTGCCTCAGTTAAGGTCAGCGTTGATGCCTCCACCATCAGGAAAAGACTGGGCAAAAATGGCCTGCATGGCAGAGTTCCAAGGAGAAAAACCACTGCTGAGCAAAAAGAACATCAAAGCTCGTCTCAATTTCTCCATAACACATCTTGATGATCCCCAAGACTTTTGGGACAACATTCTGTGGACCGATGAGACAAAAGTGGAACTCTTTGGAAGGTGTGTGTCCAAGTATATCTGGCCTAGAAGGAACACTGCATTTCAGAAAAAGAACATTATACCAACAGTAAAATATAGTGGTGGTAGTGTGATGGTCTGGGGCTGTTTTGCTGCTTCAGGACCTGGAAGACTTGCCGTGATAAAAGGAACTATGAATTCTGCTGTCTACCAAGAGATCCTGAAGGAGAATGTCCGACCATCTGTTCGTGTACTCAAGCTGAAACGAACTTGGGTTCTGCAGCAGGACAATGATCCTAAACACACCAGCAAGTCCACCACCGAATGGCTGAAGAAAAACAAAATGAAGACTTTGGAGTGGCTTAGCCAAAGTCCTGACCTGAATCCTATTGAGATGTTGTGGTATGACCTTAAAAAAGGCCGTTCATGCTCGAAAACCCTCTAATGTAACTGAATTAGGACAATTCTGCAAAGATGAGTGGGCCAAAATTCCTCCAGGATGCTGTAAAAGCCTCATTGCACGTTATCGCAAATGCTTGGTTGCAGTTGTTGCTGCTAAGGGTGGCCCAACCAGTTATTAGGTTTAGGGGGCAATCACTTTTTCACACAGGGCCATGATGGTTTGGATTTTTTTTCACCTTTAATAATAAACACCTTCATTTACAAATTGCATTTTGTGTTTACTTGTGTTGTCCTTGACTATTGTTTAAATTGGTTTGATGTTCCGAAACACTTAAGTGTGACAAACATGCAAAGGAACAGGAAATGAGGAAGGGGGCAAACACTTTTTCACACCACTGTAAATGGCCATGCTAAATGGCATTTTCTGCATTCAGCCAAAAACTTTCAAGATAAGCTCCTCCCACTGCCCCTCCTAAATAATTACCTGAGCATGAACTCAATCCAATTATGTGCCCAAGAACAGCAACGCTGCTCTCTCTCTTTCTTCTCACTGGACATGGAGGCAGAAGCGGGAGCCATTGGCTCCTGCAAAAATGAATAAGCTATTGCGCTGACTAGAACCCAACCGTAATTTAATGGGGCACATAAGAGAGTGGTAGGGAGAGTGGTAGGGAATACCAGGTGAAGTGGATGCAGCCCCTCTTAGATTAGGTCTTGAGATCCGAATGCACATATAAAAAACATGTGGGTAGAAAGTGATTATTGCGCTTACCCCAAAAATAAAAAGCAAAATATAAGCAGCTACACTCGAATGTGACAAGAATTCAAACAAAACAGTGAGTGTAAAAAATATAGCGCTGAAATAAGTGGATTGGTGTAAACCAAATCACTTATGAATATGTTTAAACTTATGACCTAAAAAGGAAATGGTGGAGGTAAACTGAAAAGTCCCCAAATGAAACACATATAACAAAAATGTTCATCATGAAATAAAGTGATATCCCGGTGAAGATGTCTTAGATCATGTAGACCATCACATGGAAACAACTTTCAGACAAATGATGTGGCTTATGCACGCTTACCAGAACCGGTGGACCCGACTGTCAGCGACAGCAGGTCAATCAAGCATGGATGGCTCAAAACGTCAAATAGGCCGGACTGTTACCGAAATCCCGGAAGCTGGTACGCTCTGCTGTTCTCCCAATGGCATCTGCAAAGACAAACAGGTGGCTAGATCACAAACAACCAAATGGATATCAGGCCATATAGATGAAACAAGGAACCAGGAAGGTCCACAGGAGATCCAATGGAGATGGCTGTTACCGATATAAAATCACCTCGGCAGGTGTAGTACAGACTTGGAGGAAGGACCCAAAAAACTTCAGAAGGTCGATATCAATGAAAGATGGTCTAGTCCATAGCCATCACCAATCTCAGAAACAGGTGAAAGGGTTGTTTGTCCCTCCCAGGACAATGTACAGTGCTGGCCACAGCAACAGTCAGCTGCTGATGGCCAGGTGCTGATTAAGAAGGTACAGGTTTTTAAAACAGCAGTGACAATGCTGATATCTATGCCCCCTGAAACATTTTCCTAGCCCATTGGAGTGCAAGCATCCACAGCATATATGGGATACGATACTGTTTTAAATTCTGTAACAGTGCAGCAATGTTATCCCCATCACAGGCAGATGCATTAGGTTGACTTCACTGGCAGGATCAACGGGTATTTGTAAGACTTTGAAAAAAAAATGGTAAATACAGATGCAGTTACAGAGAAACAATCTGACAGTGCCACCGGCTGTTTACAGAGGCATTCAAAGAGGAGATCAGCTTTGATTACCTCTATGGCCTTGGAGGACCGGAGAAACGTCATGGCGTCACTTCCGGTCCATGGTAGAATCAAACAGGTTTTTTTTCCATGTTTTTTTGATCTTTTGCTTTTAAGGGTAAAAAAGAGATTTGAATCTTTTTGACCCCAGATCTCCTGATAAAGAGGACCTGTCATCCTTATTTCTATTACAAGGAATGTTTACATTCCTTGTAATAGGAATAAAAGTGATTTAAAAAAAATTAAAGGGACAGTGTAATAATTTGTGGAAAAAACGGTGTTTGTACATGTATTGCTGTGAACATTAGAGCTAGTGCAATAATTCTAGCGCTAGACCGCCTCTGTAACTCTAAACAGGTAACCTGTAAAGGCGTTTATAACGTCACCTATGGAGATTTTCAAGTACTGTAATTTGTCACCATTCCACAAGTGTGCGCAATTATAAAGGGAGACAAGTTAGATATCAATTTACTCGGTGTAACATCATCTTTCATATTATACAAAAGAAATAGGGTATGTATTTCTGCACAAATATCATGGGACATATTACAAATATTGACTTTTTATTCACTGGGGCCTCTGCTAAATGTGTGTGTGTGTATATATATATATATATATATATATATATATATATATATATAATGTTTTGTGGTTATAAGTAATTTTCTAGCAAGAAATACTGATTTATACTTGTAAACAAAAAGTGCCAGAAAAGGCTTGGTCTTCAATGCCATCAATCTATTAGGTGTGAAACAAACAGATTTTAGGATGACAGCCATTGACATTATAGTGACTGGCTTATAATGAACTTACACCATC
Source organism: Lithobates sylvaticus (assembly GCA_028564925.1). Taxonomy (NCBI): domain Eukaryota; kingdom Metazoa; phylum Chordata; class Amphibia; order Anura; family Ranidae; genus Lithobates; species Lithobates sylvaticus. Next base: position 159,088,556 of record CM053027.1, on the reverse strand, counting down.
TTTAGAATGTTGTTGTTAAGGGATAAAAATAGATTGCTCAGCTGAACACATTCTATTCTTACCTTAGACAGAATAATTGCCTTTTCATGTCATCTAATTTTTCTGAGAATCTTTTTCTTAACAATTATTATACAATGACTAAGAACTAGGTTCAGCTCAGTGTGATCATGGAAGATTTCCTCAAACAAAGAGTGGGGATTCTAGTTATTATGTTGATTATTTGACTAATGCAGTGAGCGTGGAAATGTATTAAATAGCTAATTTAGCACTGCAAAAACATCCAGGTGCACGCTGAATTTAAAAGAATGCCTGACCTCATTTTGTTAAAGGCTTTCAAGTTCCCTCTCCTTTTGTTCCTAAACTATGAGTGACGCTCCACTTGACCTGCTATTTTTGTACTCGGTGAGGCTCATGTGAAGTACATATCTGTGACTATATTGTGACATATATCAAATTGAGCAGAGATGCATTTCCATGAATGGATGTAACCACTACTGAAAAGACAGCTTAACATGCAGTATAAAATAACACAAGGGCTCGCCGAAAAAACTTACACCTTGTAAAAATAGATCCGTGACTAATATGTAAAACAGAAGATGAACATTCATGCTTTAAGAACAGATGTCATGTTAGGTTATTGTACATTTAGAATTTTATTGAATGGTGGACATATAACACTGAAACCACAATACATGGCAGCCAATCAGGTGCCATTGTTGTAGATCCAGACTAGTGAAAGCTCATTTTGATCTGAATTAAAGGAAATTATGGCTTACAGATCAGTTCCCGCCTGCAGCCTCTCACCTTGTAACTTGCTACAAAGTTACAATGTTACAGACTGATCACTGGGGAAGAAGGGACTGAGGAAATTATTTCTCAAGCGTGCAGCAGACTGGGACATCATCTTAGTCTAGGCAAAGTCTAGAGCTCAAGGACAACTTTTCAAAGGGGATCTTGAGTGGGAATGGGAAAATTTAAATTCAGTCACTACAAATACTGTAGCTGATGACTTTTAAAGTGGTTATAAAGGCAGAAGATTTTTTTTTACCTTACTGCATTATGCAGTAAGGTAAAAATCCTTCTGGGTGCAGCTCCCAATCACAGCCAGTGAGCCAATGAGAAGAGAGTGGAAGGCAGGGCCGAACCAATCTCTGTTTGTGAATGGACAGTGTCCATTCACAGGACCGGGGCTTGGGAGCCAGCATGCTCAAATGCCCCCTTAGCAAGAGTCTTACTATTGGGGGCACTCACCAGGGGGGAGGAGCCAGGCCACCAGCGGGGGACCCAAAAATAAGAAGATAGGGGCTGCTCTGTGCAAAACCATTGCACAGAGCAGGTAAATATAACCAACCTTTAGAATCACTTTAAGAAATAGATACTATGTCTATGCAGTCAAGTACTGTCTTCGACACAGCCAACAGGGTGCCTGTTCCTTGGTACCACCATCTTGGTTTTGGGAGTCAGCTATCGCTTTCTGATGACTCAGACTGGCTCTGGCATGTACAATGTTAGGCAGGGTAAAGTGGGGGAAAGTACCACCAAAAAAGGTACTCGCCCCCTCCCCCCATTAAAAGAAAAAAAACAGGCTGAAGACAAAAAGAGAAGTAAGGTAAGTTTAAATTTCAGGTGAAGGTCCACTTGATAAAAGGTAGAGCTTTTCTGAAAAACTCTATATTTTTTTGTGAAAAAAATATACTGTTACAATGTAAATATTGCATATATCATATAGATGATACTGAGCTCAGATTCTCTACTTGCTGAATTATGCTTTAAACAATAAAAACATACCTATTTACAAATGTAAAACCTATATTCAAGGATAAATTTCAAAGCTAAAACTTTCTTTTTCAGATCCATCAGCTCCACCAGCACCGACTAATCTCAGAGTCATCAATTCCACTACAAACAATGATGGTACAACAACTGTACAAGTTACATGGGATCTGCCAGAGGAGCCTGATATACCTGTGCATCATTATAAAGTTTTTTGGAGTTGGACTTCACATAGTAAATCTGTTGTTCCAACCAAGAAGAAGCGTAGGAAGACAACAGAAGGGGTATTGTGTGCTTATTTGCTTTATTTATTTGCCTATATTCACCAAGTTTTAAACAGTTCCTGTTATCTGCCAAAATGTATTTATGTGCTGAACTATATGTATTCAATATGACTATAAGTATAAAAAGAAAACCGTTTTTATAGATTAAAACATGATAGCTTATCCCTAGATTAGCAGTGAGCCGTGTTACGACATCCCAAATATTTAGTTAACCTCCCTGGCGGTATGATTCTGGCTGGAATTTTGTGCTGAAAGCGGTACAATTATTTTGCATGGAAATGTGATGCTATGTATTATAGGCCTGCAATTCTTAGTAATTACTTACTTAAACCTGACCAAACAAGACTCTAGTACACATCCCAGATGTGATAAAGTTTAAAACACAAAATCATGATTTTAAATTTTTAAATAATATCATTTTATTCAAGAATATAATACAAACTAAAGAAATTTGTCAGACAAAGAAAATTTAATAAACATCCTGAGTGTGGTAAATTTTAAAACAGGGTACAGCACACAGTCAGACGTCACAATCCGGACAATAGAACCGTCTTTCTTTTCTGATTTTCTTCCCCTTGTCATCTTTGTTGGAGCAGCAAACCACGCACATCCTGGTAGGTGATGCCTTTTTTGCGGTTGGTGGTATATAGTCCATAAAATGACGACCTGTTAGGCGTTCTGGGTTGACAACACCAGCAGCACGTCGTCCATCTCTGTTTGCAGCTACTGATGGCCTCTGGTGTTTGAGGAAAATTTGCTCAGCCACCTTCCAGATAAAATTCGAATGAACAAGAGGCCTGTCAGTCCCTGCTCGGTACAAGATGTAGGCGTTCCAAAGGCATTGTTCCAGCAGATGCCTGAAAATCTTTTTGTAATATTTTTTCTGCTGTTTCCGCATAGTCGGGTAAAAGGTCATTGCCTGATCAGCTCGGTCGACACCTCCCATGGTGCAATTATAGTCGATCACGACTTGCGGCTTCAGCACATCTTTCCCACCTTTTGTGTGGACCATGGCAGTGGAGGTACTGTGCACAGTGCTCATGAGACACACGTCCTTCTTGTCTCGCCAACGTATTGCCATCATCTTCCCCTTCTGCCAGGCAACACTTTCACCGGTTTTCAGTTTTTTTTTTGGCAAACCTAGATGGCATGTCACGTTGGTTAGGCCTAACCGTACCATAAGCATCAGTTTTGTTTTGGATCAAAACCTCGAACAGCTCTGGCGACGTATAAAAATTATCCATGGTGACGCAATATCCCTGGTTCAGTAATGGCTCCAGTAGTGTTAGGACAGATGATGTGGCCATCCCATAGCCGCTGTACCTGGGGTTGAATTTCGTGCCTTTACCGGTGTAAATGACAGAGTTCCATATGTACCCAGTGGATGACTCGCAGAGCATGTAGGATTTGATGCCAAACCGCGCTCTTTTCGATGCAATATACTGGATCCAGCTTAGGCGTCCCTTATAGGCCATCAAGCTCTCATCCACACTGACGTCCCTTTCTGGCACGTAGGCCCGCTGCAAATTGTTCCCAATCATTTGGCATACCTCCCAGATTTTTTTGAGCTTGGGCGCAGGATGCGTGGCCTCATCAAACTCTTCATTGTTAGTGAAGTGAAAATATTTCATGATGAGGGAAAAACGGTATTCCGACATCACGGTACCAAAAAACGGGGTGGCCAGTAATTTGTTGGTGGTCCAGTACCATTTCTGGCACGGTTTCCCCACCACTCCCTGGAGAATAATGAGTCCAAGAAACAGCCAGATGTCCTCTTTAGTTACCGGTTCCCACCTTCTGCTTCGGGAAAACCTGGCATGCGGCGTAGCGGATTCCTGCTCTTGGTAGCGATTTGTCTCTGTGACAATTTTTTGAATTACCTCCTCTGTAAGAAATAATTCCAGGTATGCCAGAGGGTTGCCACGCTCAACTTCGACCTTCATCCCAGGTGATCCAGTGAAGGGGAACCTTGGGGGCGCTACCTGGTCCGTATCGCACTCAATAGGGCACCAAGTGCGCACATCGTTGATGTCAGGTGCAGGATCATCACCGCTGTCACCGCTGTCACTTGTCAGATCCGTGTCAGACGACAAATCTCCCCATGACTCGCTATCGCTCAGTTCTGGGAGCAACTCTGTGTCGCTGCCGCTGTCGCTGTCATTCAACTGCTCCAAAGGTGATTTTGTAGCGAGATGGCGCTTTTTGGATTCCATTTTAATTTTTTTATTGGCAAGGGGCACTGGGGCAAGGCAAGGGGCACTGTATCAGTAAGATCTGAGATGATACAGTGTAATCCTATCAGATTACACTGTATGACCTCTATTTATATGTGTGTGTGTTGTGCTGAACTTTTGAACTTTTGAATCTCCCGCCCAGTTCCGCTCCCGTGCGCCGCTGCTGCTCGCAGGGAACGGAACTAGGAAGTGAGACGCCGTGATCGCGCTGGCGAACACAGCCAAGGACAGCCAAAGACAGCGGAGAGCATCGCTGGAGCCCAGGACAAGGTAAGGGCTCCGCTGTATGCTCTGCACTGCTACCCGAGCGTGACTCGGGGTTACCGCTCCTGACAAAAAAAGTCAGCCCCGAGTCACGCTCGGGGTTACCGCCAAGGAGGTTAAAGCACCAAAGTATCACAGGACATTTAATACTTTTACTGTGTCAATTGTATATAGTAAGAATAAAGTAAAAAGAGAGATCTGTCAGAGAACTGAGATTTTATGCCACATCCCTGAAGGCATCTAGCAAAAAACAAAGCACATTTGGGGACTTTCAAGGGGAAGCCTCTCAATAAATTCACACAACAGAAAAGTTAGTTTAAAATGTTTTCTTTATTGGTACAAATGATAAAAGCGACCAAAGAAAAAGTCTTTGTAGATTGTTAAAATAATGCCACAAAGTATCCATCAAAACCTGACCTGATATTACACCCTAATTAGAAGCACATTAAAACCAAAATCTGATTATCCAAAGTTCATGGGCAGTTAGAAGACCATCAGTATTGCCTCATTCTCCACATGTTTCTCATAGCGCTTCATCAGGTGCCGTAAATACAAATCATAAATATATACATACATATATTTTAGCCCGATATTATGTGACATATAGCCATCAACATGAAATACCAGCATAGAGGAGAGACATCAACAATAAGGGGTCATACAAAGCCCATCAACAATTTAGAGACCCCAGGTAGAGCGGGCATGAAGGTGGACATTGAAACACTGTGGCTAGGCACTTTTGTTTGGTTTCACCTCAAGGAATTAATTAAATTTACTTTATGCACTTATAAAATTACATAAAACTGTTGTAATATTATGTAATGCCTAAAATCTATGTATGTAGAGTTGCAAGACCCAGTGACAGAAATTAACTGTTGGAGGGATTAAATGTTTTTCCTCACCTCAGATCTATTTTCTTCTCAAGGTGACAGCAATAAAACTAAAACAAATTGTGCAGAAAACCTTAATTGTATTTATTTTCTGTTATTCTCACTCATCAAGAGGTATCATGCTCATAACTGCTTCACAGATGTCTTCAACAAAATGCATTTGGATTTGAAGTGGAAAATTTTTTTTAGTGGTCAGGCAAAATACTAGTATACCACAGGTCCTATTTGAATTATTATTGAATGACCAGTCACAATGTATTAATAAAAATTGAAGAGGCTAACATTTAATAAAGATTTTAGAAATAATGAGAATTAGAAAATATATTCAGTGTGGAGTTAATTGTTATACTCTTATTTTCAGAACCAAAATTATGTGACTCTAGAAGGATTGCAGCCAAACAGCAATTATATGGTTGAGATTCAAGCCATTACATATTGGGGACAAGTCCGTTTGAAAAGTGCAAAGGTCTCACTATATTTCTCCTCTGGGCCGTCAAGTTCTAGTAGTAAGTACATATAAAACCTGTCCGCTATGTGTGGCCTTCCTTTTAAAGCTTCTCTATAGGCAAGGTTTTTTCTTAACATCTATATAGTCTAGCGACTTTTTTGTTAATTAACTTCACCATATACAGCGGATATCCTCTGTAACATCAGCACAGGGGCCTATAAACTCCTTACAGAGCCAGGGATAAAGATCCTAGAGGGTGCCCTACATCACTTCAAAGGAAATGTTTTAGAAAATATGTGCATGTACTAATATTATTTTTACTTTATTTTGCCTATTTGTCTACTTTAGTTTTGGACAAAGGGACTTTATTTTTATTTTTAGAAACAATGTGTGAAAATTCTTAGAGCTGACTCCACATAGACCCAAAGGTTTTCAGCCAAACTTTTTTGGAACTGAACATAAACTATGTTCTATGGTTTACTGATTAGGCTATAAATACTGTCTGAAAGCAAAAAGTGTCAGTAAAGAAAATGTTTTACCGAATGCTATGTTTGCATACTTATGTAAGTAATTCACCAGCACAATATTGAAGCAATTTGCACTAAATTAAAATCAATGTATGAATTTTTAATTCATAAAGTATGATATTTGCTTCTTAATAAATCATTTAATTATTTTCAGAGGATCAAGTATCAAAAGTCAGCAAAATGAAGAGTGATACTCTAGTTTCACCTCAAAGAAAGCGCACAGCTCACATGCTTGAAATTGGAGCCCCATTCTACCAGGATAATCAACTTCAGGTCAAAGTGTACTGGAAAAAGAATGAAGGTGAATGCAAAGATCATTTTATAGTAAATGATTTTTTATCCGTGTTTTGGTAAAACATGAGAACATATTATTCTTTGTTGGAAACTTTAGTATTTTTCTGTTCTGCATTGATGTCAAAATGGCTCATTTTTCTAAAGAGAGATTGGGCGTTGATGTGCAGTACAGATCACTGGGGAAGAGAATACAATGGAAATATAGGATGGAAATAGAACTCAATAGAAATAGTTAACCAGCACACTTGCTACATTCTATCACATTAGGATTATAGTTTGCTATCAGGACTGCATCATATAAGTGTTGTCTAAAATTAAAGTGAACCTAAAGTATTTTTTTTTATTTTTTGGATGGAGGTAGTCAATGGCTAAAACTTCAGGTTTTTTTTTTGCTGCCGGTGTCCAATGGTGGATATTTTACTTCACTTACTGCCCTGGTCATATAACAAAAAGTAACAAAGTATCTCTCTAACATAAGAGGCAAATGCCCTCTTATGGCAGCCACACGGGTACCGATATGATCATTCAAACAATCATTCAAAGCATCTAAACTAATCATTGGATTGAAATTTTAATTGATGATTAATTACTTATTTTTAATCGCTCATACCTAAACCAATCATAAATTGCAACAGGGTTGATTTACTAATAGAAAATAGACTGTCCACTTTATCTTAGCGAATGTGGTAAAAATTGACTTCACAAAAAATACCAAATACCAAACACATGGGTGATAATAGTAGGCTAAAGATTGTGCCTCCCACCTAAATTAATAGCAGATACCACTTATACCACTGGCCCAGTTCCTTTTAAAAATCATATGTACCAAGATAGTTGCAATTGCCATTGTTTAAGCAGATCAATGAAAATGAAAATGCCAATGAGGCAATGGATGCAAACATTAAAATATGTGTAATCTATTTCTGGCTGGCATAGTTGTAGTCATATGACCTGTACATTTCAGGACATTCTGTTTCATTAGAAATCCTTGTTTGGATCATACTTTATTTGGTATTTAACTAGCAGGGCATTCTCAGTTCAACCATAAAGATATTGGAATTTTTACTTCTTTAAGATCCATTTTTAATAGGATTAGCAATCTTTCAGTCTTAACTTCTTTCATAGCTCATTTAATTAACTAAATTAGAATGCCATTTAAAATTAAATGTTTTATATGAAACACATACTAACAAAAGTTTACAGCTGGGATCCCAGGGCAGTAGACAAAGTTCCCAAAAACCCAACACAAATAACACAAACCATAGTTTTTTTAAGTGCAAATAAAATGGCCAGGCCTTAATATTGGTAGTCCGGCATCTACCCAAAAGTAGAATTTATTTGTTGGATTGACCTTTTAGGTGCAGTAAATATTAAACGTTTGCATTTTTTAGGTTTAATCCTCTCCCTAGCATATGAATACTTTCCTTAATTTCCCCATTACTCCATTTAGTTCTAGAAGGTGACATACGTTTACAATGCTTCTAGGTATGGAGGAACATATACAGTACCACATGAGAGTGCTGAGCCAATTAGTACTGTCACAAAAAGAGTCTGTAGCCTCACGTAAACTATTACGCAAGCTAGGAGCTGACATATGTCTGATACTTCCAGGTACGGAGGAGCATATACAGTATCTTGTGAGTGTGTTGGGCCAATCAGTACTGTCACAAAAAGAGTCTATAGCCTTACGTAAACTATTACTCTAGTGATTTGTGGTGGAAAAGCAAAAGGAATGTAGGTATATGCTGCTGGGGACTGCAAACTAAAGTGAATCTTTAGGCAAACACACAACCAAATATCTGCTTGTTGGTAAAGTATGACTAGAAAAGGCCTAGTGCTTTGATTTGTTTTTTTTTTTAACATAACTGTATAAGGGCTTGTCTACACAGGCATCTTTGTTTTGTTGCCTACGTGCATTTGTGATGTACGTTTGAAGGATGTTGAAAGTAGTGCGTGCTTGTATTGTGCATTGACAACTCGCATTTACTGTTGCTTTCTCCATGCTTTGTGCTTTATTATTTTAACTCATTATACTTTATTCTGTTGTATTTGCTTTTATTACATAATATACTGTAAGTCAAAGGAAATGCAATGAGAATGCATTCTGAATAATTTGTAAATGCATTTTTTCTTGTGGTTGCTGCTGTTCTACTTCTGTGTCCGATGTCTGTATAAAAAAATGCTTAATATATCAGTGGAAACAGTGAAAAACCATGATGTAAGTTAGAATTAACAGCTGTGTGGCCAGTTTAGTTGTTATTGAAAACATTTTCAATTAGTGATAAGTTTATTACCGGTAGTTAACCCACACTAGGGGGTGGACTGATCCATTTAAATTTGCTCTTAAAAGTGACCACTTGCTAGGTATTTACTGTAATTGGAAAGCCTGCAATGAATGCATGTGCATAGCTCATTGCCCACAATGAAGTTAATTTACTGGAGTAGAAATTGTTCAGTTTGCAAAATTAATTCACTAAAGTTAGCCAATAACATAAATCCACATTCACACTTAATGTATTTTCACTCTCTCTTTTTCCTGTTCTGCTCTTCCCACCTTCTATTTAAAATTCTGTCTTCTAAGCCATCTCATAGCCAACATTTCAGAATTGCCTTATAAGCCACCCCATGACCAACTTAAATTTAAAAAAATGTTTATACATTTGTTTGCATTACACCTGTGGGAAGATAGAGAGAGAGAAATGTTTACACATACAATTATATATATATATATATATATATATATATATATATATATATATATATATATATATATATATACTGTATATATGTAATGTTCTTTAGAATGAAAGTGCACATTTTATTTGTGAAATTAATTTAGCTGCCTTTCCCATCAAGAGCATTTATTGTTAAAAAATATAGTTAGCCTTTTCCAGAGCTATAGCATCACTTGAAGTATGGACAGTTGGATATAAAAAATCTATACAAAAGTCATATGCTGTATATACAAAAGATTTTTCCAGTAACCGACTTGTACACTGTAACCAGCGATGCATCAATAAAGCCCCTTCAGACATAACAGCTTTACAAAGTTAGAGCTGCAGAGTTAGATCATGTGAAAATAATAAGGAGATTAATGGGATGTGTTCACATTATGTGGAACATTCTTTTTTTAAGAAGAACATTTAGAAATATACATTGACATTGATCTGTATTATTCATGACCCTAGCTTGTTTCTGCATGTTGTGGCATATCTGTGTTTATAGATTTCGAGATGAATTTGGGGGTAGTAATATGTTAAAATATACATAGATCAGTACACTCAGCTCATAAATCTTTTGAAATCATCACAGTGATTTTTCCATCATCAATCTTCAAAATATTTAAAAATGCATAGTAGTCAGAAGAACTCCATTAAGCACTGTTTGCATATTAACTGGGAGGCCACATAACCACAGTGCAGTTTAAGAAAAACAACAGCAATCTGTATGAAAAAAAGGAAATACAAAATATTTTTACATGTTTATTGCAAGCAGAAAAAATGCATACAAAGCCAGATAGACTAGGGCTATAGCAATGTGTAATATGGCCCCATAGCAAAAAAAATATAGTTTCTCTAATCTCCATCTCAAGGGCCATTTTTGGAAATAGAAGTGATTGAAAATTTCTTTAGTGGAGATACAGACTGCAACAAAAAACTCTTTCATTGTAAAATGGGGAAGAATTAGAACCTCTTCTAGGTTATTAATACAGCATACATATTCTTGTGTTGATGACCACTGCTTCCTTAATTTCATATTCTAGAAAACTTTGCTAGCACAGTCCCAACACATGGACAAGGCATATTGCCGTATGCCCTATTTGTTCAGCTCACCAGTAGCCTCATCACAATGTGGCTGCTGGTGTGAACCAGTAGCATAATGTGTGTTATCATAATGTGTGCATTACCATAATGTGTGTAGTACACATACAGTATATTACCAAAAATATTGGGACGCCTGCCTTTACACACACATGAACTTTAATGGCATCCCAGTCTTAGTCTGTAGGGTTCAATATTGTGTTGGCCCACCCTTGGCAGCTACAACAACTTCAACTCTTCTGGGAAGGCTGTCGACAAGGTTTAGGAGTGTATCTAAGCAAATGTTTGACTATTCTTCCAGAAGCGCATCTGTGAGATCAGGCACTGATGTTGAATGAGAAGGCCTGGCTCATAGTTTCCACTCTAATTCATCCCATTGGTGTTCTATCAGGTTGAGGTCAGGAATGTGTACAGGCCAGTCAAGTTCCTCCACACCAAACTCACTCATTCATGTCTTTATGGACCTTGCTTTGTGCACTGGTCATGTTGGAACAGGAAGGGGCCATCCCTAATTGTTTCCACAAAGTTGGGAGCATGAAATTGTCCAAGATGTCTTGGTATGCTGATGCCTTAAGATTTCCCTTCACTGGAACTAAGGGGCCAAGCCCAACCCCTGAAAAACAACCCGACTTCATAATCCCCCCTCCACCAAATGATTTAGACCAGTGCACAAAGCAAGGTCCATAAAGACAGCGAGTTTGGGGTGAAGGAACTTGACTGGCCTCCACAGAGTCCTGACCTCAACCCGATAGAACACCTTTGGGATGGATTAGAGTGGAGACTGCGAGCCAGGCTTCTTGTTCCACATCAGTGCCTGATCTTACAAATGCGCTTCTGGAAGAATGGTCAAACATTTCCATAGACAGACTCCTAAACCTTGTGGACAGCCTTCCCACAAGAGTTGAAGTCATTATAGCTCCAAAGGGTGGACCAACTCAATATTGAACCTCACGGACTTAGACTGGGATGCCGGTAAGTTCTTGTGCGTGTATAGGCAGGTGTCCCAATACTTTTGGTAAGATGGTGTATGTGTGTGTAATTTGTGTGTGTGTGAGGGGGGGTCACTAAAAAGAACACAAGCTTACTGGGGAATGCAGCCAATGGGGGGATACTGACCTGTCTAACTGCAAGTGGTTCTCTTCTGCCCTATGCCTTACAAAGCTGGCAGAAAAAAGGTTTAAAGCAATATTCTACATTTTAAATAGAAAATATTAAATTGAACAAATCTGAATTGTCCTAAAAATTATTTCAATAGTATCTCCTTTTTTTAGGTTAGAATCTCTCTCAGATTTGTATTGATGTCTGTGTCTCTGATAGAGAGATTCACCCTCTATATGTACTGGTGACTATTGTCACGGGGACAGACATCCAAAATGGTTCTCACCTGAAAAAAAGTGCAGGAAAATCTTTCACTGAAAATCTTTCACATCTTACCTTTCCATGTGACTACTGTCTAAGATGGAATTTTTCCTCAATTTGCAAAGGTTTCCAAGCACTTCCTGTTATGTCTCCATGATACAAATTGAAGGATAATCTCCTCAATGGGACACAGAAAAAAAGAAAAACTGACAGGGGTTTTATTCACCCTCAGCTCTATTTAGTAACAAAATTCTATATTGTAAATTGTTTAATTTCTACTTTCACTTTACCACTGTGCTAATCAGCATAGTCTTAGTGCTACCCCAGTGGCATCACACCTTTTGCAAACAGATTGGTCTTTTCCCCATAAAATCGCACCTCCAGCATACACACATTTGTCTTTCTGCTGTAACTCTCCTCTAGCTGCCCTGTATTCTGCACATTATGCGTGTTCTGGAGGAAGACTTGCTCACTCCTGCTCTCATGCATTCCATAATTCTCTTTTATGCATACTGGCCACATCATACCTCCAGAATCCTCTACTGCGCCTACTACCCATTGTCATACTTTCCATCTCTTCTGCGCATGCTGCCCACTGCCATACCCATTTTACTCCCCTCTTGCACTTATTTCCCCCTGTAATAATCTTGGAACCCTCCTCCTGCACAAAATTTACCCATAATACACTCATCTCCTAGACATACTGCCCAATATCTTACCCTTCATACTTCCCTCCTTAAGGTATTCCCCCTTGTAATATCCTGCACAAAATACTCTCTGCTTTCTGCCTTAGAGCCTTATACCGCTCACTGTCCTCCTGCACATAATGCCATCTATCAATCCACTGATATCCCCTCTGCTTGCATACCTAATGTTGTACTAATCCCCTAATTGATAATATAATCAAGCAGCAGTATTTCCCCTGAGATACACATGGCTCAACCCCAATGCATTACTTTGCTTTTACACATAGGCATAAGGATCCCATTTTTGTTCGAAAAAAGTCTTTAATTAGACCTGCAGATTTCCAATCACATCATTTTAAATCCAATGCAGTGTAAAATTTGTTACATATATACATCTTACAAAAGTGAGTACACCCCTCACATTTTTGTAAATATTTTATTATATCTTTTCGTGTGACAACACTGAAGAAATTACACTTTTCTACAATGTAAAGTAGTGAGTGTACAGCTTGTATAACAGTGTACATTTGCTGTCCCCTCAAAATAACTCAACACACAGCCATTAATGTCTAAACCGCTGACAACAAAATTGAGCACACCCCTAAGAGAAAAAATTCTAAATTGGACCCAATTAGCTATTTTCCCTTCCCAGTGTCATGTTATTCGTTAGTGTTACAAGGTGTGGGGACCAAGTGTGTTAAATTTGGTGTTATGGTTTTGGAGACTGGGCTGCATTGCAGTATTCCAACATGGTAACGACCCCAAACACACCTCCAAGATGACCACTGCCTTGCTAAATAAGCTGAGGGTAAAGGTGATGGACTGGCCAAGCATGTCTCCAGACCTAAACCCTATTGAGCATCTGTGGGGCATCCTCAAATGGAAGGTGGAGGAGTGCAAGGTCTCTAACATCCACCAGCTCTGTGATGTCGTCATGGAGGAGTGGAAGAGGACTGCAGTAGCAACCTGTTAAGCTCTGGTGAACTCCATGCCCAAGATGGTTAAGGAAGTGCTGGAAAATAATGGTGGCCACACAAAATATTGACACCTTAGGCCCAATTTGGACATTTTCACTTAGGGGTGTACTCACTTTTGTTGCCAGCGGTTTAGACATTAATGGCTGTGTGTTGAGTTATTTTGAGGGGACAGCAAATTTACACTGTTATACAAGCTACAAGGTACACTCACTACTTTAAATTGTAGAAAAGTATAATATCTTTAGCGTTGTCACATGAAAAGATATAATAACATATTTACAAGAATGTGAGGGGTGTACTCACATTTGTGAGATACTGTATATAACGTTCAGAAGATGCATACACAAGGTTTTAATTACTCTATTTACAGTTTAGCCTGTTTTTGTTACCTGTAAAAATAAAATACACAAGAAGACAAAAGAACAAAAGGTGAATATTTAAAATTCCTTCTCTCTTTTTGCTATGTTCAAAGTGAAGAAGCGTGGCAAAAAATCCAGGGCACATCTGTATAAATAAGGCTCAAAGCAAAGTTAATTGACAGAAGACATACAAATGACATTCTTTTACAAGTGCCTTAAGGAAAATGGGGCACAACATGATGCACATTGGCTGAATTAAGAATTGGCCACAGCGATTAGTTTTGGTCTGTAGTTAATCCATTTAATCAGGCAGGAATGCTTCTATCTTTGCTGTTATCCTAAAGCTTTTTTGAAGCAAAAGGGATGACATAGGAAGGCATAGTGTACTTTTATACAGTGTAGGGAAAAGAAAATAAATCAAAGCTCCTATTGTAACAAGAAATACTTCTTGTATTCAGATGACTTAATGTGTTTGTCTTTGAAAAAGGAATATTTTTTTAGTGCTGCCTTTCATCGAAAGTGACCTGCTATGCTCGGTTTGGTGCATCAGCTCAATGAAAAGCTTTTAAAGTAATTTACTCAGGCAATTAAATAGCTCTAGAATAGTGATAATGCTATATAGATGCCTAAGTAATTTGATTTAAAAAAACTATAGCTGCATCTTGTAGTATAATTAAATGTATGAATTAATGTGTTACTTTTTAATAAAGTATAACTAAATCAAAACTTTTTTTTTCTTTAGTCTTGGATAGAGTGGAGAGGGATTAGAACCCCTGCCAGTTTGTATTGCTGTCTGTGCCCTCGTTAAGGAGATTTGCCCTCTCTATTTGTCCTTTTTACCATTATCATTGAGTGAAAGTAAAGAAAATCTCCAATTTTGGATTGTCCTCAAGAAAGCGATACAGGGGAAAACTTCCAATGGAGACACGTGGGGGTCCCCAAGGGATTCCCTTAATTTGCAGGGATTTCTTCTCACTTCCTGTTTGTCTATGGCACAGGAAGTAAAGGGAAATATCCAAAATGGAACAGAGATGATGAAAAAAAATCTGACTGGTTAGAACACTCCCTTGCTCTATCCATAATGAAAAAAAAAGTGTTGCCTATAGTTATAAACTATTCTTATCACTCTAGAGCAGTGATTGCGAACCTTGGCACTCCAGATGTTTTGGAACTACATTTCCCATGATGCTCATGCACTCTGCAGTGTAGTGGAGCATCATGGGAAATGTAGTTCCAAAATATCTGGAGTGCCAAGGTTCACCATCACTGCTCTAGAGTTTACTATAATAGCACTATGCAATACATCATAGAGGCTTATTTGTACATTATATGGCCAAAAGTATGTGAACACTGCTTCAAATTGGATGTGGAAGCACTTTTCAACAAAGCAAAATCATATCAGCACAGAAGTGATCACTCACTGTGGACATTCATTAATTTTTACTATATACGGAGCAGCACTTTAATGATTATTGTTTTCTAATATGTATATGGTTGATCATTATTTTAATATATGTATAGGTTGATGGTATATAACTTTCTAGGTACGGCACCAAAAAATTCTAACAACACTAGTTGAGAAATCAACGTCTATTATAATTTCCATACTGTTTATATCATTATTTTTGGTGTTAACAGTCAGTGCAATCCCCATCTTACACTCATACTCTTTTGAATTATCCACACCGCACAAGGTGAAATTCTTAACTACCGATTGCAACAGACAGGGATATATGTGAACAGTTCCTTATTGCGCCTGTAGTCCACTGTTTTATATAAGAAGTACGGTAAAATTTTCCCAACAAGAACACAGAGGACAATAACAAATAACCGTGATTCTAACCTTTTGCCAACGTGTCCAAAACAGAAAAAAAAAATGGTTTGGGTGCAAATAAATATTTTCTCATAGAGACCACAATTTGGAGATGTTTTTCCCATGGAAATTCTCACCCCACCTCCATGACTGCACCACCAGGGTGTCACAGTTTCCTGATGGAATAAATTAATTTTCCAGCAAACATATCATAACACCATTACTTGGCTTTAAGCCATGTCAGAAGTGTACAATTGTGGTGGCATAGCCAGAATTTTTCTGTGGGGTCACTGAGTTATAAGAAGCAGGTGGTGACTGAAGAAATGAGTGCCCTTCCAAAACAGAGATATCACTTTAGGGTGTTACCCTTTAAAATGACCTTGAAGTCATATTGATCAAACATCTCCTTTGAACAGGGTCTATAGGAGGAAAATTTAGACTTCAGCCATCTGAATACGTACATTGTAAAGAGTTCCTTAGCAGACAAGACAGTCAAGTCATGACTCATAAGACCTTTAGTACATCCACATATGGACCAAACCTGTGAACACTTCAAAGCTGTATTGCATTACTAACAATTGTCATACTTGTATATCTATGATAGATTTACACACTGCAGGATTAATTTAAATCAAAGTACAAAGTTGTTGAATATTTAGTTTTAAGCTAATATAAAATATATAGCTCAGCAGTAAATTCCCTGCCTTTGTACAATTCTTTTCAACTAATAATATGTATGATGAGTACATTAGATTTGACCTAGATAATGTATAGATTTTCAGTGTAGTCTCAGATTAATGGATTTTTTAAATGTTTCTTTAATTAGCTGTATATGTCTGGTCTGGTTCTGATTTTACTACATGAAGGCTCCTTTTACTATGAAATGTGACTGATGGGATATATTATGTATGGTGTATGCTTACTTGTGATTTTAAACACACACACACTTTCTTTCAAGGAATATGGTGGATCTACAAATTGCTGCCATCTGCTCCTGCATCTTGTCAGCAGGTTTATCTCTCTCTAGGTTCCTCTGCTTACTCCAACACTGCCCCCTTCAATGTAAGGTTGGGCTTATATTTCCTCCAACTACCTTAAAGGTTTAATTAAAAAAGAAATAGTGTATATCCACATCAATCCCGTTTCTGCTATGAAATCTATTTGCCTTGTTCTCATCAGTAGTGTTTCATTGGTAATTATGTTTGGAAAATAACAAGCATAATTCTGCACAAGGAGACATTTGTAGGGAAGGATTGTTCAACTTAGTTTTTTTGTACATTCCACTTATGGTGACAAATGCACAAAATAGTTTTACATTAGGGAAAATAAGCTAGTATTTTCACACACTCAGTTAGATGCAAGCAATGTTTTTTTTTCCCCCTTCATTCAAAACTTTAGTAAGGTAAGGTCAGAACTTTTGTCAAATTTTGTCACCAGGACAGGACAGGAAGACACAGAGCAATAAAAACATTTATTCTAACCCCTCCTTACTCAATTAAATACATCTGCTTTCATATGACTCCCTGTGGTTGTAACACTCTGCTAGTGGGGCATAACACAAACGTGAAAGAGTTTCTAACCTTTCCATCCTCCCTACTGAAATAAAATTATTTCGGTGGATTTAAGCTTTTATGTTGGTTT
Organism: Lithobates sylvaticus; assembly: GCA_028564925.1. Lineage (NCBI taxonomy): Eukaryota > Metazoa > Chordata > Amphibia > Anura > Ranidae > Lithobates > Lithobates sylvaticus. The sequence goes on along the minus strand of CM053027.1, from coordinate 159,071,186 downwards.
GGTTGGATCTAATGCACATTTTGTAGTCCATCATGATATGTCCAACTCCATAATAAGCATACAATTAAACCCCTTTATGTTTTCTTTTTTTCTCTTTTTTAGATCCTCTTATGGGGCTTTACCATATACAATGGCATCCTGAATCATGTACACATAATGAAACCAAAGGACCAGAGAAAGCAATAACTCAAGTAAGTAATATGTAGTGTTTGATATACAGTAGATAACAAAGCAGGGCGATATAGTTATACCAAACATAACATGCATTTTTAAAGTGGTTGTAAGGATAAAGGTTTTTTTTTTTTTTTTTTTTACCCTAATGCATTCTCTGCATTAAGGTAAAAATCCTTTTCATAGTAGCTTCCCGCCCGCCCCTTAAGTACTCACCTGAGCCTGATCTCGATCCAGCACTGTGCACATCTGCAGGAGCTCCCCTGTCTCAGAGGCTTGGTTGAGAAAAGCGGGAGCCAATGGTTCCTGCTGCTGTCAGTCAAAACCTGTGAGCAGAGAGTGGGGGGGTAGGACCGAGCTGGCCTCATATTAATGACACATACTATTTTGCAATGTCTAAAAATGCATGTAGGTCCGAACACTGCTCACTTCTAGAACAGGTTGAAAGCTTGAAGCAGTCTGCATCAAACCATAACTGTGCCCTGGTTCGTAATCTCTAAGTGGTCTTGTGCAGCTAGCACATCTCTCCAATTTTCTGCCTAGCCAGCACTAAGACTTACATAATGATTTCCCTATTTGCACTGGAAGTGAAGGTCTGTTCGCTGTCTAACATAATATCAACTATGAGATAGTTTAAGGTATCACAAAGTCTAATCTATCTATCTATCTATCTATCTATCTATCTATCTATCTATCTATCTATCTTTCTATCGTGAAAACAAGGAATAATACTCAGATTTTTGGACAGAATGAGACACGTAAATCCCTATTGCTCTGAGAAGGCTATAATGAGCTTCCCACTGGTTCATTTGGAGGGCTTTTTGATTTCTTAAACACCTCTTACCATAACCCTTCGACCCCTTTCACACAAGGGCATTTTGCAGGCGCTATAGCGTTAGAAACATGCCTGCAATCCGACGTCAGGAAAAGTCCTGCCAGCAGCTTCTTTGGAGCAGTGAAGGAGCAGTGTGTTTACCGCTCCTCCACCGCTCCTCCACTGCTGCTCCCCATTGAAATTAATGGGGCAGCGCTGTAATACCGCTGGAAAAATGCCACTATTACGGTATATTGCCGGGGGTTTTAACCCTTTCTCGGCCGCTAGCGGGGGTAAAAGCGACACGCTAGTGGCCTGAAATGCCCTGCAAATCCGATGGCAAAATGCCGCTAAAAATAGCGGCGTTTTACCACCGATGCTATGGGCGGCGTGGTGTGAAAGGGGTCTTAGAGTTATTCTTCCTGGTGGGTCGCCAATCCCTACTCCATTGAGCAATTGTTTCCACACAATGCTCTGATGATGACCAAGAAGCCTAAAGCAGCTGTATGCAGTTTGGAATAAGTGGCTTTAAACCATTAGGTTATATCTGTACTATACACCAAGCTTATTTGGTCATTGGATCATAAATTAATAATTTTCATGGCTTTCCCACTGTCCTGAAATGAGAAATAATCCTCTTATATTTGGGATATGCGATGGGACGGTTTTAAGAAGGCTTTGCTGCGCTACCATTTAGTTCAGTATGATGGCTTTTTGTTACCTTTAACCCCTTCTCACCATAAACTTAATGGTTATTCTATCTATCTATCTATCTATCTATCTATCTATCTATCTATCTATCTATCTATCTATCTATCTTCTATCTATCTATCCATCCATCCATCTATCCAACTATCTATCCATATCCATCTATGTACAGAGTTTGTATTTAGGCAGTATTTGAATGCAGGGTTCAAAATTATTATCACACAATGGGCAGAAAATGATATAATATATGTTATTAAGTTTTAAGGTTATAAATTGTGTTTATGAAAGTTTTAATTAAACTTTTCTGGCTAACAAAGTTAGATTATCCAGAAACATTGTATTACAATTTGCAGACTATGAAACTGGTGATGAATAACACTCCCTTATTTACATAGCATTGTAAAGGCATTGCTGGTGTATCCTAAGCTGGCCTCTTATGCTGGTTCTAATACTCCAGTTGTTTTGCTTGGATGAACATTTACATTCACAATGTGCTATAGACCATCTCTCTTCACGTCATGGGAATTATGCTCTCTGTTACAAGTTACTTTGATGCAGTGCAGTCCAGGTGATTCACAACACATAGCTATAGCTGCCAGCTTTTGGAGATCATTTTAGTAGCCACCCACAGTGTAAACAGCCACATAGTATGATATATTGATGCAAAGTAAATACTTAGACTGCACAAACAATACAAGCTCAGTCAGGGTGCTGGAATTGTGTTATACACAGTATACCGAAACTACCTTGTAACAGGTTTTTAATCATATAACAAGGATATAGCAGTCAGTGTACAAACTGAAACAAATGTTGAAATAAATGTTGGAATAAATTGAATTGGTTAAACATGATTAATCTAGCTGTACATATGAAAAGTTGCTGTTGCTTGAGTTTCTATGCTGAGAAAAAATGATGTAAACCATAACTGAACAACAAAGCATCATGTGTTACAAACAACTGTTTGTTTTTTGATAAAATATTGCCTGGGTAAGGTGTGTTGAAATGGCAACTTCTAGTCTCCATCAGAAGCATGTGTGGAAGGGTGACAATGCTATAGCACAATTGGGAAACAGGGACTAAGCTTTGTCATGCTATAGCAGGAAGTGCCTGAACAGGGACCTTCATGAAAGATCACAAGGTGTTATCTGCAGATATAAGCGGCTGAAAATTACTTTTGAAAGAAAATTAAATGTTAAAGCTTAGATAGGAGTTTGGTTATGGGGTTTACAAGCTCATTTTACAAACATTCTTCTCTCTTTTAGTAAATCATAGTCTGTTACAGCCATGTAGTTGATGAGAACAGAGAACCCTTGTAGGACAAAAGCATTTAGCAAGAGCACAGACAATGGTTTTAAAAGAAAGCTATCTAGCTTCTAGCTAGGAGTCCAAAAGCACGTCTGTTTTCAGCACAGCTTGTAACAATCAATCAAAAGCTATTTAGAGGTTAACATTAGCAAACTAAGAAACATTTCTGATACCCAGAAACATTGTAACATGTGACATTAGGCCTTCTTTTTTGTTTGAAAATAAAGCAAGACTTTCACATTATGCAAGCTTGTTCTGTTCATTCCAAAGTTGGAGGAAAGACCTTGCCAGGTCCCAGTATTTACAGCAGATGATATAAGGGAGAACAGGCAGATGGTGTACCTGTCATTATTAACATCTTTTGTGCCCAGCTGGTATTGTACTGTTTCAAGGGCACACTTTATGAAAAAAAAAAAAAAAAAACAATAAAATAAAAAAACAGCAGACCAAATGACACTTCACAGTTCAGCCTTATAAAGATCAAATATTGATTCAAGAGGCTTGATTTGGTCATCTAAGGCCCCTTTCACACGGAAGGCCCGTTCAGATCCGCCTGTCAGTTTTGACGGCGGATCTGAACGGGCGCTCCATGTTACTCTATGGAGCGTCGGATGTCAGCGGAGACATGTCCGCTGACATCCGATCCGGTCCGATCCGCCAAATCCAGACGTATGGACCACACGTCCAGATCCGTCGGATCGGGTGAGATCGGGTGAGATCGGGTGAAAACGGACACACTGTCCGTTTTCATCCGATCTCTCCATAGAGATCAGCGGCGCTCGCAAGCCCCTCCCCGCTCAGTGAGCGGAGAGAGGCTTGTCATCCGCCGGCTCAGCGGAGATCAACGGACAGATCTCCCGCTGAGCCGACGGACAGAGGCGGGCTCCGTGCAAGCGGAGTCCGCCTCGTCTGAAAGGGGCCTTATATATTTACCACTTGCCAACTGGGCAAATTATTATATATTGTTTTTAAGATAATTCACTATATTTTTAAAAACTGTACTCAAGCAGGTGGCAATGGCCACATTAGGTTATAACTTCAAACCAGTAATCTCATAGTAAATAGATAAATAAGAATTTTTTTTTTTTTTTTATAAAGATTTTATTAACGTTTTCAAACATTACAGATAAAACAGCAAAAAGAAAAGAAAAGAGTACATGTTGAACCGTCATGTTGCGGTTGTAACATTACAATGGGTTATGGAGATCCAATGCTTTGCAGATATAGGAATACATTAATAAACATAAGGTAAATCTTATAGAAACAGTAGTAGAAATAGGCAATGTTCCGAGTAAGAGATATGACACAAGCAATGTAAAGCTTCATTGGTGCGTAAGCATAGACGGAAGCAGTGGAAAACATTCTTGTAAGCTCTGTAAATGCAACTGGACACTACTGCCTTCCATGTACATGTATGTCATAAGTCTCAGCAGAATCAGAGCTTTCATCCAAGTGACATCCAAGTACTTCCCTTGCTCATCCCCCAGGGGCTACATAAAAAGTTTTGTAGGTAGTTTAGGAAAGGGATGGAGGAGCATGGTCAGCAAAGACAGTGTTTAGAAACTCTCAGAGTTGGTGGGGGCTGTGCTAGGCACTTTGCATGTAAATAAAAAAATAGTTATGGAAAGGCGGACCTATGCATTTGAAATACTTGATTTTACGCTGTTTTTAGTAGTTTTATGTTGAGGGCAAGGTCTCTTCAAGTCTTTTAAAGTTCATAACATGCTAATTTACAAACACAGCCATCATCATTTTTATCTGGTACCTTTTTTGATTATCCCTTTATTTTTCTTATACAGGACCACCACATAATACTACCAGCATTAATGTTTTCCTGCAAATACAAAGTTACAGTACAACCAGCCAGATCTAAAGGCCATCTAAAGGCTGAAAGTATTTTCTTCACAACTCCTCCCTGTTCAGCGCTGAAAGGCAAAAACCACAAACACATCAATTGTCCAACCAATGGAGGTAAGAATGATCTTGGCCATGTATTCTGGACCAAGCCAACTTCTATAATTTACATTCTGTGTGTTGGCAAGCTGCAGTCTTTGGCTTACAAGTCATTATGTTTAATTAGGAGTTAGATCAATGGTATGTCATTGGTGTTCTAAAGTTGTTTTTGTGCTCTCTCCATGTTATATCTCAGGTGTGTGATTAACCAGGGTTCAGCTTGTACTTCATAAATCCAAACAATCACAGGCGCCCATTTAGTGCAGCATGTCTGAGTTTTCTCAGGACACTTCCAGATTGTACTACTGATAGTGTTTTAGAATGCTTATTTTCCTATAGTTCTGGCTCTGCATGTTCTAGCGGTAAAATGATCATTTGGAATAGGCTTTTATAAAATACAAACAGTACACTGGAACAAATCAATTCTTCTCTCATTTATTAAAGCAAGGAGCAAAGGGCACCAACTAATAAAATCCAATAATAACAATAAAATGTTTCTGATCAGTCTGAAATCAGTTGGTTGGTTATTGCTTTGTATATCATCAGTCTTATGCTCTTCAATTAATCATTTGCATCTCATTAGCAAAGCATAGGGTGCTTCGCAAATCAATTTTTTTTTTTTACCCCACAAGTATAAAAATTGCCACACGTCTTTTTAGATAGTATGAATTTAAATGATGGCATGTACTGCAGCAGTCTACAGAGAACAATTAAAGCTGAACTCTAAGCATGTTTTTTTTTTGCTATTTTAAGTCCCAACTTGTTAAAAAACAAAAGTTGTAACTCTAGCTGCAGTACTTACCTCCACTCCGACACTCCCCCCGGCAGTACCTCTTTACTGTTATACGATGTCCTCAGTCTTCTGAGCACATCATCAATAAACCAAGAAGACTGATGACATATTGTGTGGTTAAAACTGTTAAATTTGGCCAAATCTTACATGGTGTGCTTATGCATGATAAAGTGCCAGATTCACATGATCCCCTGCCTGCTATTCTACTGATAATTAACTTAAATACTGTATATAAAGTATTGGTATTGAGAGTGTAAGCTAAGGTTAACAGAGGATATCTAAAGCATACACATTTTTGTAATTTAATTTCAGTGTCTATGAAAAAAAAAACACCTGGCCATATCCAAAGTTGATTTTTGTATTACAAAATAAACTCATGTAACTTTGATGTTCTTGGAATGGATTTCCGTGTATCATAATGGAATGTAAACTCTTCAAGGTAGAGCTTTTTTTTGGGTCAACCAAGTTACTTATATTGCAAAACATTTCCAATTGATGTTTTAAAACTTAAAGACTTAGAACAAATAGAGGCTTTCTTTGTGTAGAGTGAGGTGTTGAAGTTCAGTTAACAGTCTTTCATACTCTGTTGCTTTTACAAAGATTTAGCATTCGAGTTTACTGTAATTTAGTGAAATGTTTGTGAAGTCTTGCCAGACATTGGTACAAGCTTTCATTGTTGGAGTATCTGCACTTAGTCAACAGTCTAATTCAGGAAGAGTTAACTTATTAAAAAAAAAAAATTGGAAGAGCTTTCGCAACACGCTATGCTACACAGAATAATTTCAGAAATGCTAATTACCAACTACCTACAGGGCACTTTCACCCCCTTCCTGCCAAGGCCATTTTTCAGCTTTCAGTGCTGTCACACTTTGAATGACAATTGCGCAGTCATGCTACACTGTAACCATAAGACATTTTTGTCATTTTCTTCACACAAATAGAGCTTTCTTTTAGTGGTATGTAATCACTGCTGGGTATTTTATTTTTTGCAACAAAAAAAACGAAAAGTTTGAAAAAAAAGGTTTTCTTAGTTTCTGTCAGTAAATTTTGTAAATAAGTAATTTTTCTCCTTCACTGATGTGCGTTGATGAGGCGGCGCTGATGGGCACTGATAGGCTGCACTGATGAGGTGGCACTTATGGGCACTAATGAGGCGGAACTTATGGGCACTGATTAGGTGGCACTGATGAGGAGGCACTAATATTTTGCACTTATGGGCAATGATAGGTTGCACTGATGTGTGGCACTGATGAGCACTGATAGGCACACTGATGGGTGGCACTGGTGGGCACTGATAGGTGGCACTGATGGGCATTGATAGCCGGCACTGGTGGGCACTGATAGGAGTCATGGATAGGTGACACTGATGGGCACTGATGGGTGGCAATAATGGGCATTGATGGGTGGCACTGATGGGTGGAACAGATAAGCATTGATGGACTTTACTGATGGACATTGATGGGCAGCACTGATAGGCGGCACTGATGGGCACTGAAAACCAGCACTGACTGGCAATACTAAATGGCACTGATTGCTGGCTCTGGTGGGCACTGATTGTTGGCACTGGTCATCGTGCCCTGATTATATCTCTTACTGTCCCCTCTTAGGAGATGCTGTTGATCAGCTCTCCTTGCCACACACTCTGTCAGTGTGAGGCGAGAAGCGTCGGTTACATGTGGACGGCTGTGATTGGACACAGCCGATCACATGATTAAAGAGCCGTATCAGTGGCTCTTTACAGAGAATGGTGTCGCGCCGCGTCCTAGGAACACAGAACATATGCGATTGCCATGCTGCGCGCCCCTGCGGGTGGGCAGGAGCAGCCGTTTGGGTGCGCTTTTAAATGATGTCCACCCAGAATGAGAGCCGCACCGGGCGGCAAGTGGTTAAACACAAGAAAAATCTTTTTCTTTTTTTTCAAATATTTATATGAATTCCGATGTCTATTGTATTTTCTCTGTTCTTACATTCCATTTCTAAATAACCTAGCTTTCAAATAATTTACCAGACTTTTTATTTAAAAGCTTTTGTGAGCACCGTTTCTCTATAATAAGCTTGTCGTAGTGGCATGTAATGGCATCTTGATTCCTGAGGAAGTGCTGCTACAGGCAAGAAATGTAGATATACTGTAAGACACTCTTTACTAGCACTCTCTCTTTGGGCAATTGGAGGTTAAAAAATACCCAAGCTGTATAATGCTTGGTGTCTAAGGCTGTCCGTTTTGTGGCCTAGATTAGTGCTAGGTTTAGAGTTAGTGCTAGGGCTACTGGTTTTTGAACTAATACTTTAATAGGAAAGCTCAGGCTGCCTAAATAGACTTCTGCAACAGATGCAGTTTATCTTAGGTGACTTAGTTACATATATAGTTACATAGTAGGTGGGGTTGAAAAAAGACACAGGTCCATCAAGTCCAACCTATGTGTGTGATTATATGTCAGTATTACATTGTATATCCCTGTATGTTGTGGTCATTCAGGTGCTTATCTAATAGTTTTTTGAAACTATCGATGCTCCCGCTGATACCAACTACTGTGGAAGGGAATTCCACATCCTTGCCACTCTTACAGTAAAGAACCCTCTACGTAGTTTAAGGTTAAACCTCTTTTCTTCTAATTTTAATGAGTGGCCACGTGTCTTGTTAAACTCCCTTCTGCAAAAAAGTTGTATCCCTATTGTGGTGTCACCGGTGCGGTATTTGTAAATTGAAATCATATCCCCTCTCAAGCGTCTCTTCTCCAGAGAGAATAAGTTCAGTGCTTGCAACCTTTCCTCATAACTAACATCCTCCAGACCCTTTATTAGCTGTTTTGCCCTTATTTGTACTTGCTCTATTTCCAGTACATCCTTCCTGAGGACTGGTGTCCAGAACTGGACAGCATACTCCAGGTGCAGCCGGACTAGAGTCTTGTAGAGCGGCAGAATTATAATTTTATCTCTGGAGTTGATCCCCTTTTTAATATATGCCAACATTCTGTTTGCTTTGTTAGCAGCAGCTTGGCATTGCATGTCATTGCTGAGCATATCATCTACCAGGACTCCTTTTCCATCCTAGATTGCCCCAGAGGTTCTCCATCGCATTCATATTTTTGCCACCCAAATGCATTATTTTACACTCTTCTACATTAAACCTCATTTGCCATGTAGTTGCCCACCCCATTAATTTGTTCAGATCTTTTTGCAAGTTTTCCACATCCTGCGGAGAAGTTATTGCCCTGCTTAGCTTATTTTCATCCGCAAATACAGAGATTGAACGGTTTACCCCATCCTCCAGGTCGTTTATGAACAAATTAAATAGGACTGGTCCGAGCACAGAACCCTGGGGGACCCCACTACCCACCCCTGACCATTCCGAGTACTCCACATTTATCACCACCTTGCACCTTGTAGCCAGTTTTCAATCCATGTCAACGGACCTTATTTTATACAGTAAACGTTTATGGGAAACTGTGTCAAATGCTTTTGCAAAATCCAGATACACCACGTCTACAGGCCTTCCTTTATCTAGATGGCAACTCACCTCCTCATAGAAGGTTAATAGACTGGTTTGGCAAAAACAATTCTTCATGAATCCATGCTGATTACTGCTAATGTTTTGTAAAGTTTATTACATTGCACACATATTTGATATAGCTTACTGAGTAAAGCAGTTAAGGGATTTATTTATTAACAGCGTGTGCTTGGGAAAAGGCCATATATAGGAATGGTTTCTTTCAAGACACAACCATAGAGGTGAAATATATAATCATAGTGGGTGTGGTGGGTCCTGATAAGGTGGGCAAGTGCTTGAAGTGTTTATCCATAAATTGGACAAATTGCCAAAAAATGCACATTCCCTTTAATATCAGTTCATGTGTTCAGGTGTAGACTAAATTTACAAATGTCTAAATTAGATACTAAGGTTTTTAATAAACATAAAATGTTGTTATACTATACTGCGCCTGGTTTAAAACTCTGTGTAGACTATAAATCTTCATCTGTAGATGTTTATATATTCATGCATAGTTGAAATAAACGCAGTCTCTATATGCATTATTTATTAAGTACCTCCATGGCTTCTTCAAATTAGCATACTGAATGTATTTAGACGGCATACAAACTAGGTCAGCAGATCTGCCCTTGAATACAAAATACAATTTTATAAGTGAAACTAGTTATTGTGTTATTGTTTTGTTTTTTTACGTTTTACAAAAAAATAAATACATTTTTACAAGTTGGCAAAACACTGCACAGACATTAATGAGACTGGTCCTTTTATTCTTAATTCTGTCCAAATATGTGTCTATATAACACATAAATATGTCAGATTTAAGTCTAGTTAGTGTGAAAAATGCAAGTGTATAAAAGAGGCATGTTTAAAATAAACTATGATAGTTTATTTAAAATGAATGTATTAGTAAGTATCTTGAACACCCATTTTCTGTGGTGTTAGTGATTAATTAAACATATACTAGCACTCAGAACTATTCATTTCCCACTAACGAGAAACTGTGTATATACAGTCCTAGTTTAAAAATGACCACTATTCTTTTCTGCATTAACAATATATTTGTTACAGTAACTATATAACTATACATTAACTTTTTTCAAAGTAACTCATTACTTGTACATTCTTTCTTTCTTTCTTTCAAAATCTGAAATAAAAACTATTGAAAAGAAAAAAAATTACCACTGAATAGCCAGTTTAGCATAAGAGAGGTTAGTAGCAGACATTCATTATGGTGAGACAGATACAGATACAAACTAGCAAAAAGAAGAATTAATTTATTAGTGCAGTAAAAGCAAAGCAGTTTATTAGTACATAAAATCAAGAAGTTGCACTCCCAAAAGTAGAAGTTTTAAAGCTTATCATAACTACCCAACAGGAATGTGGTAAATATTGTTTGTGGCCATCGGAAAATGGTCAAGTGAAAAAAGCCTGGAACGAGCTCCAGCAGTAATCAGCAGAGGTCCTGGGTGCCCGACAGATTGATGAAGCAATACTTAACCCCTTTCCTAATCCACCAACCACACCCCTGGCAACATACTTAGTAACTGAGTATCAGTTGTAGAGGGTTTAAATGATCCAAAATGTTCTCAAAGCACTGCCCGCTGCTGTTGGATTCATAATTAAAGATTTCAGTATATATTGGCTGGTGTTACTTTTTTCTAACCCAAGAGAAGCTTCAGAGAGGAGGAGGTCCACTGGACCCCCTCACATCCAAGCTATGCAAGCGACTGACATGACTTTGATACCAAGGATGAGCAGAGAGATTTTGATGAAAATTATTTTGCCAAAAGCTCCCAAGCTTTCATTTGTTTTTTTCTAATGTAGCAGTCATCCTGTAGCTTGGATTTGGGGTATTATATTGTGTATTGTAATCTACAGAGAAATAATAATGATTAAAATAATAATAATAATAATGTATTAGCAAAACCAGTAAAATAGGGTTGATGCCATAAATAAATAGAACAATTGTGCTGTTTGAGTATGACATTGTAATTACTAAAAGTGGGATGTCAACACATATTCACCCTAATGATATAACTGCTTTAACATTTTCTACAAAGACCTTGCATTTCACAGCAGGAATCATAGGATCATTTTTCTTGCTTCCTAAATGTTACGATACATAATTTTGCTGACAATATAAAGGGAAAGGTCTTGCTGAACGCTTGAATTCAAAGACACTTCTTTTTTTTACAGGACAAGTTGTCTCAAAAGTGTTGGCTAAACCTGAGAATCTGTCAGCTTCATTTAATGTTGAGGAGGGAAACATTACTGGACATTTTTCATGGAAACTTTCCAAAGTAAACCTTCACCAGCCTATGACAGGATTCCAGGTCACATGGGCAGAAGTCACAACAGAAAGCCGACAAAACAGTTTACCGAACAGCATCATTTCTCAGTCTCAGATATTGCCTGCGGTAAGATGCAGCACTTTTATTTTTTGTTCGTTTTAAGTTTTATATATATCGTATATATTTCAGAATATACATGTGTATGGCTAACTGTACATTTAGCACTGTATTTAGGGTGTAACATGTAACATGTTACTATATAGCACCTGCCCACACCCTCCGTGACAAGTAGGGGTTGTTCTCCCTGCACCCACTGTCACAGTTTAAAAACAGCATGGCTGGTCAGGACCTTGCCCACATATCTGCATCATTAATTTATATGAATCTGTGAATGAATGAACTACAAGTCCCACCTTCCACTTGGGCAGGCAGCTTGTAGTTCTCAATGAACTGCAAGGGCATTGGAGATCGCTCTTGTAGTTAATAGACACTTCCTACAGCTTCAAACAGAAAACCTATAGAGAGGTATGGGCAGAAAGACGTAGGCAGTGTCTGCAGGAGATGCAGATGTAATGCTCTGCAGGCTCCTGAGAAAATACACATTTTTTATTATTTTTTTAAAAGTGAACTTAGCCTTTAAAAAGTAACTGGACATTAAGGCTGGGTTTACATTTATGCGAATTGGATGTGGATTTCTCTGCATCCAATTCGCATGACAGGAGACTGTGACCATCTCTCAATGGAGCCGGTTTACGTATCTCCTGGGTGGCTGCAGAGCACATTGCACAAGGGTCCTGTGCGTCTTTGGCTCTGTTTGAGGTCCAAATTCAGGCAAAAATTCGGGCCTGATTCGTCCCTGAAATGGAGAACAGGGATGCATCAGACCCCTGCTGTGAGCTGTTTTCAGTATGAACCCAGCCTCACACAAAACTCTAGTCTGCAGCACTCTATATTTTTATACTCCACTCCGTATGTTGTGCTTCGTTCTGATATTTTATCATTTATCGAAGATTTTATACTTTAAAATGAATAGAACAAAGGTCACGTGACCATCTTTGTGCTTTTCAGCTTTCCCCACAGTGGGGGGGGGGTTCATGGGGATCCAGCATATCACTGCAGTAATGCCCCCAGTGATTGTCATTTAGCAGACATCATGCCTGTCTACACTAATAGAAACAGCTTTATCCAAATATGAACAGTAGATAAAAGTAAAACAGATGCTGTGTGTTACATGTGTTTGCAGTACAGATCACACTGTAAAGCATGAGCATACAGCTAAGCTCCCCTTCCATTCCCTTTACTTCTCCTGTGTAAGTGGATAATACAGTACATATTATCACCTAATATTATAAGAAACATTGCAAGTCAGTTATACTTACTGGGAAACAACACCATATTTTTACATAGAGCGGAACAAAGTACTTTAGATTGCACTTTTAGCTGCAGTTCCTGGGTCCTAAGATTCAGTGTGTAGAGCGGGTTGGCTCTGCAGTAATGCTTTCTTATACACATGAAAGTTGTATGCCCCACATACAGTAGGACATTGCAGCAGTGATTGGCACCCCTTGAAGCTCAGATGGCATGTCCAAGAGAATCAGTGAGTTTAGTGGAAGACTGGGCATCTGCAAACAGGAAGCAAGCCTGTTGCAATGTTCTGCACTGTTTTCCAAGCTTTAGAGACAAAGTAGTTGAGACCAAAAAAGGGGGCTGAAGTTCTGCTTTAATATTAAACACTGTCTTCAGAGTTATCTAACAGTTATCTAACAAAAACTGTCTTTTACACACAGGACCATTATGTTTTGACCGTTCATAATCTTAGACCCTCAATGCTCTACCGATTAGAAGTCCAAGTATTAACAACAGGAGGAGAGGGTCCAGCAACAATAAAATCCTTCCAAACACCAGATATAATTCCATCATTACCTCATAGTAAGTGAACTCTGATGCCAAATGTTATTTTTTTATTTCACAATTTTATTTTCATAAAATATTAACAGAATTATCAAAGGAGCAGTGCATCAATAACAAATATTTAAGAAGTAGTCAGAAAACATATCAATTTTGGTTAGTTTAGTTACATTCACAAACTTCTAGATTGCACAATGGTCTTGTATTAAGGTCCTGAGTTAATTTCTGACCAAAGGGGATAATTCACTAAGACCCATTTACATCTTTCTGGTGCATTAGTACACGTGCGTTAAACTATGTTATTCCACATGTTAATATGCAATGGATTAAGACATTAATGTAAATGGGTTCGTCCAATGCAAAAAAAAGGTCAATCACTGTTTTTAACAACTCATCGCAATACAATGCATGGGGTTACAGGTGCACTGTGAAAGTGGTACCGCAATGCACCTACTGTCTGAATCCAAAGGAGTAGAGACTTCACTTAGAAAAGTGAATTATAAATTTGAAAAGTGAATCTTTGCTTTGGCAAGTAAATAAGCTTAAACCATGGTCACTTTTAATCAATAATGTGTGAAAATAATAAAAAACAAGATTCTTCCTCACCACGCGATTGTTAGCTGTAAACAGCGCAGTGAACATTCACCTTGCTAAAGCTTGCCAACCATACAAAAGAGGTGAATGGATGAATCCTCCCAACTGGACATTGTATTCTAACAGAAGCACCCACCACTATCAGAATACACTGAGCAGTGGCTGTAACCACTGATTGATGGAACATTTTCCTTCAACAGAAGTCGATTAAGCAATCAACTTCTGTTGAGCTGGGGAGTCCACACACACTGATCGAAAGTCAGCTGGTCCAACAGGGAATTCCGATCAGAGTATGGCCAGCTTAAGTGAACAGTCTCCCACAGTTTGCAATGTTCACGCAATCACTTCAATTAATACAGTCTTGAATATTTGCAAATTTTATTTTGTGAACATTGTCAAATAAAGCCAGCCTTGCATAAATAGAAATACAAACTTGAATCCATGTTTGGGCATGGAGGTTGTACTTCTGTACAACCGCCCTATTGGATTTTCTCCATTTGATTAGAATTGATCAGTATTTTCTGATGGCAGGGAAGTTTCCTTGCTGTCAGAATACAAAGATACAGCAGGGAGAACTCCCCGTTCCACATCAAGTGTGTTGACGAGGGAATCAAGTCGTTTTTTTTTTTTTTTTACATTCAACCTACTGGTTGAACAAAGAATAATGACTAATCTGCGGATTGCTTAAGTCTCATTTTCTCCTGGTGTGTAAACCACTTCAAAACAATGTTAACTGCTGTACATCCAAAACTGATTGTGATAGGGACATTACACTGTGAATTTATTCAAAGGGAGAAGCTAAATTGAATGGTTTCATTTTTTTAAGAATTTGGCAGTGTCAGGCTAAATGTACACGGGACATTTTTTTTCAACCTTTGCTGAATGATTTGACAGATTGTAACCCACGTTTAAAACGTCCGTTTATCCACATTTTCGTTTAGAAGCGTTTTAAAAAAAAAACGCCTGTAAAAGAAACGTGAGTTACCACGTTTAGACGCGTTTGGCGTCAGAAACTTTGAAGTCTTTGAAGTCTGAACTAAGTCTGAACTAATTTTTTTGCCTTCAAAGAAAAGCCTATAAATGCAACTGCCTAAAAACGAAATTAAATGAACCTGTGTACATGCACACATAAGATAACATTGGATGAGTTCAGGGGCAGTTGAAAAAAGCATCCAACTGCCTCTGAACGTCCGTTTACCAGCAGCAGTGTACATGAGGCCTTATGTATATCAGTTTGAAAGCTATGTGTTTGGGTCTCATATATTATACCCATTATGAGAGCAAATTCTTGGTGAAATTATATAAAATAATGTTCGTTAAAATTCAGATTGCAACCACATCTTTGGCTGAGAGTGTTGAGTGTGTTGTTTCAGCCTAAGGATCTATAATATTTCACTATGGTTCTCTAAATCAGCTCCACATCTGTGTGTATATGGTTTTCTACCCAAATGCCTAAATATGTGTATAATTAAGGGGGATGACAAGAATTTGGCACGCTCGTCCTTATTCTACACTTTTATGATGACAGTCTCGACACTGATAACATTTATGTTTCACTATGCCATGATTCAACTTGACACCGGTGTGTAACTATATGATTTATTTCAGCCATTGAACTGTTACGTGTTTTATCTGTATGCTGTTTACAAGTGGAGTCCTGTGTGCATTCCTACAAATTCTGTATAAGGAATATTTTCTTTTTACTAAGCATTTTCAAGAAGAAATTCACAAACATTTCAGACCTTTTGAAATAGCAATACGCTAAATAGTAAAAAAACACAAACAGTTTGGTAAGCAGTGAATGGATGTACCATTATCGTGCACAGCTGCATAAGAAAACGGTGCTGTAATTGGCAATTAAGAACAAAACTGTGTTTGTTGTTACATTCTTCCCTCAGTTTACATTCTTTTCTGGGTAAAGAGTACACTGTGCAACCAAGCAGGAATGATTGATACTAAGAATCACCTTTAATCTTTCCTTCCTTTGCAGTTTTTTGTTTGTTTTCTACTATTGTGAGATCAATTATATGGGTGAAAGGTAGCTTTAAAAATTCATACTGTTTTTTTTAAACTAAACTCCAGGTAGATATAAAAAAAAACAAAGACACCCCACACAAACACAAATTAAAGTGGTTGTAAAAGCAGAAGGTTTTTTATCTTAATGCATTCTATGCATTAAGATAAAACACTTTCAGTGTGCAGCAGCCCCCCTCAGCCCCCCTAATACTTACCTGAGCCCATCTCGATCCAGCGATGTTGCACGAGAGACTTGGCTGCCCGGGACACTCCCTCCTCATTGACTGAGACAGCAGCGGGGCGCCACTGGCTGCCGCTGCTGTCAATCAAAGTCAGTGAGCAAATAAGGAGAGAGGGGGCAGGGCCGAAACACAGCTCTGCATCTGAATGTACACACTGAGCAGCATCTCGGCTTGGGTGTCCACATAACAAGCAACTGGCTGTGGGGGCAGTTGGCAGGATGGAGGGGCTAGGGATGTCAGTGAGGGATCCGAGAAGAGTATAACATGTTTGTTATTTTTAAATTGAAAAAAATTAGACTTTAGTATCACTTTAATGCAGCTCTTTACACAATCATATATCACAAATTATTTTTATTTAGCTAATGTACATTCCTGATTTTGACTTGATATTAGTCTCTTGTAACTCTCTGTAAAACAGCTCTCAGCTTGAGAGAGAGAGAGGGACAGAACTGTTAGTCAATCAGGCATGCTGCATGCCTATGTGTTGATAGGACCATGCTGATAGGAGGAGAAAGCAGAGAGATGACCCTTCCAGTCTTATGATACAAATTTACTGTACAGTCAACAGGCTGGATGGAGGGAGGACACCGTTCCTTAATAGAAAGTGGTGTCATTCACCACTGTGCTGTGTGGGGATTGTGTACATCTCTGGAATGTCATTATACAATTATCTTGAACAATTTTCCTTTAGACCAAAGCCATATAATATGAGGTCAAAAATCTAAAGGAAATTGAATAAGAAAACTGTATAATGTAGTGAGGGTTAATTTTTTTTGCCTTCCGTGTCCCATAGGGGGAGTTTTCCCTTCACTTCGTGTCCCATAGCCAATGCAGCAAGTGATGGGAAATCCCTCCAAAGTGAGGGAATCCCGATGTGTCACCAGGGTCACCAGAACTAGTGTTTCTATTGGAAGGTTTCCTCATCTTTTTAAAACATTTTTTGCATTGAAACATGCTCCCCATGGCAATGCGCTCAGCTTTTTTGACAGTAGTTTGTCCAATAATCCTAAAAACAGTCAGAATTTGCACCAAGATTTGCCCGTTAGACTTTAATGGGACTTGCCTCTAGTTCAGGTTTTCAAACCCTTGGTGAATCAAACCAACACAGATTCACATCACTATTACCCACATTTGAAACATCTATCCTGGTTCTCCTGCTATGTATCACAGCGTTCCTGCAGTGTTACCTACTCTGTTTCCTCCTCTATATTTCATCTTTCTGTAGAGGTCCCCCAAAGCTCTGTTCTTGGACCATTTCTCTTCTCTATCTACACCTCCCCCTTGGTCACTTGACAATCTCCCATTTCACTCCTTCAGTCTCCTCTCGCATTACTAACTTACTAACTGACATATCGGAATGGATGTTGCACCATGTTCTTAAACTAAATCTCTCTAAAACCAACCTGATAAAATTCCCCCCTGCCCTTGCCCCCCTTTATGACTTTTCCATCGAGGTCAATAATGCAACCATCAATCCCTTCTCTCATGCCAGAATACTAGGTGTAATCCTAGACTATGACCTGTCCTTTCAGCCCCAAATCCAGTCATTGTCAAAATCTTGTAGACGTCACCTCAGTAACATCTCTAACATTTGCCCCTTTTTTACGAATGGAACCACCAAGCTACTCATTCACTCCTTCGTTATCTCTCGCCTTGACTAATGTAACTCCCTTCTCATAGGCCTACCTCTCCATAGGCTATCCCCTCTTTAGTCTATCATGAATGCTGCTGCCAGACTCATTTACCTTATCAACCGCTTAGTGCCTGCCACCCCTCTCCCCCAATCCTTACACTGGTTTCTGATCACCCAGCAAATTAAATTCAAAATACTAACAACAACATACAAAGCCATTTACAACTCTGCCCCAAGCTACATCACCAATCTTGTCTTCAAATATCACCCAAACCGTCCTCTACACTCCTCTCAAGACCTCCTTCTCTCAAACTCCCTTGTCTCCTGCTACCATGCTGATCTCCAGGACTTCTCCAGAGCCTCTCCCATTCTGTGGAACTTTCTACCTCAATCTGTCTGGGTATCTCCTATTTTGGCTGAGATAAAAAAAAGAAAGAGTAAAAGTTGAACAAAAACTTGCCTTGTGACAATTACACAATGGACACCAGCCCACATGGGACCGGACCTGCTAATTGGCTCCCCCTCTGTATGGGACCGGGCCTGCTGATTGGCTTCCCCGCTGTCCAATCAGCATGTGCGTGCCCACAGAGGCTACTGCACGAAGCGATGTACAGATACATCAATTTGCATAGCAGTCACATGATAGAGAAGCCGTGCCACCTGCCGGGTATTAAAGCCTACTTAAAGGGCTGTCAGAAAGCAGCATGAAGGTGTAAAAATAATGTTTAATGGGATAATATCTTGTTTTACCTTTAGTTGTATTGCATGTTTAATAGTTTAATGTTTTGATTTTCTTTGCAGGGCCTCGTGGGAAACAGCATCACCCTCATCATTACAAGTCATCTTCAGATAAAATTTGAACAATTGCTATTAGACTTATAAAAATTGAACTTTGCATGACATAAAACCCACCTAGAAGGACAATGCAACATTTTCCTGAAGACATATCGAATTTAAAACAGGCAGCCATTTCTGCATTTGCGTTCTGGACCTTCGGTGTGGCTTCTTCTCAAGTCCCAGTATGCAACGTGTAGCATATATTTTGAAGGATAGATTTCAGCTACTTGTGTTGCTTTACTTTGTATTTTACATGGATTGTAAAAAAAAAGTGCTGTGTATGGCACTTTTTCTCCTTTGTACCGGTTATTCCTTGTAGGTATTGGTTTGTGAATATTATATTTTGTAAATACTGCTAAGTGTAAGAACAAAAAATGATTATGAAAAGAACAGGAAAGAGGCCAGTATAAATGATGGAAGCAATAAGAGTTGCAAAACAATAGCCAGAGAAGCTTTAAAAGGCGTGCGAAAGCCTGACTGTTTCATAGAAAGAAATGGGACAATTGGCTTCAAGTGGGTATATTTTTACCAAGACATCTGCAGCTATTGGTGCTTCTTCAAACTCCAGAGAGAAGAGACACCTTCAGCAGAGCATTCTTTAAAACCCTTAGATACACAGAGTACACGTGGGACATCTAGATCATGAAACTGTAGTTATAGCTCTGAGAAGTGATAAGAAATTAAGGGGCAGTTAATAAATTGGCAAACGATCATGTTTTGTGATGCACTGCACCTTTTCAGCTGCCATTTCCTAGTTTTTCTGACACCTTGCTGTTTGTGCTGTTCACAAATGTCTGCCATTCAGGGGATTTGTGTTTGCCTACTCTGACCTGATAAACCCAATTTTTAGCCAGACCAGTCGACCCAAGGGACATTTGAGATTTGTTTCGGATTCCACTGCCATTCTTCACTCATCCATTTGTTGACTAAACATTTCCTTCTTTATAAGTACAATCATGACTACAAGAATTTTTTTTGAGATGAATGGCATATATTCACTCCAGTAGGGTGGATGTTCCCTTGTTTAATTTAACTCAGGTGCCTAGTATTTGAAAACACAAAACACATAGCAACCATTTCATGGACTTGGGAATATACAGTGAACAATAGTAGCTGTGTATAGCCATATTGTATTACCAGCCATCAGAAGAGTGCCTGTATAGTTCATATCTACACATCAAAAGCCAATCGATAAAAATTGTAATTCACTCTTGTTCTTTGTAATAGTTTATTACATTGCAAGACAAAATATGGTCACCATGTGATGCTTTAAAAATTACTTTCACAATTTATATGTCGTATACAGTGCTGCATTTAGTAGAATTTATAATTATTTTTCATTCAAATATATATTATAATATATATAAATCTATATATTTTTTTGTTTCTGAGTTTCAACACAGTGTCTTCCAATTGTTACCTAATTTTCACCCAAAATATTACGCTATGCTTTCTTATGATAATTTCATACAGTTAATGCATTGGCTTCAAAATAATTGAATCAACTCATTGGTAGTTTATTGATTGGTAGACTTTAGATTTCTATTGTTAATTTTTCGTTTTTAAACTTTGCATTGCACGTAAAAGATAGCACTCCTTTTATTTTTATATGTATGTAAAATAAGGATTTTATGGTAAGTACATAAAGTGATAATAGGGTTTTCGGATATAAAAAAAAAACGAAATGTCAATTGGAATGGACTTGCTTACTTCTGTTGGTCTTTGAAAATGTATTTTACTTTGGAGTAGTTTATTCAAAATGTTTTTTTAAAGCTGAACTCCAGGAAAAGGGCTGAATACACAAATGAAATACAAATGTGGAATTTTGCCAATGGATTTGTATTTTTCTCCATCCAATTCTAAAATATACACAGCTCTGCCACCTGTATAGCCCTGTTTGACAGAGCAGGAGACCTGCTTTTGTCCCTGCTGCACTTAGGTAACACTTACACATACATGTACTAACACGTACTGTCTCCCACATTCTGTGCCTGGACAGTGAAATGAGAAGCAGCACACTGGAGAGCACATTATGGGCTTCTCCCTCTGCTATACAAGATTTTGCAACTGATCATATTCAGACACCTACACTGCCTGTATTTGAAAAGTTACATTTATTGTTGACTTTATGAATACAGAACCACTATAATTTATATATTTAATTCCTGCCTGGAGTTCAGTTAAAAATTATGAGAACTGTGGTATTTTAATGTAGCAAATAATATGTTTGCTATGGTATCCATTACCTAAAGTAAATCTGTCACAAACCTGGGATATCCAAATTCCAAGCCTCTCTATTGCTCATCGAAGCCATTCATTATGTTAAAGGGTCAGTGTGGAAGCTTGTTATGTTAGGGGAAGGGGGAGATGGTTCAAAATTGATTATTACAGAAAAAGTCAACATTTACATATTATTTTAGCTTATTGTCTCTGTATATATTAA
Organism: Lithobates sylvaticus; assembly: GCA_028564925.1. NCBI lineage: Eukaryota > Metazoa > Chordata > Amphibia > Anura > Ranidae > Lithobates > Lithobates sylvaticus. The sequence goes on along the minus strand of CM053027.1, from coordinate 159,049,991 downwards.
ACATTTTGACAGGATATTTAAAGAAGTTTACCACTGCTTTTTATCAAGTTATTAAAAAAAATTCTCCAAAAGATAAATATGAAAAAGTAAAAAAAAAAAAATGTCAACTGGTTAGAAAAAAAAACATCTAAGAAACTTATAAGCCTAATATGAAAAATATATAAATGACATACATTGTCTGATAGGTTGAACTGGATGGACTATTGTCTTTATTCAACCTTACCAACTATGTAACTATGTCTTACACAACATGATTAATTGCTGTGTATATCACTTACTGTATTGGTAGCTCTTGTGTGCTGTTATATTAAATAGCCATATACAGTTGAAGATTGTTTAGAAAACTAAAAAGTTGCAATTTTATAGTCCAATATTTTTTTCTTCATTTTAAAGCTTGCTTTTCTTAAACACTATTATTGTATTTTCAGATTTTGATGAATTGTACAAATTTTGCAGTGACTTAGCTGTCATTTTAATGGCAACATACATGTGCAATTTTTTTCCAGGTGTTCACAAAGTTCAAATGTTGCATAAATCTATAGACTGTACTTCTGGTATGAGTACAATTGCTCGCTAATAAAAGAGGTGATGCAATATTCTGAATCCAAAAGAGGGTTGTCAGTTGAAACTCTTGGCAGAGTAGTTTGGGTTGGATGTAACCTATTTAGATTAAGAGCATTATCCAGGGCTGCCTGTAGGAGGCAAGCCTTTTCATATAAAAATTTTGCTGAAATCCATAAATCAGCTTAAACCTTTGTTTTTTTTTTCTCTCTAAAATGTCTGTATTGCCAAAAATGTTTCTGGAAGCAGGCTGTTGCATGTGACACCTAAATGAACAATAACGCAAAAAAATAATATATAAAACAGCTCTTATTCTGAATTCTCTGCAATAATTAACTTTGCTTAACGTTTTAATTTTAAATGTGCATGTGTTCACACATTTACTGTATTGGGTATTGACAAAGTTTAGCCCTGTATACCATGTACAGGAATAAAACAAATTAACATACTGCATTACCTTAACTCTATTTTTTTCACAAACAAAATCGATAGAAATATCCATATGATTGTTTGTTCTTGTGCACTACTCACTCGGCGTAATTTATAATGCATGCCGAAAGCAACTACTAAAAAAGTTAAAAAACACACTTTTACTAATTACATTCACCGCAAGTAGTAGAAAATGCAATTGCGTTTTGTTAAGAAAAAAACAAAAACAAATCAATAGAAGTTAGCTGTTTAACAGCCAGCTAAGCTTTATAAATGTTTACCATTGTGTGTATCCTGAAGCCATTGTATTTAGTTTTCTTCCTCTTCTATCTTTATTATTTTCTTCTAATACACAGTCTTTCAATATCATTACTATTGTACACTCTTTCCTTTTAACTTTGTGTCTAGGTGTACTGCACCTGAACTCCACCTTTCTGACAACTGTTTGACATTATGTGCAATGGGAAATGACCACATTTTCTTGTTGCTATGAGAAAGTTCCCAACATAGTAACTTCTACTCTTATGTTCTTGCTGGCTCTCAGCATACATAAGGGTTAACTAATATTTTTAGGTAGCCTAGCGAATCTGTGTTCAGTTTGAACATCTAGTCTTGCAGTTCCTATTTGTTAAAACTTCCATGATTAGGTGTTTAACAAGAACACTGCATTCTGTAGAAACATCTGTGTTTGCATTTCACACTGCCAAAATGTACAGATTTTGTTTTTTAATGAAGTATGTGTATATTATTCATAATCAAGTTTATGATTTATTTTTCTTTATAGGACTGTCACATTTTGTTGGAAATGTGAAATTGGGCTTTAAGTATTTTTTATTTTGTTTAATAAATTCTTTTATAGAGACATTTTAAACCTTGTGCAGCCAAGCTGCACAGGTTGTTGTCTGCTTAATACAGTATAATCACCATAAAACAAGCCATACCCACAATAGGTCATATATAATAATGTCTGTTTAGGTCATATAACAGTGGTATGTAAAACGAATACTGTAGATAGAACTAAATGCAGTATTAAGAAGAAAATGTATCCATATAGTCCAAATAGCAGGTTTTCAAATGCTTTAATGGCGGTTTTTCTGTAAAAAGGGTTTAATATTTTGTATTTATTGCCTTTCATTGTGGTGCAACACCTGTGTATTTCAATAATAGGGACAGGGAAAGTAGCCTATGAAACTGTTTTGTAGAAATGACCATGATGTTAATACAACGTTGCATGTAGTAATATTACCATTTTATTTAAGCTGTAAATGTATAAATGCCAATGCTAATTATAGCGTGTTTTATGTGTCTTGCATGTCAAAGTACAAGTCTTTGGAAATCTTCAGTTTTAGGCATGGCCCAATAGAACCCATCTAGCATTTTCTGAATATATTTGTATAAAACTGGTGATCATAAAACCAGATCTGTCTGTAGTATGTCCACTTTTGTGCAAATCTACATATGTTTGAATGTAGAAATCATATTCAATGATGGTGGTGAGTATGGCTTATGTCATGATCGTCACATATTTATTTATATATGTAAGAGAAATGGTTTGGTTTTTGTCCCTCTCATTAAGTTTATAAAATTGAAGAAAAAAGTGTAAAGATGATTTTGTAAAGAAATTTCTAAATGTAAATATTATCCTATGTTACCAATCTCACATTAGAATTTGTACATAATGTTTATGTAATAAACTATCCCTAAATGTAAAATGTTTTTGTGTCTTATTTAAGGATAGCTGTAGTCTCTTATACTGTAATTAATTCAACTACTATATAAATGCTTTAAACTGAAGGTATTTATACATATCCCAACTGTGACAGGAGTCACTTTTGGGTGCAGGGTGACCAAGAAAATAATGAACCCTGTATCTGCCATATTAGAAATAGTGGCTGATTCATAATGCTGGGACAAATACTGTTGCTGATGTCAATTCCAGCCACCTGTCTCTGTCTGTGTCTGCTACAATCTAAATGAGTCTAGTATGACTTGTCACAGCTTCTAATAATCTTTCATCCAGTGTGCTAATTAACCCTGCAATTGTATGAAGGAGTTCTGTGATTGAGATGTATGATAATGTGCATTGTATAGTCGGTGAGCTAGGAGACATGATGTCTGTCCTAAAGGTCATGTCTCCGAGTCACCTAGGCTGTCTAAAGGATTAGCTAATTAGCTCATGTTAATTAGGTTTCTGGTGAGAGGTTGTATTTTCATCCTGTGGTATATATTTGTGAGAGATCTCAAAATAAAGATTAATTCCTGTTTGACCCTCAAGACAGAGCCTTGTCTCGTACTTGGGGGAGAATTATTCATATGGGTTTCTTGTTCGGCTGATTGAAGTGTTCGGTAGCTGCCTTTGAGAAAGTATTAAGCGGTTTTAACCCCTTTAATACTCGGGGTGTCGTTACACCAACTATATCAAATTAAATAGCTCTGTATAAAATATCCACATGAACATACCAAGAAACTGGAATGCATGATCCAAGTCTTCAACATCAAGCACTTGAAGTTTACCTTGTGACTAATGTATACATAACTTTTGAAAGAAGTAGTGTATGCCAAGCCAAAGCTTCAGGCACTGATGTTGGATGAGAAGGCCTGGCTCGCAGTCTCTGCTCTAATGCATCCCAAAGGTGTTCTGTTGGGTTGTGCAGGCCGGTCAAGTTCCTCCACCCCCTCATCCATGTCTTTATGAGCCTTGCTTTGTGCACTGGTGTGCAGTCATGTTGGAACAGGAAGGAACCATCCCCAAACTGTTCCCACAACGTTGAGAGCATGATATTGTCCAAAATGTCTTGGTATTCTGACACCTTAAGAGTTCCCTTCACTGAAACTAAGAAGCCAAGCCCAACCCCTGAGAAACAACCCCACACCATAATCCCCCTCTCCACCAAATGTTTTGGAGGGGTGGCCCAATACTTTTGGCATTATAGTGTGGATGAGCGAGTTTGGGGGGAGGCACTTGACTGGCCTGCACAGAGTCCTGACCTCAACCCAATAGAACACCTTTAGGATGAATTAGAGTTGAGACTACAAGCCAGGCCTTCTTGTCCAACATTAGTGCCTGACCTCACAAATGCGTTTTTGGAAGAATGATCAAAAATTCCTATAGACACACTCCTAAACCTTGTGGACAGCCTTCCCAGAAGAGTTGAAGCTGTTATAGCTGCAAATGGTAGGCCAACTCAATATTAAACCTTACGGACTAAGACTGGGATGCCATTAAAGTTCATGTGCGTGTAAAGGCAGGTGTCCCAATACTTTTGACAATACAGGGTATATATAATAAATATACATCCATGATGAAAATCTCCCATTCCACTACATCCTGAAGGTGCTCTATTGAAATTGAGATCTGGTGACTGTGGAGGCCATTGGAGTACAGTGAACTCATTGTTATGTTCAAGAACTCATTGTCATGTTCACCTTTGTGACATGGCACATTATCCTGCTGGAAGTTACCATCAGAAGATGGGTACACTGTAGTCAAAAAGGTATGAACATGGTCAGCAAAAATACTCAGGTAGGTTGTGGCATTTAATTGATGCTCAATTGGTACCAAGGGGCCCAAAGTGTGCCATGAATCTTTCCCCCCCCCACCACCAGCCTGAACCGTTGATACAAGGCAGGATGGATCCATGCTTTCATGTTGTTTACGCCAAATTCTGTCCTTACCATCTGAATGCCGCAGCTAAAATCGAGACTCATCAGACCAGGCAACGTGTTTCCAATCTTCTATTGTCCAATTTTGAATTGTAGCCTCTGTGACGGATCCTGTATTCAAGGTGTCCGCCTTCAATGCTTCCTAAGTCCTGGAACATGAGTCCAATGGATCTGGTTATAGGAACCCCCAAGAATTAGACACCACTATTTCTTGGAGTACATCAGGAATGCTTTATTTGACATTTCACACACATATATAGCCAGATGATTCAAAGCTAACCTAATTAGCATGAGCTAATTATCTTAATCATTGCCCAGACTAGTTGACTGCCTGAAAAGGCTTTTCAGGGTCAGACTTTAAGGCTCCTAGTTAATTGGAAGGACTATTCAACATACATTAACATAAACAGTAACACAGGGCTAATTAGCACAACAACAGTGTGTGGAATACACCTTACAAGCCAGACCAGCCTCATTTACACAATAGACAGGTGGCTTGAGCTCATGACATTGAATGGGACATACACTGTCAGATGCTAGTCTATTTCTAATGCCAAATGCATATACAGAGAGTGTATTTTGGGGGGCCCGTAATCAGCTGGCAGGAGGCTAGCATGTAGTCCTCTCAAAAAGCCCGTATCCCGGCTAGGTCTGTCACATTTCTCCCCTTTCGGCAGGAGACTAACATAGGAGGAGACCCCAGACGGGTTGACTCCGAAGTTAGTCCATAGTTCCAGTCCTCGAATGCCTGTACCCACACAGTACCCCAAACAAATTGTTTCAAACAGAGTATTACTCACCCAGCCAACCTCTGCCTCTCTCATAGAACATATCTGCCGCTGGGGAGAGGCCTGGACTGGCCCTTCTCCCTGGAGTCTTTTCAGCCGCTGGAGAGAAGACAGGATGACTGGGCTCACTCCATCCTGCTGTTGGGGATCTGGGCCGACCGCCCAGCATCCCTGGGTTATACTGGTGGAGACTGCATTCCCATCCACCTTTACAGGAAATCTGTCCTGTTTTAGTTGAGGGCAGAGGCCAGCAGCGCTCTGTTCCGTTGCCAGCAGTTCAGCTGGGCGTAGGAGCTTCCCTACATCATCTGCTCCAGCTAACTGTTGGGGAGAGAGGCCGACTGCCCCAGCTCCCTGGATCTCCGCAGCTGTTACCGGTGCTGGGCAGAGGTTGGTAGCACTCTGCCCGGTTGCCAGCACTTCTGCTGGTTTTCTGTTAGTGGAGACCACAGGCCCATCCACCGACACCAGATCAAGCTGCAGATGTGAAGTGACAACTGCATTCTCTCCTTGAACCCTGATCTGCAACTCGTGATGGACTGCCCCCTCCTCACCCTGGGCCTCCAGAATTGCTGTAGATGTCGGGCAAAGGGCTTGGACCCTCTGTTCAGTTACCAGATCTTCAGCTGGAGAAGTTTGTTGTAACTCCATAGATGCTGCTGGCAGAAAATCACATGTCCCTGTCAGTGTTGTGGGAGAAGGGCCAACTACCTCTTCCCTCAAGAAGGCCGAAGCCACTGTTGGTGCTGGGCAGAAGTTAGCAGAGTTCTGCCCAATTGTCAGCACTTCCGCTTTGGGGACGACAATCTCCGGAGTTTCCACTGCCGATTCTCTGGCATGCTGCTGAACGTGTTCTAGCAGTTTCCTGTATGCCCTTTCCAGATGCTGTTCCTTCCTTAACAAATGGTCCAGATCAGGTTTAAGCTCTGAGACACCTGCAAGACCGAGCATAGCCTCTCTATATTCTTGCAGGTCCTCAAGGGTAGGTTCCCCTTCATTGCCAAACACAAAATGATCTGTAAGGCTCTCCCACAGCAATCCAGGGCCTCCAAAGTCATATCCCTCCGGAGAGCATTCTGTTGTCTCCCCTAAATATCCCTGCTCTGCGTGCCATTGCAGAGCCCGATAACGATTGTCCAGCTCTATCTCCTGCTGGACCAGCCTGTCCAACTCAGTCACCCATTGCTCCTGGGGCTGCTCTCCCAGGAATGTCATCCGCAATGCCCGTTGGTCACTGGCCCGTTGCTCTTGGGTTGGAAAGAACTTGCCCTGTTTTATACCAGCGAGCTGGAGGGCTCCAATCCACAGCTCCACCCGAATCTGCTGCCTGAGCTCCAGGTATTCCTCCTCAGACACAGTCCTTGTGTATGCTGCAAGGATGATCCGCAGCAGCCCCGGGAACTCTGATGCCAGATCCATATCTCCGCTGGGGTGACCGAAGTCTTCTATCCTGATCTTGGATCCCGGTGGAGGTTTGAATGTCCCAGACTGCAGGAAGCACAATCCCACTGCTTGCCAACAATGTGACGGATCCTGTATTCAAGGTGTCCGCCTTCAATGCTTCCTAAGTCCTGGAACATGAGTCCAATGGATCTGGTTATAGGAACCCCCAAGAATTAGACACCACTATTTCTTGGAGTACATCAGGAATGCTTTATTTGACATTTCACACACATATATAGCCAGATGATTCAAAGCTAACCTAATTAGCATGAGCTAATTATCTTAATCATTGCCCAGACTAGTTGACTGCCTGAAAAGGCTTTTCAGGGTCAGACTTTAAGGCTCCTAGTTAATTGGAAGGACTATTCAACATACATTAACATAAACAGTAACACAGGGCTAATTAGCACAACAGCAGTGTGTGGAATACACCTTACAAGCCAGACCAGCCTCATTTACACAATAGACAGGTGGCTTGAGCTCATGACATTGAATGGGACATACACTGTCAGATGCTAGTCTATTTCTAATGCCAAATGCATATACAGAGAGTGTATTTTGGGGGGCCCGTAATCAGCTGGCAGGAGGCTAGCATGTAGTCCTCTCAAAAAGCCCGTATCCCGGCTAGGTCTGTCACAGCCTCAGTTTCCTATTCTTAGCTGACAGGAGTGGCACCCGGTGTGGTCTTCTACTACATTAGCCCATCTGTTTCAAGGTTCGACGTGTTGTCCATTAAGAAATGTTATTCTGCATACCTTGGTTGTAACGAGTGGTTATTTGAGTTACTGTTGCCTTTCTATCATCTCAAACCAGTCTGTCCATTCTCCTCTGACCTCTGATATCAACAAGACATTTTTGTCAACACAACTGCCGCTCACTGGGTATTTTCTCTGTTTTGGACCATTCTCTGTAAATCCTATAGATGGTTGTGCGTGAAAATCCCAGTAGATCAGCCGTTTTTGAAATATTCACACCAGTCCATCTGGCACCAACAACCATGCCACATTCAAAGTCACTTAAGCCCTTGTTCACATTGGGCCGATTTGGCATGCAATTTGACATGTAAAATTGCATGCCAAATCAGCGGCTATTCCTGGCAATGGCATCATCCGATTCCCAAAAGTAGTTCCTATACTACTTTTGGCGAAAATCCCAGTAGATCAGTCGTTTTGGAAATATTCACACCAGTCCGTCTGGCACCAACAACCATGCCACATTCAAAGTCACTTAAGCCCTTGTTCACATTGGGCCGATTTGGCATGCAATTTGACATGTAAAATTGCATGCCAAATCAGCGGCTATTCCTGGCAATGGCATCGTCCGATTCCCAAAAGTAGTTCCTATACTACTTTTGGTGACTTCGGGGACGATTTGAATAGACATCTGTGCAGAAACCCGCACAGATGTCTGTCAATTCGCCCCCGAAGTTGGACTGCATTGCCGGTTTGAAATTTCTAACCTGCAGCAGTGTGAACCTGGGCTAAATCCACTTTCTTACCATTTTGAACTTCAGCAAGTCGTCTTCATGAATGTCTAGATGCCTAAATGCATTGAGTTGCTGCAATGTGATTGGCTGATTAGCAATTTGTGTTACCAAACAACTGAACTAAAGTGGTCGGTTAGTGTATATTCCACATGGCATATCAGTTAATTGATGGGTAATTTTTGAACCTGGGGTAACAGTCCAGTCAGTAGCTCTCACTCCTTCATCAGAAATAGTTTTAAGCTCAGGAACAGAATGGCTGGATAAGCTACAGCAGAACCACAGAAATATCCATAAAGAGATGGTGTTGGAAACCTAGGTAACTCTCCATAGGTCATGAACAATTAGTAATTTGCTGTGTTTTACATCAGGAGGGCTACCAGAACCACATCAGGGTGGAATAAGGGTGAGAATGAAATACAGGAGCACCACATAGGGAGGTAAAAGTTTTTTGTTTAATCTTAAATATATACACAAGATCTGTGGCTGTATCCAATGCATTTGGGTGTACATAATTGCCTCGTTCATCAGGGCTAAAATGAATAAAATATGTTTGCATAAATATACTAAAACAATACATAATAAAAAATAAAATCATCAATATTTAGATTAGGAATATGGTTCTGCTACATTAAGTGCATATTTATTTTAACATGTTTTGCCTTGATGAAAAAGGCATTTTTGGACACCTTAACCGCTTCCCGACCGGCGCGATGATGTACGTCGACATAATGGCACGGACAGGCATAAGGGCGTACAGGTACATCCCCTTTAAGATGCTGTCGTGCCTTCGCGTGCGCCGCTGGCGTAGCGCACCTGCACCGGTCGGGACCCCCATGAGTCCAGTCGGGCGTCCCGCGGACTCGATCGCCGATGGGATACCCATGATCGTGTCACGGGATGGCTGAACGGGGAGATGCGGAAGTAAACAGCATCTCCCCGTTCTGCCCAGCAACTAGTGACACCGATCTCTGCTCTCTGTGATTGGAGCAGAGATCAGTGTTCACTAGATCACAGCCACGCCTCCCCACAGTTGGTAACATGCCTCTAGGAACACTTAACCCTACACTGCCACCTAGTGGTTAACCCCTTCACTGCCAGTGTCATTTACACAGGAATCAGTGCATTTAAATAGCACTGAATGCTGTATAAATGACAATGGTCCCAAAAATGTGTCAAAATTGTCCGATGTGTCCGCCATAATGTCGCAGTCACAATAAAAATCGCTGATCGCCGCCATTACTAGTAAAAACATTTTTTAAAATAAAAATGCTATAAAACTATTTCCTATTTCGTAAACGCTATAACTTCTGCGCAAACCAATCAATAATCGCTTATTGCGATTTTTCTTACCAAAAATATGTAGAAGGATACGTATCGGCCTAAACTGAGGAAAAAAAACGTTTTTTTATATATATTTTTTGGGGGATATATATTATAGCAAAAAGTAAAAAATAATGTGTTTTTTTCAAAATTGACGCTCTTTTTTTGTTTATAGCGCAAAAAATAAAAACCGCAGGGGCGATCAAATACCACCAAAAGAAAGCTCTATTTGTGGGGAAAAAAGGATGTCAATTTTGTTTGGAAACCAAGTCGCACGACCGCACAATTGTCAGTTATAACGACGCAGTGCTGAATCGCAAAAAGTGGTCTGGTCTTAAGCCAGCAAAATGGTCCGGTCTGAAAGTGGTTAAACTAATTTACAGAAACTGTTTATACATTTTGAATTAAATAAAAAAGCTTTAGTCAGACATTTTCTCTTTTGCTACTGTATCCCTGTGTCCCGGCTGATTGTCCCGAATATAACTTTTTGCTCCTCTCTCTCCAGTATTGCCCACATTGCCATGTAGTATCTCTGATGCTAGAGGATAACTGGTGTCTTTTTTTCAGCTAGACCTCTTAGTGAAAAATCATTTGTGCTATTTGACTTGTTATTTCTCACTCTCTAAAGGCATAAGTATGCCAAAGCAATGTGTGCATATAGAAACCATTACATTTACATATAATTTACATATAGGGTAACCATTTATGGACACTATAGAGTGTTATTTAGAAGCATATTTTCTCCCAAGTATGATTAAACCCACTAAAACATAAAAGGCTTTTTTAAAGGACACACATTGTTTAGGCTGTTAAAGAGAATTTTACAGCCAGAAAATAGATGGACACAGAAGAAAGGAAATGTGTTGTGGACACAACCCATTAGCTTCATTTACTACCTGTGCAATGACCCATGCTGTATACATCTGTGGTTTCTAAAAACATGTTTATGTGAATGATTTTGCAAAAGTTTTAACATCTGTCCTAGTGCTAATGCAAATTTTGGAAGGAAATCATTTCAGACCACCAAGAATTCTGCAAACACCAGCCCTGTCATGGTAAGTCATTTTCAGTTGTTTTTGCTACCTAAATGTTCAAAAAATAATTGTATATGAGAACGTTTATGGCTCAGTAGTCCAGCTGTGATCTGTTGGCACTTAACAACATAACAACATTAGAAGCCTATGAAATCTTCAAATATTTTTATACATGGAAACGAACAATTTAGATCTCATGACTCATAATGGGAAGCCATCACACACCATCGATCTTACACTGTTGATGATAGAAGGTGGAGATCTTACTAAGATGTTTTACTGTTTTGCCTCTATATACTAGAATGACATTCCTTCCTGAGTTGAAGAATGATTGATGATGAGCACCTTGTCTCTGCTAGTTACAATGTTCATACAAATACGAGCCATATGTTATAGTCAAATGTAAAAAAAATAACTTAGACCTTGTTATAAATATTTTTTAATGTTGCTATGCATGCGTATCCTTTTTTTTTTATCTTTTTTGTTAAAGCTAAACTCTAGGCAAACTGCTAAGTACATTATGTGAACTGTTTTATCTACCAAAAGATTTGTAATTCTGTTTAACTTTTTCTGTGATTTATTTATTTCTGCCAGATATTACAACCAGAAAAACAACACTATGCCTTTTGTTGATATGGTATGTGGTGCTTGCATTGCCTTATATACAGCCTGTTTATTGGACAATGAAGGAGCAGCAAAACACTTGTCCGTTATCAAGTTTGCTTGTTCTGCTCTCTCCTCCTGTCAGTACATGTGCATACATCAGAGTCTCACTAACTTCTTGTTTTTACATTTTCTCTCTGAAATATATCAAGACAGAGTCAGATAGTTATTTTACAAAAGCTTTAACCCCTTCCCATCTACCATTTCTCAATTAACATCTCCCTGCACAATGATTATTTATGTTAAATATCTAAAAATAATAGTAACTATATTCCAAGAAAAGGCTAATTGATTTATATTAAGTAGCACACTCCATACCAGCAGTGTGGGACTCAACAAACCAAAACCAGTGTAGATATAATTTGATTCTCAACATTTTGAGAAATGTTTTTATTCTTTACCTTGAATAAACATTGTACATTTTTACCAAACTCTAGTATTGCCCTTTGCTGCCTTAGTAGCTGCTTTATCTCCCGGGATTGTCTCATCTGAGGTTTCCCCCACTTTTTCTTTTGGACCTAATTGATTTATATGCCCTTCAATGGCCAACCTATACGTGGAGCGGTGGGTAAAAAAATGTAATACTAAAAGGTGGAGCAGCGAGAGTTAATGTGGCACAGGTACACTAAGTGGAACTAAACCTAAAAACTGTGAGCAGACAACTTTTTACTATTATCCCCCACTAGCCAGAAAAAAAATTCTGGCACCCGCAAGTAGCCCAGGATGACAGCGAATCACGTGGGATGTTACTACAGCATCACTGGACGTTGGAGGTGAGTATTTTGCAGAGTTTAGTACCGCTTTTATGTTTTGTACTGGTGAGATTGTTACACTGGATGGGTTTAAAAGAACTCAATAATAACTGTTATTATAATTGTTTTGCATTATAATAACATGACAAATGTGTTTCTTGATGTGAAGATAATGAGAAATATGATATTAAAGTGAACCTTAAAAGAGAAGTATGTTTTTTTTTTTTTTTTTAAAACAAACCTTATACGCACCTAGGTGGATGTATCATCGATCCAATTTTTCTATGCCTAAGCCAAGGTTTATTTAAGTAGTACATATTAAGAGCTCTGCTTTGTGATGGTGTATAATAAAGTTGAGAATTAAAAACATGATGCCATATTATATGGTTATTGGAATACAATATGTCTTTATATATAGCTGTATATAAGAAATACTATATACTTCTTGAGTGGCTCATGGTATATTGTGTAGTAATAAAATGGACACATGAACTTGACCCCATCCTTACCCCTTCCATCCAGGAGATGTTTGTCTACTCTTGAACTGAGCACTGACTTCTCATAAATTAACCTGAGGTCAATTAACTAACCAAGAGAAAAACAAGATTTTTCCATCAATAATGTCTAAGTTCCTATTTATTAAATAAAATGATATAGTGTTGTTTGATGACAGACTGATGGAATGGGTCAGCAATGGTTATGTGTTAAAGAAGCTTTGATCTCATAGTGAAGATGTTTGCTGATTCAGAGTAAAGCATTAAAAGCCACATTGTTTTATTACCAAGGACCTACCACAGACAAAAAAGTAAGAGAGTCGTTTAGAGTACTACTACACACTTGGAAAACAAGCTGCAAAGTTTTAAATTTTTAATGTGTTTTAAAGAGTGTAACATATTTCTGCAATTGCACTCTTTTCTCATTTGTGTTTTTTTTTTTTTCGGCGGAAACAGCAGAAACATTATTTTTTTCTCCAGTTTGTTTGAAAAGGTGCAGCAACCTATGACTGGTTTATGAAGGTTCATCACACACAGATCTTAAAAAAAGTATGTACATATCAGTTCAAATACTTCACTGGCTGTATGCATCTTCTAAGGCAATGATTCACTAAGCAATAAAGAAAGGATAAAGATGACAGCATTCAGAGTTTAAATCTTCAAAAACGAACGTGGCAGGTTCATTTTAAGTCAGTTTAAGTGGTTATAATGTGATATTACACAAAGTCTCCTATATAACCCCACATTTTGATTGTGTACTCATTATAAAGTACAGTACATATACTGTATAAAACAGTAAATCACTCTTGCTTCTCACTGTAATGCCATGCATGAATAGCTCATAACTGTAGGTTCCTTGATAATTTACACTGAATAGTTGTTGTGCAGTCACAGTAAACATGCTTAAAGCTGAACTGCAGGCATATATAAAATACAAGAATTCATGCAAAACCTTAAAAAATCATTACATGTATTTTTACACACATGCATGTACATTGTTCACCAATAGATTGCCTCTGTCCACAATCATGTGCCAACTGGAGAGACTGGGTTGCAGGCTGCAAAGAATTCTTCATGCCAAGCTCATGTTTGTAGAAAAGGATGGTTGCACACTGATGATGTCACTTTAAGACCCCTTAATGGATAGCTAAACATGGACACAGGACACAGCAGACATAACAGTCATGCCCATGGACTGCCCTTTTACAAAGGCTGTTTTTTATTTATTTTTTGAATATGTGACCAGCAGCAGAGGTCTATAAGCTCTTCCTGCTTATGTTTCCCTGCAGACAGGCTGGAAAAGGTCTGGGTCACGTGACATCTGTTTATCGATTAGGAAAAAAGTATTTAAATGATTTTTAAATTAAAATACTTACAATACATTCATCCACATACAGACATAGAAGGGACAATGTAAATTAAACAGTGTGTGTTTAGCATCACTTTAAGTAAAATGATAGCATTGATGTCTTGAAACAAACTGTACACAGACAATGGCTTGGTGTATGTGGGGTGTAAAATATATGTTTTAGGTGCACAACCTTTTAATTAGGTGCCTGTGAGACATTTTGAGTAGAAAAAAAAAAACTTGGCTCTGAGGAGCAACAAGGCGACTACACACTGTAGTTGTTAATGTGAGTCTCAGGTACTATTACAGCTTTTCCCAGATCCAAAAATGTGTGAATGCTGAAGACAAGCAGACTAAGGACATGGATTACTGGAACCATGTCCTCTGGTCTGATGAGATCAAGATAAACTTATTTGGTTCAGATGGTGTCAAACGTATGTGGTGGCAACCGGGTGAGTGAGTACAAAGACAAGTGTGTCTTCCCTACAGTCAAGCATGGGGGTGGGAGTGTCATGGTCTGGGGCTGCATGAGTGCTGCCAGCACTGGGGAGCTACAGTTCATTAAGGGAACCATGAATGCCAACATGTACTGTGACATACTGAGGCAGAGCATGATCCCCTCCCTTCGGAGACTGGGCTGCAGGGCAGTATTCCAACATGATAATGACACCAAACACACCTCCAAAGTGACCACTGCCTTGTTAAAGAAGATGAGAGTAAAGGTAATAGACTGGCCAAGAATGTCTCCAGACTTAGATCCTATTGAGCATCTGTGGGTCATGCTCAAACAGAAGGTGGAGGAGCGCAAGGTCTCTAACATCCACCAGCTCTGTGATGTAGTCATGGAGGAGTGGAAGAGGACTCCAGTGGCAATCTGTGAAGCTTTGGTGAACTCCATGCCCAAGAGGGTTAACGCAATGCTGTAAAATAATGGTGGCCACACAAAATATTGACACTTTGGACCCAATTTGGACATTTTAACTTAGGGGTGTACTCACTTTTGTTGCCAGCGGTTTAAACATTAATGTCTGTGTGTTAAGTTATTTTGAGGGGACAGAAAATTGACACTGTTATACAAGCTGTACACTCACTACTTTACATTGTAGCAAAGTGTAATTTCTTCAGTGTTGTCACATGAAAAGATATAATAACATATTTACAAAAATGTGAGGGGTGTGCTCACTTTTGTGAGATACTGTAAGTAGTTATATTTGTTAAGAAAACCCATGTATTATGATAGGAAACAGTTTAAGGAATTAAGGCTGTGTAACAGAGGCCCAGAAGAAACATACAATTTGGGCTTCCTTTGATTGCTTATTCATAGATGTACCATCTGATGTCCAAGATTCTTCTCAGATCATATCAGCAGAATGATGCATCTGCAAGCACTGCTGTTCATTTTGTTTCTGTTCTGTGCTAGACCTCACTATATCTCTGCTTTTTTACTTACTCCACTTGTGCATACACAGACATCACTTTCTCTGGAGAAACCTGTACAGGCAAAATCCAATGCATAAGTCCTATACAGAGGGTTCTACAAGTGGTGTCCCCACCAGCCCTTTTGGATCATTCCAGGCTGGTTGGAAAACAGTTGGAGAATCTCCCCATCTCCACCAATCTTATCTCCAGGTCTCCAACACTAAGATGGACACTGTATCATGATTATCCTCAGGGCCCCCTGTAACTGGACTTTGTTGCAACATTCATCTGTATATATCTCTAAAAAAATATATATTTACCCAGGTATATGTGCACATTTACACCAGGACTTCTGTTAGGCCCTTTGCTGATAATCCCTGTGCATCAGTATATACTTATAGTTCATGTTATATGCTCCCAATGACTTTAATTTGATTACTGGTTAGTTTCACAGGAAAGGGAACCCCCTCTGTTCAGTGAGGCCCTGTCCTGGGTGGAGGCTCTGCCAACTGTACAATCAAGTCTCCTCTTCCACTTAGCAAAGGCTCTGGTTCTCTTATTTACCTACAGGTTTAGCACACTATCCTGTTTGGGGAGGGTGATTTCTCATAAACCCCCCTTCAAAGAAGGCCACACAACCATTTATGATCTATAGCTAAACTGATCTATTGCCAAAATACTGAATTCTAATTGGTTGATATGGATTATTACACCCTGCGTGTCATCAGTCATCTTTGTAGCACCCTGTGGCATAGTAAGCCAGAAATGTACAGTAGACTGTGTAATGAGAAAATGTAGATCAAGCACTACTTTTGTTTCCCTACCGTTGTTCATAGAACACAGCTTAAATGCTGTGGGACAAGTAGTTAGTCTCACATAAGACCTTGAGTAGCTAAGGCTAACTTTATAAATTGTACAGGGTTAGTCTAATGGAATTATTTATGTGAAGGAGCATGGTACCCGTATACTTAGGAGCAACAGTCATGATTTCAATTTGCACTTTGATTTTCATTCCCACTTCTACTCATCTACCAGGTCATGCAGGGTTCTACCGATTATCTTGTTGTTGCTGGTGGTTAGTACTACACATTTGCATTGATTTACTAAAAGAGAAGAGCAAAGTAAACATTCATTTTTTTAAGTGAACAGTTTCTCTTTCATTAGTAATACAACATCATCTTTGAAGACAAGTGAAGCAAGTGACTGTACACTCTAATAACTAGTGCGAGTCTTAGACACTATTATAGCGTTTTTCAAATTGACAAATGTAGGAAAGTGTCAGATATACTGCCAAGTGTGAGGATGCAAATACAGAATGATGCTTTCATGTTTGCTTGTGTAATGACATTGAGAGCATCCAATAAAGAAAAAATAGTAATAAAGGAACAATCTCCTTTGAAGGGGCTCCTATGAAAGACCAGTTTTTGTACTCCCTCTTTCAGCTAACCTTGTCATTCATTTGACTGCCATGCTATCTACTGATATTTACACACACACATAAAATTCTGGTTAAACAGTTTTTATTATTATTTCTTTAGACTTGGCTTTTTTTGTCATATCAGAAACATTTGAAATAAAAGGTAAAATGGAGATGCTTAAAATGACAAAATCAGCATCATTCAGCAAAGAGACATCGAGGAAAAACAGAATAGCATTTTATATGACCTCTATATCACCTAACAGATAAAGTCATATTCTGGATGTATGACAGCATTTTTAGTAGGAGACCAGTAATATGTATGCTTGCTAATATATTCAGTGCTCAGAGAAAAACATCTGCAGTGACATGATGTTTTTGGCATGTGCTCTTTTGTTTTACGGGAAACGTTTGTATTAACAGATCTCAAGCTTCTTTCCTGTGCTATGCCAGCATTTGCAATTTACTATCTACAAAGTATCATGGGAGGTGTCTGTAATGCTCATATATGAAGCAAATTCCACAAAATTGTTCTTCTTGGAACGGATGTTGCTGATTTTTGGATCACTTGGTAGAATCACTTCTTAGTAACGGCTTGTATATTGTGACATGATGTCTCTTCTAAGAATTTATTTAATCACAATCTGTTTTAGATTTATTTTGCGTGAGATACATTTTAGACACATGATAGATCCAAACCCCAAATTCATATATACCATCCTCCTTAAACTATGACATAACATCAATATTCACAGTTATTGCAATGAATGTACCCATAACCAAATCATTCTGCGTGTACAGATTATGTAATTTCACACTGTCTCTTTGACATCTACAAGACAGTATGAACATACTGGCGAGAAGAAGTGAAAGGAATCACAAAGCCCTCCATCCAAACCAGTATCTAGCACAATAAAGCCTTCTTGGAACAGAAAGTATTCATATGTCTAATTCCAACACATATTCCATCACCATCATACATAAGGCAAATATATCATAATATTATAGAGTCATTTATTCCAAATTGCATACTTTTTCTCAGGCTTTTTGACTTGGCATCTACATACCGATAGTAGGTATCACATATTATCTTATGGCTCAGCAGAATTTGCAGAGCCCTAATTATTACTTATTTCCATTTGGAAAAGCTTTGATAAAAAAAAAAAAAAAAAAAAGAAGAACACTGATAGTCAGACTT
Source organism: Lithobates sylvaticus (assembly GCA_028564925.1). Taxonomy (NCBI): domain Eukaryota; kingdom Metazoa; phylum Chordata; class Amphibia; order Anura; family Ranidae; genus Lithobates; species Lithobates sylvaticus. The sequence continues at coordinate 159,031,976 of CM053027.1, read as the reverse complement.
GAGCTTCCAAACTAGCAACTACAACATTTAGTAGAAACAATGGTGTAGGCTGGGTTTACATCTGTGGCTTGCTTTTAAAAATAACAATACTTATAGCCTAAGCTTAGCTACATAATAATCTTTGGTGCCATTGAATAAACAATAGTGCTCCTACAGGTTAGCCGAGCTTGTTTATTTACAAATGCTGAACTATGTGCTTTTTATTAAAGAGATCATTTTTTTTCGAATCCTTAAACCACTAACAGCACTGAGCAAGTTTTTGTGTTGTACTGTTAATTACCATATGGTTATAGAACTCTAGATTCTGCTACAATGGCAATATGTATATCTATGTAATTGTTGTAAATATTAGTAGTCAAATCTTTTTTTTTTTTGCTTTTGCAGAGATCTACCCATTTCGTAAATGGGCAAAGGAGTATCCTTGCGAATCCTGACATCCATAGTAATTAGCTGTAGATGCCTACAACTCACAGTAGTTCACCAGTGAGAGAAAATAAGAGAGTTATGTAATTTATAGCATCCACAATATCACTGCTACAAGTCGTTTTATTATTGGTGCTACAAAATTATGCTTGCTATAGAGAATGTACAACATCATCCGGTGACTGAAGGTGACAAGCATTTGAAGGGATGTCATGGAATCCAGGGTTTTAAATATTTTTGTATGGCTTGTGCCTGCCAGTGAAATGGTCAAATAAAAGATGGCATCACATTAGTACTAGATTATTGGATTTGTCCGTTGACTATTAGTACCACTGCTGGTTGCTGCCATTTTCCAGATAACTAACTTGACAGAACTGCATTTAGGACAAATGAATGTGTGGCATGCTCGATTTCAGGTACAAGAGCTTCCTAAGAACACTCCTTATATGACGTCAAGCTGTAGATAAAGTAGCAATCAGTTGGTGGGGATCCTGGTGAGGATAGGTGGAACAATTAAGTATGTTTTTTTTATATTTTCAAGGTCTCCCAGATCGTAATTCCAAAAGGCTTTTTAAAACTAATAATGCAAAAACTACCAAAAGCTTACCTTACCTTTAGTCCATCTGTGTTTAACAATACACTGTGTGATCCTGGTGCACATCTGTTTTATTGTATATCTGGCATTGGTACAGTATCTGGCATTGCTACAGTATCTGTTCTTTTTAATTTGTGATTTTCTTCTAAATGTTAAATTGTGATTTGCATTAAGGTTTATTTTGGAAGTTGCAATTTAAACTAAATTTTATCAGTTTACTATATGGTAGTCTGGATGCCATTTTCACAGAGCACTAAAACCATGAATATGTAAAAAAAAGCTTACAATAAATGGAACATATTATAACATATAATAAGTGTCCATCAGCCCTAAATGAAATGTGCTGACCCAAATAGGATAAATTCATGGACGGAGGAGAGCTGAGCTGTCAAATTTTGGGGTATATGATTGCCTATTGAGATCAGGGACTTTTCCTGTTGGAGTAAATTATATCAGACTTTACAAGTCAACTCTTGATTTTGGGGTCTATTTATGAATCTTTTCACCTAAGATTCACACAACTTTCACCAAAGGCTCACATGTTTTTATAATTGGATTCAATTAAAAAATGTGAATCATGTTGGAAAGTTGTGTAAATCTTATGTAATTTAAAAAAAATTCCCTAATGCCGCGTATACACGGTCGTATTTTCCCATGGGAAATGTTCGATGTTCGGAGCTTGTTGTTGGAAATTCCGACCATTTGTAAGCTCCATAGGACAATTTCCATCGGAATTTCCTACAACAAAATCCATTGTTGTAAATTCCGATCGTGTGTACACAATTCCGACGCACAAAGTTCCACGCATGCACGAAATCAAGAAGAAGAGCTGCACTGACTATTGAACTTTCTCAGCTCGTTGTACGTGTTGTACGTCACTGCGTTCTTGATGTTCAGAATTTCCGACAAGATTTGTGTGACCGTGTGTATGCAAGACAAGTTTGAGCCAACATCTGTTGGAAAAAAACATGGATTTTGTCGTCGGAATGTGCAATCGTGTGTATGTGGCATAAGTTAATTTTATTTTATTTTTTATATTTACCTTTTGGCTGAACTCAATGGACATATATATTTCTATTCAAGCCGCTGTTTTATCTTGTTTATGTGTGTATCCACATTTTTTTGCTGCTGCTACCTATGTACACTTCATTTTATGTCACTTTTTAGCCCTAATATTTGCTGTATTGGGGCATTTCAATATTTTTGCATTTACTAGCGCGGTGTTTTGCTACATTTTTTAATATTTCTATTCAACCTGACTAACTGTGTAACCCTTACTCTTGGTACAAAAGTTAGAAAAAAACTAATTTCATTGGATTTTTTTTTTTTTTTTTAAATGAATACATATTTTGAAAAGCATTTTGTATGCCATATATTTATTTAGCATGCACACATAACAATAAAACGTTTATTGTATTGTATGCATTAGTTTTTATAACAGTCCTTTGGAATCGTTTATGCTATTAAAGTTTTTGTCCCATCTGTAACTGGCCACTATGTAGATCTGCCTAATGCCATATAAAAAGTCAAATTTTAAAAGGAAAATGCTATTTTAGTTAGGTAACCACAACAACAAAGCCACCATGTGTTATTGGGTCTGCATGTAATAGTATCCTTATGATTCGGACAAGAAATGGGAATTATAGCATCCCCTCAGATGGGAAACGGTATCGCCACTTCTAAAGATTACAGGAATTTGATTATTAGGTTAACAGTTATAAAGCCCTGGAGACAACAGAATCCCTTCATATGCGGCACAGCACTGTGACCACACACATGCAAAATAGATTAAAAAGCATGAAATGGTTCATAGTACTTTAAGTCATGATAAGTTAAAGAAAATGGACTTAGGCAACAAAAGCCACCAAGTCTGTGCTTAAGTACTACTAAATAACACTGTCATGTTTATTTATAATGTGTGTATATATTTTAATTTAAACAAAATCCTGACATTTAATAGATTGTAAGCTCCCAATTGTAGTGTTTTCACATAATTTCATGTTCTGCACTGCATGTCACCTTGACTTTATGCCAACCTTTTCGACATACAGTTTTGTAAAATATGCTGATGATTTATAGAAAAAAAAAAAGAAGAACAATAAATGCAAGGTCAAAACATTTTTCAAGTACATTTATATCTCTATTTTTTTCTTTTACTGCTCGCTGGCGTCACAACACCCCAAGCCGCCGAAATTAAAGCTGAACACCAGGCAAACAGGTAAATATGCAGATACAATGCACATATTAGAGCTATTTACTTCCCAAAAGATTTATATTTCTGTCCATTCATTCATAAGATTTACAAAGCCCTGTCACACAGCAAAGCCAGTCTGGAGACCTGATTTTTCTGTATTGCAGTTAAAATGTTTCTATAGCAAAACCTTGTTTTACTTTTATATAGAGGAGGGAAGGTTTAGAACTCCTCTAATGTTTTAATGGTATCTTTGGCTCTTTTACTTTATGCCACTTTCTGCTCTGGGGACAGCATTTTACCAGGCAGGAAGTGAGGAAAAAGCTGCAACAGGGATAAAGACAGCCATAAAAATCTGACAGAGGTTCTAGCACTCCCCTACTTAAAGCTGAACTTCAGGAAAAAAAGCAAAGGTTCCGGATTATGATGGGTAAGTCTAACAAAGCTTGACAAAGGAGTGCGCATGCTTGGGAACAGCATAGCACATGCTCCGAATCCTGGGCTCGCTAGTGTCACAACACCCCAAGCCGCCGAACCGTGCTGCGCTCTATGCTGCTGTCCACCAAGATGGAGTGACACTAATGCTGGCTTCCTCCTCATCTCCTGGGCTTGCACAGTGACCCATCTGTCGGGGCTTGCACAGTGACCCATCTGTCGGTGGATGCAGACTTTTCCTTCATTCTGGCGTCACGGACCAGTTAACCAGATGTTATGATGAGCTTGTTTTTACCTTGCGAGTAGCCCTGTTTGTGGGTTTTTTAAAGTTTACCTGGTCTATTATACTTAGAGTTGCTACTCCTTTTCTCCCTTTATCAATTCTGATAAAGGTGTCACCTTATAGACTTACTGTATCTCTTTAATTTACTATATACATTTTTACTGTTGGGAAAACATCTATTGCTATATTTCTGGACCTTCTGGGCTCAGTTCTTGTAGCTGCAGAGTTGTATGCAGCTGCTGTGCCTACCCCTCCCCTTTCCCTGCCCAATCACAGAATGCTTTGTATAATGTGAACTCAAAATGCAGACCTTTTGTGAATGGAGAGTATAGGGGATGAGTGGGCAGAGTGGCTGCTGGGTGAGAAAGAAGCATCTATCTTGTTGGAGTGCCTAGAGTATAGCGATAGCTGCACTCCCAGCGCTCAGTAAAAAAGTCAATTTTTAATTTAAAAGACCATGAGGCAACATACAGTGCCTTGAAAAAGTATTCAGAACCCTTGAAAATGTTCCACATTTTGGCAAGTTTCAACCAAAAATGTAAATGTATTTTAATGGGATTTTATGTGATAGACCAACACAAAGTGGCACATAATTGTGAAGTAGAAGGAAAATGATAAATCGATTTCATCATTTTTTGCAAAAAAATATCTGAAAAGTGTGGAGTCCATTTGTATTCAGCCCCCTTTACTCTGACACCCCTAACTTAAATCTAGTTGAACCAATTGCCTTTAGAAGTGGCCTAATTAGAAAATAGAGTCCACCTGTGTGTAATTTAATCTAAGTATAAATACAGCTGTTCTGTGAAGCCCTCAGAGGTTTGTTATATAACTTTAGTGGACATGCAGCATCACGAAGGCCAAGGAACACACCAGACAGGTCAGGGACAATGTTGTGGAGAAGTTAAAAACAGGGCTAGGTTATAAAAAAAATATCCCAAGCTTTGAACATCTCACAGAGCACTGTTTAATCCATCATCTGAAAATAGAAATAGTATTGACCAACTGCAAACCTACCAAGACATGGCCGCCCACCTAAACTGAGAGGCCGGGCAAAGAGAGCATTAATCAGAGAAGCAGCCCATGGTAACTCTGGAGGAGCTACAGATATCCACAGCTTAGGTGGGAGAATCTGTCCACAGGACAACTATTAGTCGTGCACTCCACAAATCTGGCCTTTATGGAAGAGTGACAAGAAGAAAGCCGTTGTTGAATGAAAGCCATAAGAAGTCCTGTTTGCAGTTAGAAAGAAGCCATGTGGGGGACACAGCAAACATGTGGAAGAAGGTCCTTTGGTCAGATGAGACCAAATTTAACTTTTTGGCCTAAAAGCAAAACGCTATTTATAGTGGAAAACCAACTGTGCACATCACCCTGAACATACCACCCCCACCGTGAAGCATGGAGGTGGCAGTATCATGTTGTGGGGAAGATTTTCTTCAGCAGGGACTGGGAAGCTGGTCAGAGTTGATGGAAAGATGAATGGAGCCAAATACAGGGCAGTCGTAGAAGAAAACCTGTTAAGCCTCGTACACACGATCGCATTTTCCCGACAGGAATTGTGTGATGACAGGCTATTGGCAGAAAATCTGACCGTTTGCACGCTCCATCAAACGAGCATGTGTACACAAGTCCATCGGACAAAATTCCAAAGTACAAACATGCATGCTCAGAAGCAAGGACGAGCTGGAAGTGGTCGGTCTTGTAAACTATCGTTCGTAATTGAGAATTAACATTCGTGGCGCAGCAAATTATGAAATCTCGAAATGCAGCGCATATTCTCTTATTCTTTAATGGGATAATAATGAAGCTGCTTTGCTGGTGATACTGATGGAGTTACGGCAAACAAATTTTCAAAGTCTTTTTTTCTAGTGATATCAAGATTAATATTATATGATTTTTTTTTTGATGCAAGTTACAACAACACCATCTTCCCGTAGGATCAAAGATACAACTATGTTGGTGTCCCATGTTAATTTTACATTGTATTTTTTAAAATGTAACTGCCTAATCCCAAACTGTCATTTAAAGTAAAACACGTAGCCAAGTATTATTCTCCACAATTTTTTTTATTGTGCATTAAAAAAGAAAACAAATAAAGTTGGACATTCTATCTGCCAATAGAACTTAACCAAAAATTGCATTCTATGCATCCAAAAATATAGAAAATTTAACTAATCAAATCATTGTTATTCAACCAAAAAATAAAATAAAAGCCTCATGCATGTGTCCTGCTTCTTAATATTTGGTGTCAACAATGTCAAGAGTTGGTGAAAGCAGGGGTCCGTCATCTAGAAATAATTCCGAAAATCATCTGGATTATTCTCCTGGAGCTCCCGCAGCAAAGGCATATGACATGTCACGATCAATAAAGCAACCAATTTTTGGTACAAGAAGTCATCCTCCTCCTTTTCCTTGACTGGACTTGGGTCAAAAAAATAACTCCAAGGCCAATAATAAATAACACGTTATCTCCTCTGATTCCGCAACATGGCTGGTTGACAAACTGAAAAGTGTGAACTGAAAAGTGCGAAATGAAAAGTGCAAAAGGAAAAGCGCGAATCAACATTCACCAAACTTCTACTAACACAAAATTAGTAGAAGTAGCACAAAGGGTGGCGCCTGACAACTGAACTTCCTCTTTTTTGGCTCGTAGAACATCTAATATGTCACTACGTTCGTGTTTGTTGGCCGACAATTGTGTATCGTTTGTATGCAAGACAAAATCCAGGCACATGCCTTCGGACAAAAGTCTGAGGTTTTGTCTGTGGAAAATATGATCATGTGTACGAGGCTTTAGAGTCTGCAAAAGACTTGAGACTGGGGTGGAGGTTCACCTTCCAGCAGGACAACGACCCTAAACATACAGCCAGAGCTACAATGGAATGGTTTAGATAAAAGCATATTCATGTGTTAGAATGGCCCAGTCAAAGTCCAGAACTAAATCCAATTGAGAATCTGTGGCAATACTTGAAAATTGCTGTTCACAGATGCTCTCCATCTTGAGATATTTTGTAAAGGAAAATGGGCAAAAATGTCTCTCTCTAGATGTCCAAAAAGACTTGCAGCTGTAATTGCAGCGAAAGGAGGTTCTACAAAGTATTGACTCAGGGGGGCTGAATACAAACATACGCCACACTTTTCAGATATTTATTTGTAAAAAAAATTGAAAACCATTTATCATTTTCCTTCCACTTCACAATTATGTGCCACTTTTTGTTGGTTTATCACATACAATCCCAATAAATACATTTACATTTTTGATTGTAACATGACAAAATGTGGAAAATTTCCAGGGGTATGAATACACTTTCAAGGCACTGTACACCTCGTTGGACTTACCCATAGTAAAGAAGAAATAAAAAATAAGTGCAGTGCTATCTGCAAAAAAATCACAAATGAAATTGTGTCAAAAATATAACAGTGCTTATATTCAGTGGCATATTGTCTATCTTCAATAAATCCAATGCACCCAACAATGTCCAATCTGGTGTTAAACAAATTCAAAACCAAAGCAGAACAGTTTATAAATGATCTCAATGTGTTTCAATGTGTTTGTGCTTCAAAACTCTAATGCCCCGTACACATGGTCGGACATTCCGACCACAAAATCCATCGGATTTTGTCCGAAACTTGTTTTGCACACACACGGTCGGACAAAGTTGTCGGAAAATCCGATCGTTCCGAATGAGGTGACGTATAAAACGTACGACAGGACTACGTAGAGGCGAGTAGCCAATAGCTTTCATCTCCAAATTTCTTCTGAGTATGCGTGGCACTTTGTGCGTCGGAATTCTCTACACACGATCGGAAAAAGTCTGATCGAATTTTGTTGTCGAAAAATTTTTGATCCTGCTCTCAAATTTTTTCTGTTGGAAATTCCGACAGAAAAAGCCCGCTAGAACCCACACACATGATCGGATCTTCCGACAACATAATCCGATCGGACTTTTTCCATCGGAATATCCGACCGTGTGTACGGGGCATATGTGTTGTGTTCCCTTGCACCCGGTGACACTCCAGCCTGCTCAATTTAAATCCAGACCTCTTACCTGAAGGGGGTCTGAAATCACTTGTATACACTAAAACATTCTGGCACAATGCATCCAAGCTAGGCAGGACTCCATAGGGTTAACATTCAATCGATCTCTTGAGTCATAATAGCTCAGAAAAACAAACACACTTGCATAATGCTCCCTGTATAGCTTTTATTGATTGTACTCAATGCCGAATAAACACTCACATTAATAAGTATGTTAAGGCTCAAAACATCTCCATTTCCAACTAGCTTTACAGATGTTTAGCCCACCAGTGGATCACTCCACATGTACCGCTCTGCAGGGATCGGCAACTCAACTAAGTGCTGTGCTGTCTATGTACTTAGCCACACATTTAGTCAGAGGATCCGAAGCGATCAGAGATGGGAAGCTTACTCCTATGTCAGTTTGTTGGTGTGATCCGGCAGGGCTACACACACATATATACAATATAGATAGATAGATAGATAGATAGATATCTCTATCTATATAGATAAATATCTCTATCTATATAGATAAATATCTATATAGATAGATAGATACTGTATATATATATATATATATATATATATATATATATATATATATATATATACTGCATACATACACATATTGTGGTATTGGGTGATTATACTTATGTGGTAGATGTTTTTTTCAATGAGTTATACCAGTTCAAACTGTATTTTAGGGCATAACAGCCACTTTTAATAATAAAACAAAAGGATAGGTTCACATAGACATCAGTTGCCCATGCAGGGGTTTCCACCATTAATCTCAACAGTCAGCTGAAAATGACAAGCCACCTGGTTTCCTTGTCAGCAGCACCACTAATCTTCTTACCAGTCCTTTTGACTGTATTGTCTAGCTCTTCTAGATCACCTGGCTCCCTTAGCCTTTAAGCGTAGCACCCTTCTGCATGGCCCACTACTGGTGTCTGGATAGGGGTTCTCCTGACACCCCAATAGGAGCACACCTGACACATGGAACGAGACTTCCTGCCTTATGGCTGCTGGCTGGGGCCCCTCTGACCCTTAGGTGAGACCTCCTGTCTCCAAACTGGGAGCCCTGAGCTATCCTCAGAATTATTTATATGAAAACCTTGCAAACCTGTGTACTCACATAGGCTCCAGGCATCTGTAATCAGGACACTGGTGCTGGTTTATACTGGCCTGGCATCCTTGAAATCAAGGACACTGGCTCTATTAATACTGGCACTGGTATGGCAGTGATCAGAACACTGGTGTATAGTGGTCTGGCATCACTGCAATCAGGGACACTGGCTCTGTTGATATTAGTGGGGTGGTGATCAAAACAGTGGTGCTAGTGCAGAGGTGTCTGCATCACTGCAATCAGGGACGCTGGTACTGTTGATATTAGTGTGGTGGTGATCAGGACACTGGTGCTAGTGCAAAGGGGTGATCAGGGACATGGTAAGTTGGCTTAACTATGTTTTGTGTGTGATAAACTGTGTAGACAAGCTGATAACACTCACAGAACCAATAACGTATCTCTCTCCTCTCACAGACAATATCTATGTGAGGAGGAAGAGATTTTGAGATGCTGTGATTGGACACAACAATGACATGGTACAGGAACATTACCTGTACCTGGTAATGTGATCCCCTGTGTTCCCCGGATCACCAGGCTTGCAAGTGCATGCTCTAGGAGCCACGCATGAGCTGCCGAATGTTGAGGATGTATAGGTATGTCCACCCACTTTGGCGAAGCTCCTGTCTGGCTGTCTATATACATGGGCCGGACATCAATAGGTTAAAATTATTATAAAGCATTATTGAATTAAAATATATAAATACACATTATTGTAAAGATCCCTATAAGGAAGTAAAAACATAAGTATAGTCTTCTGGTTGTACTGAACAAAATTGTCTGCTGTGTACACAAAATGACTTTGAGATCTTATTAGCTTTGTCAGATAAGCCAGATCCCAACTATTATCTATCTGGCATTTTCTTGCTATGAACTTAAGAATATTGTTTCACTGTGTCCCCAGGAGCACATGAAGGCTTCATTATAACAGTATATTGTGTATAGTCTCCACAATCAGAAAAAAAGAAGAAAGAATGCTGTTTATTATTTTTACTGAACTGTTATTACATAAAACTCCACCATTTTCTTCATCGTTTATTTTTATTTATTTAAAGTTATTATTTATATATCTTATCTCTATTCTTCAAATTCTAGATTACAATCAACTCTTTTTTCTGCAAATAAACTTTACTTTTTAGTTAAATAAACAAAGTAAAGTAAAAGTTACTAAGTAAGTTGCTGGGCAATATAAATGTTATAGAGTTTTTTTTCCCCAATGTTTTGCTAAAAAGTAAAACATTCCAATGTGATTAAAATAATGACCAACATAAAAATGCTCACACAGAATAGTTACTCTTTCTATACAATCAGCAACAGAAATCAAAGAAGACATCAAATTAACCTCTTTAAAGGGCAAACGTACTGCAGCAATCTTCGTAGGTAACCTCACAACCTGAACCTTTAAAGCTGACACTTTTATGTGTTTAAGGACTTCATCCCCTTCCTTACTTTAATAAGGTGTGCAAAAGTATATAGAACAGAATAATCTAATAGCATTATATCCACATGCATTTATATAATACAGGTCAAGTATAATAAACTCCTTAAGTTTAAAAATTCAGATGCGGCTTGGCATTTGCAACAGTTTTTTTTATTCCTTTTACTCTCCCCTGCACTGCTCATTTTGTGTAGTGGCATATAAATAAGCAGCAATCCTTGCCCTATTCCTCTCTTCCTTAGCAGTTGGCACTCTGCTCAACTCTTCGGTGCTTCCAAGATGTACATATGTGCTCCTACATTGCACAGGTTGACATCAGAGTGATGCAAAGTGGCACTGCTTTAGGTTACTAGTCTTGCAGAGAGGAAAAAGCCTGTGGGAGTTAGAAATAAGATAAGTATCCCTGCTTATTCCTATCCCCAAAAACTAAAGAGTATTTAAGCCTTGCAATGAGTTGGAGGAGCTACTGTAAAGTTACATTTTTACACTTATGCTGCGTACACACGACCGTTTTTTCTGTCAGAATAAACTCTGACGGTTTTTCCGACGGAGTTCCAATGGAGTTTCGCTGAAACGGTCTTGCCTACACACAATCACACCAAAGTCTGACCGTCTAGAACGCGGTGACATACAACATGTACGACGGGACTAGAAAAAGGAAGTTCAATAGCCAGTAGCCAATAGCTGCCGTCTCGTATTGCTTACGACTAGAGTTGAGCGGACACCTGGATGTTCGGGTTCGGCAGGTTCGGCCGACCTTCAGAAAAAAGTTCGGGTTCGGGACCGAACTTGACCCCGAACACCGAACCCCATTGAAGTCAATGGGGACCCGAACGGCTATAATAAAGTGTCGGCTCCCGTCCCCCTTAATACAGAGAACAGTCATTGAAGTCATTTATTTTTAAAAAGTTAGTCATAAAAAGTGTTTGGGGACCTGGATCCTGCCCCAGGGGACATGTATCAATGCAAAAAAAACTTTTAAAAACGGCCGTTTTTTCGGGAGCAGTGATTTTAATAATGATTAAATTGAAACAATAAAAGTGTAATATTCCTTTAAATTTCGTACCTGGGGGGTGTCTATAGTATGCATGTAAAGGGGCGCATGTTTCCCGTGTTTAGAACTGTCTCTGCAAAAAGTGTAATTTTTTGCAGAAAAGAAAGCTATTTAAAATCACTCGCGGCTAATGTTAATTGTCGGCTCCCGTAATACAGAGAACAGTCATTCATTCAAAGTCATTCATAAAAAAAAAGTCATTGATAAAAAAAAAAAAAAAAAAGCATAGGGGTCCCCCCAAATTCAATAACCAGGCCCTTCAGGTCTGGGATGGATATTAAGGGGGATCCCAGCCAAAAAAAAAAATGGCATAGGGTCCCCCTCAAAATCCATACCAGACCCTTGAGGTCTGGGATGGATTTTAAGGGGAAACCCAGCCAAAAAAAATGGCGTGGGGTCCCCCTCAAAATCCATACCAGACCCTTATCCGAGCACGCAACCTGGCAGGCCGCAGGAAAAGAGGGGGGGACGAGAGCGCCCCCCCCTCCCGCCTGAACCGTACCAGGCCACATGCCCTCAACATTGGGAGGAGGCTTTGGGGGTCTAAGACCCCTATGGCTTTCCCCACGTCACGGGGAAAGCCATAGGGAAGTCCCCATGACGTTCCCATGCGTCAGAGGGGGGCGGGGTTACCAGGTGGCCCCGCCCTCCGTTATAAAAGAACTGTCAGCTCAAGCGAAGCCTCACACACTGGGAGCCTCCCATTGCGAGGAGTGGCCCAAGAAGAGACCGACGCCCAGGAAGAAGATACCGGAGACCGACGCCGTGGAAGAAGATACCGAAGAGAAGCCTCACCCAGCGGGAGCCTCCCATTGCGCGGAGCGGCCCAGAAGAGACACCGATGCTGGACGAGAAGGCCAAGAAGAAGCGGATCGGAGGAAGAAGAAGATGGAAGAAGAAGATGCCGGAAGGAGAAGATGAAGAAAGGAAGACCAGAAGAAAGAAGATTTTAATAAAGGAATTGTCAAAGACCGTCTCCTGTCATTTTTAACATTTTTGACACTTTTTTGGTGAAATGGTAGGGGTACTTTTGTACCCCCTTACCATTTCACACAGGGGGGGGCGGGATCTGGGGGTCCCCTTGTTAAAGGGGGCTTCCAGATTCCGATGAGCCCCCCGCCCGCAGACCCCCACAACCACCGGGCACGGTTGTGGGGACGAGGCCCTTGTCCTCATCATCATGGGGACAAGAGGCTTTGGGGGTCTTAGACCCCCAAAGCCTCCTTCCAATGTTGAGGGCATGTGGCCTGGTACGGTTCAGGTGGGAGGGGGGCCGCTCTCGTCCCCCCCTCTTTTCCTGCGGCCTGCCAGGTTGCGTGCTCGGATAAGGGTCTGGTATGGATTTTGAGGGGGACCTCACGCCATTTTTTTTGGCTGGGTTTCCCTTTAAAATCCATCCCAGACCTCAAGGGTCTGGTATGGATTTTGAGGGAGACCCTACGCCATTTTTTTTTTGGCTGGGATCCCCCTTAATATCCATCCCAGACCTGGAGGGCCTGGTTATTGAATTTGGGGGGACCCCTACGCTTTTTTTTTTTTGTTTTTTTTATTTTTTATCAATGACTTTTTTTTTATGAATGACTTTTCAATGAATGACTGTTCTCTGTATTACGGGAGCCGACAATTAACATTAGCCGCGAGTGATTTTAAATAGCTTTCTTTTCTGCAAAAATTACACTTTTTGCAGAGACAGCTCTAAACATGCATACTATAGACACCCCCCCCAGGTACGAAATTTAAAGGAATATTACACTTTTATTGTTTCAATTTCATCATTATTAAAATCACTCCTCCCGAAAAAACGGCCGTTTTTAAAAGTTTTTTTTGCATTGATACATGTCCCCTGGGGCAGGACCCAGGTCCCCAAACACTTTTTATGACTAACTTATTAAAAATAAATGACTTCAATGACTGTTCTCTGTATTAAAAGCACTCGCGGCTATATGAATATCAATTCATATAGCCGCGAGTGCTTTTAAAAGACATTTTAAAAGCAACATTAAATCCCCGAACACCGGACCCGAACCCGAACATACAGTCAATTGTTCGGGTTCGGGTCCGGGACCCGAACACCCTAAAGTCCGGTACGGACCCGAACTTTACAGTTCGGGTTCGCTCAACCCTACTTACGACCATACGTAGTTTTTGGTCCAGCATACAGACGAGTGGTTTTCCCGATAGGAGTTGATTCGGTCAGAAATATTTAGAACATGTTCTATTTCTCGGTCCGTCAGAATTTTCAAAAAAAAAAGTCAGATGAGGCACACACATGATCGGAATATCTGATAAAAAGATTCCATCTGATTTTTTCTGCCGGAAAGTCCGACTGTGTGTACGCGGCATAAGTTGGAGTTCAGCTTTAATTCAGATACAGCCAGACATCTAGCATTTTCATGAGGAGTCCAGCAACAGCAGCCCCTGTACTGACAGAAAACTACAGTTGATTTAAATTAAAGAATGGCAGTAGTGCATGCATATACTTAAAGTGTATGTTACCCCAACATTTCATATTTCTGATATGTGTCTGTCGTACCATGTACTGTATTAAAAAATATTATAATTTCTTTGCATTGCTTTCATTGGGTAATATACCTGGTGACCCTGCCAGTCCCTCTGCTTTCTACTGACCGTGGTAGGCATAAAAGCACATACATCCCAGTGTGGTCAGTTTTCTTCATTACATTCTACTAATCTAGTAGTCCGACTTGTGCTGGCACTTTGGAGATCAGTGTACTGCTGTTCTCTAAGAGGAACAGCAGATGACACCAACTAACTGCAGTATATAACAACTTTTAGTAAAAAAAAAAATCACAAATGGCAACTCACATGATGAGTAGTAAAAAAGGCATATAATCCGCCCTTGGCTTGAGAAAGGAGCAGTCACTCTCCAAAATGTGTAGCCATGCCCCCAGATTGTGGCCTTCACAGGTGTGACATCACTTCTCGTCTGGTGCAGCCCACCATGGTGGTTCCAGCATTTCCAGTTTTAGTTTCTGGTGTTCTGTACAGCAGCTGACAACAACTGCGCTTGGTCTCCCTGGAAGCACACCGCAAGGTTCATTACATTATTCCACATTTGGATGGATTATAGGCTTTATTTACTATTAGAGTTGAGCGGATACCTGGATGTTCGGGTTCGAGGGGTTTGGCCGAACTTTGCAAAAAAGATCGAGTTCGGGACCGAACTTGACCCCAAACTCAATGGGGACCCGAACGGCTATAATGAATTGTCGGCCCGAGACAATTCATTAGCTTTTTTTCCTGCAGAAATTACACTTTCTGCAGGGACAGTTCTAAGCACGGGAAACATGCGCCCCTTTACAGGCATACTATACACACCCCCCAGGTATGACATTTAAAGGAATATTACACTTTTATTGTTTCACTTTAAGCATTATTAAAATCACTGCTCCCGAAAAAACATTTTTTTGCATTGATACATGTCCCCTGGGGCAGGACCCGGGTCCCCAAACACTTTTTATGACAATAACTTTTTAAAAATCAATGACTTTCAATGACTGTTCTCTGTATTATGGGGAGCCGACAATTCATTATAGCCGAGAGTGCTTTTAAAATACTTTTTTTCCTGCAGAAATGACACTTTGTGATAAACTGACAATAACTTTTTAAAAAGTTTCATTACATTGCCGAACACCGAACTCTAACCCGAACATACAGTACATTGTTCGGGTTCGGGCCCGGAACCCAAAAACCCAAAAGTCCGGTACAAACCCGAACTTTACAGTTCGGGTTTGCTCAACCCTATTTACCATACATATGAGTTGTCATTTGTGATTTTTTTTAAATAAAAGTTTTTCAAGTTTGCAAATATCACTTTGCTCATTATTATAAAATCCAATACAGAATAAAATATTTAGATTGCTAATTTTAGTGCGTGAATTGAAGAAGGGCATTATCTTTGTTGACTTTTTGTTTAAACATCAGTTTTGACCTTTACAAATACTTTCAGTGGTGTGTTTTTTCAAAGCTCCACATTAGATATAAAAGATAAAAAGGAATGTAGCCCTGTAATAATTAATATAGCTTTAATTATCTCTTTAATTATAATTTAAAATACAAGTAAGTACTTGAATTTGAACTACTAAAAATGGCTATGCTATGTGCAGGGCTGGTGCAAGGATTTTTGCCACCCTAGGCGAAACCTAATTTGCCCTGCCCATGTATACTCCGCTTTTTAATGAAGCGCTCATCAGATGCAGCCCCAAGAGCACTCATCAAATGCAGCCCCAAGAGCGCCCATCAAATGCAGTCTCACAAGCACCCATCCATGCAGCCTCACCAGGGCCATCAAATGTAGCCTTACCAGCGCCCATCAATGCAGCCTACCAGTGCCCATCAATGAAGGTTTGCTTGCTTCCATTCATTCGGGAGTCGGGACACAGACACAGTCCTCCGCCGATGCGCCTCTGACACTAAGTGTGCACGGAGCAGCGGCTGCCTGTTGATGCTGAGACTTAGTTGCTTGCTGCCGGAAGAAGAGAGTAATAACACCAGTGGCCAGGCACCCTAGGCAGCAGGGCGCCCTAGGCGGATGCCTAGTTTGCCTAGTGGTAGTCCCGGCCCTGGCTATGTGTCAGAGTTATGTTTATTTCAGAATTGCTTGGACAGAAGTACAGTAAAACTCTTTTGGCAGGCAAGACAACTCCATTATATATTTGAAATTATCTTTACCAGTTTTTCTGGAGTCCAGCTTTAATGATGCACAGCCATTGCACAGGACTCATTTAAGTTGATATACTAAAACTGGAGAGTGCAAAATCTGGTGCAGCTTTGAATAAAAACCAGCTTCCAGTTTTTTTTTTTTTGTCAAAGCTTAATTGAACAAGCTGAAGTTAGAAGCTGATTGGCTACCATGCACAGCTGCACCAGATTGTACACCCTCCAGTTTTAGTAAATGAACCACATTTTGTTTATGATACATTTGAGACCTGTAATCTATATGCTTTCTCTGCTGTCTGTTGTATCAAATCAAACCATATTGACTGGTGCATATTCAAAGACAAGGTTGTTTTCCCACAGTTCTCTGAATGGTTTGCAAACTTACTTCTTAAAAGAGTGTTCATATATAATGTATAATCATAAATATTCCATTATTTCCCAGCAGAAAACTAATAATAAAGAGCAGCAGAATAATGACATTTAAAATGTCCCTGTAAACTATTCTTTAAAATGTGCAACTTTCTCCATCTTTGCCTTTTGTTAGTAAATGTTGCAGAGCTGAAGCTCATTCTAACCAAGGCACACTTACATAATCTTATAGCGCAGAGAAGATTTGTCCCACTTCCTCTCTGCGCTATTTGATTTTAAGCTAGCCTGTCCCTTTTGTTACCTGATATGACTGGAGATATTTTCCTCCCAGTAAGATTAATATAAGCCAGAATTAACCTTAGCCCCTGTTCACATAGGGCCGATTTGACATGCGATTTGACATGTCAAATCACATTCCAAATCAGAGCCTATTGCCGGCAACGGCACCATCCGAAACGATGTGACCCAGACTTTGCAGTGCCACCCCAATTCCCAAAAGTAGTTCCTGCACTACTTTTGGCGACTTCGGGGGCAATTTCAATAGTCATCTGTTCATGAACCCGCAAACATGTCTTTCAAATCGTCCCCCAGAGCTCGCACTGAAATGCGGGTTTGAAATCGTGCGAGGCACGATTACAAACCCGCCCTCAGTGTGAACGAGAGCTTATCAAGAACAATGTTGATTTTTTTTCCCCAAGGACAAGGCCCCTTTCAAACTGAGGTGGTTTTCAGGTGTTTTAGCGAGAGAAATAGCACCTGTAAAGGGACTAAAAACCACCTCACATTCATTTCGGTGTGACATTTCACACTGGGGCGGTGCGCTTGTGGGACGTTAGCAAAAGTCCTGCAAGCAGCATCTTTGGGGCAGTTTGAGAGTGCTGTATACACCGCTCACAAAACGCCCTGCCCATTGAAATGAATGGCCGGCCTGAAAATCGGTTCGGAAGCGCCACAATGCGGGTGCTTTTAACCCGTTCTTCGGCCACTAGCGGGGGTTAAAAGCACCCCGCTAGCGACCAAAAAGCACCACTTATACAGCTGCTAATACGAGCAGAGCTTTAGTGCTACCGCGGCCCCAGTGTGAAAGGGTCACACTGTATATCAAAAGAATTTGTTAGAATGATCAGCTTAGCTAAACAAATTGCATATATAAATATTTGATGCAGCTTGCATCACTTTCAAAATCATTAGATCAGATGAATAAGACCTTTTTGTAGGTGTACTACAACTTATGCCCATGCAAGGCCTGTGTTTGCCCACATGGGTATTCACAGATGTTCACTGAATCCCTGTGCAGTCTTATTCATATCAATTGGGGCACAGCAACTGCATGGATACAGCTGCTGCTCCCAATTTGACATCCATGTGGGTGCACAGCCCTGAATGCAGACAGCGTGCATTTGAGGACATGCACCCGCACCTGCATAGCCGTCAAATTGGGTGCAGCAGCTGTTTTCATGCAGCTGCTGCATCCCAATTGATGTGAAGGGGACTGCCTGCACAGGGATGTGTGAAACACCTGTGTATCCCTGTGTGGGCAAGCATAGGCATTGCACAGGTGTGTTCTCCAGTACACCCATATGAACTAGGCCTAACACCCCTTTCACACTGGGGCGGTGCAGCCGTTAGCAGTAATGCGCCGCTAGTTTTAGCGCTGCTTTACCGCTGTTATAGAGGCACGCTTTTAACCCCCCAGAAGGGGTTATGAAAGGGTTTGAAAGTGCTTTTAAGGCGCTATGAAAGCAGCGCCCATTCAGTTCAAAGGGCAGGGGCAGTGGAGGAGCGGTGTATACATCGCTCTCCCACCGCCCCAAAGATGATGCTTGCAGGACTTTTTTTATCCGTCCCGCAAGCGGGGCTGCAGAAGAGGCAGTTTACAGGCACTTTAGAGGTGCTATTTTTAGTGCAAAAACGCCTGTAAAGCGCCTCGTGTGAAATGGGTCTAACAGTTGGATAGCTAGGAGTCTGTGATTTTTTTTTCTTCAATTCAAAGGAGACAGTTCACACTCACCTGGTTAAGTGCCAGCTCCTCAGATCTTATGGCCTCTGGCAGAATCTTCTCATCTGACACTTCTTGGAGTGTTGGATGCCTGTGTTCCGCACGACATGCTGTAGTTCAATCAGAATCCCCCCCCCCCCCCTCAATATCACTACTGTGTCCTGTAATGGTGAAAGGGTTGGCAGGTAAAACCACAGCACACAGCAATAAATCAGGAGTCCGGCACACCCAGAAGTGTGCCAACTCATAGGTTTTCAAAGGGGAAAGATGTGTTTATTTTATTGACAGGATCACTTTAACCTCCCTGGCGGTATGATTATGTCAAATTCTTGTGTCTCAAAGCGGTACATTGTTTCCCACAGAAATTTGACATTTTAAATTGTGGGCCTGTTATATAACTCACTTAAATCTGTCCAAACAAGAGTCTAGTAGACATCCCGGGTATGATAAAGTTTGAAACACAAAATCATAAATTATAATATAATAAATAACTATAAATAGTTATAACAAAAAATAATATAATAATAATAACATTTATTTAATAATGTAATCACATCAAAAACACTGAAATTTGCTCAGATACAGAATTGTCGCTGTCGTTACTTTCAGTGTTTGATGATGAATTTCACTTTTAATCACTATAGCTCAATTCTGCAAGTCTTCTAATTTACAATCACTGTTTTCTAGCTGGTCTAAAACCACTTTTGACATAAAGGGACACTTTTTGGATGCCATGGACATTCTCAAGTTTCTAGGCAGAAAGAACAGTATATATAATATAAAAGTGCATGCAGGGCACGGGAGAAAGCCCTAGGGACAAAAGGGATGTGAAATGATTTGATACAGTAATGTAATCTGTAAGATTACAGTGTACTTACTGTATGTATTACGTTTTTTTTACTTTTGGTGCCGGGGTCCATCCCCATGCGCCGCATCGCTCGAACGGAGTCCCGACACAGTGATAGATCGGACATAGCGGGAGGACATAGCAGGATCCTGGGGATAAGGTAAGTAACTTTCCCAGGATACTGCGATGCAATCCCGAGTGTGGCTTGGGGTTACCATTTTTGGTAATGAAAATTCACCCCGAGCCACACTCAGGAATACCGCCAGGGAGGTTAACCCCTTCTTGATGAAGTTTACCTTCCTAACGCCTGCACACAATATTGCAAAGTTAACATTTGTTAGTAAAACTACACATATCATCACAAGTACTTAGCGTATCTAGGAGGACTATTCCTTGTGCTTTGCAGGGCAAATTGGGCTTTCATTTCGTGGTGAATGACAATTAATATTTCCTGACTTTTTTTTAATTATCAAAGAAAAACTGGTGTAAAACATATTTTTTTTTTACATTTAAAAATTAAATCTCCTTTATATTTCTTGCTATTACCAAAAACTACCACCAAAGAACCACCCAAAATAAATGTTCCCGCTCCTGACAATTGCACCAATGCCATATACAGTACTGTATGTGTATGTTTATTGTTGTTTTGTACCTGTAGTAGGGCCCAAAAACAAAGGTGCACATTTTGAACCTGACCTTTGAACCTGACCTTGACATTTGACCCTAACCCTAACCTAAATCAAATCCTGATCTAGATATATATTTTTTTTTTTACAAACACTTTTGTTTGTTTACATTTTTCTCCTTTCCGAGGAGAGAAAGATACAATGTATCTTTTTCTTCATTTAAGAGGAGAAATCAATACAGAGGTAGGCTGTAAAAGTAACTGATCTCTGTGATAGTCAATCAGGGGCTATAACAGCAATCAGGTAATCTGTATATTCTGATAGCGGTGGATGCAGCTGTCAGAATACAATGTCTCGGCAGAGGAAAAGGAGGGGTCCTCCATCTACCTTGTTTGCATGGATGGAGGAATCTGTCCTGGTGGCCCTATGCAAAAAAAAAAAAAACTAACAGTATTAACTGTGAGACAAATTAGGTATGCTTATATGTATACCTGCATACTTTTTACAGCACAGCTTCCATGCAGTCCCCTTGTTGAACACACACCACTGCTTATAACAGAAAAATACTAATTATGCCTCAAGGTGAGTGGAAACGGTCAGTGCTTATACCCCTGTATACTGCTAGACAGACCTATAACTGCCAAATGCATACCTTATAAAATGCCACAACCTAGGCAGGTGGCAGGTAAACCCCATCCGTGACTAATTTTTGGACTGACTGTTTGTCACAATATACAATGATATACTGTATACTGTAAATGCATATATATCACTCTGTACCAGAGGTAACCGCATCGTGTTGTTTTAAAGCTTTATGTGAAATTCAGTTATGCCTGTGCGTCTTTTATTTATATTTAGCAACTGAAGGTCAGATCACATCACAGAAAATTAAACCGTTTGCTTGTAAGCAAATATAAGTTCATTTTACAGTAAGGACAGATTTTATTTTAGGCAATATTAGTCATCAGGCAGTTGCAATGTCCACAGAAACATGTTTGACATTTTAGAATCTCCCAAAGCAAATTCACAAAGGGTAGGTTAATTCTGGGTATTAAATCTGCTCTTTGGCGGTCTCCTTCAAGCTCTACAACCTTTTACTGACTGTCACTTGCTTTATCTTTATTTGTTTCTCCTAATAGTTCAGAAAGCAGCATACACACACCAGAGCAGGTGATTTCCTCTCCAAAATCTGTTTTTATTATAAATCATACAGTTCAGGATTTTTAAGAATATTGTAGGTATATATACATTTTCATTCCACAAAACTGGCTTTTCAAAAATAATGTATGTTAAATAAATGATATTCTTGTATTTAATAGTTGTATTACTTTTCAAAAAGAAGAAGACATCATTACAGACATTATCACACTTATTTTTAAATGTACCATCTATAGTCTAATGCCCCATACACACGGTCGGATTTTCCGATGGATTCTGTCCTATCGGACAATGTTGTCGTAAATTCCGACCGTGTGTAGGCACCATCGGACAGTTTACCTCGGATTGTCCGATGGACAAAGTTCTATCAACTGCTGGATAGATTTTTCGACAACAAAGTCCGATCACACCAATTCCGATCGTGTGTAGCGTAGTCCGACGGACAAAGTTCTACGCATGCTCAGAAGAAATTCTGTGACGGAAGCGCTCGGTCAGGTAAAACTACCGTTCCTAATCGACACAGCACATTCGTCATGCTGCAATGTTAAAATGTCTTTAATGCAGCGCATTCTCTTTTTCTTTACAATGCAAGAAGAATGACGTGTTTTAGCTGCTCCTATTCACCCTCACTTCTCACAAACTTATTTCTTTATTCGTTTTCAGGATTTCTAGACTAGATGTTTATTTTTCCTCAGATCGTAAAAGAATCTTTGTTATATTTTTGGGATGATTTGTCATTTTTTTTTTTTTTTGGAATACATATTTTCAGGATAATTTATTTAGATTTTTGAGGGGGGTTGTGTGTCTCAACTTAGCAAAACAACATTATTAACATTTGTATTTGTTGCTTAAATTTACTAGGAGTTTGTTTGTTGTTGGTGCCCCTTGTTAATTGGACTTTATTATTTGTGAAATGTACCTGCATACTCACAAATAAACTGTCATTGTAGAAAAGTAAAACACATAGGCAATGATTTTTTCAAATCAAAAATACATTTATTTAGGTCTCAGCAACAAACCAAAGAGGAACGCAGTGATGGAGAAACTTGGGGAATTTGCAAAGCCTTGGACACCCATGGCAAACATCATTTTTGAAGCTTCTAAAATTGGGGGCCTGAGGAGTACCTATCTAAATAATAAGGGAGTGCTATCTGGTCCTGAAGTCCAAAACATCGGGAACTGCAGCAGATGCCATCTAGGTCCCCAGGCTCTGGTACTACGAGAGGCTCCATCTTCTCTCAGACCAGACTGAATCCAGGTCGTCACTCTCTTGTCTTCCTTCCACGCTTCCTTGCACGCTTTGGCTGTGGTGCTGGTGGGGTGGCAGAAGGAGGAGGAGGAGGAGGCGGAGCATGGTCACTATCGCAAACATGTGTGAGTGGGGTCATCCCCCCAGCCATACCCTTATTTAGGACCTTGAGGATGACCCCCTCACACATGCTGCGTTGCCCCACCTCCATACCCATCATTTTTGTGGCAACCAAGGAGCCAAAGGCCTCCTCGTAGGTGGGTGTGGCATGTAGGGAGGCTGAAGCATCTCTGATCAGCCGGAGCGCTGACTCTCCCACCTCCCCCACCCTTCTCGCCCTTTTGTAGGGAAGGCGGAGGGGAGGGACTTGGGAGACAGTCAGGCTCCTACGCCTACCCCCCTCTTGGCTGCCACTACCCACCTCTTGGCTGCCACTAACCCCTTCCTCTTCCTGACTGCCACATTCCACAGCCACCTCCTGGCTGAGGTCTTCCTGTGTATGAAAAAGGGACATAGTTTGAGTTATTTGTTCATCAAACACACACAATTTTCATCTAGTGACTGTTGCAAAATGTTTACAAATAGAAAACCATACAATTCTCAGCCCAGCAGTTTACATTCTTGCCCCAAATGTCTCCAACACTACTGTCCGTTGATATGTCAAACACGTTAGGAACTAAGCAATTGGGGATCCTGAATTAAGTGAACATCATTCATTATTCCCAAAAATGTTTACAAGACTACTATACCTGGCACAAGCTGGGCTCCTCCACATCTTCCAGACTGGAAGGCCCAGGTTGCTCCTCGGAAGCCTCATCAGGGGTGGAGTGCATGGAAGGACGCGTGCAAGGAAGAGTCGAGAGTGACTTCCTGACATCAGCCTGGTCTTTGAGAAAATGGAGCCTGTCATAGTACCAGAGCGTGGGGACATGGACCTGATCTGCTGCAGCTCCAGATGCTTTGGGACTTCAGGACCTTATTGCGCTCCCTGAAATAGGTACTCCTCAGGCTGACAATTTTTAGTCTTAACTCCTCCACGGTTGCCGTGGGAATCGTTGGCTTTACAAATTCCACAAGTTTCTTCATGGCTGCGTACCTCTTTGGTTTGTTGCTGTAATCTCTGTGTTTAGCCTGCCGTAATAGGGGCATTTCCCTGTACTTATCAATGAAGAGGGGGAGAAAACTCACATGGTTGAACCCCTCCATAATCTCTGCAAGACACAACACCACACAAAACACTATAAATAATGTCAGGGTAAACTCTCCTAATCTTCTCCATAAATAAGCCTCAAGGTCTAATCAGTCTAGGCTAGTTATGTACCAAGTTCAAATTGTACCTTCGTTCTAGCGATCATCTCGTGCGTGAGCTTTCTCTCCCCTCGTCTCACAGATCGTAGCTACGACACAGGCGTGTGACGTTTTATATACAGTGCGCATGCGTCAAACTCCACCCGCCCCTGACGATCTTTCTCGTCTATTCCCCACCCCTTCTCTTTACGGCGCAGTGGGGAGAGCACATGGCGGGGACACAGCAGGTGCGCCCCAAATATTACACCAACGAGGAGGAGGACGAGGAAAGGCCGGAGGCAGAAACGTCCCGATCCCGGCGGCTGAAATTCAAGGCCTCCAATATGTCGTTTGGAGAAATGTTGGAGATGGTGGACATATTAAAGAGGAGCGACTATGATGGGAAGTATGGGCCTTACCTCAACCCCAATGTCCGAAAGGCCAAGATCATGTCTAAAGTTGTGAGGAGGCTGCACAATAATTTTGGGGTACAACAATCCAAGGAGCAACTGAGGAAACGCTGGTCAGACCTGAAACTGAGCGAGCCCGATCAGTACAGAGAGATCAAGCGAGTTCTTCAAAAAAGTAAGTAGTTGTGTTTTGTGTTTGGATTTCTTGCTTGCATACTGCTCCATGTGTTTGGATTTTTTCAATGTTGTACATTAGAAAATGGCCACTTTCATGTTCGTCTGTGCATTCGATCGTACTCAACCTCGATCTTTCTGCCAGTGTCATGTTCGTGTGTGTCCATTCGATCGTACTCAACCTCGATCGTTCGGCCACTTATAATACGAGGTTTGGTGAAGTTTTTAGTGAAAGGAAGTTTGTTCTCAATAGACATGTCATCAAGAATGTCAAGCTAATTTATTCAATGTAAAGGAGAGGTCACTCAGTAGCTGTTTACCCATCTGGACTCTAGAGCACTAGTGCTGGGACACCCAAACCCCCTTTTTATTATGCTTTTCCATACATGTGCTCCAGTGGATAGTAGAAGGGTGTCTCCATCAGACAAACTTCTACCAAAAAGCTAGTAAGTTTAGCACCTTTACAAAGTGACTACATTCATGTTGTTGTCATTTGTAACTGGCCAACCAAAAATATTGTCCCTCACTTTCAAACAATGTTTGACATTTCCTATTTCTGCCCTCAATAGATTGTGGTGCTATATCTTCCTTTTGTACATTCTCATAGGGGAGCGAAAACTCCGGACGTCTGAGGAAACCACAAAACCCACACCTCCCAAAGAAGGGGAAAGACCAGAGGAGGAGGAGGAGGAGGAGGAAGGAGAGATCATAGAACTTGGAGAACTTGTCACCACAACAGGTGAGTGTGGGAGAACACAGCTACTGGTAAGCTAATCAATGTATGCCTGCCTCATTTCCAAGAGACATTTTTTTTTTTTTTTTTTTTAGGTGACGTGGATGTTGTGGAAGAAGAATCGCACTTTACCACTGAAAGTGCCCACGTACTCATCGGGGAGATAATGGTCTGCAATCGAGATCTAGATGAGATAAAGCAAAACATCAATGATGTTCAACAAAAATTGAAGAACATCATTGATGTTTTAGGTAAAATCTGAAAACGCACCAAGTAATTAACACACATTTCTGGCTGTTTGTGCCCACATTTGCAACTTAAGAACTGTGTGAAATTTGGAACATGCACACATTGTGTCCACATGTGCTAGCTCCCATCATGGTGGATGAATGACAACGTTTTTTTGGGGGTGCAACCACTTTAGTAACTACTAAAGTGGGTGTGGTGAAGGAGTTGCACCCCCAAAACACGTCCATTGATCCCCATGATGGGAAATGGCACTTTTCAACATTCTAGGCATGTGTTTTACCATCTAATGTCCATTTTCAGACCCAAATTGTGTGCATGTTCTAAATTTCCAGTTTCCAGGGGTGACACCCCATGTGATGAAGGCAAAATCAAACACACTTTGAACATATAGTCATGTCTGATCTTGTCTTCACTTTAGAAAGTTGAACTTTGCAAGTTCCTATGTTCTGTTTTGCTCCATGCCTGGTTTTAACAAATGCGGAATGTTTGTAAACAATGTTGTAAAGAACCAAGATCTTGTCAGTTTTGCCAAGAAGTTTGGAAACGCACTTGTGAATGTGTTGCAAGTAAACTTTTTTAATTTTCTAAATGTGTGGCTTCCTTATTGAAAAACACAAAAGCATTATGTATGTCAAATGTAAAGTATTTGGGGGGCAATGGGTGTTATTTACTAAAGGCAATTCCAGTTTGCACTGCAAGTGTATTTTCCAGGGCACTTTTGCACTGCACTTGTAGAGCATAGTGGATTTGGCTTATGTAAATGACACCCACAGTGCTTTGTACGAAAACACGTAGCACAACATTTTTGGGAATACACACATGTCTGACATTGTGATGAAAAGGAGTATTTTGGGTGTCAGTTATGCACTACAAACCTTCTCTAGACAAAAGATTAGGTATCACACACACAACATGAGAAGATTCTTTTTGGGAAGAAGAGACTGTTACCTCCTTTTGCCCAGAAAGTGCATTCCCACTGTTGAAGCTAAAGGGCAAAAATATATCTCTCAAATAAGCTAGAATATGGAAATGACAAGAAATCATAGGTTTGTTTAAAAAATATATTTATTAAAAAATGCCTCTCACACATCGTCAGGCAGAGCAATGGCCCCCCTATCCACAATATATTGCTCGCGGACCTCGTGGGCATTTAGAGGGGGCAAGCCTGGACGTGCCGCTTGAAGGGCTGTGAGGTCGGCATTGGAAGGGCCCTCCACATCTGGGCCAACGGGCACCACATAGTTGCTGTTGTGTCTTTTCAAAAAGTTGTGCAATATGCAACAGGCAAGAACTATGTGGTTGAGTTTGTATTCCGCCAAGTTAATAGCCGTCAAAAACAGGCGGAAGCGGCTGGCCAGGATCCCGAAGGTGTTCTCCACCACTCTGCGGGCTCTCGACAGCCTGTAATTGAAGACCCTCTGGTCTGGGGTGAGGGTCCTCATCGGGAAGGGCCTCATCAGATGGGGAGTCAACGCAAACGCTTCATCTGCGACAAAGACGAAGGGGAGTCCTTCAGCATTCTCCTCTGGAGGTGGCATGCACAGACTGACACTTTGGAGACGCCAGTAGAACTCCGTGTGCGCAATGGCACCACCATGGATGGATGGAAAGTATTTTCACCGAAAAGTAGAGGGTCCCCCTAGCAGATTACTCACCCCCATCAATCCCCCCACTTCTGATGGGCCATTGACAATAACTAGGGGTTTGGGGGGGGGGGGTTGGACAGGTAACCCTCTGCACTTCATTGATTGCCAAATGGCTCAATAATGTGTGCTAGTTTGGACAGACCCTCCTTACTTAACACTATTGGCAGCCCACAGGAAAGATAAAAGAACATTCCAAATCCCCCCCAAAAAAATGGGGAAAAATGGGGCTCTGCATGAAGTAAAACACACAGCAAACATTTGTGCATGTTTTAGGGGGTGTTTGGGGGGAAACAATGCTATGCAGCAGACAAAATACATTGCTTAAGTGACTAGGCCATAGGTGTCTATTGGGGCAGAACAGCATGCTGGTGAGGTAAGTGAAGGCAAAAATGCATGAAGGACAAAAGGGGCACAGCATACTCGAACATATTGCAAGCATGGTAATTAGGGAAGGAGGTCAAAAACACAAGACATTAGCAAACAGAGCATACATAGAATGGAATAGTAAAGTAGAAATGTTACCTTAATATAGTCCTCCTGCAGGACCTGGATGATGGCAGAACAGGTCTCTGGAATAATGATTCCCAGGGCCTGGGGAGAGATACCTGAGGAGAACTTCAAATCCTGAAGGCTTCTCCCTGTCGCCAAGTACCTCAACGTAGCAACAAGCCTCTGCTCCGGAGTGATGGCTTGTCTCATGCAGGTATCCTGCCGGCTGATAAAAGGGGTCAGCAAAGCCAAAAGACGGTGAAAAACGGGGTCCGTCATCCGGAGAAAGTTCCTGAAATCATCAGGATTATTCTCCCGGATCTCACGAAGCAAAGGCATGTGCGAGAACTGATCACGCTGAAGCAACCAATTCTTGGTCCACATACTCCTCGTCACTCTGTTCATGGACGGGTCTTGGCTCAAAGCTAAAAGCCCGACACCAATTCCGCGTACAGCACGAACTCGGCGACGAGTACGTACGGGAAACATCGCTCACAAACGGTCGGCTGGTCAGATTGGACAAACAGAAAGCACCGATAAACAGCAAGGCCTGAAAGAACTAAATGAATACCAGAAACGAGCAAACAATAAGCAGTGAAAATCAAAGCGTCCTATATCAAGATATAGGCCGCAATGACCAACAAATGCGAACTGACTACACCCACTAATAAACAGATACGCACGACAAGCACAAACTGAAGAGCAGTAACGATCTGAGTGACAAAACTGAGAAGCGCGAATCGAAAGTCCCCAAACTTCAACTAACTCGCGATAAACACAGGATCAGCAAAAGGAGCCCAACGGGTGCGGGACGTGGTGCTGAACTTCCTTTTTCTAGTCTCGTGGAAGACGACTTACGTCACAACGTTCTTGGAGACCAGAAATTCCGACAACATTGTCCAACCGTGTGTACGCAACACAGGACAAAGTACGACGGACATGATCCGACGGAACTGGTCCTCGGAAAATCCGACCGTGTGTATGGGGCTTAATGGGCCGTACACACAATAGGATTTTCCGACAACAAATGTTTATTGTGAGCTTGTTGTCGGAAATTCCAACTGTGTGTATGCTCCATTGGACATTTGCTGTCGGAATTTCCGACAACAACTGTTTGAGAGATGGTTCTCAAATTCTCCGACAAGAAGACTTGTTGTTGGAAATTCCGAGCGTGTGTACACAATTCCGATGCACAAACGTCCACGCATGCTCGGAATCAAGCAGAAGAGCCGCACTGGTTATTGAACTTAATGTTTCTCAGCTCGTCGTACTTGTTGTATGTCACCGCGTTCTTGACATTCGGAATTTCCGACAACATTTGTGTGACTGTGTGTATGCAAGACAAGTTTGAGCCAACATCCGTCGGAAAAATATCCATGGTTTTGTTGGTGGAATGTCTGATCATTTGTACATAGCATTAGTCTTATAATCGTCAGCCTTCCCCCCAAAAAACAAACAAACACAAAAGCCCCATCCCTATACCCACCTCCTCCCCCTCTCACCATCTAGGCTCTCTCCTTTTCTCTTCTTAGTCTTCCCCAACTAGTCAATTCTCTACATACTCAAGATATTAATATTCCCATAAGTTCTCATTCTCCTGTATCACATATTTTCATATACTTCCCCGATTTCTTGATATCCAGCCATTTTCCCCAAATGTTATTCTTTGTAAAGCACTGAGTATATTTAGAGCAATGGTGATCTGGCCTAAAGTCACACAGGAATACTTTAACATACTGTATGTGTATATAATATTTCTAAAACGGATTGCTTGTTTTATGTAACCCCTAAGTTATATAAATTAAACTTCGTATAAGATAGTTATTAGTCCTCTATTATGTTTTCTTGATCTCCCAGCGTTCCCAGTCGTACCACTAATTTCACTGAATAACTACAACTGGGCTTCCCAGGCATTACTGTCAGTAATATTGTAGTTTTGTACATGAAAAAAACTTTCTGTAATTAATAGCTTTTCACATGCCATCATCATATTGTTGGTTTTTCAGGGAGCTTCAAGCGAACGCCGCTCAACTTATTTAGAGAGGGACCTCTGCCCAATAACTTCAACAGAAAAATTAGGGCAGTTTTAAGTTAAAGGGTAACTAAAAAATAAAAAAAATAAAATAAAAAGAAGTTCAAATAAAAAAAATGATATAGCATATACAATTGAGACACAAGTCATCATGTAATTGAATATTATTAAAAATGACATTTCCCTTTTAATCTGCAGTGCTGTAATTTTCTGTAAAATGCTATGCAATATGGCAACCTGAAACCTGATGGTATACAGAATGCCCCCCTAAAACATAATTTCCTGCTTGTGTGATTGGTTCACTGATTTTCCCAGAAGTCTGCACTAAGATACAAGTTAGAGTTTAGACACCTCCTGCAACACAAATATACGTTTTGGTGAGATACTCCCAAAGGGATGGTTGCAGATCCTGCCACTTTCCTCGTTAGAACCCTGCATGCTCAGCAGGTGTTTGATAATTATAAAATCACGCCCATTTACATTCACTTTACAAATGGACACAACCAACCAAACAGCTATTTCTTCAGAACAACAAAAGGTAGGAATCTACAACAACGTTTGTTAAAACCCTTGCACTGTACATTGATTACTCAAAGGGGAATGTTTTTTGTTGTTTTTTTTTAAAGTGGAGTTACTCTTTAAAGTGATTGTAAAGCTTTGTTTTGTTTTTTAAATAACAAACATGTTATACTTACCTCCTCTGTGCAAGGGTTTTGCACAGAGTGGCCTCAATCCTCCTTTTCTGGGGTCCCCACACGGTGCTCCTGGCTCCTCCTCTTCTTGAGTGCCCCCACGGAGAGCCATTTTCCTTGGGGGCACTCATATGGGCGCACTCCCGAGTCCTGCTGCTGCACCCATTGACGCAGACAGCAGGGCTTGGCCCCTTCCCCTTGCTCCCGTGTCACTGGATTTGATTGACAGCAGCGGCAGCCCAGTCCTTAACCCCCCTGGCGATATTCCTGAGTCTGGCTCGGGTGGAATTTCAGTACCATTAGCGGTAACCCCGAGCCTCAGGATCGCATTGCAGGATACAGGGAGAGTTACTTACCTTGTCCCCTGGATCCTGCGATGTCTCCCCGCTGTGTGTGCGAGCTCCTCCGCTCGATTCACACAGTGCATGAGTGCCACCGAGCTCTGTTCCCTGCAATGTTACGACACACGGGAGCACATACAGTATACTGTAATGTTACAGATTACAGTACTGTATAAAAGAAATACACATCCCCTTTGTCCCTAGTGGTCTGTCCAGTGCCCTGCATGCACTTTTATATTATAAATACAGTTTTTTCTGCATGGAATTTGGAGATTGTCCATAGCAACCAAAAAGTGTCCCTTCATGTCAAAAGGGATTTTAGACCAGCTAGAAAACAGCGATAATAAATTAGAATCACTTGCAGAATTGAGCGATAGCGATTTGTGGGGAAATTCGTCATCAAACACTAAATCTAATGACAGCGACAATTATACAACTGAGCAATTTTCTGTGTTTTTGATTTGATTACATTATTGAATAATTTTTATTATTATTTTTTATAATTATTAATAGTTATTTATTATATTATAAACTTTATCATACCCAGGATGTATACTAGACTCTGGTTTGAACAGATTTAAGTGAGTTATTCCTAAGAATTGCAGGCCTACAATATAAAACTCCAAATTTCCATGCAAAATAATTGTACCGCTTTCAGTACCTAAAATCAGAAATAATCATACCGAAAGGGAGTTTAATCTACCTTTTAGCAGGCCTGAATAATGTAAAGCTGGGGCCACCTATTCTTATGCAAAATACAAGTTCATATCCTACAGTGGCAGGTACATGCTAACAGCTTTCAATTAGGGATGGGCCCGGTGTTCGAATCGAACATCGGCCATTCGTCCGCTCGTCGAGGGCAGAACTCTGAGGGCCATTCGCATCAAATTTGTGTGATGCGAACGGTCCACAATGCACTGCGCCAGTCGCAGTGCATTGCTGGCTAATGATTGGCCAAGCATGCACTGTGACCCTGCATGCTTGGCCAATCATAGAGCCAGCGGCGAGGAGAGCAATAATTGGCCACAGGCAAGATGCCTGTGGCCAATTATAGCTCAGGTGGTTTAGTACACGCCCCACACTATATAAGGCCGCCGCGCCGGCGGCCTCGTGTAGTGTGTTCCGGCTTGAGCAACAGTGACAGTGTACTGTACATGTACACACTATATGTGAATCATTTCTGTGTGGGGAAAGTGTAGGGAAAGAGGAAAAATAGGCAGGGATAGTGTATTCTTCTCAGTCTTTGCTTGTGGGGAAAGTGTAGGGATAGAGGAAAAATAGGTAGAGATAGTGTGTTCTTCTCAGTGTTGTTCTCTACCAATCCAGCCATCTGCAAGAGTTAGTGTGTGTGTGTGTGCTGTGTGAGTATAGCACAGCAGTAGCACACTAAACCACCTTACACTGTATCTGCCCTGTTCTCACCTAAGACAGCCATCTGCAGGAGTTAGTGTGTTTTGTGTGCCTCCAGCACAGCACAGTATACACCAACAGTCCATACATACATACAGTATATACCTACAGTCCCTGTCTTGTTTGCACCGCCTGTATACTGCGGTTCAGAGTATATAGGGTTTTAGGTATAGGGTTTTATTTTGGGTGCAGGGTTCCCCTTAATATCCATACAAGACCCAAAGGGGCTGGTAATAGGCTGGGGTAGGGGGGGTGGGGTAGCCATGCCATTTTTCTCAAAGATTTTCATCCATATTGCCTGGACAAGACATGACATTAAAGCCGCAAGCAGTTTTAAATGGCTTCTTTTTTTCCTTTACAAATGTCATTTTGTGAAGGGACAGTTCTAAACACGGGAAACACATGTCACTTCACAGGCATACTTTAGACACCCCCCAGGTACCATATTTAAAGGAATATTTCATTTTTTTTCACTTCATGCATTATTAAAATGACTGCTCCAGAAAAAACGTCCGTTTTTAAAACTTATTTTTTCATTGATACATGTCCCCTGGGGCAGGACCCGGGTCCCTAAACCTTTTTTTATAACAATAACATGCATATTGGCCGTTATAATTAGCACTTTAGATTTCGAAGGTTCGCGTCCATTGTGACTAATAGGGTTCTAACGTTCGTGCGAACTTTCGGTCCGTTCGCAGGTTCTGGTGCGAACCGAACCCGGGGGTGTTCGGCTCATCCCCACTTTCAATGTCAACTACCCACTACTGATATTTAAAGTGCAATTTTCATTAGCCACAAGTTCACTTCATGGTCTTCCAGAAACCTCCCCATTGCAAGATATCACCTTTGATGACATGACTATCTTGTTTCATGACAGATGCATCACTATCTTTAAATTATTTTTCACAAAGCATAGACTTACATCTTCTAAATGTATCAAACTGTTTTGTTTTTTTTTCCCTGTGGGAAAAATGGTTAAAATAACATTTTGGCAACTGATAGAATGGAAAATGATAAACACAGACCAGTTTAAATAGACTGTTTTATTTCAGAGCCCCAGAAAAAAATGTACATATGTATAAATTCAAAGAACAAAGAGACATTTCACTATTTGTTTTCTTTTATTAAACTGTTTATTGGTTCTATCCAAACATGTGATGCAAAAAAAAAAAAATATTTCAGGTAGCTAGAACCAGAGCTATGGATATATTATTGTTTCCATCAACTCTAACTAGGTAGCATTACAGTTCCCACAAGGACACAATGTAGATCTCTGTAATATTATACATGCCTGTGCAATTTAAAAAATCATAAAAAATATTTAAGGCATGGGGGTTGTTTACTAACCGAAGGCATCTGTGTTTGTAGTATACTTTTCAAAGAAACAGCCAATCTCCAGACAAATCTTTTACTTTAAGTTTTGGTTACTGTCGGGAATAATAGGAACTCCTGTTGGATTTTTTGCTGTCTTTGTCCCTTTGGGGGGAACGATCCTTCACTTCCTGTTGAAGAGACACATCAAGTGAATTAAAGCTGTAAAAAGTATGGATTCCTCATCCCTCTATTTATTGGTGAGAGCGGTTACCAGGACAAATGGAGGAAGAGTCTCTCTCTCCAGATGCCCTATTTATGGTCTACCACTAAAAATGTTTTTGGCTACAGGGATACTTTAAAGCAGAACTGTATTTTTTGAGAACTCACAGTTTATTTTTTGGCGTACAACCCAGAGCTAAAGGAAGCACCATTCCCTGCACCAGATATACACTCACCAACCACGTTATTATATACTATAACAGGTACACCTTTTCAAATTGCTTGGTAACACAAGTTGCTAATCAGCCAATCACTTGGCAGCAACTCAATGCATTTAGAAATCTAGACATGGCGAAGACAACTTGCTGAAGTTAAAACTGAGGAAAGAAAGGGGATTTTTTAGTGACTTTGAACATGGCATGGTTGTTGGCGCCAGACGAGCTGGTCTGTGTATTTTAAAAACTGCTGATCTACTAGGATTTTCATGCACAACCATCTCTAGGGTTTACAGAGAATGGTCCAAAAAATACAAAATATCCAGTGAGCGGCATTTGCGTGGACGAAAATGCCTTGTTGATGTCAGAGGTCAGAGGAGAATGGGCAGGTTTGAGATGATAGAATCAGTAACTCAAATAACCACTCGTTACAACCAAGGTATGCAGAATACCATCTCTGAATGCACATCAAACTACAGCAGCAGAATACCACACTGGGTACCACTCCTGTCAGCTAAGAAGAGGAAACTCACCAAACTCACAAAATTGGACAAAAGAAAATTGGATAATAGTTGCCTGGTCTGATGAGACTCGATTTCAGCTGCGACATTCAGATGGTAGGCTCAGAATTTGGTGTAAACAACATGAAAGCATGGATCCATCCTGCCTTGTATCAATGGTTCAGGCTAGTGGTGGTGGTGTAATGATGTGGGGATATTTTCATGGCACATTTTGGGCCCCTTAGTACCAATTGAGCATTGTTTAAATGCCACAGCCTACCTGAGTATTGTTGCTGACCATGTCCATCCCTTTATGGCTACAGTGTACCCATCTTCTGATGGCTACTTACAGCAGGATAATGCACCATGTCACAAAGCTCAAATCATCTCAAACTGGTTTCATTAACATGACAATGAGTTCACTCTACTCCAATGGCCTCTACAGTCACCAGATCTCAACCCAATACAGCACCTTTGGGATGTGGTGGAAAGGGAGATTTGCATCATGGATGTGCGGCCGACAAATCTGCAGAAACTGCGTGATGCTATCATGTGAATATGAAATCTCTTAGGAATGTTTCCAACACCTTGTTGGATCTATGCCACAAAGAATTAAGGCAGTTCTAAAGACAATAGCGAGTCTAACACATACAAGCAAGGTGTACCTAATACAGTGACCAGTGAGTGTATATGCAATTTAATAGCTTGCAGCACACTTCGGATACGTGAGTGAAATCTTCATCCTACTGGCCATGCAGTGCAGTCAACCTCCATATACTTCAATAAGGCTGTATCCCTTTACAGGAGACACTTGGAAGACAACCCTATATAATTCTAAAGAAATTGAAAGCTCTAATGCAACCAGCACAAAGGAAGGCTTTTAAGATTCGTCTGATTCTGGTAAGTCAATGACTATATAAAGTAGTCATTATATAATGACTATATAACGTATCAAAATCAGAGAATCAGAATAGCAGACTGATAACTAGCATTTTCGGAAATCAGCATGTCAGCAATGGCAGCCCTCATGAGTTTTTTTAAAGCTGAGACTCCAAGATGGCCCCAATGAACTATGTCCCTCACTGCTTCAGCCAATGAAGAGGCAGAGACCCAGGAGAGCAGCTGCTCTCGTGCACATTGCTTGATTGTAATTGGGCTCAGGTAACTATTATGGGGGCTGCGGGGGAGGAGGGGCGGAGCTGCGTAATAACGCTTTTTTTACCTCCATGCAAAAAATACATGGGCAAAAAAACCTTTAGGCTACTTTCACACTGAGGCGCTTTACATGCACTACAGCGCTAAAAATAGCGCCTGTATAGCGCCTGTAAAACACCTCTCCTGTGTCTCCAGTGTGAAAGCCTGAGGGCTTTCACACTGGAGTGGTGCGCTTGCAGGACGGTCAAAAAAGTCCTGCAAGCCGCATCTTTGCAGCTCTATAGGAGCGGTGTATTCACTGCTCCTAAAGCGCCCCCTCCCATTCTAAACAATGGGGCAGCGCTGAAAACCCGCCAGCAAAGCGCCGATTTGCAACGCTTTGCGTTGCTTTGCGGGCGGTTTTAACCCTTTTTCGGCCACTAGCAGGGGTTAAAACCGGCCGAATAGCACAGCTAAAATGACAGTAAAGTGTCACTAAATATAGCGCTGCTTTACCGCTGACGCCCACAATGCCCCAGTCTGAAAGTAGCCTTAGCCTTTAGAACCACTTGCACAAAACAGAGCTAAAAACGTAAGAGATAATGAGTGAATATTTTGAACAGCTACAATGGTAACTGGAAGGTAAGGTCACTGTTGGATTTGTGGCTGATCTTTAACATTGGTAATATAACTGGAAATATTATCCATTGTTTTTATTCATTACTCTTGTGATTCGAGGTAGAATAAAGTAAATCCTATGCTGTGCTTTCCAAAATGTATCTTTGCATCTTTTAACTCTAAATAACTTAAGGCAAATGCTTTTTATGTGAAATTAGGGTTTATAGCTAGTGAATGTCAATAAACACTCAAACAGTGGAGATGAAAAAAGTAACACAAATAAGGGAATGGAGCTATTGTCAGTTAGATTAGGCAAAGGCAACAACCATATGGCAGACAATCTGCAAATTATTTCTAAGAATAGAATTTGACTGGCATAATTAGTCATCACAAACCCGTTTATTAAAATTGCAGCATTTTATTAAATTCTACAAGAGTAAAAAAGCCCCTAACTTAATTTTTTGAATGAGTCTTCAGGAATGTTTAATGTTTATGTTGCACATGCACGCATAGACAAAAAGCTTCTCTTTTTCAAATTATTATATTGTGTAAGTAATCAGTTCCGCAGCTTATTTGTATCTATAATTTACTGCTTTTATTTATTATTTGGTCGTTGAACATGATTATTTTCTTTCTTCAAGCATATGTACAGCTAACAATTGGAGCACATTTGTCCAAATACTTGTCTAAATGTGCTGTCTGAAGAAAAGCAGCTTGACACAACATGCTTTGACCATATAAAATTCTGAAATAAACTATACGTGTACACGTTTTATAGTTCATCTCCCGGAGAGCCAACAAAGAAAAGATCTGCTAAATAGTTTATAATAAAAGAGAAAAAACATTTAAGGACCTTGGAATGCTCGTAAGCATCTGTAAAGTTTTTTTTTAAAGAAGGTTTTTTTTTGTAGGTTGAATCGAGACACATTACGCAATACGGTCAGGTGCAAATGTGTGATTTTTAAAGAGTGTGGTGGTTTTTCTTTGTCTGTGATGTGTTTGTGTGAAAACACACTATACCCATGGTACCTATTATGACATGTGTTTTATTGGCCGTTAGGGAATTACAATAAAATTAATTTGTTTCTAGTAATGTTTCAGGATGTGCTCTGCTTATATTATCTTGGAGTAAATGGCAACAGAAGAAGAACTTGGAACCCACAGCTGTGTATTTTTGGATCTGCCCTTTAATTTAATTTAACAGGTTTAGGGGGAAAAAGAAACTACCCAAGTGACTGAATGAAATGAAGTACAAACTTTGTTTAATGATGTGAACTACATGTTTACTATTGAATCATTAACCTTAGAGCTATTTAATGTTAGTCTGCCCCAAAGAGGTATTTCACTGTTTGCTCGCTTCTGAAAAGTTAAACTTTCTTTTTTAGTAAAAACAATTTTTCAATAAATGATATTATATAACATATTATTTAATTTTATATGTGTCTGATTATTGGTACAGTGCCCTGAAAGTCCCATATTTTCTTTTTTTTTTCTCTTCAATGACATACAGGGATTAGGCACAAGATATCATTGTATGTCCTTGGTAGCCACTCTGGTTTTACATAGATAACGTATCTATATGAATAGTTAAACCACCACCACCTTTCTATCTCTTATAGATTCTGGGGGTGAGATGTCTGCATATAAGTTCTTCAGTCCAACTTTCCTGTTGGACATTACATAAATTCCATACTAAGGACTGTTCTACATCTCTGTGAAGCAAGAGGAGACATTAAGGTTGCTAGGAACAGGTCTCGGAATTGGTATTTGAGTGATCTTGCTACTAAAGATCACTTTATTATTAGAGTTTTTAAAAGAAATACAGAATAATTTCCTCTTGTTTGGACACAACAAAAATGTGCTGCACTGCAATCCAAATGAATCAATATAATATGCGACAAAAAAAACATTAGATAATATATAACAAAAATCAAATGAATAAATAAAAAGTCCCAAACAGTCAAAAAAATTAAATAGTGTGAAGAAATGACAATCCTCCAAAGACACATCTCATAAAGTGCTTCACCGCCACCACACAGAGACTCAATCCAGCTTACCGGAACGATATGACGCTTGTGTAAGTTATTCCTTCCATCAAGTAAACTGGTCTTCACAGAATGTTTTTATTCACTTCAGATAGAATGCCAAAAAACAACATCATCTCTAAAACCAATGTCAACATATATGTACCCAAAAAAGGAGAATCCCAACCGCCACATGTGAAGTGTGAAATCCAACTAAAATACTTTAGTA
Source organism: Lithobates sylvaticus (assembly GCA_028564925.1). Lineage (NCBI taxonomy): Eukaryota > Metazoa > Chordata > Amphibia > Anura > Ranidae > Lithobates > Lithobates sylvaticus. Next base: position 158,993,772 of record CM053027.1, on the reverse strand, counting down.
AAGACTAGAATGGACTCACAAGAAACGTAATACAATCACAGCTGTATAAAAACCATCAAACTTCAGTAAGTATCATGATATCACCTCACTTCAGGAACATGTGATGTTGTTACAGGCTCCACCCTATGCGTTTTGTCATAACTGACGTCATCTGGTCAGAGTTGAATAGTTGAATTTCACGCTATGTGGAGCTTGCGATTCTCCTTTTTTGTCACATATTATATTGATTCATGCTTTGCTGGGCTTTTTCACCTTCCTCTGGATCAACTGTGGGTATATGATTGTGTATATGGGATTGTATGATATTATGTTTTATTTAATTATTTAGTTTTATGGTTGAACTAGATGGACTTGTGTTTTTTTTCAACCTGATTTACTGATGTAACTTTGATTCATTTGGATTGGATTGGAAATATCTCATGAAGTGCTGGCAGCTCTTATAATCACTGTTCATGATTTGTTGTCTTTTACCACTAGTGTGGTTTCATTTGACATATTTATCTTGTTTGGACACATACTTCATCTTAGGACCTGTGAGTGCCTCTACTACTTCCTATTTATCTACTGACAGTGTGCACTGACTTCCAATGGATTTTATATATGGATTTAAATGTGAATTTATATATGAGTAATTTATACTTTATGTCTCCCCATGGATACCCTTGTTCAGGAAATAAGATATTGTTTTTTTATTTTTTTATTTGGTAATACATGCCTAAATAATTGTGGCTTATCCTACTCCTACTATCCTACTAATTGTGGCTTATCCAGAAAAAAGAATCAGTGATTTTCAAATGCTAGAGTGCCTTGAAAAAGTATTTATACCCCTTGCAATTTTCCACATTTTGTCATGTTACAACCAAAAAGGTAAATTTATTTTATTGGGATTTTATGTGATAGACCAACACAAAGTGGCACGGAATTGTGAAGTGGAAGGAAAAATAATGAATTCATGTTTTTCAGTTTTTTTTTTTTACAAATAAATATCTGAAAAGTGTAGCATGCATTTATATTCAGCTTCTCTGAGTCTATACAATTTAGAACCACTTTTCACTGCAATTACAGGTGCAAGTCTTTTTGGGTATGTCTCTACCAGCTTTGTACATCTAGAGAGTGAAATATTTGCTCATTATTCTTTGCAAAATAGCTCAACCTCTGTCAGATTGGAGAGAGAGCGTCTCTGAACAGCAGTTTTCAAGTCTTGCCACATATTCTTATTTAGATTTAGGTCTGAACTTTGACTGGGCCATTCTAACATATGAATATGCTTTGATCTAAACCATTCCATTGTAGCTCTGGCTGTATGTTTAGGGTTGTTGTCCTGCTGGAAGGTGAAACTCTGCCTCAGTCTCAAGTCTTTTGCAGACTCTAACATGTTTTCTTATGAGATTGTCTTGTATTTGGCTCCATCCATCAACAGCTTCTCTATCCCTGCTGAAGAAAAGTATCCCCACAACAGGATGCTACCACCACCATGTTTCAAGGTGGGGATGGTGTGTTCGGGGTGCTTTGCAGTGATAGTTTTCCGCCACACATTAGGTCAAAAAGTAAAATTTTGGTCTCATCCAGAGCACCTTCTTCCACATGTTTGCTGTGTCCACCACATGGCTTCTCGCAAACTGCAAACCAGACTTCTTATGACTTTCTTTCAACAATGCTTTCTTCTTGCCACTCTTCCATAAAGGCCAGATTTGTGGAGTGCATGACTAATAGATAACCCGTGGACAGATTCTCCCACCTAAGCTGTGGATCTTTGGAGCTCCTCCGGAGTTACCATGGGCCTCTTGGTTGCTACTCTGATTAATGCTCTCCTTGCCTGGCCTGTCAGTTTATGTGAATGGCCATGTCTTGATAGGTTTGCAGTTCTATGGCAGTGCCATACTCTTTCCATTTTCGGATGAATTGGATTGAACAGTGCTCCGTGAGATGTTCAAAGCTTGGGATATATTTTTATAACTTAACTCTGCCTTAAACTTCTCCACAACTTTATCCCTGACTTGTCTGGTATGTTCCTTGGCCTTCATGATGCTGTTTGTTCACTAAGGTTCTCTAACAAACCTCTGGGGGCTTTACAGAACAGCTGTATTTATACTGAGATTCTGTTTACTAATTAGGAGACTTCTGAAGGCAATTGGTTCCACTAGATTTTAGTTAGAGGTATCAGAGTAAAGGGGGGTGAATACAAATGCACGCCACACTTTTCATATATTTATTTGTTAAAAATTTGGAAAAACATTTATAAATTTCCTTCCACTTTATAACTATGTGCCACTTTGTGTTGGTCTATCACGTAAAACCTCAACAAAATACATTTATAATTTTGGTTGTAATGACAAAATGTGGAAAATGTTAGGGGTATGAATACTTTTTTCAAGCCATTATCCAGGAAACATAGCAATTTGTTAGAAATTATTTGCATGTATCTTTTATTCAATTACATTTTTAATGGCTTCAGATAGGACATCTGAGTCAGCTTACAGCAGGTGCACTGCCTCTTGATTTATAGCTACATTACCAAGCTTAGAAAAATTGATGCCACCAAAAGTGAATTGTGGGGCAGCAAAAAATAAATTGGATCCTACCTTGAATTTTCTGAACACACTACTGAACTTGGGAAAAGGTATGAAATACCCACCCCGCACTTTTGAATCTAGCAAACAATGGTGTTCCCAGAACTCTAAAAGAAGGGCATTGTTTAGAAGTTTAGTGGCCTAGAGAACTACAGCTTGTTTTGGTTTTAAATGATCAGTGTCTGTAATCTAAAAAATTTTTTTTTTTACTAATGCAGTTTATTTCAACCAGTGTGCCCAGACTGTATGCAAGACAGCGGGTGAATCCAGCCTGCCTTTTAGTTACACAAAGTCACAGGCTTTCCCTGTGCACCATTACAACCTTCTAGTCGCTGGCGTTGTAACAACCAATGAAGTCATTAGTTGATAAGGAGAACATCAGACACCTGCATAGCATCCTTGTTTGTCCCTTCCCTGCCCGTTTCCTTTAGCACTGGACTCACATTATTCACAGAGTGAGGAAGAGAAAATGAGGGAGAGGAGAAATGCTGGAATACTAGTCAGTACCAGTGTGCAAGGGTGTATTTGCTTTGGAAGAACAAATCACCTCTAATGTTGAGGGTCCTACTTGTGTGGATGTTGCTGCGCTAATACAACTATTAGTTTACATTTTTACATTTTAGAATGGGGTGCCTCAAGATTGTGCATATTTTTCAAGAGTGTCACAACTGAAAAAAGGTTTAGAAACACTGTACTAATGCAACTAAAACTAATTTATCTACTCTAGAGTCCAGTATCACTTTGATTACAGGGGGTCCCCTACTTACAAACATCTGACTTACAAATGACTCCTACTTACAAACGAAGAGAGACAACAGGAAGTGAGAGGAAATCCACCCCTAGGAAGGGAAATTCACTCCTGTAAGAGTTAATATGGGAAAAAGGTGTCTCCACTGATGTTTTATCACCAGTCCATGTTTTCCTAACAACCCAAAATTTTCAAAATCCAATTGTCATTGGGACAGAAGGTGAGGTGAAATCTTCTGAACAGGGGCACAGACAGCAAAACAAATGTTACAGGGGTGATAACCCTTCTCTATGTTATCTAAAAAACTTAAAAATAGATTTTTTGGCTGGGGCTACACTTAAAAAATGTACCTGTTCCGACTTACAAACAGATTCAACTTAAGAACAAACCTACAGTCCCTATCTTGTTTGTAACCCGGGGACCCCCTGTACTGTGTGTATTTTTTAGCTCTGTGAAATAGATGTGATTAATGCATATTTTTTTTCCTAACTTGAAATTTTTAAAAAATTCCACTACTTTAAATGTAAAATTGAGGATACATTTTCAATGAATAGAGTCAAGCCAGAATGTCATACTTGTAGGCATTGGTAAAGCAGTACTCTTATTATTTAGAATAAAATACTGTTAATGAAAATTGTGTGTTGCTAATTGTTTATTTGCATTTTACCTTTAGGATCTATCTGCTTTCATCTACAGTTTTTTTTTTTTTTTTAAACTTTTACATGACGTCAAAAGTTGTAAAAGGAATTTCCTTCCTGAGAAGGAAGGAAGTGTTTTTTTGTAATTGAATTTGAAAACTTTTAGCCCAGATGTTAATGAAGTAGTATCCTGAATGTTGATCTTTCTGAAAGTTAAAAACACAATTTATACCTAAAGTTTGCCTATTAGATATGACAGCTTTGTGAGTGGTATTTGAAAATACAGTTTAATTGGCCTCAGCATTGGTAGAAATTTACTAAAACTGGAAAGTGCAATCCCTTGTGCAGCTCTGCATTGAAACCAATCCGCTTCAGGTTTTTTGTCAAAGCTTAATTGAACAAGCTAAAGTTAGAAGCTGGTTTCTATGCAGCGCTGCACCAGAATTTTCACTCTCCGGTTTTAGTAAATCAACCCCATTGTGTCAGCATGGACTATAAGGATATAAAGAATGGTAAAAAGGAACATTCAATTGATTTCCTAACTCTTCTTAATACTTTATGTTTATCTGAATACTGAATACTGATCATTATTATTATTAAAGGATATGTCCAGGTGAAAATGTTTTCCTTAGTTTTGAATAGAGTGGGAAACCCCTGCCAGGGTTTTTCCCTCTATTTGGAGTTCAGTTGAAGAGATTTCACCTCATGTTTGTTGTTCTGAGAGCCAGATATCAATTTTATTCCATCCACATTCTATCCAAAACAAAAAAGGTTATTGGCTTCATATATACTTTAATGCATTTGGACAATTTTAATTTGTTTTGGAATGCTTATACTTTTTTAATATAAGAGATAATGATAAAGATGCACGAAGAGAGAGGGGGGCGTGGCGACCGGACTCCAGGATGGCCGCTTAACCTGGAGCTCCGCTCGTCCGCAGGAGACATTCGTCAGCCAAACACTATTACCGGCGGAAACATACCTCCACAAAAGGTCAGTGAGATCCCGAGAACCGGAGGCAGTCACTAGGGATGGGCCGGCACAGGAAAAACCCGCCACAGCCACCGAAAATAGCGAGCTACTGCGCCACGAACGGCGCCTCACAAGATGGCGATGACGGCGGGAATGCTGACACTCATACCTTACCTCAGAGTCTGGGAGAGAACGTGTCCGGAACCTACCGCACCGATGGCCACACACTACAGACTCCCATCGACTCATCCTCCGGTCCCGCAACGCCTACCACACGGAGCCCAGTGAAATCCAGGCCGAGGAGAGAATCCCCATTTAGGCCGCAAAACACTCCGGCCATGGAGGTAAGCGAACCACACTCATACCAAGCTAGCCAGCATACCATGAAAGGAGAATCAATTATGGACTTTCCTACAACAGATGGGCCCGTGTCTGACACTATAATAAAAGACATGTTGATTTCACTGAGATCATCACTACAGGCTGATATGGTCAGGGGGATTAATCAATGTAAAAGAGAAGTGCACTCACTAGGCCTAAGAGTGGACAGAACAGAGCACAAAATGGAGGAATTTACCTCAGCTTATAATGTAATGGTTGACTCAAATGCAGCTCAGGGGGAAGAAATAGGATGGATTAAAGACAAACTAGCAAGTCTAGAGGACCGCTCCAGGAGGAACAACCTCAAATTGAGGGGTATCCCTGAAGAGGTACCCCCGAATCAGTTACTACCATTTGCCCAAGCTTTATTTTCAACTTTTTTACCTCAGGCTACAGCACAAGACCTCATTGTGGACAGAATTCATAGAATTCCTAAACCGTCATTTCTGCCTGCAGAAATTCCCAGAGATGTTCTTCTAAGAGTCCACTATTTCCACATTAAGGATCAAATTTTGCAAATTTCTAGAAAACAAGAAAATTTACCCCCACAATTTGCTAATGTTAAATTGCTCCCTGACCTATCTAGACATACTTTACAACGCAGACGCAATCTTATAACTATTACAAAAGCCCTAAGGAATCATAACATCATTCACAAATGGAAATACCCTGCCACTCTATCCATTGTTCACAATGGCACCACCACCATGATCTCCTCGCTGGATGAAGGTCTAAATTTACTACGTAGATGGAAAATACTACCTGATGCAAGCACCAACTTTCCCGCCATAGCAGGCCCATCACATATCCCTAATGAATGGCAAACAGTGACTCATAAAAAATCTCTTAAAAAATCCGCTGGTATACCAAGCACAGAATTTCAACAGATTACTTGAATGTCTCCTAGGAAGAGTGCCTTATACTCTGTTCCTTGTTACCCTCAGGTTACCATTAGCAGTTCCATCTGCTCTTGGATCGCTTTATGGATCCTTTTTTTATCTATATTTTCTTTTTTTATTTCTTTTTCCTTGATATGCACAGATCTCTCAAGAGCAATTTATCGTCCTACATCTACTCCAGAAATCCATATGACGGCTGTCAACAACCAGGAAAATTCACACCAACTGAAGTGAGTACTTTAATGTCTATCCTCCATATCCTTTATACAATGGACCAATGACGATCTCTTGCTTATCAATCAACGCACATGGTTTGAACCACCCGGCCAAACGATTTTCCTTATGGAAAGAGGTTCATAAACACAAGGCAGATATTGTATGTGTACAAGAAACACACTTCCAACTAGACAACACCCCACAGTGTACCCACAAAGACTTCCCACACATCTACTTAGCATGTAATCCTCTCAAAAAAACTGGAGGCGTTCTAATAGCCCTGAAGAACTCACTTTCATTTCAACACAGAGATTCGTTTACGGATGAAGCTGGCAGATTTATCATTGTCTCAGGCGACATAAACTCTCAACCATTCACTCTGGTTAACCTATATTCACCAAATACACATCAAATTCGCTTCTTCAATAAGGTCCTTCGCAAACTCAAGTCTATGCAGTATGGTAAAGTCCTGATATGCGGAGACTTTAATGCTACTGTAGACCCCCAAGTGGACACATCTTCGGCCAAAATCCGCTCAACACCAGCTCTACAAACCATTCTTCACAAAGAGGAACTGTTCGATGCGTGGAGATGTCTCCATGCTGGTGAAAAGGACTTCACTTTTTTTTCCAACAGACATCGCTCATACTCCCGTATTGACATGTTTCTAACTGATAAATGGTTGTTACAAGATATAACCACAGCTGCCATTCACGAGATTACGTGGTCTGACCACGCAGCGATTTCCTTATCCATTATGGAGAAGGGTGTCTCTTCTTCACCTCCCATCTGGCGGTGTAATAATAGACTAGTACAAGAGCCTTCATCTAACAAACTACTGACACAACACATCACCAATTTTTTCTTAGATAACTATGGTTCAGTTACAAAAACACATGTTTTATGGAACGCCCATAAGGCATACATGAGAGGTATTCTAATACAAATGGGGGCTAGAGCCAAACACCAGAGGTCTCAACAAATTCAAACTATACTCCATGATCTTAGAAAATTTGAAACACAAAATAAAACATCCCCTACCTCAGTAATAACTCACAAGCTTTCTATCCTTAGGGAAAAACTTAGAGAAATTTTATCTCAACAATATGACAGACATATCAGAAGCTTAAAATTGAATTTCTACCATAATGCTAACAAAACAGGTAAACAATTAGCCAACAGATTGAAAGCAAAACGCACTAAGACAAGGATAGCATACTTAAAACACCCCACATTACACCACAAAATTATTCATCCTAAAGATATAGCTGACCAATTTGCAGAATACTATAGTTCACTTTATAATATACATAAGGATACCGCTACGAACCAACCATCTAAGGAAAACATAAATGATTTCCTACAACGCATTCATTTACCCTCGCTATCTACTGAACAATTAGAATATCTTAATACCCCCTTTACCACTTCTGAAGTTGAGAAAGTTATTTCTTCTCTTCCTAACGGTAAATCCCCTGGCCCTGATGGCTTCTCAAATGAATATCTTAAAGCATTTAAACATGTCATAACACCTTATCTCACACATTTATTTAATGACACTGCCGATAGTGCTAGTATGCCCCCAGATATGCTTAAAGCATATATAATTACATTACCTAAACCTGGTAAGGAACCAGACACTCCGGCCAATTATAGACCGATATCACTGCTTAACTCTGATACCAAAGTATATGCCAAATTATTAGCCAATCGTTTATCAAATATTATTCCTTTACTAGTCAAAAATGATCAGATGGGATTCGTGAAGGGGAGACAAACTTCTGACGCAACCAGGAGAATTATAAATGTTTTGTATCATGCTAAATTGCACCGAACGCCTTCTCTGCTGTTATCTATTGACGCAGAGAAGGCGTTCGATAGAGTCCACTGGACATACATGGAGATGACGCTTAGTAAGTTCGGATTCCGGGGTCGTATACTTCAAGCTGTTTTGGCATTGTACTCTTGCCCCACTGCACAGGTATACTCCACAAATGCTTTATCTTCACCCTTTGATATTAGAAATGGAACTAGGCAGGGATGCCCCCTGTCTCCTTCCATTTTTAACCTTATGATGGAACCTCTTGCAGAAACTATAAGGTCTCACCCGCTGATTTCGGGTTTCCAGTTCGGCAACACTAAACACTCCATTAATCTTTTTGCTGATGATGTCATTCTGCTATTGACTAATCCAAAAATTTCTTTACCACATGCTCATGAGGTCCTGCAAGAATTTGGTAAGATCTCATACTATAAAGTGAATTTTTCTAAGTCTTTGATCCTCGCCCTCAAAATTCCACCCAAACTTAAACTTGATCTCCAATCACAATTTCCATATACATGGAGTACTGAAGGTGTTCCATATCTGGGGATTGTCTTGAAAGCCAAAGTTTCTGAACTCGTCAAATCTAATTTGAAACCACTCATTGCCAAACTGGGAACTCAACTCAAAGACTTTTCAATGAAAGAGGTTTCATGGTTTGGTAGGATTGCTGCATTTAAAATGTTGATATTGCCTCAAATACTGTATGTTTTTCGCTCTCTACCACTTCATATCCCACAACATTTTATTAAAAAACTTACTACTATGTGCTGGAAGTATGTGTGGAATGGTAAAAAAGCCAGATGCTCCAGGAACAATCTTATCTCACATAAGAGATTCGGTGGGGCAGGGCTTCCCGATATTCAAGACTACTACTGGGCAGTTAGACTGGACCAACTTAAACATTGGTTCCCGACTAAAGACCCACCAGTTTGGGTAGACATTGAAAATTCATTAATCCCACTATCCATATCCAACGTATGCAATCTTTTACTGACTGATAGCTGGGCTACTTGGGACCTACGTAAATTATCCCCTACAATCCAAATTTCCTTAAAAGCATGGAGACATGCACTAACTACTAATCAAGATGACGTTATAGACTTACCATACAATATACCTCTTTCTATTCTTAGGACGAAACTTCCTGACTTCCCTATAAATGACTTCATTAATATAGGAATTACGATGCTATCTGACTTCTTCGATGTCAATAAGCTCAAATCTGTAACACAATTGACCTCGCAGTATAACCTTACTACTGATATGGCTCCTTACGCATTTCGGATATTAGAGTTACTTCAAACCTTACCTTCTCCTTTAATTACCATTCCACGCAGACTATGGCAGTTTTATTATCCAAGTAGTAAAGAAGTGAAAGGAATTTCTTATTTTTACAATCTTCTACATGATAAATTACAATTTATCAAAACACCTGCCATGCTCAAATGGGAAGCAGAACTCGGCTCTGACTTTTCGGAGGTTCAGTGGCGCCACGCCTTCTCTGAAATTCATTCTGCATCTCATTGTGCTAAACACTGGGAACTTACTATTAAACTCTCCAATAGATGGCATTACACTCCTTGTCGATTGGCATCTTTCTTTACAGGTTTTTCTCCGAATTGTTGGAGGGAGTGTGGCCACTTGGGTAATCTATTACATATGCTTTGGTATTGCCCTACGGTTAAAAGCTTATGGAATAGTGTTTTTCAACATATATCTACCATTACTGGTATACTCACTAAACCAGACCCTGTCTTAGGTATTCTTCATATAAATATCGACAAATTTCCTAAATCATTTAGATCAGTTATAACTCATATTCTGTTAGAAACCAGATTGCTGATTTTGTGCAATTGGAAGTCTAACACTACTATCAATTTATCAGATGTTATTTCTGCAGTACGTAGAAACTATACTTTTGAACGCTTGATGGCACTTAAGAATTCCAAATGTGTACAATTTGATAAATACTGGTCTATATGGCCTAAGGTTTCCTCTCAGGATGATATATAATTCTGTAGATTGTTTGTTATAAATGCTCTATATACGTTCTTTGAATATGTCTTATCTTTCATATGTTAAATAGTCGATGGATACTGACACATATCCCACGTTATGCATATCCTATTATTTATTTCTTTAATGTTTATTTATTTTCTGTATGATTTCATGAAAATACTCAATAAAAATTGAATGATTCAAAAAAAGATGCACGAAGAGAGGCATACAGGAATACATTTAAAACATTACAGTCAAACTAATCATATGATAGCTACATTTAAAACTTTAAAATGTATTTTAAAATCAGGATTGTACAGAGAAATTGACAAGCTTGTTTGTTTTTTCTTATCTGTAGAATGAGGAAAGATTAAAAGTAGCAAGTTTTTATTGATGTCTTTGGTCCCTTTGGGGGAGATTTTCTTTCATTTCCTTTCCAGAAAGTTAGTGGAACGGAAGATCTAGCCTCTCCCTATACTCTTTTAGCATAAATGACCAATAAGGATGCCCAGATGCAGATGATGGGACAAGGTGGAGGCAGAGTTTTAAAAAGTTGAGATTTATCAATTTATTTATCTATTTATTACATGTTTCTGGCTTTGAATCTCCTAATTATGTTGAAATTTTTTTTTGTCCAGGTTTGAAACAAGGCACCTTTAACCCCTTCCTGCCTATACCTCCTGGCTAGGGATGAGCTTCGTGTTCGAGTCGAACCCATGTTCGACTCGAACATCGTCTGTTCGCCTGTTCGGGTGGTCCGTTCGCACCAAATTCGAGTGGCGCATCACGGCCCATAATTTACTGCGGCATCACAGTGCATTGCTGGCTGATGATTGGCCAAGCATGCACTATGACCCACATGGTTGGCCAATCACAGCGCCGTCTGTCTAGTGAGCCATAATTGGCCAAAGCCAGGGTGGCTTTGGCCAATTATGGCTCAGGTGGTTTAGTACACGCCCCACACTATATAAGGCTGCCAGCGTGGCGACCTTGTGTAGTGTGTTGCGGCGGCCAGAAAGATATACACAGAGAGACAATGTGATTTCATTTAATTTTGAAGCTGTTGCAAATACAGTGGGTGTATTGTGCCATCTGCACAGTGTACACCTGAAGCTACCCCAATTGCTGTTGTTCTGTGCATCCTATCCGTAGGCAGCTGTTGCAAATACAGTGGGTGTATTGTGCCATCTGCACAGTGTACACGCCTGAAGCTACCCCAATTTCTCTTCTGCGCATCCTATCCATAGGCAGCTGTTGCAAATACAGTGGGTGTATTATGACCTCTGCACAGTTTGCACGCCTGAAGCTACCCCAATTGCTGTTGTTCTGAGCATCCTATCCGTAGGAAGCTGTTGCAAATACAGTGGGTCTATTGTGCCATCTGCACAGTTTACACGCCTGAAGCTACCCCAATTGCTGTTGTTCTGTGCATCCTATCCATAGGCAGCTGTAGCAATTACAGTCGGTGTATTATACCATCTGCACAGTGTACACTCCTGAAGCTACCCCAATTGCTGTTGTTCTGCGCATCCTATCCGTAGGCAGCTGTAGCAATTACAGTTGGCTTATTGTGCCATCTGCACAGTGTACGCATGAAGCTACCCCAATTGCTGTTGTTCTGCGCATCCTATCCGTAGGCAGCTGTTGCAAATAGAGTGGGTGTATTGTGCCATCTGCACAGTGTACGCATGAAGCTACCCCAATTGCTGTTGTTCTGCGCATCCTATCTGTAGGCAGCTGTTGCAAATACAGTGGGTGTATTGTGCCATCTGCACAGTGTACAGCTGAAGCTACCCCAATTGCTGTTGTTCTGTGCATCCTATCTGTAGGCAGCTGTTGCAAATACAGTGGGTGTATTGTGCCATCTGCACAGTGTACACCTGAAGCTACCCCAATTGCTGTTGTTCTGCGCATCCTATCCATAGGCAGCTGTTGCAAATACAGTGGGTTTATTATGCCATCTACACAGTGTACACGCCTGAAGCTACCCCAATTGCTGTTGTTCTGCGCATCCTCTCCGTAGGCAGCTGTTGCAAATACAGTGGGTGTATTGTGCCATCTGCACAGTGCACACGCCTGAAGCTACCCCAATTGCTGTTGTTCTGCGCATCCTATCCGTAGGCAGCTGTTGCAATTACAGTCGGCTTATTGTGCCATCTGCACAGTGTACACGCCTGAAGCTACCCCAATTTCTGTTCTGCGCATCCTATCCATAGGCAGCTGTTGCAAATATAGTGGGTGTATTATGACCTCTGCACAGTTTACATGCCTAAAACTACCCCAATTGCTGTTGTTCTGAGCATCCTATCCATAGGCAGCTGTAGCAATTACAGTCAGCATATAATGCCATCTGCACAGTGTACACGCCTGAAGCTACCCCAGATGCTGTTGTTCTGCACATCCTATCTGTAGGCAGCTGTAGCAATTACAATTGGCGTATTGTGTCATCTGCACAGTGTACATGCCTGAAGCTACCTCAATTGCTGTTGTTCTGCGCATCCTATCCATAGGCAGCTGTTGCAATTACAGTCGGCGTATTGTGCCATCTGCACAGTGTACGCCTAAACCTACCCCAATTGCTGGTGTTCTGATAATAATAATACTACAGGCAGGCAGTTGATTCTGCTAGCTGCATTATATCAGTATATACATCCCAGCACAGTCAAACACTGCAACACCTCACAGAAACTGTAGTTGGAGTGCAGGAATGAGCCCTGCTGCAAAGTATTGCATCAAAAATTGTAATTACATGTTAAACAGGGGCTGACGAATTGGGCCTTAGCCACTGGTGGCGATGCCCAGAACCAAAAATGTTCTTACAAGCTATCAGCATGATCATTGAGGAGGAAGAGGATAGTCACTCAGCATAACAGGATAGTCACTCAGCATCAGCATAGGCAGTCTTGAAGGGATCTGACATTTCAAAAAAAATTATTTGGTTACATCAGCATCGGGTGCTTGGTAGCTGGTGGTGATCCAAGACTAATTCATTTTTATGAGGGTCAGTCGATCAACCGAGTCGGTGGACAGGCGCACCCTGTGATCGGTTACAAAGCCTCAAGCAGCACTGAATGTGCATTCCGAAAGAACGCTGGATGCAGGACAGACCAGTAGTTCAATTGCATACAGGCATACCCCACTTTTAAGTACACAATGAGGTTTATTTACTAAAGCTGGAAAGTGGAAAATCAGGCTCCCTTCTGCATAGAAACCAATGAGCTTCTTACCCCAGCCTGTTCAAATAAGCTTTGGTAATAAAACCTGTAAGCTTATTGGTTTCTATGCAGAAGTGAGCCTGATTTTGCACTTTCCAGCTTTAGTAAATAAACCCCATTGTGTACTTATAAGTGGGGTATGCCTGTACTGTGCAAGCTCTGGCCAGTGATCTATCCTCAAGACCCAGTAACCCAGAGGATTTTCGGTGGGACAGGTTTCCAAGTCTGACCTTGCCCCTAGGTATTCCTGCACCATGTAAATCAGACGCTGGCGATGGTTGCTGGAACCGATCATACCTTGGGGCTGCGGACTAAAAAATTGTCTGAACGCATCGGACAGACGATCACCTTCTCCACCGCTCCTTCTGTGACTGACCGAAGCCTCAGCAACACGTTGTCCAGGACCAGGAATTTGGAACCTCCCAGTCTCTGGGAACGCATTGCACAGACCTTTCTGCAAGGTCTCCTGAAGATGTTTCATCCTCTGCGATGGCAAGATAAGCTCCGCAACCTTACCATTGTAACGTGGATCAAGGAGGGTTGCCAGCCAGTAATGATCCCCCTCCTTGATCCGATGAATATGAGGATCCTTCCGCAGGCTTTGCAGGATCAGGGAGGCCATGCAGCGTAGGTTAGCTGAGGCATTCGTCCACGTACAAGTCCATGGGTTTCTTGGGACTGTGAATGATCCCTAAAAGACTGCTGCTGATGCTGAGTGCCAGGCTCCACCTCCATGCTGACACAATCCTCCTTCTCCTCTTCCTGCCTCTGTTCTGCCTCAAGTGCCCTGTCCATTATCCCATGCAGCGTGTGCTCCAACAGGTGGACAAGAGGGACAGTGTCACTGATGCATGCACTGCCACTGCTCACCATCCTCGTGGCCTCCTCAAATGGTGACAGGACAGTGCATGCATCCCTGATCATGGCGTGGGGGAAAAAAACAAGCTCCCCTGACCCTGTCCTGGTGCCATAGTTTCACAGGTACTCATTGATGGCCCTCTGCTGCATGTGCAGCCGCTGCAGCATGGCCAACCTTGAGTTCCACCTGGTGGGCATGTCACAGATTAGGCGGTTCTTGGGCAGGTTAAATTCCTTTTGGAGGTCAGCCAGCCAAGCACTGGCATTATATGACTGGCAGAAATGCACACAGACTTTCCTGGCCTGCCTCAGGACATCCTGTAAGCCCAGGTACCTGCCCAAGAACCGCTGCACCACCAAGTTAAGACGTGAGCCACACAGGGCACATGGGTCAGTTGTCCCTGTTGGAGGGTGGAGAGGAGGTTGGTGCCATTGTCGCAAACCGCCATTCCTGGCTTAAGCTTGGCGTGGCATCAACCACCTCTCAGCCTGCCCCTGCAGAGCTGACAGAACCTCTGCCCCAGTGTGGCTCCTGACCCCCAAGCACACCGTGAAAGATAGGTAACGTCCCTGTCCATGCCTGCTGGACCATGAGTCAGCGGTAATATGCACCGCTGACTGTCCTGTCCAGCAAGGCCAAGACTTTTACATGCCGGTAGAGAGCCGGAATCACCTTCCGTGAGAAAAAGTGACATTTGGGAACCTGCCACTGAGGAACCGCACATTCCACAAACTCACGAAGGGGGCAGAGTCTACGAACTGAAAAGGCAGCAGTTGAAGTGCTAACAATTTAGCCAAGCTAGCATTCAACCGCCGGGCATGTGGATGGCTGGGAGTGAACTTCTTTCGACAGGTGCAGCAGCTGAGGCAGGGAAATTTGCCCGGTACAATCGGACATTGGTGTACCGATAGCAGATTGCCAAGTACTTGGCTGTGACACACCTTCATTCCTCTCAGTGCAGGTTTCAGAGAGGACTGAAGGTATAGTGGGGTTGGAGATCCCAGCTGAAGAGGAGCAAGGAGAGGTCCGCTTTGTTCTTTGGTGTGGGTCTTTTAGGTACACTTGCCAATGAACTGCATGGCAGGTCGACATATGTCTGGTCAAGCATGTGGTGCCCAAGCGGCTGATGTTTTGGCCACGCGAGATACGCTTGAGACATATGTTGCAAATAGCAGTGGTGCGATCTGATGCACTCGTCTCAAAACACCAAAGAACTTTTGGAATAACGCGCAGAGGCAGCACCCTGCACATGCACAGCTGTGCAGTGTGATGCAGTCGGTGTGCTGTCCTTAAGCTGGCCCCTGGAGGGCATCCTGCCTCGTTGGAGATGGGCTTCCTCCTTCTCCTCCTCCTCTCTCCTATAAGGCACCCTGTGGAGCCAGTGACCTCATTATACCCTCCCTCCTCATCACTGGAGCAAACCTGGCAGTATGCTGCAGCTGGGGGAACATGACTGCCAGATTGCTGTCCTTCTTGGGCATCCCCTCTCTCTGGGCTCACATTACTGCCTTCCTCTAGCTGAGTATCATCATCAGAGCCTTCAAAACGCTGAACATCCTCATGGAGCATGTACTAAGGCCCAATTTTTCTGCCCCTGTTCAACAGGTGCATGTAATTACAATGCTTGATAAAATATTTCACAGCAGGGCCCGTTCCAGCGCCCACCAAGAGTAACTGTGAGGACTTACAGTGTTGTGGCACCACCACCAAAGGCCCAATTTTTCTACTACTGTTCAACAATGGCATATAATTACAATTCTTGATATAATAGTTCACAGCAGGGCTTTCCAGCGCCCACCAAGAGTCACTTTGAGGGCTTACAGTGTTACACCAACACCTTAGGCCCAAATTTCTGCAGAGAATATAGGGCAGGCCCCTACTTTCAAACATCCAACTTACAAACGTCTCCTACTTGCAAACGGAAGGAGACAACAGGAAGTGAGATGAAATCTACCCCTAGGAAGGGAAATTCTCTCCTGTAAGGGTTGATATGGGTAAAATGTGTCTACTCTCCACTGATGCTTTATCCCAATCCTTGTTTTACAAAAAAAAACAAATTTTCAAAAAACATTTGTCATTGGGACAGAAAGTCCGGCGAAATCCGGTGAAATCCGGTGAAGAGGTGCACAGACAGCAAAAAAAAATGTTACACGGGTGATAACCCTTCCCTATGTTTTCCAAAAAGCTTAAAAATAGATTTTTTGACTGGAGCTACACTTTAAAAATTTACCAGTTCAAAATTACAAACAGATTCTACTTCGCCTGTATACTGCTGTTCAGAGTATATAGGGCCTGGGGGCCACGCCTTTCCTTTTTTTAATTTGGGTACGGGGTTCCCCTTAATATCCATACAAGACCCAAAGGGGCTGGTAATGGGCAGAGGGGGGGGGGGGGGGGGCATGCCATTTCTCTCAATGATTTTCATCCATATTGCCGGGACCAGACATTACATTAAAACCGCAAGCAGTTTTAAATGACTTTTTTAACATTAGAAATGTTATTTTATGCAGGGACTGTTCTAAACACGGGAAACACGTTCCACTTCACAGACATACTATAGACACCCCCAGGCACAATATTTAAAGTAATATTTGTTTTTTTCACTTTAAGTGTCATTAAAATCAGTGCTCCCGAAAAAGGCGGGCGTTTTTAAAAGTATTTTTTGCATTGATACATGCCCCCTGGGGCAGGACCCATGTCCCCACACCCTTTTTAGGACAATAACTTGCATATTAGCCTTTAAAATTAGATTTAGAACGTTTGAGTCCCATAGACTATAATGGGGTTCTCAATGCCAGGAAGTGAAGGCAGGCTTTCCAATCATATGAGTGCTGAGATTGGCTGTCACAGCGGTCACATGATCGTAACTCTACTGATCACAAGTAAGCATCGGAAGCATCGGAAGCTTTCCAGTACCCGCCAATAACTGTGCAGGGAGCAAGCAAGGCATGCTCTCTGAGCACAGAAATGTTTACATTTGGGATGCATATATGCAGCCTCTTGGCGTTGAAGCCCACCCACTTACAAGACGCATATATGTGTATGGCCGGTGGGAAGAGGTTAACAATTATTAGTAAAATTATTTATATAAAAAAATCTTGAAAGTCTGTGGGTCCTCTTCAGGATCTGTACCCCATGGTGAACACTGGGCTGTTTGTAATCAAAATAACATGGGCAATTCTATTGAATCACAGCACTAGAATAAAAAAATATCACTTTTCCCTCTTTATTCTTGGAGACTCACATTAGATGACTAAAACCCTAGATAAAGACATTTATTTGATCTCATACACTGCAGTTTAGGACTAATGGGGTTATTTACGAAAAGGTAAATCCACTACAAGTGCAAACTACAAGTGCAAAGTGCACTTGAAATTTCACTGAAAGTGCACTTGGAAGTACAGTCGCTGTAAATCTGAGGGGTAGATCTGAAATGAGGGGAAGTTCTGCTTCTTCTGATTTTATTATCCAACCATGTTTGTGTTTGTTTGTTTTATGCTGTTTTTGATTTTCCTTGCATGTCCCCCTCAGATCAACAGCGACTGCACTTCCAAGTGCACTTTCAGTACAATTTCAAGTGCACTTTGCACGTGTAGTGCAAAGTGGATTTGCCTTTAGTAAATAACCCCCTATGTCTATCTAATTCTTCTGGGTTTTCCTGCTCTATAACCAGCCTTGCTGTACATCTGCTTATTATACAATACAAAGCCTGTCTTATATTGCTTATACACGTTCTTACAGTTTACCAAACAAATGTTATGAAAAATGCATTATGACTTATACATAATTGTTAATTTTCCATTAAAAGCTTTATTTAAGTGTGGGATTTATGGGGTGCGAACAATCAAATTGTCAAGACATATTGTCAGTAGGAAGCAGAGAGCTCTACATGTCCCTTAAGCCAACACAAACTTTTACAAATGTTTTGAAAGTGTCAATAAACACGAGTCTAGACCATGAATAAAATTGGTTTTAGATGCCTTTTTCATAGCATGGAATTTATGTTAAAGTGGTAGTAAACCCATTTTTTCAACTTGTACCTATGGGTAAGCCTATAATAACGCTTACCTGTAGGTACTGTGAATATCTCCTAAACTTGCACAGCTTAGAAGATACTCACACTGCATGCAGCCAGTGATGTCGCTAGCGCATGCGCTCTGAAGGTCTGGCATACCATGCTGGAACTTCAGGGCCCATGCTGTAGCCTAGGGCTCCCACGTGCTTGTGCCGGAGTGACTTCATGATGGCCCCCGGCCACTCATGTAGCTGGAGGCTGCAAACCCAGAAGGAAGACCAGATGAAGATTTAAACCATGTCAGCAGTTACAGCGAGAAGCTGGATGGGCTTCGTTTTAAGGTAAGTCTCACTCACATAATGTACGTGATGCATACTAGCACATTATGCATTTGTCTTATAAGGGACAGTTCTTTTTTTTCTGCAGTGGTTTACTACTGCTTTAATAGCCCAAATGTAGTTTAGCTATTGAATCTTAATAATCAAATATAATTTTACATCATCAAAAACATTTGTATTACATGAGTAGGGAAGTTGCACTGTGAAAGGCAAATTTTCCCAGAGCTTAGTGCATGTGGTGCAATTTCACTTTGCAACAAGACAAAAAACTCAATCATCTGCACAGAAAATAAAAAAAAATGTTATTGGATGATTGTGGTCAGCAGAGCTTCCTACCTCATTCACTAAGTTCTGGGGATTATTGCCTTGGAAAGTGAAACCCCCTGGGGCGCGCACCCGGGAATATCTGTGACCGCCGGAGGGCCCAGCACATAACGGATCATGGTAAATGGCCGCTGATAGCGGTAGTTTACCACGGAGCGATCACTTGTAAACAAACCGGCGTCAGGTCTGGTTCCTCTCTCCCCTTTCTGTACTGATCGGTACAGGGAGAGGGGAGAGATTGGGTGCTGCAGCACTGTGAGCTGGATGTGTAGTGCCCACAGTGCTGATTTGTGCCCATCCACGCTCAGCCATCCATCCATACTCAGCCAGCCACCCATACTCAGCCATCCATCCATACTCAGCCAGCCACCCTTGCTCAGTCATCCATCCCTAATCAGCAATACTCATCCATGCTCAGCTATCCATCCATACTCAGCAATACTCATCCATCCCATCCACCCCCATCCATACTCAGTCATATTCAGCCATACTCAGCCATACTCAGCCATACTCAGCCATATTCAGGCATACTCAGCCGTACCCAGCCATATTCAGCCATACTCAGCCGTACCCAGCCATATTCAGCCATACTCAGCCGTACCCAGCCATACTCAGCCGTACCCAGCCACCCCATCCATACTCAGCCATACTCAGCCGTACCCAGCCGTACCCAGCTGTACCCGGCCGTACTCATTCATGCTCAGTCATCCCATCCATACTCAGCCATCCCCATCCATGGCTCATCCATCCCCATTCATGCTCATCCATGCCACATCAGTTTCCATCCATGCCACATCCATGCCACTAGAGTGCCTCACAAAAGTGTAATAGGTAATAAAATGTGATAAATTACTCATCTATCCATCCATGCTCAGCCATCCCATCCACCCCCATCCATACTCAGTCATATTCAGCCATACCCAGCCATACTTAGCCATACTCAGCCATACTCAGCCATATTCAGCCATACTCAGCCATACTCAGCCATACTCAGCCGTACCCAGCCCTACTCAGACGTATCCAACCACCCCATCCATACTCATCCATCCATCCATGCTCAGCCATCCCATCCACCCCCATTCATATGACCCCCAGTCATACTCAGCCATACTCAGCCATATTCAGCCATACTCAGCCATACCCAGCCATACCAAGCCATACTCAGTCGGACACAGCCACCCCATCCATACTCAACCGTACCCAGCTGTACCCAGCTGTACTCGGCCGTACTCATTCATGCTCAGTCATCCCATCCATACTCAGCCATCCCCATCCATGTCTCATCCATCCCCATTCATGCTCATCCATGCCACATCAGTTCCCATCCATGCCACATCCATGCCACTAGAGTGCCTCACAAAAGTGTAATAGGTAATAAAATTAGATTTGAAACTTATGCTTCTAGAACACCTGATGGTGCCCCCTGCATGTTGGGCCTCTCTATGTGGCCAGACTGTGTAAAAGTCTCACACATGTGGTATCGCCGTACTCAGGAGGAGGAGGAGAACACATTTTGGGGTGTAATTTTTGGTATGTACATGCTTTGTGTTAGAAATAGTGTATAAATGGACAACTTTGTGTAAAAAAAAAAAAAAAAAAAGCGTTTTCAATTTCATTTACACATTTTCCAAAAACTTGTAGAAACAAATGATGTTTAAAAGACTCACTATGTCTCATAGATTATACATTGGGTTGTTTTCTTTCCAAAATGGGGTAATTTTTGGCGTTTCCATTGTCCTGGTGCTCCAGGGCCTTAAAAAGTGTGATAGGTAGTCAAGAAATTATATGTGTAATTTATGCTCCAAGAACCCCTGATGGTGCTCCCTGCATGTTGGGCCTCTGTATGTGGCACGCTGTGTAAAAGTCTCACACATGTGGTATTGCCATAGGAGTAGTAGAATGTGTTTTGGGGTATAATCTGTGCTATGCATATGCTGTGCGTGAGAAATAACCTGCTAATATAACAATTTTGTTAAATAAAAAAAAAAATATCTTGATTTTGCAAAGAATTGTGGGAAAAAAATAACTACTTCAAAAAACTCACCATGCCTCTTACTAAATACTAGGGATGAGCTGAACAGACCTAAAGTTTGTGTGAACTTTAGAACCCTATTAAAGTCTATGGGACTCGAACATTCAAAATCAAAAGTGCTAATTTTAAAGGCTTATATGCAAATTATTGTCATAAAAAGTGTTTGGGGACCTGGGTCCTGCCCCAGGGGACATGTATCAATGCAAAAAAAACTTTTAAAGACTGATGTATTTTCGGGAGCAGTGATTTTAATAATGCTTAAAGTGAAACAATAAAAGTGTAATACTCCTTTAAATTTCGTACCTGGGGGTGTGTATAGTATGCCTGTAAAGGGGCGCATGTTTCCCGTGCTTAGAACTGTCCCTGCACAAAGTGTAATTTCTGCAGGAAAAAAAGCTATTTAAATTCACAATAATGAATTGTCGGCTCCCGTAATACAGAGCACAGTCATTGAAAGTCATCGATAAAAAAAAAAATATGCGTGGGGTTCCCCCCAAATTCAATTACCAGGCCCTTCGGGTCTGGTATGAATATTATGGGGAACCCTGGGTCAAATTTAAAAGAAAATGACGTGGTGTTCCCCCTAAATATCCATACCAGACCCTTCAGGTATGGATTTTAAGGGGAACTCCACGCCAAATTTAAAAAAAACAATGGTGTGGAGTTCCACCCACATCAGAGGGGGGTGGGGTCGGGGTCACCCGTACGTCACTGCCCCCTTGCGTTGCGTCAGAGGGGGCAGGGTCAGGTGACGTGTGGCCCGGTCCTCCGTGGAGACAGGATGCGCTGCGCTGGACATCATCGGAGGAGATCAGCCATCGCTGGACCCCGGAGAAGAGATCAGCCATCGCTGGATAGCAAGAGTGGATTTTTTTTTTTTTAATAAAGGACTTTTCCCAACGGTGTCTGTGTGTTTTTTAATAATTTTTTACACTTTCTTTGTGAAGTGGTAGGGGTACTTTTGTACCCCCTTACGATTTCAAATGGGGGGGATCTGGGGGTCCCCTTGTTAAAGGGGGCTTCCAGATTCTGATAAGCCCCCCGCCCGCAGACCCCCACAACCACCGGGCAAGGGTTGTGGGGATGAGGCCCTTGTCCTCATCAACATGGGGACAAGGTGCTTTGGGGGTCACAGATCCTCCCAATGTTGAGGGCATGTGGCCTGGTACGGTTCAGGAGGGGGTGGCACTCTCTCGTCCCCCCTCTTTTCCTGCGGCCTGCCAGGTTGCGTGCTTGGATAAAGGGTCTGGTATGGATTTTTGGGTGGAACTCCACGCCATTTTTTTTTTTTTTTTTGGCGTGGAGTTCCCCTTAAAATCCATACCAGATCTGAAGGGTCTGGTATGGATATTTAGAGGGAACCCCATGTCATTTTTTTTAATTTGACCCGGGGTTCCCCTTAATATCCATACCAAACCTGAAAGGCCTGGTAATTCAATTTGGGGGGAAACCCACGTTTTTTTATTTTTTATTTTTTTATCTATCAATGACTGTTCTCTGTATTACGGGAGCCGACAATTCATTAAAGCCGAGAGTGATTTTAAATAGCTTTTTGTCCTGCAAAAATTACACTTTGTGCAGGGACAGTTCTATGCACGGGAAACATGCGCCCCTTTACAGGCATACTATACACACCCCCCAGGTACGAAATTTAAAGGAATATTACACTTTTATTGTTTCACTTTAAGCATTATTAAAATCACTGCTCCTGAAAAATCGCCCGTTATTAAAAGTTTTTTTTGCATTGATACATGTCCCCTGGGGCAGGACCCAGGTCCCCAAACACTTTTTAGGACAATAATTTGCATATAAGCCTTTAAAATTAGCACTTTAGATTTCTCCCATAGACAGCAAACAATTTGGGGTGTTCACGGCAAATTCGAAAAGCCGCGGAACACCCCAAATTGTTTGCTGTTCGGTGAACAGGCGAACAGGCAATGTTCGAGTCGAACATGAGTTCGACTCGAACTCGAAGCTCATCCCTACTAAATACCTTGGAATGTCTACTTTCCGAAAAGGAGTCATTTGAAGGGGTATTTGTACTTTCCTGGTTTGTTAGGGTCTCAAGAAATGAGACATCAGTACATCAGGTGTGATCAGGTGTGATCAATTTTCAGAGATTGGCACCATAGCTTGTTGACTCTATAACTTTCACAAAGACCAAATAATATACACCGGGTTATTTTTACCACAGATATGTAGCAGTATACATGTTTGACAAAATTTATGAAGGAAAATTTAAAATTTTCAAAATTTTATAACAGAAACAAAGAAAATGCATTGTTTACAGAATTTTCAGCCTTTTTTTTATAGCGCAAAAAATAAAAAAATCAGCAGTGATGAATACCACCAAAAGAAAGCTCTATTTGTATGAAAAAAAGGACAAAAATTTCATATAGGTACAGTGTTGCATGATTGAGTAATTGTCATTCAAAATGTGAGAGCACCGAAAGCTGAAAATTGGTCTGGTTAGGAAGGGGGTTTAAGTGCCCAGCGGGTAAGTGGTTAATAAATCAATCCCAATAGATTTTGCTTCAAAGTTTAAAGTATGACAGAGCTGAATGATTCCATAAAAGTGTCTTTATTCTTTACTATATTTTGTTCAGATCTGCCGTGAAAAGGGAAGTGATCAAATACTAAAAAAGTATTATTTCAATTGTTTGAAAATGTACTGGTAATTTGAATTTTTTTTTGTAGTGCATATTGTCATTTTTTATTTGATCTTAAAGTTAATATAGTAATAGGCTAGATGGTTCAGATTCATGAGTGTGTTTGAAGTGTTTCTATGATTTAGTTTCTTCTATTTCAACATCAGCTAAAATACATTCAGCTTTTATTCTATATGAAATACATTTAATCAGCTCACTGTTTAATGCTACTATTCAGATTACAAATCAATATCCAACGATTACTATGGTCATTCTTCTGAAAAGGTAAAAAATCTATTTAAAAAGCAAAATATTTCATTGAATACCAAAATGCCTGACTTGTGCCTTTCCATATTATGTCACAAATATCCCTTTGCATAAACTTCTGAAAATCTTTAATTTGGCAATTCAGGTACACTTAACCCCGAAGGCAACCATCTTGACTTTGTTTTTCTAAAATATATCTTCTGAATGTTAGTTCAGGCAACATATGGCTAAAAAAATAGAAAATAGGAGTATTAAGGTATTAAAACAATTTCTTTACAAAGTTTACAAAATTCTCTTTTAAATGATCAATTAAGGGCCAGTATCTGCCAACATTTTGAGAACAGATTTTGTGTACTAAGCTATGTTGTCTGACCACGTTAAACTTGATTGCGTAGCTTAAACATGTGTTTATGTATGTTACACAAACCCTGCGAATGAAGTCTAGAAATTAAAACATATGGCAAGATAAACACTAACAAAATGGGTTAAAATAGTTGCATAAAAATTGAATTATACCTCTTGCAAACTCAAAAGAAAAATATTTCCTAATAAGCCTTCCTAACAAGACAAGTTTAATTTCTTAATTATAATTATGGACACATTTAGTTTCATCTTTTTTATTTTAAACTTGGTTATTTTTTTGCCGTTACTACATGATAAAAAATGGCATTATACAGTGCACAGTGTTGAGAGGAATATATATACTGTATATGTTTTTGGTTAAGAAGAATATATAGGGCCTTTTAATTACCATAGGTTATTCATTTAGCACATGGGTAATATCTGGGCCAGGTGCTTCATCTAACTCAATGTTACTTATATTTCCAAACTTTTTTTGAATGTTTGGTATTATTAGTGCTTGTGCCTTTCTTTCTTCTTGTTGTGATCTCATCTAAATGTTAAGGTAGCCCACATATTGTTCAGTCTACATTATGAGACCATGAAAAATGTAATAAACACTAAAGCCCCATACACACGGTCGGACTTTTTCATCAATTTGGTCCGATCGGACAAGGTTGTTGAAAAATCAGACCGTGTGTATGCACCATCGGACAGTGTTCGTCGGTTTGTCCGTCGGACAAAGTCTTATCTCCTGCTGGAAAGATTTCCCGTCAACCCGGTCCGATCACACCAAATCCGAGCGTGTGTACGCTTGTCCGACGGACAAAGTGCTACGCATGCTCAGAAGAAATTCTGTGACGGAAGCGCTCGGTCAGGTAAAACTACCTTTCCTAATCGACACAGCACATTCGTCACGCTGCAATGTTAAAATGTCTTTAATGCAGCGCATTCTCTTTTTCTTTACAATGCAACAAGAATGACATCTTTTAGCTGCTCCTATTCACCCGCACTTCTCACAAACTTACTTCTTTATTACTTTGCAGCATTTATACACTACATGTTTATTTTTACTCAGATCGTAATACAATCTTTCTTATTTTTTTACCCAGATTTTTTTTTTTTGGGGGAATACATATTTGAAGGAGTTTTTTTTTTTTTTGGAGGGGGTTTGTATGTCTCAACTTAGCAAAACCACATTATTAACATTTGTATTTCTTGCTTACATTTACTAGGAGTTTGTTGGTTGTTGGTGCCCCTTGTTAATTCTACTTTAGGATTAGTGAAATGTACCAGCCTACTCAAAGAAAAACTGTCATTGTAGAAAAGTAAAACACAATAGTCAATGATTATTTCAAAGCAAAAAAACCTTTATTTAGGTCTCAGCAACAGACCAAAGAGGAACGCAGCCATGGTGAAACTTGGGGAATTTGCAAAGCCTTGGACACCCATGGCAACCATCATTTTACAGACTTAAACAATTGGGGGCATGAAGACTACCTATCTAAATAATAAGGGAGCGCAATCTGGTCCTGAAGTCCAAAACATCCGGAACTGCAGCAGATGCCATCTAGGTCCCCAGGCTCTGGTACTACGAGAGGCTCCATCTTCTCTCAGACCAGACTGAGTCCAGGTTGTCACTCTCTTGTCTTCCTTGTACGCTTCCTTCCACGCCGTGGTGCTGGTGCTGGTGGGGTGGCAGAAGGAGGAGGAGGAGGCGGAGCAAGGTCACTCTCGCAAACATGTGTGAGGGGAGTCATCTCCCCAGCCATCCCCTCATTTAGTATTTTGAGGATGACCTCCTCACACATGCTGCGTTGCCCCGCCTCCATACCCGTAAATTTACTTGTAACCAAGGAGGCAAAGGCCTCCTCGTAGGTGGGTGTGGCATAGAGGGAGGCTGAGGCATCTTTTATCAGCTGGAGCGCTGACTCTCCCACCTCCCCCATGTTTTTCGCCCTTCTGTAGGGAAGGCGGAGGGGAGAGACTTGGGAGACAGTCAGGCTCCTACGCCTACCCCCCTCTTGGCTGCCACTACCCCCTGCCTCCTCCTGACTGCCACCTTCCACAGCCACCTCCTGGCTGAGGTCTTCCTGTGTATGAAAAAGGGACATAGTTTCAGTTATTTGTTCATCAAACACACACAATTCTCATCTAGTGACTGTTGCAAAATGTTTTCAAATACAAAACCATACAATTCTCAGCCCTGCAGTTTAGATTCTTCCCAAAAATGTCTCCCACACCACTGTCTGTTGATATGTCAATCACGTTAGGAAATAAGCAATTGGGGATCCTGAATTAACTGAACATCATTCATTATTTAACAAACTGGTTCCAAAACTACTATACCTGGAACAAGCTGGGCACCTGCACATATTCCTGACTGGAAGGCCCAGGTTGGTCCTCGGAAGCCTCATCAGGGGTGGCGTGCGTGGAAGGACGCGTGCAAGGAAGAGTCGAGAGTGACTTCCTGACAGTAGCCTGGTCTTTGAGAAAGTGGAGCCTGTCATAGTACCAGAGCGTGGGGACATGGACATCAGCTGCTGCAGCTCCAGATGCTTGTGACTTCAGGACCTTATTGCGCTCCCGGAAATAGGTAGTCTTCATGTTGTTTATCTTCACTTTTAAGTTTGCGACGGTTGCCATGGGCAGGGTAGGCTTTACAAATGCCACCAGTTTCAGCAGGGCTGCGTACCTCTTTGGTCTGTTGCTATAATCCCTGTGTTTTGCCTGCCATAAGAGGGGGAATTGCCGGTATTTATCAATGAAGTGTGGGAGAAAGCTCACGTTGTAGAACGCCTCCATCACCTCTGCAAGACACAACGCCACACAAAACAATATAAATAATGTCAGCCTAAACTCTCCTAATCTTCTCCATAAAGAAGCCTCAAGTTCTAATCAGTCTAGGCTAGTTATGTACCAACGTCCAATTGTACCTTCGTTTGTAGCGATCGTCTCGTGCGTGAGCTTTCTCTCCCCTCGTCTCCCAGATCGTGGCTACGACACAGGCGTGTGACGTTTTATATACAGTGCGCATGCGTCAAACTCCGCCCGCCCCTGACGATCTTTCTCGTCTATTCCCCACCCCTTCTCTTTACGGCGCAGTGGGGAGAGCACATGGCGGGGACACAGCAGGTGCGCCCCAAATATCCCCCCAACGAGGAGGAGGACGAGGAAAGGCCGGAGGCAGAAACGTCCCGATCCCGGAGCCTGAAATTCAAGGCCTCCAATATGTCATTTGGAGAAATGTTGGAGATGGTGGACATATTAAAGAGGAGCGACTATGATGGGAAGTATGGGCCTTACCTCAACCCCAATGTCCGCAAGGCCAAGATCATGTCTAAAGTTGTGAGAAGGCTGTACAATCAT
The DNA here is from genome assembly GCA_028564925.1 of Lithobates sylvaticus. NCBI lineage: Eukaryota > Metazoa > Chordata > Amphibia > Anura > Ranidae > Lithobates > Lithobates sylvaticus. The sequence continues at coordinate 158,966,119 of CM053027.1, read as the reverse complement.
TTTGGGGTACAACGATCCAAGGAGCAACTGAGGAAACGCTGGTCAGACCTGAAACTGAGGGAGGCCGATCAGTACAGAAAGATCAAGAGAATTCTTCAAAAAAGTAAGTAGTTGTGTTTTGTGTTTGATTTCTTGCTTGCATACTGCTCCATGTGGTTTGATTTTTACAAAGTTGTACATTCCAAAATTGCCACTTTCATGTTCGTCTGTGCATTCGATCGTACTCAGCCTCGATCTTTCTGCCACTGTCATGGTCGTGTGTGTGTCCATTCGATCGTACGCAACCTCGATCGTGCGGCCACTTATAATACGATGTTTGGTGTTTTTTTGGGGGAAAGGAAGTTTGTTCTCCCTCGAAATGTCATCCAGAATGTAAAGCCAATTTATTCAATGTAAAGGAGAGGTCACCCAGTAGCTGTTTACCCATCTGGACTCGAGAGCACTAGTGCTGGGACACCCAAACCCCCTTTTTATTAGCCTTTTCCACACATGTGCTCCAGTGGATACTAGAGGGGGGTCTCCATCACACAAACTTCTACCAAAAAGCTAGTCAGTTTAGCACCTTTACAAAGTGACTACATTCATGTAGTTGACATTTGTAACTGGCCAAACTAAAATAGTGTCCGTCACTTTCAAGCAATGTTTGTCATTTCCTATTTCTGCCCTCAATAGTTTGTGTTGCTAAATCTTCCTTTTGGACATTCTCATAGGGGAGCGAAAACTTGGGCCGTCTGAGGAAACCCCCAAACCAACACCTCCCAAAAAAGGGGAAAGAGCAGAAGCAGAGGAGGAGGAGGAGGAAGGAGAGATCATCGAACTTGGAGAAATTGTCACCACAACAGGTGAGTGTGGGAGAACACAGCTACTGGTAAGCTAATCCATGTATGGCTGCCTCATTTCCAACACCCCATTTTTGTTTGTTTGTGGTTTTTAGGTGACGTGGATGTTGTGGAAGAAAAAATCGCACTTTACCACAGAGAGTGCCCACGTACTCATCGGAGAGATAATGGTCTGCAATCGAGATCTAGATTACATAAAGCAAAACATCAATGATGTTCAACAAAAATTGAAGAACATCATTGATGTTTTAGGAAAAATATGAAAACGCAACAAGTAATTAACACACATTTGTGCCTGCTTATGAACACATTTGCAACTTAAAAACTGTCTGAAATTTGGAACATGCACACATTGTGTCCACATGTGCTAGCTCCCACCATGGTGGATGAATGGCAACGTTTTTTTGGGGGTGCAAACACTTTACGAACTACGAAAGTGGTTGTGGTGAAGGGGTTGCACCCCCAAAAAACGTCCATTCATCCCCATGATGGAAAATGGCACTTTTGAAGCTTCTAGGCATGTGTTTTTCCATCTAATGACCATTTTCAGACCCAAATTGTGTGCATGTTCCAAATTTCCACTTTTCGGGGGTGACCCCCCCATGTGATGAAGGCAAGATCAAACACACTTTGAACATATAGTCATGTCTGATCTTGTCTTCACTTTACAAAGTTGAACTTTCCTACTTCATAGGTTCTGCTTAGCTCCATGCCTGGTTTTACCAATTGCGTAATCTTTGTAAATAATGTTGTAAATAACCAAGATGTTGTCAGTTTTGGCGTGAAGATTGTAAACGCACTTGTGAATGTTTTCCAAGTAAACTTTTTTATTTTTCAAAATGTGTGGCTTCCTTATTTAAATAAAACAATGCATTATGTATGTAAAATGTAAAGGATATGGGGGGCAATGGGTGTTATTTACTAAAGGCAAATCCACTTTGCACTGCAATTTCCTTTCCCAGGGAACTTTTTCAATGCACTTGTAGAGCATAGCGGATTTGACTTATGTAAATGACACCCACAGTGCTTTGTACGAAAACACGGAGCACAGCATTTTGGAGAATACACACATGTCAGACCTGGTGCTGAAAAGGAGTATTTTGGGTGTCAGTTATGCAGGACAAACCTTCTCTAGACCAAAGATTAGGTAGCAAACACACATGAGAATAATCTTTTGGGGAAGAAGAGACTGTTACCTCCTTTTGCCCAGAAAGTGCATTACCACTGTCGAAGGCAAAGGGAAAAAATGACAAAGTAAAATAAGCTAAAAAGAAGACTGAAATGACAAGAAATCAGAGGTTGGTTAAAATATCAGATTTATTAAAAAATGCCTCTCACACATCGTCAGGCAGAGCAATGGCCCCCCTACCCACAAAGTATTCCATATATTGGTCCCGGACCACGCGGGCATTGAGAGGGGGCAAGCCTGGACGTGCCACTCGAAGGGCTGTGAGGTCCGCATTTGGAGGGCCCTCCACATCTGGGCCAACGGGCACCACATAGTTCCTGTTATGTCTTTTGAGGAAGTTGTGCAATATGCAACAGGCAAGAACTATGTGGTTCAGTTTGTATTCCGCCAAGTTAAATGCCGTCAGGAACAGGCGGAAGCGGCTGGCCAGGATGCCAAAAGCGTTCTCCACCACTCTTCTGGCTCTGGACAGCCTGTAGTTGAAGACCCTCTGGTCCGGGGTGAGGGTCCTCATCGGGAACGGCCTCATCACATGGGGAGTCAGCGCAAACGCTTCATCTGCGACAAAGACGAAGGGGAGTCCTTCGGCATTCTCCTCTGGAGGTGGCAAGCACAGACTGCCACTTTGGAGACGCCAGTAGAACTCCGTGTGCGTAATGGCCCCACCATCCGATATCCGGCCGTTCATCCCCACGTCCACATACATAAACTCGTATGTTGCCGACACCACCGCCAACATCACTACACTATTAAACCCTTTATAATTATAATAGTAGGACCCCGAGTTGGGCGGTGGGACGATGCGGACGTGTTTCCCATCAATTGCCCCTCCGCAGTTAGGAAAGTCCCAACGGCTGGCAAAGTGGGAGGCCACAGTCTGCCATTCCTGTGGCGTGGAAGGGAACTGTGGAGTGAAACAAGAAAAAAAAATGAGTCACTTTGCACCTAAACATTGCAAGCAGATTAGACAATCAACATCTTGGAACAAGAGCATTGTATAAAATTGGAGGCTGGAAAGTATTTACACAGAAAAGTAGAGGCTCCCCTTCACAGATTACTCACCCCCCCATCAATCCCCCCACTTCTGATGGGACATTGGCAATAACTATGGTTTTGGGGGGGGGGGGGTGGTGGACAGGTAACCCTCTGCACTTCATTGATTGGCAAATGGCTCAATAATGTGGCCTAGTTTGGCCAGACCCTCTGTACTTAACACTATTGGCAGGCCACAGGAAAGATCAAATAACATTCCCCCCCCCCCCCCCAAAAAAGGCAGGCACAGTGTGACATTATTAAATTACCAAGCAAGCTAATAGGAGGGAAAGAAGACAAAAAATTAGGAAATGGAATGTATGGAGGCAGCCCCTTGCACTACATGCTTTGCTGAATTCATCCCTAAAGATGCACACTATAAAGAGGTAGGTATATAGTGTGTATTGACCTTGGGAAAGCCAGCAGATAAAGGATTGGTACCATCTGACAGAGCAGTTGGGGGAGGGGGTTCCTAATGAGTTTGCCCCCCCCCCCCCCCACCAAAAGAACAAAAAAAGGGGGCTCTACATGAAGTAAACCACACAGCAAACATTTGTGCATATTTTAGGGGGTGTTTTGGGGCAAACAATACTATGCAGCAGACAAAAGACATTGCTTAAGTGACTAGGCCATAGGTGTCTATTGGGGCAGAAGAGCATGCTGGTGAGGTAAGTGAAGGGAAAAATGCATGAAGGAGAAAAGGGGCACAGCATATTAGAACATATTGCAATCATGGTAATTAGGGAAGGAGGTCAAAAATACAAGTCATTAGCAAACAGAGCATACATAGAAGGGAATAGTAAAGTAGAAATGTTACCTTAATATAGTCCTCCTGCAGGACCTGAATGATGGCAGAACAGGTCTCTGGAATAATGATTCCCAGGGCCTGGGGAGAGATACCTGAAGAGAACTTCAAATCCTGAAGACTTCTCCCTGTCGCCAAGTACCTCAACGTGGCAACAAGCCTCTGCTCCGGAGTAATGGCTTGTCTCATGCAGGTATCCTGCCGGCTGATAAAGGGGGTCAGCAAAGCCAAAAGACGGTGAAAATCGGGGTCCGTCATCCTGAGAAAGTTCCTGAAATCATCAGGATTATTCTCCCGGATCTCACGAAGCAAAGGCATGTGCGAGAACTGGTCACGCTGAAGCAACCAATTCTTGGTCCACATACTCCTCGTCACTCTGTTCATGGACGGGTCTTGGGTCAAAGCTAAAAGCCCGACACCAATTCCGCGTACAGCACGAACTCGGCGACGAGTACGCACGGGAAACATCGCTCAGAAGGTCACAAAAGGTCGGCTGGTCAGAACGGACAAACAGAAAGCACCGATAAACAGCAAGGCCTGAAAGAACGAAGTGAATACCAGCAACGAGCAGACAATAAGCAGTGCAAATCAAAGCGTCCTATATCAAGATATAGGCCGCAATGACCAACAAATGCGAACTGACTACACGCACTAATAAACAGATACGCACGACAAGCACAAACTGAAGAGCAGTAACGATCTGAGTCAGAAAACTGAGAAGCGCGAATCTTAAGTCACCAAACTTCCACTAACTCTCGATAAACACGGGATCAGCAGAAGGAGCCCAACGGGTGCCTGACGTGGTGCTGAACTTCCCTTTTGTAATCTCGTGGACGACGACTTACGTCACGACGTTCTTCCGGACCAGATATTCCGACAACGTAGTCCGACCGTGTGTACGCAACGCCAACATCGGACAAAGTACGTCGGACAAAGTCCGACCGACCTGGTCCGCGGATTGTCCGAGCGTGTGTATGGGGCTTAAGAAACTGTTAACAAAAAATATGCAAAACTATGCATTCTCTTTACACAGTTAAGTAGGTTGGGATGCAGGCTCTACCAAAAACCTCAAAAGTCATGTAAAGCTGGATACACACTATACAACGTTTGTTCAATTTCCTTTAGATTTACCATCAACTATGTAGTGCAAGGGCCTGCCTGATTGCATACAAATTGAAAGTGTTTGACCTCATATTATATAGTTTTGGTGAATTTAAAGGAAAAAATCTAAAGAAAATTATATAGTGTGTATCCAGCTTTAGACACAAAAAGGTAGCAAAACTAAACAAGAAAAATAATCAAATAACTCCATATAGCACATCTGATACCTTAATCAATTATTGCTTTTATTGCTTTTTCTGTGTCCCCAGTACCAATTACCAAATCTATTATTTATTAGACACTGCTGTATTTAATAAGCTCACTTGTTTCATGATTACAAAAAAAATACATTTATAAAATGATTTATCTTATTTTTATACCCTTAGACAAATATCTGTTTTATCATACATAATACAACAAGACAAATGTTTGAACCAAATTCAGTTTGTTTAGCAGCCATGCCATGTAGTTCTCACTGTCGGCTTGCTTTTGTTTTGAGTATAGCATTAATTGTTTCCTTTCCCATAATTAAAAGTTCTAATGTGACTGTAAGGATAAGGAAGTGAAGCTAAGGATATTATTGCGTTTTTTGTCATTGACACTTAAATCACAGAGTTATTTTTGTACCATATAAACAATATCTGCATGTTCAATAGATTACTTTTGGCAACAATTTTTTTTAATGAATTGTGTTGGAATTCCACTATTTACAGATACAGTTATACATGTACATTTCATTTAAGAGCTACATATTTAAATTTCTGCATATACTTCTCTGGCGTTTGAAAAATGAATTTGTTAAAAACATATTAAAGTAAATGAAAGTGGCTATATGAAGGATCAGTGTGTGAAACTGTTGAAACTGGCTGGCTAATGCCCAATTCATAAAAGCAACCTGCCCATTTGAATGTACTGCCAAGGCACCACAATACTATCAAAAATGTAAATGTAGCTTTTTTCCAATGCAGCTCACGACAATGGTATGTGCATTGGGGTGCACTGCAGTGCGGGCATGTTTTGAAAATGCACTTTACTGTAAGTTGTTGTTACAGCGGTTTTGCCATGTGTTACTCAAAGTATAGATCTGAATCATTTACTATCACTTTAGAGAGATTTATTCCTTCTCAATATAAAGTAGACCTGAAAGGAACCCCCAAACCTTTCTTTTGATCTGCCCCATCCCCTAATCCCCCTGCTAAACCTAAATTTACCTCTAAGTAAATTAATAGGTTTCAGGCACATTATCTGAACTGATTTATTATAATATATAAAGTTTATTTGTTGTTACATTAAAAGCATTATATAAAACCATGACACGCCAAAGCCTCAAAAGACACTGATTTGATGGTGGTATCACCACCACTCAGTATTCAGGTAGGGAGCCCCCAAAATACTACAAATACTATGGAACCACACACACTTCCAAGTCCATGATGGCTAATAGGGGGGGAGCCACAACCAAATATTGACCAAATCTGTCTTTTGCAATGTGGGTAGTGGCAGGGAAGCATGATCACATATCAGGTCATAATGGTGGTCGGGCAACATGAGTGAAGAATATGTACATTGCTGGATGATGTAATTGATGTTGGATGTTTACTTTTTACATTTTTTGGAGACTGACTAAGAAGGGGTACTCATGTACCCTGTACTCATTCCCCTGTAGGAAGTAGATATTTGGGGACCACCTTATTATTAAGATCACCATCAAGTCCTCATCCTGCGAATGCCCACATTCTCTTGGGAACTGGGTTTGGGAAAGAAGCCCTTGTCCCTTCATAGGGACACTTTTCCTCTATGGTTCAGGAGGGGTGATGTTTGCTCACTTCCCTCCATTTCCTGGATATCCAGACCACATGCCTGTGTAAGTCTGGTATGGATTTTAAGGGGGACCTTGTGCCTTTTATTATAGGGAAAGTACATGGGAAAAAAATGGAAAAATACAGCCTGGGTGGCCCAAAAAGTGAAGTCAGGAAGCATGAATCCCTGCCCTCCTGAGCCATACGAGTTCACATGCTTTCAACACCAGGATGGGTACCATGCAAGCAGGAGCAACACAGCCTTTAACCACTTCCCATCCGGAGGCCGTCATATGATGGCCTCTACTTTCCGGGGGTATATCTGAATGATGCCTGTAGCTACAGACATCATTCAGATATTGCCGTTTTCAGCCGGCGATTCCCTGCACCATAAGAACGATCATAGCGGCTGTTCCGCCGCTTGATCGCCCCCCCCTACCGCAGCCCTCCGGTGCTTCTACCGACTCACCGCTTCCATTGGTGAGTCGGGCACAGGATCCTCCGCCCCCCGGATGATGACCATAGAGATTTCCGGCGGACCAGATGGTCGCCGGAGTCTCTATGATCGTTCAGAGGCCCGGCGCGATGTTATGATGTCACGCCTGGCCTCTGCATTCAAATAACGGCGCCGCCTCGGCTGGGAAGCGGTGATCTTTTTTTTTTTTTTTTTTATTTTAGGCTTCCCAGCCTAGAGGTGAGATGTGGGGTCTTATTGACCCCATATCTCACTGTAAATAGGTCCCATCATGTAATATTCCTATTACAAGGGATGTTTACATTCCTTCTAATAGGAATAAAAGTAATACATTTTTATTTTATTTTTTTTAAGTGTCAAACTCAAAAAATAAAAGTCAAATTAACAATAATAAATATTTTTTTTTTTAAAGCGCCCCTGTCCCCGTGAGCTCGTATGCAGAAGTGAACGCATACGTAAGCCCCGCCCACATATGAAAACGTGTTCAAACCATACATGTGAGGTATCGATGCGAACGTTATAGCGAGAACAATTCTTTCGGCCCTAGACCTCCTCTGTAACTCAAAACATGTAACCAGTAAAAAATTTTAAAGTGTCGCCTATGGGGATTTTTAAATACCAAAGTTTGGCGCCATTCCACGAGCGCGTGCAATTTTGAAGCATGACATGTTGGGTATCTATTTACTCGGCCTATCTTCATCTTTCACATTATGCAAAAAAAATTGGGCTAACTTTACTGTTTTTTTTTTTTTAAGCATGAAATTGTTTTTTTTCTGAAAAAAACGTGTTCGAAAAATTGCTGCGCAAATACCGTGCGAGATAAAAAGTTGCAACAACGGTCATTGTATTCTCTAGGGTCTTTGCTAAAAAAACATATATAATGTTTGGGGGTTCTATGTAATTTTCGAGCAAAATAATTATGAATTTTACATGTAGGAGAGAAATGTCAGAATTGGCCTGGATGCGAAGTGGTTAAGTGCCTCATGACTAGGGATGAGCCGAACACCCCCCGGTTCGGTTCGCACCAGAACATAACGAACAGGCAAAAAATTTTGCAGAACACACGAACACTGTTAAAGTCTATGGTACATGAAAAATCGAAAGTGCCCATTTTAAAGGCTTATATGCAAGTTATTGTAATAAAAAGTGTTTGGGGACCTGGCAAGGGTTGGGGGGTGGCCTTGTACAGTTCAGGAGGGGGCGATCTCTCGTCCCCCCTCTTTTCCTGCGGCCTGCCAGGTTGCATGCTCAGATAAGGGTCTGGTATGGTTTTTGGGGGGACCTCTATGTCATTTTTTTGGCGCAGGTTTCCCCTTAAAATCTATACCGACCTGAAGGGTCTGGTATGGATTTTGGGGGGGGGGCTATGCCATTTTTTTTTTAATTTGATGCAGGGTTCCCCTTAATTTCCATTTCAGACCTGAAGGGCCTGGTATTGATTTTAGGGGGACCCCCACCCAATTTTTTTTACATTTTGGTTTGGAGTTCCCCTTAATATTCATACCAGAGGGCCTGGTAATGGACTGGGGGGGACCCATGCTCTTTTTTTCAAAGTGTTTTATCTATATTGCTGAGACCCAACAATTCATTACAGCCGCGATCAGTTTTAAATGACAATTTTTCCTTTAGAAAGGTAATTTTGCTGTTACACTGAAAAAATGCACCATTTTACAGGCATACTATAGACACTCCCCAGGCACAATATTTAAAGGAATATTTCATTTTTATTGTTTCACTTTAAGCATTAAAAAAATCACTGCTCCCAAAAAAACGACCGCTTAAAAAATTTTTTTTTTGCATTGATACATGTCCCTTGGGGTAGGACCCGGGTCCCCAAACACTTTTGAAAATGACAATAACTTGCATATAAGCCTTTAAAACCTAACCTAAACAAAATTACTTTAGAGAAGCTTTTACATAATTGTCCGTTTTTCCTTAATTGTATCCTGTGTATTTCTTGTGTTTTCTTTGTGTACTTTGAGAAGCTACCTTTAAAAGGTGCTATATAAAATAAAGTTTATTATTATTATTATTTGCTCCATCATTCATCCCTTTCTGCACAAACATACTTACAAGAAAGCTTTGCTTATCCATGCTGCACAGTTCTGCATCCGATATGTTGGATGGAAACATCACCTCCTAGCGTGAAGGAATAGTTCATTCGTGTGAACAGGCTGGAGGAGATGGAGGAGCTGATCCAGCCCAGCCCAGGACAGAATCGCAACATTTACTTCGACTTGAACATGCTGGCTACATTATAAAACTGCAGCCGAGTATAAATAAATGATGTCACTAACTTAAGTGGTCTTTGGAGCCATGGCCCCGACTGGGGTTGACCCGTGGTCTCAATACTAAGCCCTTTTGTCAAACCTTTTGTTATTATCCAGCTTTTGCACAGCATTGGTGGGTTAAAGCACTACTAGTGGTTGGCCTGGCAGACCGGGTGGTTTCCATCTGTGAAGCACTGCACCAAATATGGCCGACACTTCCACTTGCTCTCTGCTATTCAGCATACCCATTTTTTTCTCCCCTTTTATCCCCCTCGACCCTTTTTTTCTCTTTTGCTTTGAGACTGTAGGAGTTTCCTCTGTCTTTTCAACATGTGTGCTGTTCTTGCTGACATCAAGGCTTTTGTGTATTCTTTTGGGATTATGATACTACCGCCACCCAGTGCGTGCTCCGGGAACTTATCTTTGATTGTTTATTCACTTTATGTTCCTGAGGTGGTTTCTGTTTATACCTTTTTTTTGTTAAGTTATTTTGATGTTGTACTGTATTAACATATATATGTTTTGGTTTGGATCCTTCCATAATGAATAGACTCACTTGGTCGGTGACAACCCATTGACTGTCTTGAGGGCTCTAACATCTGTGATAGTTTCCTGTAGGGGCTTTGTTTTGTTCTTATGTTTGTAACATTCATTTTTGGACTTATTTTCTAATAAAAATATTATGGGAAAAAAAAATCTCAAAGGAGTTCTAGGCCCTCCTCTCTCTATCCAAAACAATACATAAGAGCTTTGTCTGGAGCTGTGTTTAGACAAGGCAGGAATAATGTGTCCCATATACCATATTTTCATAGTAAATTATAATATTATAATATTATATTATATATTATATATATATAATATTAAATAATATTATATTATATAATATTATAATTTTCCACACTGCTTACTCCGGGTTGGATAATTACATCCTTATTTTTAGTGTGGCTATCTACATCTAAAATAAAGATGAAATGATGTTTAATGTATTTTTGTCTTTTATTTTGCATTGCAATCACCAGTGTTGGTCATCTTACTTTAAAAAAGTAATTAGTTAAGTTACAAATTACTTCTCCCAAAAAGTAATTGCGTTAGTGGCTCAGTTACTACATTGGAAAAGTAATTAGTTACGCAGCAAAGTAACTGTGACTTTTGTTTTAATATTCTATACGTGTAACTAAGGGGCTGCTCTATTATTACTGTAACCAAGGGGCAGATCTGTTATAGCGTGTAAGCAAGGGGCGGGTCTATTATTATTATATCGTGTAAGGGGCGGATGGCTACAGAAGAGGGCGAATGTTAAATTAATGGGCAGAGCTCGATATATAATAATAATAATAAATGCGCCCCTTGGTTACAGTAATACTAGACCCGCCCCTTACTTACACGATAGACGCCCCTTGCAGAGTAGCACGAGCATCAGGAGCGTGCGGCATCGCCTCGTACAATTACATGTTAACTGCGCCTGCGCGGTGTAGAGTTCACTCAGAGCTGTTTAGGTTCGGCAATTTTCGGAAGCTCCGTAGTCCTTCGTACTGCGCAAGCGCTGCGCCTGCGCAGTACAGGGGGTCCTTATCCGGCGGGGGAACTTTTTCGGCAGGACACCGGAATTGCACTACTGCCATCTAGTGGCGGTAGATGTAATTGCAGTAACTCTGCCCAAGTAATGGGAACTGCGTTACCATGAGGGGAAAAGTAATCAGTTAGATTACTAGTTACCCTCTAAAGTAACTCCGTTAAGTAACTCCGTTTATTTTAACTCAGTTACTTACATCACTGGCAATCACCCAGTACATTTCAATAGTAACTCCTTAAGATAACTCTTGCTATGTTTTAAACAAAGGTAAGAAATCCCTTTGTGGTAATCTAATTATATGTCATTTATCCTATCCATATCTAAACATATTACATGTGTCTGTGCTATTGACTAGACCCCTGTTATACACAGAAATAATTCAATAGTATTAATTGAGAGGCCTATATAAGACCTCCTGCAGAGTAATTGCTGGCTAAAAGACAATTTTAACTTCACTGGTAAATAACATAATGACAAATCCTTCAGATACATATTAAACATGCCATACAGAGTATGTCTTCTGCAACTAATTTAGTCTTTCAATTGGACAGGACATAGGCTTGAAAAGCATGTTATGTTGCCCCTATAATATTTTCAGCTGCTATCTCTTTCAAGTGGGAAGAAAAAGGTGATGACCACTGTCTAGTAGTAAAAATGTTTTTTTATTAGTTCTGTACAACCCCCTGTGCAATAATCATGGAACTACTTGCCAAACATACCATGAAAAGGTTTTAGGCAAGTGTGAAGAAATGCTGTAAAGTAAGAATGCTTTCAAAAATATATATTGTAATTGTTTATTTTTATCAATGTACAAAATGCATAGTGAGGGAACAGAAGAACAATCTAAATCAAATCAATATTTGGTGTGACAACCCTTTGGCTTAAAACAAGCATAAATTCTTCTAGGTACACACAGTGTATGTACACAGTTTTTTAACTCAGCAGGTAAGTTGTTTCATCTTGGAGGATGAACCACTGATCTTCTGTGGATGTAGGCTGCCTTAAATTCTTCTGTTTCTTCATGTAATCCCAAACAGACTCAATGATATTGAGATTAGGGCTCTGTGAAGGGGCGGATCGAGGGGGGGCAATTGCGCCCCTCCCGAGAATTTGGGTGAGTGAGTGAGTGGGTGGTCGGGGTGCTCCACGGGTGAGAGAGCGGGCGGCTCCGTGGGTGGCTCCGCCGGTGAGAGAGTGGGTGGGCCGGGCTGTCGGCTGGCTAGGTTGGTGAGCAGGTGGGAGGCTCCAAAAGCAGCTGGGCAGCTCGGTGGGTGAGCGGACAGGTGGCCAATCAGGGAGCTGGCGAGAGAGGGGAGCAGAGAGATGACATCATTTCTCACCGCCCGGCACCTGCCCTACATCGCTGCAGTGCAGTTCTGCCCTCACTGTACAGGCAGCCGCAGGAAGCAGAGAGATGACATGATCTCTCTGCCGCCTGACTGGTAATCTGCTATCTGACTCTGGGACACAGCAAGAGACCACCTTAGCAGGAAAGTGACACAGCAAGAGACAATCCGCAACGTGTGGCAGGTGACGAGGCAAGTGACAATCCGCAATGTGTGGCAGGTGACGTGACATGTGACAATCCGCAACTTGTGGCAGGTGACGTGTCAAGTGACAATCCGCAACGTGTGGCAGGTGACGTGGCAAGTGACAATCTGCAACGTGTGGCAGGTGACGTGGTTAGTGACAATCTGCATCTGGTGACAGGCGACGTGACAAGTGACAATCTGCATCTGGTGATAGGTGATGTGGCAAGTGACAATCTGCAACGTGTGGCAGGTAATGTGGCAAGTGACAATCTGCAACGTGGCAAGTGACAATCTGCAACATGTGGCAGGTGACGTGGTAAGTGACAATCTGCAACGTGTGGCAGGTGACGTGGCAAGGGACAATCCGCAACGTGTGGTAGATGATGTGGCAAGTGACATTCTGCATCTGGTGACAGGCGACGTGGCAAGTGACATGCTCAGGGCTCCCACTGATTATGCACTATGGCGAGTTGAACTATTTCATTTTATATAACAATGTAATAATAGAAATTATGCACTTCAATCATCCTGACACCATATCAACCATGGTGCCGTGATGATTGAAGCGTCAACACCAGACATTTCCCTGATAAATTGCCCCAAAAAAAAACGTATTTTCTGGCAACGCCCCTCCCGAGACTAGACTCTGGATCCACCCCTGGCTCTGTGGGGGCAAAAAACATCACTTCCAGGACTCCTTGTTCTCCTTTATGCTAAAGATAGTTCTAAATGACATTGGCTGTATGTTTGGGGTCATTGTCCTGCTGCAAAATACATTCAGGGTCAATTGCATGCCTCCCTGATGGTATGGTATGATGGATTACATGAAGAGACAGAGGATTTTGAGGCATCCTACATCCACAGAAGATCTGTGGTTAGTCCTCCAAGATGTTTGAAACAACCTACCGTACCTGCTTAGTTCCTTCAAAAACTGTGTGAACAAACACTGTGTGTACCTAGTAGAATTGAAGCTGGTTTGAAGCCACCAAATATTGATTTGATTTCGATTTTCTTCTGTTCTTTTTCTTTCCATTTTGTTAATTGATAAAAATAAACTTTCCATTTTGTTAATTGATAAAAATAAACTATTAACACTTCTGTTTATGAAATAATTCTTATTTTACAGCATTTCTTCACACCTGCCTAAACCTTTTGCACAATACTGTATTAAATTTAATTTCCAATATATCTAATATCTATATCTAATACCCCTGAAAGGAAAGTCTATTTGCGGACAATGTCATCCTGGTGCACACCAACCCTTATGAATCCCTATGTGCTATATACGATGTTCAATCTAAATTTAGTAAGGCCTCCTATTACAAACTCAATGCAACTATATCACAGGAGTTAGGTCTGTATATATGGACTATATGTGTGGGCTAGCAAAGCTATTACGGTACGTTCTTGGGTATACAACTCCTGTCCTCAGCTTCGTGGCTATTTGATATTAACTACAAAAAAATTATATCCTCTCTACTCCAAGAGCTTCATAGACTACAATATTGTCAACTGAGCTGGCCGAGTAGCAACTTTCAAAAGGATCATATTCACCAGATTGCTCTATTTATTTAGAACAATTATCATTTCTACCAGCTTTATTTTTCTCCTCATTACGAATAACAATCAACTCATTTGGTGGTAACCAACCTAGGTGTCCCATTTCCACCATGACACCACAAATATAATGGATGGATGGGACTCTTTAATGTATGTTTCTACTATATAACACTGGATCAAATACAATATCAGTGGAACCCTTCTAGTGTCAAAATCTGGTCACTTACAGAATCGTCCTTCTTTCCTGAACACGATCCTTAAATTGATAGTTAAAGCACACTGTTTAATTTGAATTATTCCATCTCTTTCAGTATGTGAATGATGACACTGTAATTATTTTATGTATTACTTATGGTTCCCTGTCTGTGGGGAACCATAAGCAGGAGGAGCTTCTAGTCCTCTTCTGCTGGTCACACATTCAACAAAAAAAGAGCCTTTGGAATAAAGGGTAGAATTAAATAATTTATATCAATAAACTGTTTTAATTTGTTATACAAATATATATTTGGAATCAAATCTTTATTGTTTTTTGGCAATAACATGGTGTGGGTGGATTTCTGCCAGTAGCAGGCTGTGTAATCCCCCTCCAGCCTGTGTCTTAAAATAAGAGGGAGGTGAAGCACTCATCAATCTACATGTAATATCCCACCCCCATTGTTTTTAGCTGGTTAGTGGGCATGGAGGAGGAGGGGAGTAGAATATGTAATATACCATTTTGTATTATTTACCATGGGCTGCTCAGATGTGATAGGGAGGGAGGGAATGCTCAGCATATAGACTCACTAAGCATGTGCAGAGCTGCCAACACTTCTCTGCAAGATCCCTAGCTGCATTGGGGACTTGGACAGCAGGGAGAGACAGAGAACAGAAGGATCAACCAGGTTTTTTGCAGAATACCAAAAATGAGTGAGTAAGAACAGCATGTAATACAAAATGTATTCATAGTTTTTTATGATGTGGGTTTAATGACCCTTTAACTACTTCTTGTGGCCATTAAACAAGTGGTTCCCCTCCCACTTCACAATTTCTGTCCATCAGAGCTACCCTCAAAATGTGAGTCCACACTCACCACACTGGACCTACCATTCCAACCCAAGTTCTTTAACCACTTGCTTACTGGACACTTAAAACCCCTCCTGCCCAGACCAATTTTCAGCTTTTAGCACTCTCACTGTATAATTTTATGATAATATTTTTTTCCCCACAAATAGAGCTTTCTTTTGGTGGTATTTGATCACCTCTGGGTTTTTTGTTTTTTGCTAAAAAAATGAAAAAAAGACTGCAAATTTTGAAAACAAAAACAAAACGGTTTTATATTTTGTTATACAATTTTGCAAACAGGTAATTTTCCTCCCTCATTGATGTTTGCTGATGAGGCTGCACTGATGGGCACTAGTATGAGGCACTGATTAGGCAGCACTGAGAGGTGGCACTGGTGGGCAATGATGAGGCGGCACTGGTGGGCAATGATGAGGCGGCACTGGTGGGCAATGATGAGGCGGCACTAAGAGGCAGCACTGGTGGGCACTGAGAGGTAGCACTGGTGGTCACTGAGAGGTGGCACAGTTGGGTGGCACGAATGGGTGGCACTGATGGGCGGTGCTAAAGGTCATTGATAGGTGGCACTGAAGGGCACAGATAGGTGGCACTGATGGGCACTGATGGGTGGCAGTAATGGGCACTGGTAGGTGACACTGATAGGCAGCACTGCTAGATGGCACTGATGAGGCACTGATTGGCATCACTTATGGGCATTGATAGGTGGCACTCTTGGGCATTGATAGGTGGCACTGATATTCACTGATGGGCACCGATTGATGGCACTGTGGGCACTGGCAGGCAGTACTGGTTGGCACAGATGAGGCGGCTATGCCTCTTCCTCTTCGGGGCTGATGTCCCTTCAATAGAAGCCGGTGATCAGCTTTTTTTTCTCCTCACGCTGAAATTAAAAAACGATTACCGAGCTTCTGTTTACATCACGTGATCAGCTGTCATTGGCTGACAGCTGATCACGTGGTAAGAGCCCCCCATCTCAAAGCACCCCCCATGTTGAGGGCATATGGCCTGGTATAGTTCAGCGGGGGGGGGGTGCTCGATCATTCCCCTTTTTCTGGCCTGCCAGGCTGCATGCTCAGGTAACGGTCTTGCATGGATTTTTGGTTGGACTCCACGCTATTTTTTTTAAAGAAATTGGCGTTGGGTTCCCCTCCCACTTCAAAATTTCTGTCCATCAGAGCTACCCTCAAAATGTGAGTCCACACTCACCACACTGGACCTACCATTCCAGCCCAAGTTCTTTAACCACTTGCTTAATGGGCACTTAAACCCCCCTCCTGCCCAGACCAATTTTCAGCTTTCAGCACTCTCACTGTATAATTTTATGATAATATTTTTTTCCCCACAAATAGAGCTTTCTTTTGGTGGTATTTGATCACCTCTGGGTTTTTTGTTTTTTGCTAAAAAAATGAAAAAAAGACTGCAAATTTTGAAAACAAAAACAAAACGGTTTTATATTTTGTTATACAATTTTGCAAACAGGTAATTTTCCTCCCTCAATGATGTTTGCTGATGAGGCTGCACTGATGGGCACTAATATGCGGCACTAATAGGCACTAGTATGAGGCACTGATAAGGCAGCACTGAGAGGTGGCACTGGTGGGCAATGATGAGGCGGCACTAAGAGGCAGCACTGGTGGGCACTGAGAGGCAGCACTGGTGGTCACTGAGAGGTGGCACAGTTGGGTGGCACGAATGGGTGGCACTGATGGGCGGTGCTAAAGGTCATTGATAGGTGGCACTGAAGGGCACAGATAGGTGGCACTGATGGGCACTGATGGGTGGCAGTAATGGGCACTGGTAGGTGACACTGATAGGCAGCACTGCTAGATGGCACTGATGAGGCACTGATTGGCATCACTGGTGGGCATTGATAGGTGGCACTCTTGGGCATTAATAGGTGGCACTGATATTCACTGGTGGGCACCGATTAATGGCACTGTGGGCACTGGCAGGCAGTACTGGTTGGCACAGATGAGGCGGCTATGCCTCTTCCTCTTCGGGGCTGATGTCCCTTCAATAGAAGCCGGTGATCAGCTTTTTTTTCTCCTCACGCTGAAATTAAAAAACGATTACCGAGCTTCTGTTTACATCACGTGATCAGCTGTCATTGGCTGACAGCTGATCACGTGGTAAGAGCCCCCCATCCCAAAGCACCCCCCCATGTTGAGGGCATATGGCCTGGTATAGTTCAGCGGGGGGGGGGTGCTCGATCATTCCCCTTTTCCTGGCCTGCCAGGCTGCATGCTCAGGTAACGGTCTTGCATGGATTTTTGGTTGGACCCCATGCTATTTTTTTTAAAAGAAATTGGCGTTTGGTTCCCCTTGAAATCCATACCAGACCTGATTTTTTTTTTACTTTTTCATATTGCAGGCAATGTTTTTTTTATTCAGCTGTCAGTGGGCAAGCTTATTGACAGCTGATGACTCATCGGTTGTTAAAGACGCAGCGGCTAGCTTCCTGGCCCTGCTCCTTAACAAGCAGCTTTCAATGTGCCTTGACTGGGCAAAGCTTTGCCCGATCAGGGCTCAGAATACACTGTGCAGCACGCAGTGCATTGTGGTCATCCCGCAGAGCGCCCCACAAATTCGGGTGTTCGCTAAATGGGCAAACAGACGATGTTCAGGCAGGAAATTTTGCTTGGCCTGAACCATTCGCCCAACACTAATGGCAGTCCAGCAGATGTGGAAATAAATGGTAAGTATAGCAGGTAAGAGAGGTGGCAGAAGCTGGCAATGGTGCCAGCCCAGCAGAGGTGGCAACAGCTGTTAATTCCAGGAGAGGGGGCAAGAACTGGTGTTGGTGGAAGCAGCAGACCAGGAGATGCTGCTATTTGTGCCAGCTCAGTAGAGGTGTCAGGAGCTTGGTAATAGTGGAAATGGAAGGCCAATAAAGTTTGCAGCATCTGAAAATGAAGGCAAGCCAGGAAAGGGGTAGAAGCTAGTAATGGTTGCACTTAAGGAGAGGTAGCAGGAGAAGATGGTGGCAGTTCAGGAAAATTGGCAGGAGTTTGTAATGGTATCAGCCCAGCAGAGCTGACAGGAGTTGGGACTGATGTCAGACCAGGAAAGATGGCAGGAGCATGTAATTATAACATGCCAATAGAGATGGCAGAATCTGGTAATGGTGACATGCCAGGAAAGATGTCAGAAAACAACATACAGATTTGGTAGAGTGGATTTGCGCTGATTCTGGCAATATCTGTTTATCATCTAATTGCTACTGGGAAGGGGACAAATGGGTTAGTGGAAGGTACGGGGGAAATAAAACTTTGGGAAGGGAAAAAAGCACAGGGGAAGGATGGGCCAATCAAACTTGCATGTGAATTGTCACCAAAATAAAAAAGCAATAGCTTAAAATATTGTTCTGTGACAGTCCATGTCATATGGTTTGGAGAATAATAGCAGCAGTTTTTAGAAGGCAGCCCAGTTTGAAGATCTAAGAAGCGGCAAAGAAATCCTCTGGAGGTACTGGGAAGAGAAACAGAAGGCGCCACTCTAAGTGCAATAAATAGTGGAAATCTTCAATGTAAAGGGTTAAAAATAGCTGTACTCACAAAAGTACTATGTCCAAGGGCGTGTGAAACTGAGATGGTGAGCCGGATGTCCATGGAGGGTGTAGAACAAGCGATTTCCGTATCCTGGAGGTGCTGTCTTGTTGCTAAAAACGAGCTGGGGCATCCACTGCTGACACTTCCTGGTCAGTGGAGCACACACCAGCAACCAGGTGGATCGGTTTACTTCCGGGGGCAGGAGCCGGTCCCAGCCCCAGTCATGTGACTGACTCAATGTGTCCTCTGCTTTTCTTCATCACTATTTTCACATTGGCTATTGATTAATAATATGTTGTGAATAAGGTCATTATTTATTGCACGGTAGCAGTGTTTAATTACACTGCAATTTGTAGCGCTCATTGCTACAGTGGTGTGAAAAAGTGTTTGCCCCCTTACTCATTTCCTGTTCCTTTGCATGTTTGTCACACTTAAGTGTTTCGGAACATCAAACCAATTTAAACAATAGTCAAGGACAACACAAGTAAACACAAAATGCAATTTGTAAATGAAGGTGTTTATTATTAAAGGTGAAAAAAAATCCAAACCATCATGGCCCTGTGTGAAAAAGTGATTGCCCCCTAAACCTAATAACTGGTTGGGCCACCCTTAGCAGCAACAACTGCAACCAAGCGTTTGCGATAACGTGCAATGAGGCTTTTACAGCGTCCTGGAGGAATTTTGGCCCACTCATCTTTGCAGAATTGTCCTAATTCAGTTACATTAGAGGGTTTTCGAGCATGAACGGCCTTTTTAAGGTCATACCACAACATCTCAATAGGATTCAGGTCAGGACTTTGGCTAGGCCACTCCAAAGTCTTCATTTTGTTTTTCTTCAGCCATTCGGTGGTGGACTTGCTGGTGTGTTTAGGATCATTGTCCTGCTGCAGATCCCAAGTTCGTTTCAGCTTGAGTACACGAACAGATGGTCGGACATTCTCCTTTAGGATCTCTTGGTGGACAGCAGAATTCATAGTTCCTTTTATCACGGCAAGTCTTCCAGGTCCTGAAGCAGCAAAACAGCCCCAGACCATCACACTACCACCACCATATTTTACTGTTGGTATAATGTTCTTTTTCTGAAATGCAGTGTTCCTTCTACGCCAGATATACTTGGACACACACCTTCCAAAGAGTTCCACTTTTGTCTCATCAGTCCACAGAATGTTGTCCCAAAAGTCTTGGGGATCATCAAGATGTGTTGTGGAGAAATTGAGACAAGCTTTGATGTTCTTTTTGCTCAGCAGTGGTTTTCTCCTTGGAACTCTGCCATGCAGGCCATTTTTGCCCAGTCTTTTCCTGATGGTGGAGGCATTAACGCTGACCTTAACTGAGGCAAGTGAGGCCTGCAGTTCCTTGGACGTTGTTGTGGGGTCTTTTGTGACCTCTTGGATGAGTCGTCGCTGCGCTCTTGGGGTAATTTTGGGCGGCCGGCCACTCCTGGGAAGGTTCACCACTGTTCCATGTCTTCGCCATTTGTGGATAATGGCTCTCACTGTGGTTCGCTGGATTCCCAAAGCTTTGGAAATGGCTTTATAACCCTTTCCAGACTGATAGATCTCAATTACTTTCTTTCTCAATTGTTCCTGAATTTCTTTGGGTCTCGGCATGATGTGTAGCTTTTAAGGATCTTCTGGTGGACCTTACTGTGTCAAGTAGCTCCTATTTAAGTGATGCCTTGATTGTGAACAGGTGTGGCAATAATCAGGCCTGGGTGTGGCTAGAGAAATTGAACTCAGGTGTGGACAACCACAGTTATAGTATGTTTTAACAAGGGGGGCAATCACTTTTTCACACAGGGCCATGATGGTTTGGATTTTTTTTCACCTTTAATAATAAACACCTTCATTTACAAATTGCATTTTGTGTTTACTTGTGTTGTCCTTGACTATTGTTTAAATTGGTTTGATGTTCCGAAACACTTAAGTGTGACAAACATGCAAAGGAACAGGAAATGAGGAAGGGGGCAAACACTTTTTCACACCACTGTATAAGTATATTACGTATACTTTTTGATTTTCAGCGCAGCTTTTTTTCTTACTCTTAATTGTTTAATACTGTTAATGTGGTCACTGTGATCAGGCACAGTGATCACATGGTACAGGACCAATCTCAATGAACCCCAATCTGTGATCCGCTGTGTCTAGTGGACACAATAATTAGGGATCTGCTGCTGTGCAGCCCCCAGGCTGCACAGGATCGGCCAAAACAAGGGGACATACAGGAATGTTGCTAGTTCCACCTAGTTATTTATAAATAATTGCCTGGCAGGAAGTTTTAAAGGCTAAGTCCACCTTTTGTAAAAAAATGATAATAATAATAAATGCGCTGTAAGATATTGGGGTAATTAAACTCAATTGGTGCATGCAGTTTCAGGAACATGTGTTAGTCCAGACTGCATTTTAAGGACATGGTAGCCCACTTTTATTTAAAGGAAACAAAGTTCAAAGAAAATAACAACAATTTCCCTCGCAGGGGGTTCCACCATTACTGTATAGTTCAACATTCAGCCTCCTGGCTTACTCACTTGCAGCACTGCTGCTTCAGACCTTACTCCTAGGCCTTTGGGTTGCTCCTCAGAGCATATGCTCTTGCTGTCAGCTGCAGCCTCCCTCTCCTAGGGAAAAATGGGTGTCCTCCTGACACTCATACACAGATGTCATGTCTGTAGGGCAGAGTCCTCCTGACTCCTCGGCCAGGCTTCCTGTCTACCCAGGTGGAGCTGTTGCCAAGTGGTAGCTCTGAGCTGTAATCCGGGAAGAATATAAACCCAGCCCACAGGTGTGTAATCAGCATACATATCTTTGTAAAAAACAGGCTGAAAATGCTAATATACACAGTGAAATGGGGTCGTCTCTCCACAGCACTATATTTGTAGTAAAAATATGAATGTATTTATTTATTGTTAATATTATTATTATTTTTTTCCAATGCCCCTTCAAAATATTGCAACCTTGCTCCGTGAATCTCTGGTGCAATACCAGGCTCCTGCAGACTCTTCTGTCAGCTCCCTACCCAGAGGTATGGGCTTTCAGTTAGAGGGCTGCAGAAAGTGTCAATGAATTATGAAAATGGATATCACTGCACTCACACCAATTCTAAATCTGACCACACATGCTGTCAAAGGGGGAGTTTTTTTGGGTGGGGGAGGCTCTTGACACCATGTTACACCCTAAATATGAGGGTAACATATAACATGGTCTTAAAGTTAGACTTATGCCGCGTACACACGGTCGAAATTTCCGATGGAAACAGTCCGATGGGAGCTTTTCATCGGATTTTCCGACCGTGTGTATGCCCATCGGTCTTTTTCTGTTGGAATTTCCGACGGACTTTGGATTGAGAACCTGTTCTTATTTTTTCCGATGGAAAACCTTTCTATCGGATTTTCCGATCGTGTGTATGCAATTCCGACACCCAAAATTCCAACGCTTGCTTGGAAACCATTTGACGCATGCTCAGAAGTATTAAACTTCCCTTTAATAGTGCTGTCGAACGTGTTGTATGCCGCTGTGTTATTGACCGTCGGAATTTGGTGTGACCGTGTGTAGGCAACACAGCTTGAGCGGAATTCCATTGGAATTCCGTCGGAAAAACCGTCAGAGCTTTTTCCGACGAGAATTCCGATCATGTGTACGCGGCATTAGGCTTTAAAGAAATACACAACTGCAGAAAATTGTGTTTTTATTTTTTTATTTGCCTGCAATTCAAGTTTAGGATAAATCAGTGTTCACTCATGCTCTCTGTGCCATAAAAAAGAGGACATTTAATTACCGGTATGTAAATCCTAAATATATTCCTGAAGTTCACTGCTATGGACAACTTCACTGGCTGACACAGAGTTGTGGTTAGAGGGTATAGAGGGGAGTTATGAAATTGCTATTAGCATAACTGGTGTTCTAATATCGAGCCCTGGACCTAGAGTAGGCATTCATTTTCAGTAGGTCCTTTAGTCCTCTTACCCAGTGTCTTTCTGCAAAAACAGCAGCTGATGCTCTTTAATATTATTCTGGATCTTCAGCCTAACCAGGCTGAAAACATAAACCATTATCTCCTCTTAAATTTATTTTTCTACATGCCATACACTGAAATTCTGGACTGCATATATGAAATAGGCTTAGCTGTTAACTGGCTGTTTTATAGGTGACTTGAGACACTCAGATTACTCCCTCTAGGCAGGTAATAGGAGAATGATCTTCACAAATAATAGTTCCATTCATTTAGGCATGTGAACATCTAAACTACAGGGAGTGCAAGTTCCCCTAGTCAATGAACTGTTGTTTGATAAGGATATATCTTTCAGTGAAAGATGATTATAAGATATACCCCTCAGAACACCCGTTTTGCATTAAATTTCAAGATTACTGCAAAATGAGTGCCTTGCTAACACATTTTTATTTTTGATAGAGACCTTAATTCTTACACATGAAAGGAGTTTTCATCTGACTGTATAATGCTCTAGAGTTCAATTTTTAATTATTTGACTAGATAATTAAATATTGTTGCATAATGTAAATATTCATCTCCGACCATATAAAGAAGACAAATACAATCTAATTTAGTTTAATGTAAGCAAGAAATAATAAGAAATACAGTAGATACATTGATTTGCCTGATTTGAGATTAATCAGGATACGTTCCATTCCCTAGATGAAATCTGAAAATTTTGACGAGTTGAGACAAAAGTAGATAATGGACAACAACACATGCTAGTGTTTTTCACATTACTATGTTTTAAGAAAGGTTTTCCTACAAAATTTAAACCATTCCATTCCATCACACATATTCATTTGCGTTGAAAAACAATTATCCTTGCATTGTCTCAGGCAAATTCAGGTTTCTTTGTTATATTTATTGAAAAAGAATTAACCACTTCCCACCCAGCCTTCATTTTGCTATAGGTGGTTCAGCTATCCAATCACGGCTGATCACAGTGTAAACAGGAAAATCCGTTCATCGGCTTTTCCTCATTCGGGCCTGAGTGAAGCCAGCCTGATTAGCTGCTCTCCTGACAGGGGGGTTCTGCGCTGATTGATCAGCGCAGGCCCCCCGGGGATGTCTACACAGGACCAACAGGGATGCTGCCAGGACCACCAGGGATGCTGATCATGGATGTCCACCAAGTGTGCCACCCTGGACCACCAGGGATGCCAATCAGTGCCCAGACATGATGCCAATCAGTGCCCATCAGCAATGCCTGCCAGTGCCATCAGTGATGCCTATCAGTGCCATCTATAAGTGTCCATCAGTGCCATCTATGAGTGCATATAAGTACGGCCTATCAGTGCCCATCAGTGTGGCCTATCAGTGCCACCCATAAGTACCCATCAGTATAGCCTTTCAGTGCCCATCAGTGTCGCCTATCAGTGCCCAACAGTGCCCATCAGTGCCACCTATGAGTGCCCATCAGTGCTGTCTATCAATGCCCATCAGTGCTGCAAATCAGTGCTGCAAATCAGTGCTGCCTATCAATGACCATCAGTGCCACCTCATTGGTGCCACCTCATCAGTGCCACCTCATTGGTGCCACCTCATCAGTGCCCATAAGTGCCACCTTATCAGTGCCCATCAGTGAAGGAGAAAACTTACTTAATTACAACATTTTATAACAGAAACAAAGAAAAACGTTCTTTCAAAATTTTAGGCCTTTATTTATTTGTTTAGTAAAAAAAAAAAAACAACACAGAGGTGATCAAATACCACCAAAAGAAAGCTCTATTTGTGGGAACAAAATGATAAAAATGTTGTTTTGGTACAGTGTAACATAACCGCGCAATTGTAATTTAAAAAGTGACAGCACTGAAAGCTGAAAATGGACCTGGTCAGGAAGGGTGGAAAGTGCCTGGTATTGAAGTGGGTAAAAAAAATTAAGAGCAATTACTGAACTGTTGTTTTCTTGAAAAAGATAAATATTTTGTACTTAACCCTTTTACCTTGCATCTCCCATTGCTCTCTTTCCTTCATAACCCCTCCTCGTACCCTAGCTACTCCTCATCTCTTCAATCATTTATTCAATCACTCGCTCATTCATGTCTTTATGGACCTTGCTTTGTGCACTGGTGCGCGGTCATGTCGGAACAGGAAGGGGCCATCCCCAAACTGTTCCCACAAAGTTGGGAGCATGAAATTGTCCAAAATGTCTACATATGCTGACGCCTTAAGAGTTCCCTTCACTGGAACTAAGGGGCCCTGGAATGAATTAGGATGGAGACTGTGAGCCAGGCCTTCTCGTCCAACATCAGTGCCTGACCTCACAAATGCACTTCTGGAAGAATGGTCAAACATTCCCTAAACCTTGTCAACAGCCTTTCCAAAAGAGTTGAAGCTGTTATCTGGAAAGGGTGGGCCAACTCAATATTGAACCCTACGGACTATGACTAGGATGTCATTAAAGTTCATGTGCGTGTAAAGACAGGCGTCCCAATACTTTTTACAATATAGTGTATCTACAAGTCATACATTTTCCCATGGGATCAAGGCTTCAAACTCCGCTCAAACTTTCAAACCATAAAAGCCTTAGAGATCCCCACTCACATGGTCTTATGCAGTTGAGAACAGAGGGAAGGTGATCACTTATAAAAAAGGGAAAATAGGTATTTATAATGTTTTTTTTTTTTTTTTTTTAATATCAATACACAAATGTTTTGCCGTTCAATTCTATTTCAAACTAAATGGGTTGTTTCACAAGGTTTTTGTTTAAAATCACTTTAACCACTTCAGCCCTGAAAGAATTTACCCACTTCCTGACCTGTGCATATGCTCTGAAACACGTTGTGTGCCCACTGGCGACACCATCTCACCCAGTGCTGAATTCCAGCCCTCTCCATCGGACCTCAGCTGAGCTCCAACCCTCGGTTTGGATCTCGCTCAAGCGCCACAGTATCCTGCTGGACAGGACATCCAATTCCACCTGGATATGGGAGACACAGCATTGACGGTTGATAGCACGGCTCATCTGACCCAAATGTGCCTACACACAGTAACCTCAATTTGAGTTTTTAATGCACCTCCTTTATTAAATATTGCAGTCCATACTCAGAGGCTCCTGTGTCTTTCTCTTTTTCTCTCTCTCTCTCTCTCTCTGCATGTCTGGAGTTTGCTTCCACTTCCCCTGCAAGGCTTGCCCTGACACATTGGACTGATCGATTACATAGAGCTGTTTAGCTCAAAGGACTTTCTATGGATTGAGTTATATATATTTTTACACCCATTATGCTACGCCACTACCCCATGTAGTTAGCATTTTTTGCGATACAACACTGCGTCACTTTAACTGACAATTGCGCAGTCGTGGAACATTGTACCCAAACAAAATAGATTTTTTTTTTTTCCCCACAAATAGAGCTTTCTTTTGGTGGTATTTGATCACCTCTGCAGCTTTTATTTTTTGCGCTATTAACAAAAAAATATAGACAATTTTGAAAAAAAAAAATATTTTTTACTTTTTGCTATAATAAATACCCCCCCCCCCCCCAAAAAAAATATGTACCATATTTATCGGCGTATAACAAGCACCGACGTATAACACGCATCTTAACTTTAAGAGGGAAGTTTCAGGAAAAAAACTTTCCACAGACCCCTGAGCCCCCTGCATAACACACAGACCCCCGCATGACACACTGAGCCCCCTGCATGACACACTGAGCCCCCTGCATGACACACTGAGCCCCCTGGATCATGACACACTGAGCCCCCTGCATCATGACACACTGAGCCCACTGCATCGTGACACACTGAGCCCCCTGCATCATGACACACTGAGCCCCCTGCATCATGACACACTGAGCCCCCTGCATCATGACACACTGAGCCCCCTGCATGACACACTGAGCCCCCTGCATCATGACACACTGAGCCCCCTGCATCATGACACACTGAGCCCCCTGCATTATGACACACTGAGCCCCCTGCATCATGACACACTGAGCCCCCTACATGACACACTGAGCCCCCTGCACGAAACACTGAGCCCCTTGCATGACACACTGAGCCCCCACATGGTACAATGAGCCCTCTGCATGACACACTTAGCCCCTTCATGGTACACAGGCCCCTTTCATTATAAAGCCCCCCTCCTCCTCTGCACTCCCAGGAGACCCCCAAGTCTCCTGGGACGGCATTGCTAGCATGCTCTGGATCGGAGCTATTGCATACGTGCATTGCCATCGCTGCTGGCCCCTTCTCGTGCGCCGCTCCTCCTGTGTCATGTGTGGATCTTTTGAATTCCTCCATTGGCGCCGTGGACCCGGTCATGTGACATATCTTCTCAGAATCACATGACCGCTCTCCTCCATACTACACTCGAGGAAGAGGGCGGAGCGGGAGGAGGAGATCGGGTGGTCAGTCCGCCTTTCCTGGCCATGAGACAGCGCTGCCAGGACAACAACTTCAGATAACGTTAATGCCGGCCGCCTCCCACACAACCTCCCCCATGCCATTGTATGGCAATTCAAATCCCTCCACCAACGCTGCTCTCCTCCTCCAATCACAAGCTACACTCGAGGAAGGGGGCGGAGCGGGAGGAGGAGAGCGGCGTTTGTGGAGGGGTTTGAATTGCCATACAATGGCATGGGGGAGGTTGTGTGGGAGGCGGCCGGCATTAACGTTATCTGAAGTTGTCCTGGCAGCGCTGTCTCACGGCCAGGAGAAGCAGAAGGACCGCCCGATCCCCGCCCCCCCCCTCCCCTGGTGAAAAAAAACAGGTATCGGCGTATAACACGCAGGCACAGTTTACCCTCTGTTTTCAGGGTAAAAAAGTGTGTGTTATACGCCGATAAATACGGTATTCTTCTACATATTTATGGTAAAAAAAAATCCCAAATAGCTTGTATTGATTGGTTTGCGCAAAATTTATGGCGTCCAGAAAATTGGGGATAGATTTATGGCATTTTTATTATTATTATTTTTACTAGAATTGGTGATCTGCGATTTTTGCGGGACTGCAACATTTTGGCAGACAGATCGGACACTTTTGACACTTTTGTGGGACCAGTGACATTTATACAGAAAGCAGCGCTATAAAAATGCATTTATTACTGTATAAATTACACTGCCAGGGAAGGGGTTAACACCAGGGGGCGATCAAAAGGTTTAATGTTCCCTAGGGAGGTGCTTTCTAACTGTGGGGGGAGTGGACTAACAGGGAGTAGAGAGAGATTGCTGTTCCTAATCACTAGGAATAGACAATCTCACTCTACTCCTCTGACACAACGGGGATCTGCTTTGTTTACACTGGAAGATCCCCGTTCTGCCTCTCCGTGGATCGATCACTGGTGGCCGGCGGACATTGAGTCTGTGGCACCTGCTAATTGGCTCACCCCACTAGGGAATGGGACAGATCGCTGTGTACGCTCCCGATGTACAATGACATTGATTCGTGCAGCTGAGCCAACCTGCCACAGTATAACTGCAGTGACTAGTCGGCAAGTGGTTAATGGTCTTAAAACTAGAAGATGTTCAGTATTACTGCTTCACTGCTTAGTAGGCTTGTGCAATTTGTTTCGTGACAAATTGAAATTCGGCCGAATTTGACATCTTAATATTAAAAATAATGAATTTCAACTAATACGAAAGAAATTATAGTGGATATAACGAATGAATTCAACATGATTCGGTAATTCGTTAAAGATCTAATGAAAAAAAAGGTCAACTCAAAGTAAATCTTACAGTCCAATCAGCTGATTAATTTTGTGCTGGAGGTTGGATTACTGGCAAAGTGCATTCCTGAGAACTGAGTGAGAAGGGTGTTGTATTGTATTTGAGCAGAGGAGAAGAGATATTGTCATTGTGTGTGTTAAAAGATTCAATAAACAAACGACTTCCCAAACTACGAATCATTATCACGAATATATATACATGCATACATATCAAATTTCAACAAATACGAACGAAATTATAGCGCACATAACTAATGAATTCAACATGATTTGAAATTCAGTATAACGAATATCGACACTCGAATAACAAATTATCTGAAAACTTATTAACGTAACATAATGAATATAACAGAACGAAATTATCTATTTTACAAATGACAACGAAACAACATTTTCCGTTGTGCACAAGTCTACTGCTTAGCGTTCTGCCTATCTGGGAAATCTCATAAGTTACATCACACAATGAATGATCAATTCATACACTTATTTATACCCACTACAGATTCCTCCGCTAATATTATTCTGACTAAAATAATAAACTTTGTTATGATATGAAACATAACATGATTAGCGACTTCATTTATATTCTAGTCAATAGATTTCAAACATCCTTTCCTTCCTTTAAAATCAGAAGTATAGGTATAATTTACCACTGCTATATCTTAATACGCAAACAGGCAATAGGCAAAACACATCCCACTACAAGTAGATGTACTGTATGTATGAAGAGCATACGAATTTGGAATATACTGTATACAAGTGGGGGAAATGATTATAAATTGAGTTGCAGTTCAGTGAGTAAAATAAATATTTGATCCCCTACCAACCAACAATAATTCTGTCTCCCAAGGACTGGCTACAGTATGTGCCCATGTGTAATGATGAAGAAAAGGGCGGCGGCATAAAGTTATTATTTTATTGAAATTCCATTAAAAACGAGGACATGACAAGCAGCCAGCTCAAAAAGTTCAGGAAAAGTGTTTCACACACCTGTGCTTAGTCATTGCTCATGTGGTACACAGATTAGTCCTGTTAATTTAAGAAGGCGCTCCTAATGACAACTCGTTATGTGTATAAAAGACACCTGTCCACAGAATCTCTTTCTTCCATTCAAACATCACCATCATGGGCAAGAATAAAAAGCTGTCAAAGGACATCAGGGACAAGATTGTAGACCTGTACAAGGCTGGAATGGGCTACAAGACCTTCAGCAAGAAGCTTGGTGAGAAGGAGACAACTGTTATGCCCCGTACACACCGTCTGAATTTCCGACAACAAATGTTCGATGAGAGCTTGTTGTTGGAAATTCCAACCATGGGTAAGGTCCATCGGACATTTTCCGTTGGAATTTCCGAAAAAAACAAAATTTGAGATCTGGATCTCAAATTTTCCGACAACAAAATCTGTTGTAGGAAATTCCGATTGTGTGTACACAATTCCGACGCACAAAATTCCACGCATGCTCGGAATCAAGCAGAAGAGCCGCACTGGCTATTGAACTTCAATTTTCTTGGCTCCTCGTACGTCACCGCGTTCTTGACGTTCGGAGTTTCCGAAAACATTTGTGTGACCCTGTGTTTTAGCCAACATCCATCGGAAAAAAACATGGATTTTGTTGTCTGAAAGTGCAATTGTGTGTACGCGGCATTAGAGTGGTTATTCGCAAATGGAAGAAATACAAAATATAGATGGGTCTTCCAGCATAACAATGACCCAAAATATACTGCATCAAAGGAGTGGCTCAAGAAGAAGCACATTAAGGTCATGGAGTGGCCTAGCCAGTCTCCAGACCTCAATCCTATAGAAAAAGTATGGAGGGAGCTGGAACTTTGAGTTGCCAATCGACAGCCAAGAAACCTTAAGGATTTAGAGAAGATCTGTAAAAAAAAGTGGACCAAAATCCCTCCTGAGGTGTGTGCAAACCTGGTTACCAACTAGAAGAAACATCTTACCTCCATGCTTGCCAACAAGGGTTTCCCCACCAAGTACTAAGTCATGTTTTGCTTGGGGATCAAATACTTTTTTACTCACTGAACTTCAATTCAATTTATAACATTTGTATCGTGTTTTTTCTGGATTTTTTATTGATATTCTGTCTCTATAATTAAAAATACACATATGATAAGAGTTATAGACCCTTCATTTCTTTGTAAGTGGCAAACTTACAAAATCTGCAGGGGATCAAATAATTATTTTCCCCACTGTATATCACAAAGCTTCTAATAAAAAATAAATATTGAAAAACAAACTAGTACATGTCTTGTCTCCTGAACCTTCTTACGTTACAGGATTATTACTAAAAGGGCCCATAGTGGTCACAGTTCCTTCTTTGCTTCCTTCTTTGCCTGCTGATTAATCCCTACAACCCATTGCAGCAGCAGAGATGAAATTGCTGCTTACTGTGGGTCTCTAATGGGAAGTCGAGGTTATGCTGAACACTTCATAAATCACTCAGACAACAGCAGCAGATTTCAAAGTGGGCATAACATAACAAACATTTATTGATTATATAATAAATCAATGGCTCCTTAAATATAACTAGATAACAAATTAATCTGTTTTATGTTGCTTTACTCTGTGATACAGTTTATAGGGAGAAAAATAATCATTGTGTCTAAGTAGGATTAGGAGTACATATAATCTCCACCATCCGTACTATATTTAAAAATGAAAATATGTACCTTACAACATGGAAGCTCCTCTAAACACTTAGTCAAATAACATTAACCGCTTGCCGACCGCGTTGCGTACACTGAACCCGGAATTCAGGAGGAAACAGTTGATTTTATTTCATTAGATTTTTTTGCTGTTTTTCACTGAAGATTTCTATAGATCTATTATGGACCAAATCAATTTGTATGCTGGTCTATTCATTGCCGCTAATCCCTAGTTGACCCTTGCCAGAGATTGGAGACCTATTACGGTCTCTGAATTTAAGACCTTCCTGGGCCTATCTATCCTTCCTCATGGGCATAACTAAAAAAAAGTGAGTCGCGGTCATATTGGTCCACTGACCCAATTCACCATATGCCCGTGTTCTCTGCTGGCATGACCAGGACAACATACGAGCAGATCTTTCAATGACAATGAACTCTGTCATCCTCGGGGTGACCCTGGATAAAATCCGCTCTGCAAAATTCCCTCTGTGTCCACTAATACAACCTTAATATGGGAAGGGTGGACCTCAACGAGACCAGTTGATGGCGCTGTACTTAATTGCCCGTAAGGCCAGAGGCTGGTACAACAAAGTGTCTGTATACTTATTCCAATTGGCTCTGCTTATGTGCTATACAAAGCTTCAGGACAAACTGGATACTTCCTTAAATTCCACAAAGAGATCATCACAGCCCTTCTGTTTCCAGATGGCACTGTGGCCCAACTTCCCATCACAAATGCAGTGAGCTAGCTGCATGGGATGCATTTTCCATATGTCCTCCCTGGTACCCCTACCAATCAAGCACCCCAAAGAAGACGTTGTGTCTGTAGCAATCGCAGATTTAGGCATGACACGCGCTATTGTTGTCCCTCCTGTCCTGACCAACCTGGTCTCTGCATCGGTGAATGTTTCGAACGCTACCACACACTAGTGCCATCGCATTTTTAAAGACCCAAACCTGGAACCATTACAGTTACAGTTACCAATAAAAGTGTAAATTTTTTTTTTAAAAACTAAAAATTGTTTTATTCTTTCTCTATTCTCTCTTTATTGTTCTATCTCTATTGTTCTACCATGTTTTACTGCATATTTTAACTGCAATGTTATATTTTTAATATAGTTTTATCATGTTTTCTTTTCAGGTATGTCATTCTTTTATACTATACTGTTTACTGTGTTTTATTGTTAACCATTATTTTATTTTCAGGTATGCCATTCAGTTGCAGCACTGCAGGTGATTTCTCCACTACAAAAAGAAAAAAGAGCATATATGCCGAAGCATGGGGGCAGGGGTGGAGGGGCGATTTGTCCCTAACATTAGGGGTGGATTGCCCTCATGCTTCGGCATATATTTTTTACTCTTTTTTTGGCACAGATTGTAGTTGTTTTATTGAGTTAATGTTTTATTGTTACCATTGTTTGCTTTTCAGGTAGGCCATTCAGCTGCAGCACTGATTCATTTATCTTGACAGCAACAGCGTTTGCTCTCACGATACATAAATCAGCGACTCCAGCTCTGTAGGAGGTGAATTCAGCACCACAGTTAAAAGTAAATGGTGCATGTATGCCCATCATTGGAAGTGGGTGGATGAAGGGCGGTATTCTAGTGGTGGGCATACCCATCGATCAATCTCTTTTTTCGTTCAGCCCACAGGCTGCATGAAAAAAAGGAACATTACAATATATGCCCAACAAGGACCAGCAACATACTGGTATGTTGCTGGACTTTGAGTGGCTATACCAGAATGATGCCTGCAGGTTTAGGTATCATCTTGGTATTGGTCTTTTCAGCCAGTGGCCAGCTTTCATGTAAAGGCAATCCTAGCGGCTAATTAGCCACTAGACTGCTTTTACAAGCAGTGGGAGGGAACGTCATCCCTCCTCCCGCCGTCTTCTAAGGTTTTCTTGGGCTCTCCTGTCCCACCGGGGAACCTGAGAACCTGAGACCAGAATGGCTCCAATCATCTCTATGGCCTAAGAAACCGGAAGCTGCAAGCATTTCATGATTTTGGTTTGACTGGATATAAACAGCGGCATTGGGAAATTGTGAAAGCATCTCATCACGCCGATCTTGGTGTGGTCAGATGCTTTGAGGGCAGAGGAGAGATCTACACATTTTTTTTTTAAAAGAGCACCTGTCTTTACCTGTTGCTATCATAGGGATATTTACATTCCCTGTGATAACAATAAAAATGCTAAAAAAAAAAAAAAAATGAAAGGAAAAGCGTAAAAATAAAATAAAAAAGTTAAATAAATAAGCATTAAAAAAAAGCAACCCTGACACCCCCCCCCCCCCGTGCTTGCGTGCAATGGTGACCGCAAGCGTCGGTCTCGTGTCATATGTAAACAGCAATTGCACCATTCATGTGAGGTATCACAGCGAAAGTCAGATTGAGGGCAGTAATTTTAGCAGTAGATCTCCTCTGTAAATCTAAAGTGGTAACCTGTAAAGGCTTTTAAAGGCTTTTAAAAATGTATGTAGTTTGTCGCCGCTGCATGGTTGTGTGCAATTTTAAAGCAGGTCGTGTTTGGTATCTATGTACTCGGCATAAGATCATCTTTTATATTTTACTGAACATTTGGGCAAGATAGTGTGTTTTAGTCCCTATAATTTAAAAAAATAAAAACGTGTTTTTTTCCCAAAAAATTGTGTTTGAGAAATTGCTGCGCAAATACTGTGTGATAAAAATAAAAATGCAACGCCCACCATTTTAATTTGTAGGGCCTTTGCTTTAAAAAAATGTATAACGTTTGGGGGTTCAAAGTAATTTTCTAGCAAAAGAAAATTATTTTATCATGTAAACAAAAAGTGTCAGAAAGGGCTTTGTCTTCAAATGGTAAAAAGAGTGGGTGATGTGTGGCATAAGCTTCTAATATTGTGCATAAAATACCAGGACAGGTCAAAACTCCCCCAAATGCCCCTTTTTTTGGAAAATAGAGTTGTCACTAAATGATATATTGCTCAAACATGCCATAGGCATATGTGAAAATACACCCCAATATACTTACTGCTGCTTCATTTGAGGCGGCGGGGGGGGGGGGGAATTGTGCTATCTGGGCATTTCATGGCCTCCAAAATTGTGTAAGGTAGTGAAGAGTGAAATCAAATATGTACGCCCTTATAAAGCCTGAAGGCGGTGATTGGTTTTCAGGGTCCTAGCTAGCTAGGCTCCCAAAAAATCCCACACATGTCCCACATATGTAGTATCCCCATACTCAGGAGAAGTAGCAGAATGTATTTTGGGGTGTCATTTCACATATGCCCATGGCATGTTTGGGCAATATATGATTTCAGTGACAACTTTGTGTAAATTTATTTTAATTTTTTTTAAATTTTTCAATCACTTATGACATACAAATAAAATATTCAATGTGCTCAACAAGCCTCTCAGCAAATTCCTTGGGATGTCTACTTTCCAAAATGGGGTCATTTTGGGGGGGGGGGGGGGGTTGTACTGCCCTGTCGTTTTAGCACCTTAAAAAATTAGATAGGCAATCATAAACTAAAAGCTGCGTAAATTCCAGAAAATGTACCCTAGTTTGTAGACGCCATAACTTTTGCGCAACCAATAATAAATATATGCTTATTGAATTTTTTTATACCTGAGACATGTCGTTGAATGTTGGCCTAAATGTATGACTAAAATTGACTTTATTGTATTTTTTTTATAACAAAAATTAGAAAATATATTTTTATTTCAAAATATTCTGTATTTTTTCATTTATATCGCAAAAAATAAAAACTGCAGAGGTGATCAAATACCACAAAATGAAATCTCTCTTTGTGGGGAAAAAAAGGACGCACATTTTGTTTGGGTACAGCATTGCATGACCGCGCAATTACCAGTTAAAGCAGCACAGTGTCAAGTTGTAAAAAGTACTCTGGTCAGGAATGGGGTAAAACCTTCAGGGGCTGAAGTGGTTAAGTAAGCAGTAAGCTTATGTAAGCAGTATGTCTTTTCTCAAGCACTGCTGCACTCTTGTTGTCAAGATAATTAACAAATCACCACTTAATCTTTGCCTCCGAAATTAGGACAGCCTATCTCTCAAAGTATACCAGTGTTGTAAACAGTAGATTAAAGAAATTGAAACATCTGTGCCCTTACGCATGTTTAAATTACTGTATCTTTGCAGTAGCTCTGCTATTTAATTCCTCGTCTAATAAGCTAAGTGAGCCTGGAAGATTGGTAAAGCATTTTTCATTGATATATGTAAAGCTGAAATCTACAGAGCATTCTAAACTACCCTTGCAGAGGGGCTGCTACCTGTACTGAAGGGTTAAATGTTTGTTCTTCTCTAGTGTGCCATTAAAATAGATTATTACTTACCTTATCCTTTGCCCCTGCACACTTCCTCTTCTTCCCCTTCTTTTTGACACTCCGTTCATTGATTTCGCTCTGACATCATCAAGTACAGTGCAGAACCAGCACTTTTCTGGTACCCTAGACAAAACAAACATTTAAAGCTGTAGAAAGCCCACTTTTTGTATTTATACCTACAGGTAAACCTATAATAATATAATATAAGCCTATAATAAGGCTTACCTGTAGGTACAGTAAATAACTCCTAAACTTGCACCAATTAGAAGATATTTAGCAGCCGGTGACATGACCGATGCATGCGCACTGCGCTCTTAATGGAGGGCAAGTGCCAGAGTAACATCATCACGGCTCAGCCATTCAAACGGCTGGAGCCTGCAAACCTGGAAGGAAAACTGATGGAAGTGAAGATGGAAGCCCTGTCAGCAGTAACAGCATGGCACTGTAGGGCTACATTTTAAGGTAAGTCTGTCATAATGTGCTAATATGAAAAGCACAGTGTATTTTCTTTGAATGCATAATTTTAAGTTGTTCTAACGATACAAGTTCTTTTTTTACCTTAATGCATTCTTTGGTAAAAAACCTTTCACTATCTGTTCCCTCCCATTTCCTTAAACACTTACCTAACACCACTCTCGATCCAGCGCTGTCCCGGCTGGCAGTCCCCCTCTCCTCTTTCCTTCTGCATTCATAGACTTGGCTGAGTACAACAGAAGCCATTGGCTCCTACTGCTCCCAGTCAAATCTTGTGAGGAGTGGGGGGGGGGGGGGGGGGGGGCTGGGGCACACAGCCTGGCTTGGAATTGAACCTGCATGAATGCCCCTATAGCAAGCGCCTGCCTCTTGGGACTCTTGGAAAAGAAAGGGTGCCTAAACTGCTGGAGGGGGATCCCAGTAGTAGAGGTTTGAGTTCACTCTGTGAAATATTATTATACAGAGAGAGTAAGTATAACATGTTTGTTATTTTTTTTGAAAAAAAAATCTTTATACTCCCTTTAAGCTATTTACGTGTTTATCTTCTAGTAATTTTTTATTTTTTCATATTTTTTTTAACTTTTTTGACCTTTATTTGGAGACTTTAAATCTAACCACCTGTGAGACCTCTCAATGGTGCAATGAAATTACTTTGCACCTCAAAAACTAGAGATTAAATATCTGTCACAAAGGGAGGTCATGTTTTTTTTGATGTATTGGTCGACTCACTCAGAGCCTTACATTTTATATAAGTAGCAATAATGACATCCTTAGCATATCTGATACCTGGGGCAAATCGTTTTTCAACCCCCCCCCCCCCCCCCACACACACAAAAGAATTGTGGATGTGGCTAAATTTCACTAACAGTGGGAGGGGATTGAAGGGCCACTAAAAATATAATATGAGCCTACTTACTGTATATACATGTCACACTTAACCCTAACACAGGTGGTCAGACACGATAGCTAGCTTCTGTGTTCTTCACGTATTGCAGCCCCCTTTCCCATAAGGCAAGCAGGCCTCCTGGTATTCGGTTGCCCCCAGGGCTTATACAGAATGCTATAGTGCCTGGACACCACGCTGGGGCAGGCATGAACTGAGCAAAGCAAGCAGGTACCTGCAGTTGGCAAACAGGCAGAGTGGTTCAATGACAGTCCAGGGACAAGGCAGGCAGAGTTCATAGAATAATTGATATCTAATCCGAGGTTGTCAATAAGGGGAATCCAAACAGCAGAGCATGGCAGACAGAGAGAGTGATTGAAGCATGTATTACACACGCTGTCACAAGCATGAGACTGCAGGCTTGGCTAACTTAAATCAGGTTTGGTCTCTGTCACGGAACCCTGTCACACTCCGCTTGAGTGCTTCCGTCAGTACACTGCTTCCTCCAGTCTGGACCTTCAGATATCAGATATTACAGCCAAATGTACAACACTAGCCGACACTAGCTTGCAGGGAAATGGAATGTTTATTGGAACAAACTACCACAAATATATACACCAGGAGGACATCCCCCCTTCTGATCATATTACCCTAGCAATACAAACTGTAACCAGAAACAGAATTAACATAGCTAATTAACTAATCACTTAAAGCAGCCAAGGTGACTCCAAGGTTTGACCTTTCAGGACAGCCTTGCTGTCTTCTAGCTCAGAAGATACAATCCACATTATTATAAGTATAAACACAGGAAGCCTTATTAAACGGACAATAACAGGAGTCCCCAGTAGCATACTGTCCGGCTCCAGAGGCCAAGGTGACCAGCTGTTTCAATTAACATGTATAGTTCAAAATCAAACAAACTAGGAATAGTCTTTGTATATTTCCTGGAAGATATTGTGGATAAAGCTTACTGTTCCATTTTAAGTAATCCAAGCCGCATTCTTATTGTCCATTATTTTCTTGGTCACCCTGTGCCCCTAATAGACACAGGGTTACTTAGACATAGGAGGTGCATGGGGAGCTGAAGTAAGGGTTTCCCAACCTCTCCAAGGGATTCTGGGTTCCACCAGCTACCTGCCCAAAGTGACTCCCGTCACAGTCTCCACCCAGAGACCTGCTACATCAATCACCCTGCAGATGGATAGACAGAAAAGAGAATGCCACAGTCAAAACCAGGATGCTAGAATAAGCATCTCCTGACAACACAGCATACATATGCCACACACACACATATATATATACGTACACTCTCAGGAATTCATAGCACACAAAGTGCAGGGCTCAGGAGTGCATAAGGCACAGGCCACTGCACAAAATACAACCAAAAATTACCCACTGCTGTCAGTACAAATCTGCCCTTCACACAGTACAAATCTCAGCCAACAGACCCAATATGTACAGATCTTTCCTGAGAAATATGAATCCCCCTCCTAGCCCACCACCACTGTACAGACCCCCTTACCAGCTTAACCCTTCAGAACAGACCACTCCTCCCCAGACCCCTTCAGTACAGCTCTTTTCCCAGTACAGACCCCTCCCCTAGCCCCCTGTAACCCTTTAATACAAAGCACCATAGTGGAGACCCCCCTGTACAGATTCCCCCTTCCCAGCCTAACTCTTCTGTACAGACCTCCCCAGTACAGACCCCCTTCCTAGCTTAACCCCCCAGTACAGGCTCCCATTCCGTACAGATTTCCTTACCAGATGCAACAGCACTTCAGAGTGAGGGAAGTTCTACTTTCAGCTGTGTCATGTGACCAGGGCTGAGGAGAAGCTTCCCCATGGCTCTCATCAATTGCTCTCAGGCAGGCAGAAGTGCCACTGCAGTGCCTATGATACGAATGCTATATCACCTCGTCTGCCTTTCTGACAGCAACACAAAATAAATGTTGGATAGCTTGCTGGTACTATCAGAGTGTCCAGTGTGGACGACACTCCCACACTCCCCTAAGTGTGCCACTGAGCAGCAATTAAGTGCAACTATTTTGCAAAAGCCCACATACAGTATGTAGTGTCCGTAAAGCACTAAAAACAACTACACATTACCTTATGCCGTGTACACACGATCGGAATTCCGTCAAGAAAAAGACTGATGAGAGCTTTTCATCGGAAAATGCGACCGTGTGTAGGCTCCATCGGAATTTTGCTGGCCGAATTTCCAACAGCAAAAAATTGAGAGCATGTTCTTAATTTTTCCGACGGAAAAGGTTTCTATCGAAATTTCCGATCGTCTGTAGCAATTCTGACGTGCAAAATTCCTACGCATGCTCGGAAACAATTTGACGCATGCTGGGAAGCACTCGGCTCGTTGTAGTGTTGCACGTCACTGCGTTCTTGACGGTCGGAATTTGGTGTGACCATGTGTAGGCAAGACAGTTTGAGCGGAATTCCGTCGGATAAACCATCAGAGCTTTTACCGACGAGAATTCCGATCGTGTGTACGCGCCATTAGGCTATATTTGCATGCGTAATTAGAAACATACAGTGAATTCCAGTGGCAAGAATCAGCAGGTTCTTGTGACTGGGTTTACAGGTAAATGTAAACAGCTGTGTCTGGGAAGCCAATACAAAGCAATGAAAGGCTGACAGGTTGTACGTATGTATCCACACATCCAGAGGTTACCTGTGGTTAGAGATGGTTGAGCAACCCTGGACATGGAAACAATGCCTCCAAGGTCTGGCATCTTTCTATAACTAGAATTTACTTTTCAATCAGTTTTTATTGAATTTCATAACATACAGTAAAGATGCAAATTACACATTGTATGCCGTTAAAATAAATTAACTCAGAATAGCACTTAAATAATGTCAACTCAATTATCAATGAAGTGTTACAGAACAAGAATTACTGTTATTAAAATGCTACAAAACGCAATACATTCAATATAGAAATATAAGATCAATATAGTAACATAAGATCAAATAGAAGTATATGTCCTCTAGGCACCCCCATGGGGACTACACTGTGTTTAAGAGGAGAAAGTTGCCACAATAATAGAACTTATCCAGGAACCTGTGTCCATACTCTAGAACCCAGAGGCAAAAGTGTATATCAATCTGTTAGATATGAGTGTTACAAAAAGTTAGTAATAGTCGACCATTGTTCCCATGATGCCCACTTGGTTTTTTCCTTGGGTAATTTATCCTCACTGGATGCCATCATTAATTCATAACTATAATGTAGGTTTACGGTATCTAAGAGGTGAGTGATAGAGGGAGTTGTATCTGACTTCCATAATCTGGTTATAGTTAACCTAGCTGCCAATAGGATATGTGTCGTCACATGACGAAATGAAAAGGGTATGTCTTCAATGGATAAATTCAGGATAGCTAGACCCGGAGACATTGGTATATCTATCTGGGATATATCTTTTAAGAGAAGAAAAACGGTTTTCCAGTATTCCTGTATGAGGGTACATTCCCAAAATATGTGGAATATGCTTCCTATGTTGGAATTACATCTCCAGCACTTATTAGATAATGTGGGATAGAATGTTGCCAAGCGAGAAGGCGTCAAATACCATCTAAGGGACAATTTTTGTGTGAGTTCCCACAACGCAGAGCTTTTCGTGGATTTGTATACACTTCGTGAAGCTTGTTCCCATTGTGATTCTGTATAAGTCGTTGCTAGATCATTTTCCCAGTGTGTATGTGGTGTGGATTTAGTAAATACACGCTTTTGGTTCAGGGTGTTGTATACAAGTGAAATACCCTTCTGTTTAGGAGATTCAAAGTGCAGGTATTTCCATATTACTGAAGAAACTGTATATAAGGGAGGTTTGATTTTGTTAAGGCATTTCAGAAGTTTGGAATATGCAATAAAGTCTGATTCAGGCAAGTGAAATTCATTTTGGAGGGTTGAAAAGGATTTTGGGTTTGAGTCATGAAATAGTTGATTTATGAATGAGATTTTTCAGTTAGACCAATGGGATGTAGATAATTCAGGTGAGATGTGGTTTAAGACTTCTATAGGTATCGGTATCTGTGTAGTAGTGGGTTCTTGATGGATAGTTTGGGTTAGAATTTTCCATGCTCTGACCGTGGCTATCATGGTAGGGGGAATCGCTTTTGGTATTTTAGCGTCTAATGGAGTGCTCAACAACCAATTTTTTAAACTAGGACGAAATAGTAAGGAAAGTTCTATATTGCACCAGTTTTTATTCGGATCTTGCTGAAACCACTCAGTTGCTTGAGCTATGATCGCTGCAGTGTGATAATCTGTAAAATCTATTGAACCTGATCCTCCCGCTAATTTGTGTATCCTAAGTATAGAATGAGCGCATCTAGGTTTTGTACCGTGCCAAATACATCGGTTGAGTATCGTGCCAAATACATCGGTTGAGATTCAGTACGTAATTTATCTAAGAGAGGCTTGAAGTTTGGTGTATTGGGCTTGTAATAGTAATTTAG
This sequence comes from Lithobates sylvaticus, assembly GCA_028564925.1. NCBI lineage: Eukaryota > Metazoa > Chordata > Amphibia > Anura > Ranidae > Lithobates > Lithobates sylvaticus. The sequence continues at coordinate 158,924,879 of CM053027.1, read as the reverse complement.
TGGTGGTATTCAATTTGAGATCTAGTATTTGTGATTTGGTGACATTTAGTTTGTAAAATGTCCTAAACAGGTATAAAATTTGAGGTAAATGCATCATCTTGAACGCCGCTAATCTGCCAGACCATGATAGTTCCATTTTAGCTAATTTATGAGATTCAGTACGTAATTTATCTAAGAGAGGCTTGAAGTTTGATGAAAAGAGGAGTTTAGTGGTTCTAGTGAGTTGAATACCTAGGTAAGAAATGCTGTGTTCAGACCATGTGAAGGGGTATTGGGCTTGTAATAGTAATTTAGTGGTGGTATTCAATTTGAGATCTAGTATTTGTGATTTGGTGACATTTAGTTTGTAAAATGATATTCGTCCAAACCAATCTAAAACGTCTCGGGCTGCTGCTAAGGAGGAGGTAGGATTTGATAATATTAAAATCACATCATCAGCAAAAAGACTAATCTTATGAGTAGTGTTGCCAACAGTTATGCCTGAGATGTTCGAGTTCGTGCATATGTGCTCAGCTAAAGGTTCTATAGTTAGATCAAAAATTAAGGGCGACAATGGGCAACCCTGACGGGTACCGTTCGAAATTTGGAATGGATGAGATATCATATTAGCCGAAAAAACTTGAGCAGCTGGGCAAGTATATAGTGCCATAATAGCATTATAAATATTGTCTTTAAACCCAAATTTCATGAGAACTTTCTGTAGATAGGTCCAGTGCACCCGATCAAACGCCTTCTCTGCATCTAAAGAAAGAAGCAGAGAAGGTGTTCCACTGGAATTTACGCAATGGATTAAGTCAATCATGCGACGCGACGCGTCGGATGCTTGCCTCCCTTTAATAAATCCTGTTTGGTCTTTGTGAATCAGGTCTGGCATAATCTTCATTAAGCGTCTAGCAATAGTTTTGGCGTATATTTTTAAATCAAGGTTAAGTAAGGAGATTGGCCGGAAGTTTTGTGGGGCAGTCGGATCTTTTTCAGGTTTTGGGAGAGTGATAATTAATGCTTTTAGCGATTCTACAGGGAATTTGGAAGAATATGCAGCTTGGTTAAGAAATTTCAGCAAGTGTGGAATCAAATAGGTTGAGAATTGTTTGAAGTATTCCCCTGTAAGGCCATCCGGGCCTGGTGTTTTGTTACAAGGCAGTGATGAGATGGTAGCTAGAAGTTCTGGTGCTGAAAAAGGAGCATTTAAATAAGACAATTGTGTTTCTGTCAGAGTCGGTAAATTTATCTTATGGAGAAAGTCATCAATTTCCTCTGGGGATGGTTGGTGGGTTGCAGGGTCATTCTTGAGATTATATAGGTCACTATAGTCGCTAAAAGCATTCGCAATATCTTGTGGATTAGATAGCTTCACTTTCGAGTGTCGGTGGAATAAGAAGGGAATTTTAGATTTAACTCTAGCCCCTTTGATACGTTGTGCTAATCTTTTTCCTGCCTTATTGGATGTGGAATAAGAGATGGCTTTGAATTTGCGTTGCATATGTTCGTATGTATGGAGAAGAAGCAGCCTGAGTTCCTGTCTAAGCGACATTAATTGTGCTAGTGTAGTGGGACATGCAGATGACTTATGGTCTGCCTCCAAATAAGCAATTTGGGAAGTAAGGGAGTCTATTTGTTGTGTTCTTTTTTTTTTGTGAATGGAGCCCAGTTTTATAAGAACACCTCTCATTACCGCTTTATGCGCGTTCCACACCACGGCAGGATCCCCCACTGAATCAGCGTTTAATTCAAAATATTCTTTCAAATGAGTAGCAATTTCTTTGGAGTATGTAGCATGTTGTAATATGAAATTATTGGCTCTCCAGAGAAAAGAGTTCCGTTGAGGAGACGTATCATCAATAATTATCGAAATTGGGTTGTGGTCTGACCATGTCATGGTGTGGATAACAGAGGTAGTCACCTTTTGTAATAACAATTTATCAACAGCAAACATGTCAATTCTGGAATACGACTTGTGTTGCGGGGAGAAATAAGTATAATCCCTCTCTGATCCATGGTGGCATCTCCAGACATCGTAAAGATCAGACGATGTCAGGATTTGCCCCAGGGGAGAGGGTCTTCTCTTATCCGCTGAAGTAGTGTCCATATAAATATCTGCAACCATATTAAAGTCTCCGCATACAAGGAGATATCCTTGTTGTAACTCTTTAATTTTGGTCAAAGTCTTTTTGACAAAATTTGCCTGTCTAGAATTGGGAGCATACAAGTTGAGTAAGGTGTATTTACTTCCATTAATTATACAGATTCAAATAAGAAAACGACCCTTGGGGTCACCTATTTCTTTTATGAGGTGGAAGTCAGTGTCTTTCTTGATCGCTACAAGCACTCCTCTCTTCTTGGAAGAGAAATTAGAATAGAAAATAAGGGTAAATTTGTTACTGCGACATAAATTGGCTGAAAGTGGGGTTAAGTGTGTCTCTTGGACACATAAGATATCACTATCAAGCTTTTCAGCAGTACGCCACAAAGATTGTCTCTTTGCTGGGTGGTTGAGACCCTTGGCATTCAAGGATACTATCGTGAATGGCATATTTCCTGTTGTGGCTAAGTGATGGATCGTGGGAGACTATAACACTTACAGTTTGCAGATATTTCTTGGTGTATACAGTAAATTCAGTTACTTTCGGCTTATCAGGATACCTGGGTTCCGTAACTAGATGTATTTCTATAAAACCTGGAATGAAATTACAATTATATATAACAGCTATTTAAAAATATAGCAAAAGATATGAAAACAGGATGCGGCAGGTTTGTGTCAAGCACAGAAAAAAAGCAAAGAGTCAGCTTTTACCGCTGCAGTGTGGAACAGTTAATACCAAAGGCAAGTGAGATCAAACAAAATTCCTGGAGGGGACGCTATAAACGTAGTTAGCGGACTGCTCAGGAGCCAGATACTTCCATAGGTTGATGATTCCGGGATCTTTGATTGTAGTCATATGTTGAAGGAGGACATTTTGGAAGAAGCAAAGTTTCATCTTTGTGGTATTCCGGGATTATTCCCCATTCTTTCAAAAGTTTCAAACCCTTGTGTAGGTCATTTATTATATGAGTGGATCCGTTTTTGGAGACAATTAGTGTGGCCGGGTAGCGCCATTTGTATAGAATCTTATGGTTTTGCATTCCTTTAGTTATGGGGTTCAAATCTCCACGTAGTTGAAGCGTATATCTTGATAAATCAGGAAATATTTGAACACCCTCAAACGGACGTGGTAGAGGGCCTTTCAATCTGGCTTCTGACATCATTTTTTCTTTAATATGGAAAAAATGGATCCTCATAAGTATATCTCTAGGCACTGATGCAGCCAGGTGTGAAGGTTTTGCAATTCTGTGTATTCTGTCAATTATAATGTCACGTGGCATAACTTCAGGTAGAATAGTGCGTATAAGTTCTTTGGCGTATTTTGGAAATTCTGGAGTTGTTATATTTTCGGGGACCCCCCTTAACTTGACGTTGTTTCGTCTAGAGCGGTCTTCCAAATTTGCTAATTTGCCCCTTATCCACTCTTGTTTATCTTTTACCTCATCAATAGAATCAATGATGTCATTCACTGTGGAGGAGCATTCCATCATACCTTTCTCAATAGTGGATACTCTGTTATCTATTAGACTGACATCTGTAGTGAGTTTAGTAAATAGAGTGGATAAATCAGTCACAAGAGAGGAATGCAGTGATATTAACATCTCTTTCAGTGTAGTGTCAATAACAGGCTGACCGCAGGTTGGGAAGGATGCCATTGAGGAATGTAAGGCCTTGTTAGATTGTAGTGGAATAAAAGCCTGGGGCTCAATTTCTGAGTGAGGCGGCCGCTGTGCTAGAGCATCCATTCTCATTTTTGCCTTAGCTGGGCTGTTCATTAAGGGATCCCCCTCTGTGTCATTGTCATGGGAGCTAGACATCTCCCTGTTTGGTGAGTCACCAGAAATGTTGTTAGGGATTTCTGTATGTTTAGTCTGAGGCGCTGCTATGCCTTCAGCTCCATTTTGATTCTGACTGACAAGCGCTTCAGGAGGGTACAGGAGTGTGGTGAGCTTTTGGGGCTTGTGGTCCCCAGTTCTCTTACGGGACATTGTTGTGGGTCACTACCGGACTAATGTGGGGAAGTTTTTGTACAAAAATACCGGCTCCAGCGGTCCCTAATCGTTCCGGTTCGTCTCCCTCACAGCAGATCTCAGCACTAAGCGTCCATCTCTCTTGCCGGCTGGCCACGCCCTATAACTAGAATTTTAATTAAAGTATGGCAGAGGAAGCCTTTCCATATGTGGAGGTTAAATCTCTTTTTCTCCAGATGTAACTTTCATCGATGTGCAGCTATTTCTTCTTTTTTTCATAAAGCCTCGGAGGCAGGGCCGGGGCTAGCACTCGATTTGAAGCTCTTATCAGGCACAGCCTATTCACCTGGATCAGTGATTTCTTCATTTCTATTATTTTACCCCATAGCTTGGTGTCATCTGCAAATACTAAAATGGTACTTTTAACCCCAAACGATATATCATGTATTAACATGTTAAAGAAAAAAAAGCGTCTTGACACTAAACGTTGGAGTACATAACTTATAACCCTAATCATTAAAGCCTCAAAAAATTTGAAAGAATCGCTTTAAAATAGAGTTTAACTCTTTTAGGATGTGTGGGTGTAAGCCATCTGGCCTAGGTGCTTTGTTCACCTTTAAGTGGGAGAGACAGAAGCAGCATAAGGATCCATTCTGTTCCCATGTGCCTTTTTGAGCACTGTTCTCTTTGTACCGTAAGTGCTTTATATAATTTTTTTTGACAGAACTCTTTAAATCATTATTTCAGACTAGTACTCTGCATACATTTTACCTTCATAGATGATATTTATATGTAGCAGTGACACCTTTTTAAGGTGTCCGCTATTGTGTAAATTTCGTTATTTTCGTCTCTCAGAACTGTAAAGGGGTTCTGAGAGCTAATTGGATAGGGGAACTTTGGCATCAGTTTGGCTGTGCTATGTTGGGGTTCTTCCTGATCATGTGTGCGGTGAGGTACACATGACAGGCTCAGAACCAGGCCTGGTTGGACGTTTGGGTACTGGCATTCCCTGGAGCCAATCAATGGGTGTGTTTGGCCCCGCTGAGGAGTCTGGGGAAGGGTACTTAAGATGCTGGAGTCACGTGTTCAGGGTTCGTTAGGCCAGAGCTGCCTGTTCCTGGATTTGGGCCGGGGTAGCCCTGCGAGGGGTCCCGGTCAGGGGAGTGTGTGCAGCCCCGCAACATGGTTGGTTTGACAAGCCCCACAGACCCGTTTGGTCTGGCAAGGATCCATCTGTTCCCGAGTCTCGGAACCGGCTGGTCCGAGACGCAGTGACTGAGGGAGGATTCAAGGCTTCCGGGTGCGCTCTCAACTTGGAGGGGCACCGCAGCTTGTGTAAGCGACCAGGGGAGGACTCTTCGGAGGAGGGCCAACAAACTGGCATCCTGAGAAGTGCCTGGTTGCTGGGTTGTCAAGGACACTAGAGAATCCACACTTCCCCAATACTGTCAAGAAGACGGATAACGTTCCAGGTACTGAGGAAAGGTTCCTGTTTTGTTCCTGAGTGCCACTTTGATTCAAGGTCAGAGACTTTGCAAATTTCAGAATTCAAGTGCTGACTGCCATAATCTCTGGCTAGAGATTTGTTCAGCTTGGAAGCGCCCAGCTGCGAGTGGCTACTCTCTGGGTTGGCAAATAGAGACTTTCGTATACTTAGCAGTTCAAGGTGCCTGAGTTTTCTTCATCCTTGCCCTCTGTTCCCACATTAGACTGTGTCTGTTGGATGTTACCCCTGCAAATCAAAACCTTTCAAAAGGACTTTTATGGTGTCAGCGTGCAAAGTCGTTGGGTACTAACTCTGGGAACCCCTAGACCTGGAGGAACAAGCCAAGCGGAGGCCCAAAAGTCAAGGCCGCCACATCGAGGATTATGGCCACTGCATATAATTAAATGATACTAATTCACAGTGTATCAATTAACAGCTAGATAGAAGTCTCAGCACCCATTTGACACACATCCAATAAAAATAGACTCTAGAACTGCACAGACTCTGCAGACAGAGATGGTAGAAATACAGGTAGGAACAATGATAGGGACAAACAGAGGTAGGTAGAGACAAAGGTACACCAAAGCAGAACATCTAGAAACTAGGGATAGGGTTTAGGTTCACTGATACCATGGGTTCATAGTGAATACCCATGGTTTGAAAATCACCAACTTTTGGTTTAAAAGTTTGCAGGTTCGACTCCAGAAATAAGGAAAATCATTGATGCACGGCATAGTTTTTGCCCCTTGTCATCGAATTAACAAAAGCCAAGGAATAGATAGTCAAGCCCCCTACTTATAAAAAAGGTGAACTCAATGTGAGCCATGCCGTCTGTGTGTTGAGGCTGAGTTAGAAAGAATACTGTAAAGCAAGAGACGCTGTTTCTTTTCCTTTTTCCTTTTTTTGGGGGTGGGTGGGTGGAACTTGGTACACTGTGGAAGTGCCCAGTTTCCCATTCCTTTTGTTTGATATTAACTTGCTTGCTAGTCCTATAAATAGTCAGAAATTATAAAAGCATACCCCCATAGGCACTAATGGGGTTTGCTGAAAAATTAACAAACTTTAAACTTTAAGCAAGATTTGAGAAACTGTTCATGACCTGAACCCAAGAAGATTTACTGATCCCTATTTGAAACACTAGGAAATATAGAGTCGGATAGATATCAGTAAGTGGGGAAAAAAAGGCTGGTAGACACTAGGGCAAAGACAGGAACAGGAAGACACGTGTAAAAACAATAAAGACACAGTTAAAGACTGACAGAAATATATTGGGAGCAAGCAGGTTTCCATGATGTGCATACCTGCTAGCAATAGTTCACTAAAGCCCCATACACACGGTCGGATTTTCCGATGGATTCTGTCCTATCAGACAATGTTGTCGGAAATTCCGACCGTGTGTAGGCACCATCGGACAGTTTCCATCGGATTGTCTGACGGACAAAGTCCTATCTCCTGCTGGATAGATTTTTTGACAACAAAGTCCGATCACACCAAATCCGATCGTGTGTAGCGAATTCCGACGGACAAAGTGCTACGCATGCTCAGATCACATGACAAGACCAAAGCTATTGGCTACTAGCCTCTACGTAGTCCCGTCGTAGGCAACAAACGTCACCACGTTCAGAATGATCGGATTTTCCGACAACTTTGTCCGACCGTGTGTACGCAAAACCAACATCGGACAAAGTACGACGGACATGATCCGACGGACCTGGTCCTCGGATAATCCGCGCGTGTGTATGGGGCTTAAGTGTTGTCAGCATCTAGAAAGGATTTTGCAATTCCTCTCTTAAAAGTGGTCTGTCATATTGTATTAAATATAGATGAAGCTGAGGTAGAATTATGGCAGAACATATAATGTGTGCTGATGCGCAACTGCACATGAGCTCTCTGGGATTTGGGGCGCAGTTATACATAATTTTGGTGGTGTGGCCTCTTACCATTTTCACATACAGTATACCTGCCACTACTCACTACAAGACATGTGAGAAGCAGAAGCTATTGGTCACAATGCCCTATGAGCCCTAGTTTGGATTATTCATGTGGTGCTGGGCAAAGAGCACCTTTTTTATTCTCTGCCCTATTATAGCAGATAGAAGAAATGGGTGGGTGATATTTCTTACTGCCAACATCCCTAGCCTAAAGAGGAAGTAAACCTCCTTCTAATGTTTGTACCTATACCTATAGGTGCTGTAAATATCTCCTAACCTTGCACCGTTTAGGAAGTCCTGAGCTACTAGCCAGGCCTTTTGGGCTACTTGCCACCAGTTGCCCCACCCAACCCCTATCATGCCCTGCCCCTAAGCATGCCCTCATCAATTAAATGTAGTATGCAGAATTTAGAATATTAACAGCATCAGTTATCAGTGCCCATCAGTGCAGCCTTACCAATGCCCATCAATGCAACCTAACCTGTGCCCATCAATGCAGCCTGACCTGTGCCCATCAATGCAGCCTAACCTGTGCCCATCAATGCAGCCTGACCTGTGCCCATCAATGCAGCGTAACCAGTGCCCATCAATGCAGTGTGACCTGTGCCCATCAATGCAGCCTGACCTGTGCCCATCAATGCAGTGTAACCAGTGCCCATCAATGCAGCCTGACCTGTGCCTATCAATGCAGCGTAACCAGTGCCCATCAATGCAGCCTGACCTGTGCCCATCAATGCAGCGTGACCTGTGCCCATCAATACAGCATAACCTGTGCCCATCAATACATCATGACCTGTGCCCATCAATACATCATGACCTGTGCCCATCAATGCAGCCTGGCCTGTGCAGAGGAAGAGGCGAACCAGCCGGATCATTAGAGAGCAGGGATTGCCTGCTGTAACAGCTTTCATTTGAATTGCCCTGTGTTCCCAGAGCTCACCATCATACATGCCGTGTCTAGAATTTAATCAAATTATTATGCATATCAATCATATTATCCAGTTAGTACCAATATAGTATAAACACGCACTGTCATATTACATAGTCCATGCTATTCTTCCATAATGGATCAACAATAACAAAAAATGGTTGAATATAGATGGTTGCAAGAATAGGGCTGTCACTGAATTGCTAGTCCACCCCAGACCTAGATGAGGATACATCCCAAGGGCCAACGCACATCCACTGGGGCTCAGGGCCAGATTAAGAACACCATTGGCCTGGTGCTGAGAATTTTGGTGGGGCCTTTTATAAACAATAAATAAATAAAAATGCAAACAATTTTTTGTTCTAACAAATTAAATTAAGAGAGAGAGAGGGCGAATGAGAGAGAGAGAGAGAAAGGGGATGAAAGAGGTGTGAGGGGTAAGGGAGGGAGGATGAGAGAGAAAGGGGGGATGAGAGAAAGAGGATGCACATGAGCATGCGTGGGAATAACATCAACGCAGCCAAGGCAAGTGACCGAAGGCACAGAACCCAGAAGAAAGACCAGGTGAAGATGGAAGTGCCCGGGCCCCGCCGGATTGATCACAGCACAGCACTGGAGGGCTCAGTCTGACAATTTAAGTGTACCCTAATGTGCCAATATGCTGTGCATACTTGTACATTATGGCATAACCTACCTCAGGGCCTCTAAAAAGTAGTAATGTTAGAAAGGTGTATTACCGCTTTAATATCACAGGAGCCTCTCATGGGGCCCCCTACTCACCCTGTGGCCCTTGGGCAGTGCCTAAGTGCATAGTTGCCAACATTTCAAAAATATTTTCAGGGACACTTTTTTTACTATATTTAGAGTAGCTGACATCCCCTATGTTCTTCTATACATCACAATAGTAATTACAAAATGAAATAAGTACTAATAATGGGCAGAACAAATATGAGGACTGAGAAGATTTCCTTTAGTTGAACTAACAAAAGTGTGCCCATTCTAGAGCTGGTAACATTGAGGATATTCAGTATAAGTTTAAAGAACTGTTTTTGTGGGTAAGAGGCATAGGAGAGGAGTATGGATGGTATAAAAGTGGGAAGTATGTGCAGGTGAGGGAGAGGAATGTGGAGGGTCTAACAGTGGTCACTATGTACAGGAGAGGAGTGCGGAGGGTATGGCAGAAGGCACTATGCACAGCAGAGGAGTGTGAAGGGTATGACAGTGGGCAGTAAGTACATGAGAGGAGTGTGGGGGGTATGACAGAGGGTAGTTTGTACCGGAGAAGAGTGTGGAGGGTATGACAGTGGGCAGTATGTACAGGAGAGGAGTGTGAAGGGTATGACAGTGGGCACTATGTATAGGAGAGAAGTGTGGAGGGTATGACAGTAGGCACTATGTACAGCAGAGGAGTGTGAAGGGATATGACAGTGGGCAGTATGCACAGCAGAGGAGTGTGGGGGGTATGACAGTGGACACTATGTATAGGAGAGAAGGGTTGGGGGTATGACAGTAGGCACTATGTACAGGAGAGGGGTATGGAGGGTATGACAGTAAGTATGTACAGGAGAGGAGTGTGGGGGGTATGACAGTGGGCACTATGTATAGGAGAGAAGTGTTGGGGGTATGACAGTGGGCACTATGTATAGGAGAGGAGTGTGGAGGGTATGACAGTGAGTAGTATGTGCAGGAGAGGAGTGTGGGGGGTATGACAGTGGGCACTATGTATAGGAGAGAAGTGTTGGGGGTATGACAGTGAGCACTATGTATAGGAGAGGAATGTGGAGGGTATGACAGTGAGCAGTATGTACAGGAGAGGAGTGTGGATTGTATGACGGTGCGCACTATGTATAGGAGAGGAGTGTGGAGGGTATGACAGTGAGCAGTATGTACAGGAGAGGAGTGTGGAGGGTACAACAGTGGGCACTATGTACAGGAGAGAAGTGTATGACAGTGAGCACTATGTACAGGAGAGGAGTGTGTAGGATATGACAGCGGGCGCTATGTATAGGAGAGAAGTGTGGAGGGTATGACAGTGAGCAGTATGTACAGGAGAGAAGTGTGGAGAGTATGACAGTGGGCATTATGTATAGGAAAGGAGGATGAAGTAATCTGGGAAGGAAAAATGTAAATGTTTGTGGAAGGATGTTTAGGGACTGTGTAGTGGTTAAACGGGCCATACATGGATTGAATCTTAAGCAGAGACCAGCCATAGTCGATCTATGTATGGGTTAGCTGGTTTTACACAAGTCAACCTATTAACCGACTTGAGTACAACCAGCCTGTCAGGTTTTCCCTAAAACAATCAGTGCTGCCAGCTATAACTAGCAACACTAATCATTGTATTCACTGGCAGAACACAATAACACTGCGGAAATGATTCCCCCATCCACAGGTCAGCAGGTGAGAGGGTGTGTGGGGACAGGCTGGGGAGAGATACTAGTCAGTGGCTGGGTAGGCACTGGTTAGTATCAGAGCCAGATACACAAAGGTTACATATGCTGCGATCGTTAGAGCGAGAGCAATAATTCTAGCACTAGACCTCCTCTGTAACTCTAAACATGTAACCTGTAAAAAAAATTTAAAGCATCGCTTGGTACACAAAAAAAATCGTGCTAACTTTAGTGTTTTTTTTTTATGAATGAAACAGTTTCTTTCCAAAAAAAAACGTTTGAAAAATAGCTGCGCAAATATCGTGTAACATAAAAAGTTGCAAATGCTTGAGGGTTCTGAGTAATTTCTGAGTAATTTTCTTCTTTCCAAAAAAAAAAAAAACGTTTGAATAATTTCTGAGTAATTTTCTTCTTTCCAAAAAAAAACGTTTGAAAAATTGCTGCGCAAATATTGTGTAACATAAAAAGTTGCAAAGGCCACCATTTTATTCCATAGGGTGTCTGCTAAAACAATATATACAATGCTTGAGGGTTCTGAGTGATTTTCTAGCAAAAAAAAAATGATGATTTTTACATGTAGGAGAGAAGTGTCAGAATTAGCCTGGGTGGCGAGGGGTTAATTATCATAAGTAATATACAAATAATTATTATAAGCACTGAGTTCATCCTCTCAGTCTGCTGCAGAGTGATCCAGCTTGTATTTAAACTGTCCGCTCTGTATGTAGCTTCTGACAGGCTGCGCAAGCAGCCCTGTATCTTCGGAACCATATATGAAAGCAGCCCCACCTCATAACCAGTGCTGGAGTAGGTCTTTAGCTACATACCCCCCAAATGTGGGGTCTCTGTGACTCCTGATCGCCGAGCTACAACCCTCGAAGTCAATCTTTTTTTAAATTTTTTCTTTTTTTTTGATTTTTTTTTTTTGGGCAAATGGGCCTATCTTGAGAAAGGGGCCTGGAGCTGCAGCTCCAATAGCCCCTATGTTAATCCGGCCCTGCTGGGGCTGTCTGGTGTGGGACAGAGAGGGTGAGCTAACAGGGATCCACATCAATCACATGTATGAAACTTGAAAGTACTTTGGGTGAGAAAGGGACAATTAAGGATCCATTTTTCCATAGAAGAGAAAAAAAAAAACATAGGCCATAATAGCTTTCTAGACACAGCATACCCCTGCTTTTAACCTTGAAGAAGGAGTTTTTCCAAAACGTGTTGAGTTTGTCCTACAAAAATTCAAGCCACGATAGAAAAACTACATGAATGTTCTTACATATTATGGACACATGGGGTTTTAAGACTTTTAGCCGTGTTTATGTAATAACATTTATATAGTATTTTGTGTGTATTTATATACTCTGTGGATCTTTTGAAAAAACATTCCTTTTATTGAAATGTACATGATTGTCATATCTGCCTTAAAATGGGATTCAGTATGTTTGTTTCTACAGGGGCCTTTTGATGACTGCAGTATGTCCACTGTCCACTGGTGATAAAAGTGACATGGAAAGGTTAGGAAAGCACAGGTTAGGATAGTTACACAGGTACAAAAATGTTATTCTTCACCTGCAGAGATAAGCTAGTGCTAAATGCCTTTTGGAGCCCAAGAGGTGCGCAGGAATATTCATACAGGCAAATGTACAGGACTATGAGTTTCCTTTCTGTTGGTGACTCACTAATGCCGCGTACACGCGGTCGGAATTCTCGTCGGAAAAAGCTCTGATGGTTTTCCCGTCGGAATTCCGACGGAATTTCGCTCAAACTGTCTTGCCTACACACGAACACACCAAATTCCGACGGTCAGTAACACAGCGGCATAAAACACATTCAACAGCACTATAAAAGGGAAGTTTAATGCTTCCGAGCATGCGTCAAATTGTTTCCGATCATGCGTCAGAATTTTGTGTGTCGGAATTGCATACACACGATCGGAAAATCCGATAGAAAGGTTTTCCGTCTGAAAAATTGAGAACAGGTTCTCAATCCAAAGTCCGTCGGAAATTCCGACAGAAAAAGACCGATGGGCATACACACGGTCGGAAAATCCATTGAAAAGCTCCCATCGGACTGTTTCCATCAGAAATTCCGACCGTGTGTACGTGGCATAAGAACTCCTGAACCATGCAATGCTTCAGTTCTAGCGTCAGTACATAATTTCCCAGGAGATTGTAGGCTCCCAGATTGATGGGAGTGGGACAGATGTTCTGGACCTAGTAAGTGTGCAGGTGTCCAGAGCACACCCACACAATGCTTAATTGGGATTTCATCTACCTCACATCAAACAGGGTCATTTCATTCCAGTTTGCCTGCTAAATATGAAGCATCTTGATCCCATTTCTGTAAAAATATTTAGGAAATCTAAGGAAAGCTCATTGTAATCAGAATACATTTGGGTAATTTAAAATACTGAGTTGTGCGCCTGTAGGTTCTTTAACAATGTATGCTTTTAATGCAGTGGGATTTTAGAAGACTTTGAGCTATTTGACAATGTGCTGAAATTTTACAGACCATGTTGGTGTTCCGTCATGTTTCTCATTTATTCTTTGTAGAGCAACATTTTGCATTATAGTCTACAGCCTTCATGTGTTTTCAATAAGGACATTGGTTTGCAGCTGCAGTTATCTTTTGCAGTACATAAATTTCATGAAGAACATATTTTTTCCTCCTTAACAAAGACCTGTGAGACTTACCATGCATCAAGAACTTATGCTGAGTAATGACCTCTGACCTGTGTTGCAGCACCCAGAAGAAAGAAAGCTTCACTGCTTTTAGCAGATCAGAGAACAGGTGATGGAAACATCTGCAAGAATGAAAGTATATTTAATTGGTCTCATTGAGATGCAATTGCAATACACCTTAAAATACTACAAAGGCATTTTTGAAGAACTATAATAAAAACGGTACAATGTACTCACTTGTAAAGTCCAACACATTAAACAACTTATAAGGCTAGTTTGTGCATGCCACACAGAAGGAATGAAATAACCAAGCTTCCTCGATTTGTGTGCAATGACATCATTCTGGTATTTTTATTACACAAATCTCAAGTATGGATTTCCACGGTAGTCATCACAGAGGCTTAAAGGTTTTTAAAAGGGGATGTTCAAGTAGACAATGTTTTGTCAGCTGTTGGCTAACATCAACAATGCAATGCCTATTTCCGTGCTAAGCCCAATTAAAATGTTAAAGGGGGGAAGCCATTCAAAACTAGGTTTGGATTATGTCACTTTAAGTAAAGTCTAGACTCATCTGTCAGTCTTACTGATGTATCCTGATCTAATACAATATCATCAGTTTGTATTTGTTTTTACTATTAATAAATAAAAGGAAATATTTATTTTAGAGCTTTTGTTTTAGTTTGCAACAAGCAAATACAATTTGCTTAAAGCAGGGGTCTCAAACTGGTGGCCCTCCAGCTGTTGCGAAACTACAAGTCCCATGAGGCATTGCAAGGCGGACAGTTACAAGCATGACTCCCACAGGCAGAGGCATGATGGAACTTGTAGTTTCGCAACAGCTGGAGGGCCGCCAGTTTGAGACCTCTGGCTTAAAGCCTCATTCACACTGACGTACTTAAGCGTGCACCCATGTGGGGGGCGTGTTTGCCCGCACAGGATGCACAGGTATGCTGTGCATCCGCGCGCAGGCAGTCCCATTCATGTCATTTGGGATGCAAGCTGCTGCTCCCAATTTGACATCTGTATGCGGGCAGGCATGACATTCAAATTTTAGATGTGGGTTTGAGGCGAACCCAACCTGTTAGCAGTTTGCCAACCCACCAAACGAATGCGGCAGTTTATCTGCTGAATTCTTAGCTGCTGTAATGTAAACATCGTACCAGGGATCCAGAGTGCCTTCGATGACTACAATTGGTCGTTGACCACATTGGGTCAATTATGTCATCACTGAACTGTGATTTAGATATGAAAGTGTTGTGATCGTCATAGATTTGAAATGTTGGACACCATGTCAATATGGACTACATCACTGGACATTTTGGTTGAGGTGGATTTACCTTGAGGGACATTAGTATAAAATGGTATTGTAATTTTTTTTGTTATTAAATGCTTATTAGATGCTTCCAGATTCCGCAACAAGTCTTCAGCCCCCCCCCAGATTATTTAATCTTGGTAAATTGGAGGTGGGGAAGTGGATCTTGGTCTCTTATCATTAGAAAAAGGGTGCTTTGCAAGGTAGGGGAGCTTTGGATTTACCAATAAGTTAATGTATGGTGTTGCCACACTAGGCATATCTATATATGCAATGTTCATAGATTTGGATTTTATTGGACAGTTGGGTGTCAGAAAGGTAATATACAAAAAGGTTAATGTGGCAAAAAAGAATTATAAAAACAATTCTAAAGAATGTAATGATTAACATTATGCATTGAAACATTATACATTGCAAAAATTGCATGTTTAAAGGTATCAAAAGAAATAATAATTTGTTAAAAAAGATTAAAGAGCAGGTTTAATGTTTTCACCCAATGGTATTTTCAGCTATAAAACAAGATAGTGGTTCAAGGGGTGTAAGACCCAGTCAGGGCCAGGTTGCCCTGCAAACTTTTTTAATCTGCAATATACCCCCCTTTTGGTAACAGCACTTCATATGAAAACTATACCACCAATTGAGTTGCCAAATGCCTCAATTTATATTATGGATTCACTACAGGTATCCTGTGTACATAAAATTATGAGCTGATGACATATTAATATTCTACCCTGTCTCTTGTTCAAAAGCAGAGGTTTTTAACCTGGGATATCCATAACACTTGGGCACTTGGGAAACAATTGACGAGGACATGGATCTAGACCTCTAAATAGTTTAAAAATAAATTGAATCTCCATTCTTTGCATTATTGGACCTATAATCAAAATGGAGAAACTGACCTAATGTGGTTGGTTTAATAAAGGCAAATAGGCTGTTTATTTTGCAAAGGAATTTTTACTTTGCAAGAGAACTTCCCTTAGCTTTGTGAATAAGGTGAAGTTCTGATGACTTCCATCATCTAAGAACCCCTGTTATAAAGTAAGCACATTGAAAAACCCGAGCTGCACAACTGTTTAACCACTTCAGCTCATGTACCTTTACATTCCCTCATGGATGTGAGCAATTTTTAACATATTAACTATGGGCCTGTTTATTTGGCAATACATTTGTAAATTCTTCAGATAATTAATAATACATTGAGGGGAAATGAGCAAACAGTGTGACCAGACAGTGGGGAAAGTGAATAGAATTCTAGGTTGCTTCACTAGAGGGGACACCAACAGGAGGAAGGAGGTCTATATAGATCTTTAGTTTGACTATAGGCATGCACATGCTCACGCTTTTTGCTATTACAAGTGATGTTTACATTCCTTGTAATAGGTATAAAAGTGACACAATTTTATTTTATTTTTTTAAACTGTGTAAAAATGTAAAAATAAAAGGTAAAATAAATAATTTTTTTTTAAATGCGTCCCCTCCCGACGAGTTCGCACGCAGAAGCGAATGCATACGTGACTGGCGCCCGCATAAGAAAACGGTGTTCAAACTACACATGTGAGGTATCGACGCAATTGGTAGAGTGAGAGCAATAATTCTAGCCCTCTGTAACTTAAAACATGCAACCTGTAGAATTTTTTAAAAGTCACCTATGGAAATTTTTTAAGGGTAAAAGTTTGTTGCCATTCCACGAGCGGGGCACAATTTTGAAGCGTGACATGTTGGGTATCAATTTACTCAGCATTATATTATCTTTCACAATATTAAAAAAATTGGGCTAACTTTACTGTTTTCTTATTTTTTTATTCAAAAAAGTGTAAAAATGGTGTGACAATGTATTGCAACAATCGCCATTTTATTATCTAGGGTGTTAGGAAAAAAAATTTATAATGTTTGGGGGTTCTAAGTAATTTTCTAGCAAAAATGTTTTTTTTTTTAACTTTTAAACAACAAATATCAGAAAGAGGCTCAGTCCTTAAGTGATTAATAAGTACAGTCTGATGAAAAGAAGAGAAAGGGAAGACATGATTAAAAACCTTTAAATACATCAAGGGGATGAATAAGGTTCAGGAGGGCAGTATTTTTTATAAGAAACCAAAATCAAGAACAGGGGGTCATGACTCTACATAAACTTCCAGCAGAAGTAGTGAGCTAGTCAACAGTAAATGGCTTCAAGCATGCTTGGGACAAACACAGATCTATACTCAGACAAATAAGTTAACAAAAAAACAAAAACAAAATATGTATAAAAAAAAACAGCATAGCAATTAACAGCTGTCTTTTTTATGCTGGCAGGAAGAGAAGAGCTAAACATAGGAAATATGCTCTTGAAACATTGTTTTTTATAGGCTCCTACTCTCAATGTCTTCAAGGGGTCAAAGGGCAGTTCAACCACCTAATTTTCCTATGCATAGTATCTGTTATTTTGTGCAGGAATAATCAAACAGCAGAATAGGAGAATCATAAAAGTATTTGCAAAGAAGAACAATGTAGATCAAGTAAAACAAAAGTATTGTTAAAGTGATTGCAAAGTCTTTTTTTTAAAATAGCAAACAGGTTTACACTTACTTACATCCGCACACCTCATCTTTTTGGGTCCCCCACCAGTTCTCCTGGCTCCTTATGTCCTGTGAGCGCCCCCATAGCAAGTCACTTGCCCTGTGGGCACTCATGTAGCCTCAATCCCAAGCCATGGTACTTGTGTCTATAGATACACACAGCATGGCTCAGCTCTACCCTCACTCCCTCCTCACTGTACAGGCATACCCCACTTTTAAGTACACAATCGGGTTTATTTACTAAAGCTGAAAAGTGCAAAATCAGGCTCACTTCTGCATAGAAACCAATGAGCTTCTAACCCCAGCTTGTTCAATTAAGCTATGGTAATACAACCTGGAAGCTCATTGGTTTCTATGCAGAAGTGAGCCTGAATTCACACTTTCCAGCTTTAGTAAATAAACCCTGTTGTGTACTTAAAAGTGGGGTATGCCTGTATTTGGCTGATAGCAGCAGGAGCAGAAGACTAGAGCTGGGCACAGTGCTGGATGGAATGTAGACTCAGGTAAGTATAAGGGGGGGGGGGGGATATTGCTACCTAAAAAATGCTTATCCTAATGCAGGGAATGCATTAGGGTAAAACATGTTTAGGCTTTAGAACCACTTCAAGTTATAACACTTAACTCAAATCTTTTCTGTTGTAATATTGTAATAGTTTTCAGTGGAGAATGTCTCTCAGTGCAGGGTCATTCTTTCTAAAGCCTCTTTTGCAGAGCGGTTATGTTCTAGGATGCTTATGTCAGGTGCCAAGCACAAGGTTGATTTACTAAAGGTACTTAGGCTGTTCATCTAACAAAGTGAATATTCACTTTAGAAAGTGAATGTTACTAATTAAGATAAGGATCTCCTTGGGCTCATCTTTATTCTGTGGATTGGGAAGGGATGAGGTCTCCTCCAGCACAACCATATTACGACAACCTTTATGTCCTGGACCTCACTATTATTTAGTCCCATGTGCAACGTAGAAGTAACCCAGTCGCTTTTTCCTTGTGCCTTTTCTTATGATGCCATAAACAAATTGTGACCACTATACTGTGATGAATGGAATTGCATGAATGTCACAAAGTAGGGTGTCTAGGAAAGGCGTTGACAGCAATCTGTTACCTGTGAAACAGGACACTCAGTATAATTCAAATATATTAATGGTCTTTGTAGAGTGTCAAACAAAAGATTATTGTATTGTGCACCATATGTGATTCTTTTAAACATTTATACAGTATGCTGTGATTAATACATTTGGATTTTATTTATTAAATAATTATGTGTTGAATGTATGTCTTTGAGTGATGTCCTAGAAAGTCCCTAGTTTCTTTTTCTGCTGTAATATAATTGTTTGGGATGATGGCACTGCAAGGTTTTAGCCCAGTGTCATCTTGCTTCTATCCTCTCTTATTTGAAACTATTAAATAAGATAAAGCTGTGTTTGCTTTGCATATCCAATCACGTACAAGGTTAAATTGTACATGATGGGGTGATTAGGGGAACACAGCTCCACCTCATTGACAGAGCTAAATGAACATTTATTTTGCAAATTGAGCAGTCTCTACTCCGTCTAGTAATTTAACTGCTCTTGGGCTTTATTGTTTTTCAGCTGAGAATGCCTGCTGTTGCCCTATTGTCTTATAAGGAGCCATGGAATGTACACAGGTATTAAAAGGTATAGCTCATTGTTCCATACTTTCTTCTTCTTAACTACTCAGTAGGCAAAGGAAGAGAACTTGTGATTAAGAACAAAGAAATACGCTTAGGCAAAGCCAAGGTAGCCACCTGTGTTCCCAAAGCACTGTGTTTATTACTCAGCCTTATGGAACAAAGCACCACAAAGCCCCAAGTTTAGACTACAAAAAACACAAAATGGATAGTTTTACAGGGGGGGGGGGGGGGGTTAAAAAGAAAGATATACACATTAACACAATTTTCCCACTTATAAAATAATTTTGACAATATAGAATTGTCAGCTTCTATTTTAATTGTTTTTACAAATCAGTGATATCCACATGTAGCCACTTTAGAAAAACATGCATGTAATGTGCGTTTTGATCATTTCCATATCTACAGTGAAATCTACCTCCATATAAAAAGAATTCAATAAAGATTTTACATCTGGCACTGGAAATGACATATATTTTTGGTTAAGTTAGCTGTCATCAGATTTCTCATTGCAGATTTCAAGGACCTCTAGCCTGCTAAAGGGATTGTGCAGACACTTTCATTAAAACTATTGCTTACAGTGAATGGACCTAATATGGACTATAATAGCATAAAAATGCTAGAGATAATGAAGAATATTTCCATAACTATCTACATTTCTTCATGTGGATAGAATATAATTATTATAAAGGAGATTTTACCCGAGCGGGTTGCACGTGCTGCCTCCATGAGCCTCAACCCCCCCCCTGTCCCCCCCCCCTTTTTCCTTCCCTTTCTTCTTCCTTTCTCTTTGTCCCTATATGTATGGTATATGGGGTCCCACTTGTGGCCCCCATGTGCCTGTACTACTCTGTTTCTCTACTATACTTAAAAAAATGAGGGCGGGATTCGCGGAACCGTTCATTGATCCCAGAAGACCCTCAGAAGCAAGATGCTTGGTGCCCCGACAGGTGAAGGGGTGGACTGCAATTATTGAGCATTCCCAAATTGGGGAGGCTAGTTGTTGGAGAGCTATGATTGACAGTCCAAGTGTACTTGGACACTCCTTCTATGTCCTGTTATGTAGCTCAACTCATCTTACACCATTGTATCCTTTTCTTATGTTGTTAGAAAATGTTGTATTTCGTGTATCTTTGCCCTTTAAATAAATAAAGATTTGGATAAAGGGCCAATCACAGCAGCCCTTTACTATATGATCAGCTGTGTCCAATCATGGCTGATCACATGTAAACAGACTTGCCAGTTATTAGCATTCCTTACCTCATGCGCTGTATATGTGTGAGGAAAGGAGTGCTAATAACTGGCAAGGCTGCCAGCCCACTGTTTACACTGATGATTAGGGCACTAATTATCAGTGCAGCCCCATCACTGCCAATCAGTGCCTATCGGTGTCCATCAGTGCCCAACAGTGCCTCTTTCAATGTGCATCAGCGTCGCCTATCAGTGCCAATCAGTGCCTCCTCATCAGTGCCCATCAGTGTTACCTCATTAGTTCTCATCAGTACACATCAGTCAGCTTATTAGTGCCCATCAGTGCGGCTTCATCAGTGCTGCCTCATCAGTGCCTATCAATGGAGCCTAATAGTGCAGCCCCATCAGCGCACATCAGTGAAGAAAAAAATACTTATTTGCAAAATTTTATAACACAAACTAAGAAAAAGGATTTTTTTTTTTTTAATATTTGGACTTTTTTTTGTTTGTTTAGTAAAAAACAAAAAACACAGTGGTGATTAAATATGACCAAAAGAAAGTCCTCTGTGTCTCAAACAAAATCTAAAAATGTCATATGGGCACAGTGTTGCATACCCGCACAATTGTCATTCAAAGTGTGACAGCTCTGAAAGCTGAATATTAGCCTGGGCCGGAAGGGGGTGAAAGTGCCCAGTATTGAAGTGGTTAATATTACTCCTAACTCAAATGCCCAATTGTAAATTAAAGCCCCACACTGGAAGCATGTTCACACCGTTTCAGCCATGATACAGTGTTTTTTTGTTTACAAACTATTTTATTGGGTGCAAAAGGTGGTACAAAAAGAGTACAAAAATATGTCGAAACATTGACAGTAATAACAAGTTTTACATATGTAACATTGTAAGATACAAATGATTAAGTTAGTAGTCTTAGTTATGGTACAAACGTTTTGATTATGGTATATAGTACATTGTTACGAATAGACTGGTGCTTTATGTGTGTTTTTAACGTAGTTGTAAACATCTCTGTGTCACTTGTACCTATAGGTAAGCCTATAACAAGGCTTATCTATAGGTACTGTAAATATCTCCTAAAAGTGCACCGTGCCATCCATGCCGTTTCTTCACTGGCAAGTGCAAGTGCGCATGCCCGGGAGTGACGTCAAATGGCTCCGGACAGTCAGAGAGCCGGAGTCCGCATTCCTGAAAGGAAGAGGGGCGAAGATGCGGCCACCAGCGGGGACAGCGCTGGCTTCGTTTGCAGGTAAGTGCCACATAATGGGCTAGTATGCAATGCATACTAGCCCATTATGCTTTTACTTTGCAGGGGTAAAAAATAGGAAGTAAAACCCATCAGGGTGGGAATCCTTCCCACTACACCCTACAGTGGGGATTCTCCACTGTCAGAATATACTGATAGCTGATTGGCTGCATGTGCTGATCGGACACAAATTTTCCAACATTCCTGTTCAAGAGGCATTCATTACTAGGTCCACTCCTTTTGAATGGGAAAGGGCATATAGATGGATGGAAATTTGGCCAGTCCTTGCTCAACAAGCTGAATTTCAATCCGTCTATGGCCAGCTTAATTTATAATAAAGTTACTCATTATATAATGTTCTACTGAGCTCTGGGATTATTGCAAATATTCAGCTCCATGGATGGCCACATGTACTAAATAATTTAGGCAGAAATAACAAAATACATTATAATAAACATTTACATGAAGATTTAACATGTACAGTATACCGAAAAACGATCTATTAACTATTCTTGTACATTAAATAAAAATTAAAATGACAGTTATATTTCACATTTCTTACACAGACACCATTGGAAAATTAAAAGAATGCACTAACATGGCTTTTGGATCAGTTGTTAGTAATCTGCTATCGGTATAAAAATGGTTACTTTTCTTTATATAAAACATAGAATGTCTCGCTGTACAATTATTACTAAGTAGTACAAGTTAATTTCATATTACCAACGTACAATTCTGATCTGACAATGTATACCTAATTATAGAGTCTGCAAATTATAAGTTGATAAAGATAGCAGGTACTGTAAATTATGATGTATCAGGACAAGATTATCTATCTAGTGACATCAAAATTGTCCTATAAAATGCTTTTTTTACCTTTGTACCTGTTATGTAAGAGTAGATCTGTCTTTACTTTCAATACATGTCTTTATTACTGTATTCCCAGTTTCCTTTGTTCAGTTCATTGGTTTTCTGCATTTGTTGTTATATTAAATCATTTAATTAAAACATTCAAGGAATGAAGCATAGCAGTATTGTATGATTTTTTTTTTAACCTTTTTGTGCCCAAATGTAATTTATGCCTGGGTGTTTAGACCAAATTTAGCAATGTTTTTATGCACTGGGTAACTTGACAATAAGGGTATGTTTATAAAGCAGTGAATGTGAAATCCATCAAACATTCACTACAGGTAATTCTTGCTGGTGTATGTCTTATAAAACACAGTGGATTCATTCACTTTCAGCAAATGTTTGGAAAAATAAAAAAATTACTGTGTTTTATGACTAATATAGCTACCTAAATAAATGTTACTATATGTCATTAAAACACTAAGTAAAATGTATTTAGGTAGCTTAGTCATAAAACACAGTAAATGTAATATTTTTCCAAACATTTTAATAGATGTTGTGCCTCAATTCATAATTATAAGCTGACCAGTAGACAATAATCAGATTTTATTTTATTACTACTATTACTACTACTACTACTACTAATAATAATAATTATTATTTTCATTATTATTATCTACTTAACCACTTCAGCCCCTTAAGATTTGCCTGCTTAATGACCAGGCCATTTTTTTTAAATACTGTATGGCACTGCGTCACTTTAACTGACAATAGAGCTGTCGTGCAACGCTGTACCCAAACACAATTTACGTCTTTTTTCCACCACAAATAGAGCTTTCTTTTGGTGGTATTTGATCACCTCTGGTGTTTTTTTTTTTTTTTTTTTTGCTATAAACAAAAAAAGAGCGACAATTTAAAAAAAAAAAAACACAATATTTTGTACTTTTTGCTATAATAAATATCCCCATTTTCTTTTTTAAAAGCTAATTTTTTCCTCAGTTTAGGCCGATATGTATTCTTATATATTTTTGGTAATAAAAATCGCAATAAGCGTATATTGGTTGGTTTGCACAAAAGTTATAGCATCTAAAAACTAGGGGAAAGATTTATGGCATTTTTATGGTATTTTTATTATTATTTTTTTTACTAGTAATTGCGGTGATCTGCAATTTTAATTGGTACTGCAACATTATGGTGGACAGATCGGACACTTTTGACAAATTTTTTGGGACCATTGACATGTATACAGCAATCAGTGCTATAAAAATGCACTGATTACTGTATAAATGTCACTGGCAGGGAAGGGGTTAACACCAAGGGGCGATCAAGGGGTTAACTATGTCCCCTCATGTGTGTTATAACTGTAGGGGGAAGGAACTGACTAGAGGAGATGACAGATATTTGTTCCTAGCTTGTAGGAACACACGATCTGTCTCTCCTCTCCTCACAGAACAGGGATTTGTGTGTTTACACATACACATGTCCCTATTCTGGCTCTCATGTCCGTGGTTGCGCGTGGCCGGCGGTCATCATAACCACCAGCCATGTGCATAGGTTCCCCCGTTTCCTGCTTAAAGGGTCGACGTACAGCTAAGACGACTCGTGGAAACCTGCCAACCTGCCGTAGTATAATGACGGTAGCTGTTCGGTAATCGGTTAAAAAAAATAAAACATTTCTTGGTTCATCTATAAAGAAACACATTGGCATCTATCACTGATATGAGTTTGTTTCTAAACATTGTTGACATGGTAAACACATGATCTGAAACCATGCTGACTGGTTTACAATTGTTAGTAGAGACCTCTCAGTGACAGTGCATCCTTGCAGCTAGGAGGGCACAGAAAGGAGCATAAAGTAGGATTTCCTTTACAGGAGGCTTATTGCAATGTAAGGTTTTGTAGAATACTTTTGAATAAGTGGGACCCTAAATATCTCCCCCATATGAATGAATACAGGGTACAAAGTGCCCCTTGTTGCTAATTAACTACCTTGAAGATCAGGCCTATTCTGACACTGCGTGCACACGAGCAGAATTTCCGACAGAAAGAGTCCGATGGGAGCTTTTCATCGTATATTCCAACCGCGTGTATGCCCCATCAGAATTTTTCCATTGAAAATTCAAATAGAGAACATGTTCTCTATTTTTCCGACGGAAAAAATTACTATCGGAAAAACCGTTTGTCTGTATGCTGTTCCGACGCACCAAAAACGACGCATGCTCTGAAGCAAGTACGAGACGGAAGCTATTGGCTACTGGCTATTGAACTTCCATTTTCTAGTCCCGTCGTACGTGTTGTACGTCACCGCGTTCTTGACGGTTGGACTTTGCTGTGACCGTGTGTATGCAAGACATTGCAAAACGGCTCATGTGTACGCGGAATTACATGTGAAGATCAGTATTTTTTTGCTAGAAAGTTACTTAGAACCCCCAAACATGATATATATTTTTTAGCCCCAGAAAATAAAATAGTGGTTGTTGCACTTTTTTTTTATGTTACACGGTATTTGCGCAGCAGTTTTTCAAACAAAATTATTTTGGAAAAAATACACTTTATTAAATTTCAATGCAAAAAATACAATATTTAACCCAATTTTTGGTAACATTTACAAGATGATGTTACGCTGAGTAAATAGATACCTAACATGTCACACTGTAAAATTGAGCACGCTCGTGGAATGACGACAAACTACGGTACTTAAAAATCTACATAGGTGTTTTTTTTACAGGTTATCAATTTAGTTACAAAGGAGCTATACTGTTAGAATTATTGGCCTTGCTATAAAATTTGCAGTGATACTCACATGTGTGGTGCATATGCCTTTGCCTCTGTGCGCAAGGGGGGGATGAGAAAGCTTTCATTTTTTTATTTAATATTTATATATTTTTTTTACACTGTTTCCCTATTTTTTTTAGCACTTGTATTACTGTTACAAGGAATGTAAACATCCCTTGTGACAGCAATAGGCAGTGACAGGAACTCTTTATGGAGAGATCTGGGGTCTACTAGACCCCAGATGTCTCCTCTGCCCTTAAAAGCATCTGATCATACCAAGATCAATGTGATCATATTAACTCCATACAGGTTAAGCTTTTATATCTAGTAGGGATTTAGCAGGAATTTTGTAAAATTAGCTGTATTTGTATTTGTATCTGCTAATAATGGTTTTAGTGTATTTTTGGCCAATATATTGGTTCGATAGACATTTGCACAAATACTGCAGGGTCTAAAAAATTAGTAGCACCCTCTTTTTATTCTAGAGGTCATATGCTTTCAGAAAATATATGGTTTTGGGGGTCTTTCACAAATTCTGAAAGCTGGAAGGGAAAAATGAAAACCTTCAAATTTTTGGAGAAATTTTGATATTTACATTTTTTGCGTACCTTCGATTTTCACCGCGCAACTTAAAAATGAAAACCTTTTATTTATTAACTGCATACAGTTTACGCTTTTATATTTAGTAGGGATTTAGCAGGAATTTTGTAAAATTAGCTGTGTTTTTATCTGCTAATAATGGTTTTAGTGTATTTTTGGCCAATATATTGGTTCGATAGACATTTGCACAAATACTGCAGGGTCTAAAAAATTAGTAGCACCCTCTTTTTATTCTAGAGGTCATATGCTTTCAGAAAATATATGGTTTTGGGGGTCTTTCACAAATTCTGAAAGCTGGAAGGGAAAAATGAAAACCTTCAAATTTTTGGAGAAATTTTGATATTTACATTTTTTGCGTACCTTCGATTTTCACCGCGCAACTTAAAAATGAAAAAAGACCCCCCCCCCCCTCCCCTCCCCCCAACCTTTTATTTATTAACTGCATACAGTTTACGCTTTTATATTTAGTAGGGATTTAGCAGGAATTTTGTAAAATTAGCTGTGTTTTTATCTGCTAATAATGGTTTTAATGTATTTTTTGCCAATATATTGGTTAGATAAACATTTGTGCAAATACTGCAGGGTCTAAAAACTTTGCAGCGCCCTCTTTTTATTCTAGAGGGAAAATTAAAACCTTCAGATTTTTAGAGAAATTTGGATATTTACATTTATGCGTACGTTCGATTTTCACCATTTTGAAAAAAGGTGCAATGTAAAAATTCTAACTTTTTGTTATTTATTAACTCCATACAGGTTAGGTTTTATATTTAGTAGGCATTTAGCAGGAATTTTGTAAAATTAGCTGTTTTTATCTGCTAATAATGGTTCTAGTGTATTTTTTGCAAATAAATTGGTTCGATAAACATTTGCGCAAATACTGCTGAGTCTAAAAAATCAGTAGCACCTTTTTTTTTGACCTCTGACCCTGGTCTTTACCCTAAACACTAACCCTGTCATTGACCTTGATCAAACCTTGATCTAGGTAATTTTTAATTTTATTATGTAATTTATTTTTTTACACACACACTTTTTGTTTCTCTGCAAAGAGAGAAAGAGATACAATGTATCTCTCTCCTCCATTTACAGAGAACGAAAACACAGGGTGGACTTCACAGTGCCTGATCTTTGTGATAGCCAATCAGAGGCTATCACAGCGATAAGTTGACCTGGAATTGGTGGTTTCTGGTCCCAATCGTTAGTATGGGGCCCGGGGGTCGTGGTGAGACCCTGGTCTCTGTGCTGGGAGTGTGGGGATAAAGGGAGATAAGCAAATATGCAGCCTCATGGAAAAAGCCCAGTCTAGCGGAGCCACATATTTGTGTTATGTTGGCTCGAAGGGGTTAATTCCCTTCTATTTAAATAAAATATTTTTGTTCCTTGCTTCCCTTTTTTTTTATTTGTCCTCATTTATGTCTTCTGTCCAACATTGCTGATTTAGAGAATCTGCTCC
Source organism: Lithobates sylvaticus (assembly GCA_028564925.1). NCBI lineage: Eukaryota > Metazoa > Chordata > Amphibia > Anura > Ranidae > Lithobates > Lithobates sylvaticus. The sequence continues at coordinate 158,897,779 of CM053027.1, read as the reverse complement.
ACTAAGCTTAGAATTACATTTCAACAGAGTCTTCACTCCCTCATGTGAAGTATGTTGACAAGAAATGGACAAAGCAAACTGCTTGGCACAAAAGTTGACCCAGACCATGTTGATTTGTAGATGACAGATACCTGAAAAAAATAAAAAATAAAATTGCCAGTCTACTGATTTGGTATTCTATTTTATTCATTGTTTTTATATTTAAACATCTGAGTGTGATTTTTGAAAAGGTTACATTAGTAAGTTGTCAAGAACAAACACAATGAAATATGCTTTTGGCATCTCAATAATATACACTTTAATATGTTCATAAATTAGTAGCACCAGTGTGTTAGCTTAATGCAAACAGTTTATTTCCTACTGGGTAAAGCAAGAGCAAAAACATTAGAGAAATGTTCTGTATTCCTTTAGGTTTACTTATGCAAATGCAATAACAAGGAATTTTAAATATAATATCAATTTTAGTTCCATTAACAATGAACATTCAATCAACAGGGGTCTCTTTTTAAAAGGGGAGAGACAAGAAAAGTGAACCACATGTACAACATGAATATATGCCATTACCACGTCTGTCACTGAAACACTGGTGAAGGTCTGCATACAACTTCTGTACATTTTAAAGCTTGATTCTTGGTGTGCAAGACATTTTTGCCACCTGACAGGCGTTTTATAGTATTACCATTCTATCCAAAACAAAACAAGGAAATAGATTTGGCTTTAGAAATGCTGTACCTTTTAAGGGCTAAACAATACAATTTTTATCATGATTCTTTTCTCCACCCCATAAAATATTCTCCAGACTGGATCTTTTTCTAATTTCTGATCCCCTCTTGACCAGTGTTGTGTCCTCTGATATTGGCCACATGGTCGGATCACTCCCTTATATTTTTAGATCTCACCATGTCTGCCGCCTCTCGAAACAATGTCACTTGTGTTTGAATGATCAGCATCTACACCTTGACAGTACTAAAGCTCAACTTACCCAAGCCTTGGAGGAGTTTTTTTCACCTCAACCACGGTTCTGTCTCAGGGGAGTCCACTCTTTGGAAGGCCCACAAGGCTTTTTTTAGGGGCCAATTTAACCGAGCAAGGACCCCTCTCTCCCTGACAACTACAGACCAATCACACTCTTAAACTCCGACTCTAAAATTTTCATGAAAATTTTAGCCAATTGTCTGACCCAAATCCTTCCCAAATGAATTGATAAACATAAGGTAGGGTTTGTCCCTGCTTGACACGTTGGAGATAACACTAGGCGCACCATTGACCTTATTCATCTTATGAACAAATTTCACCACCCTGCACTCATACTCAGTCTTGACACGCAGAAAGCTTTGGCCCGGCTGTCCTTGCCCTATATGTTTGCCACTCTCGTTACAGCTTCAAGAGACCTTTCCTAGAAGCATTAAGGGCTTTGTACTCCCATCCCACTTCCCAAGTCCAGATGTCAGCCTTTCAGCCGTACTCTTTCCCTATGTCTAATGGCACCAGACAGGGATGTCCTCTATCGCCCCTCATCTTCATCCTGTGCTTAGAACCACTGGCTGCAGCCATTCGCTCTCACCCAGACATTAAAGGAATTTTGATGTGACAGAGGGAATATAAACTATCACTTTTCGCAGACGACATCCTCTTGACGATAACTGATCCCCTTTTATCACTCCCCTCGTTACATGACCTCCTGTCTAATTTTGGCTCCCTCTCGGGTTATAAAGTCAACACTTCTAAAACTGAAGCCCTTCCAATAATCCTTCCCCCTGATCTTTTATTCACCCTACAACAAGTCTATCCCTATAGATGGTGCTCTCAATCCCTTAAGTACCTGGGTATACAGTTGACATCTATATGCTCCTCTCAATTCTCTGCTAACTAGCCTCCCCTCTTTAAGGAAATACAGAACATGTTGATGGCAATGGGATGCTTATTCTATCTCTCTATTGGGGAGAATAAATGTCTTAAACATGTCCATATTAGGGTTTGGCGAACAACAAACATTATGCGGTGTTCGTGGCAAATTCAAAAGCCGCGGAACACCGTTAAAGTCTATGGGACACTAGCATGAAAAAACAAAAGTGCTAATTTTAAAGGCTTATATGCAAGTTATTAACATAAAAAGTGTTTGGGGACCCGAGTTCTGCCCCAGGAGACATGTATCAATGCAAATAAACATTTTAAAAGCTGAAGTTTTTTCTGGAGCAGTAATTTTAATAATGCTTATAGTGAAACAATAAAAATGTAATATTCCTTTAACCAGTTAACAACCGGCCCATAGCCGAAAAAACGGCTACAGGGCGGTTGCTTAACTCTAAGAGGCCGTTAATTAACGGCCTCACAGAGTTCCCCTCTTGCGCGCCCCCTGGGGCGCGCACTCGAGAACATACGTGATCGCCGGGTCCAGAGGCCGATGGCTCATTGCGGCCGTTTACCACGTGATCGCTCTGTCAAATGACATTTGATGAAGCCGGTTCCTCTCTCCTCCTCTCTCTGTACCGATCGGTACAGTGTGAGAGGAGAGGGGGAGGGATCGGTGGCAGCAGTGCTGTGGGCAGGATCTGTAGTGCCCACAGCCTGTTCTGCAGTCACCACCGATCCATCCATCCATGCTCAGCCATCTCTCCATACCCTGCAATACACAGCAATAGCCTGCAGTGTATTGCTGGGTATTGCAGGGTATGGAGGGATGGCTGAGCATGGATGGATGGATACCCAGCAATACTCTGCAATACTCTGCCATACCCTGCGATACTCTGCCATACCCTGCGATACCCAGCAATACTCTGCCATACTCTGCCATACCCTGCAATACTCTGCCATACCCTGCGATACTCTGCCATACCCTGTGATACCCAGCAATATTCTGCCATACCCTGCGATACTCTGCCATACCCTGCGATACCATGCAATACCATGCTATACCCTGCAATACCCTGCCATACCCTGCCATACTCTGCCATACCCTGCGATATTCTGCGATACCATGCAATACTCGCTACGATCGAAGCCAGGATAGTTTTTTTTATTTTTTTCAGGCTTTCCAGCCTAGAAGTGAGATGTGGGGTCTTATTGACCCCATATCTCACTGTAAAGAGGACCTGTCATGCCATATTCCTATTACAAGGGATGTTTACATTCCTTGTAATAGGAATAAAAGTGATCAAAAATTTTTGGGGGGGGAAAAAAGTGTCAAACTAAAATAAATAAAGTAAAATGAACAATAAAAAAAATAAAATAGGGGCGTGGCCTGGACGGAGACTGAGATGGCCGCTTGACTCGTGAGCTCCTGCGTGCCCGGGACATCTTAGCCTTCTAAACGGGAGCCTACCGCATCTTCCCTGCTATGCACAGGACCACTAGGAGCTCGTCCACCCCCCGCACCCCCAAAGACCCCCATACTCACCTGGGGAGGAACATCCCCGAGATTTTCCGGGCCCAGAAACTACAGGCCCTCGCCTCACCACACGTGCCGACACAGGCCCAAGCCGCGGTCTCGCCTGGCAGACCACCAGCTATCCTCATGCCGGGAGCGTCCTCCCCCAACCCCAGCGGGGCTCTACCCCCCAGTCTTTTCGATTTAGAAAAGGTCGCCTCGGACATAAAAAGCACAGTAACAGCGGCGATTGCAGATCTAAGGACGGACCTCCTGGCAGTTGCCCACCGCATTGACAACGTGGAGCAGACATCACAGACGCACGCGGCGGCCATCCGCCAGGTACAGTCCGCCTACGACTCCCAGCTAGCACAAGTGTTTGAACTCCACAGACACGTGGAGGACTTGGATAATAGGGGACGGAGGCATAACATCAGGGTGAGAGGAATCCCTGAAACGGTGGAGCCGGGAGCCATCCAACAAACCATCAGCGCTGTCTTTAATGACCTGATCGAACGCCCAGCAGACTCCCCCATTGATATGGAAAGGGCACACCGCGCTCTCCGTCCCCCCCCCCGGGACAACGAACCCCCCAGAGACATAATATGCTGCATTGTCAACTTTCCCCTCAAAGAGGAAATCCTTCGCAAGGCAAGGGAAAGAGGGCGCGTTCTTTTTAATGGAACTGAGGTGAAACTTTTTCAAGATCTCTCCCAAATCACCCTCCAGAATAGGAGAGCGCTCAGACCACTGTTAGATGCCCTGCGGGCAAGGAGTATACAGTATCGCTGGAAATTCCCATTCGGTCTTTCAGCATCCGCCAGGGGGCGCTCTGCACTACTCCGCACGCCGGAAGACCTTCAAGCCTTCTGCGACCAGCTCGACCTACCCAACATTGAACTTCCGGAGTGGTACGCGCTGTATTTCCCAGTGGAACCCTGGCTTCCAGTATCCCTCAACCCGTCGCCGAAATCCGCCCGCCAGAGATCAAGACGACGTAGACCAGACCCGATGTCTCCAAACGACCGCTCTTCACGGCGTAACCTGCACCAACGCAGCCCGTCACCTCCTCGCGGGTGACGCACTCCGCTAGATGAAGGAATGCCTGCTACTCGGAATGCACGTTACGGACTGTGAGTAACCCTCTACACCCCCCATGCGATCCTCCCCTGACCCTACCCCATCAGGGTCCCCCCGAGACTTCCCTTGCCCCCTCCTTCACCCTCATCCCCCTGCCCGTGGACATGGACCCCACGTCATGGACCGCGCTGTGCCGGACTGGCTTCGCCGACATGCTGTCCTTCCTCTGCCCCGACCATGGAGCCACAGGACAACGTTTCCCAGGCACGTAGATGCCATAACACCACACAGCAAGCGGACACCCTGGAAACTCTTCCTTGCACTCTGACCTTACTAACGGTTCACCCTGAACCCCACCAGTGCAGTGACTCGCAACTTTTCTTGCCCCGCAGCACAAACCCCCCACGTTGAAAGGACGCCCAACGCTCGCGAGGATGGGACTTCCTCTCCTCAGACATGGGTGCCAGACTCAGGGACTAAGCATCCCCCCCCTTACACCAGCCCTCCAAGAAGGACTACTTCGTGTGGAAGCCCATCAGATAAGTAGACTCAGGTTGCTGCCCTCCACCTTTGATCCCCAACCTGCTGTGTCACAGCCTCGAGACATAGGCCCCCCCCTGATTTGGGGACCCACACCCGCATCATGGCCCTATTCCCCCGATGCTGAAAACGCACCCACGTCCCCACAGGCAATGTATTGATCCTAATATATGATGTCTCCGCTAAACCCATTGTGATTCATGCAATTACAAACGTTGTTGTTTATGTGTTTTCCATGTCTGATCTTTAGCTCCGGCCTGCGCTCTGCCAGCCCCTTGTGCTGATCTGGTGGAAACAGGGCTTGGTCCAGTCCGACCAAACGATGTTACCACACGCCTAGATCTGGAGCGCCTTTATCCTTACTTCAGGCTATCACCAGGTACCAAGGTAACTCTTTTCCCCCCTCTCCCCCAAAAGCCTTCCTCCAATACAGGAATGTACCCCCTACCCTTACAACCCTCTCTTCCTCTTCTCCCCTCCCCCCCCCCCTTTTTTCTCCCCCCCCCCCCCCCCTTTTTTTTTTTTCTCCCCCATCCTCTTCCCTCCCCCCCCCTCACCTCCCCCCTCCCCCATCCTCCCCCTCACCTTCACCTTCCTCCCCCCCTTCCCCTACCCCCCTCCTCCCTTCCCCTTCTCCTCCCCCCCCCTCATCCCCTCTCGTCCCCTGCCCCGCCGCCCCCCCCCCGTCTACTCCCTCTTCACTTTCCCCCCCTCCCTAATCCCCATCTCTCTCTCCCTTCTCCCTGTCCCCCAGTCCCCCCATCCCATAATCTCCCCCCCACGCCCCATCCACTTCCAATACTACCTTAGGCCAGGTTGTGCCTGACTTGGTATGGAACTGCTTATCCCTGAGGGCTCTTCTCACAGGATGTTATTAACATAAGTAATGTTTGATGTTCAGAATTTTTTTTTTGTTCCTCTTTTCTTGCAGGCAATGTTTCATTGATTTACCTAGGCCCTGTAAGCGGGCTACAGTACATTATTAGAACGTTTCCCTCATCAGGGGGTATTTTCCTTTTCCTTTTTCTTTTTCTTGTATGCAACTATGTAACAGTACATGACATGAGTGGACCTCTCACATAGGTTCTTCCCCATAATGGTAGGCTCCCCACTACGCTACAATGACTCCTATCTCAGATAGGAATTTGCTCCCTTATTCTCTGGACTCCCGGGCCGCAGCCACGCTGTGGTTCCCGTTCAAACCATACACCCCCACACGGCAGTCTCTTGGAGACGCTGCCGACACACCAGGAACTCCTCTTAGACCCTATAGGTGGGTAGTTAAACTACCTCCACCCCTGGTACACCTTCTCTCTCCATCTCTTTCCCCCCTTCCAAGCTAAGCCTCTACGCCTCTTTTCCACCGCCTAGTCTCATTTCCCCCGAACCCCCATCCACTTTATACCACCCTCTACCCCCCTAACCCTCCTCTCCCTCCCATCCTCCCCCCTCCCAACCGGCCTTTCACCCACAAACCCCCGTACTCCACCCACTCTCACCTCTATTCCAGACCACCCCTAGGGGAGTGACCCTCGCCCCCACCGTCCCATATAGCTGGGCCCCACTGCCCTACTAGGTGCCTATCCCGACCTACACCTACCCCCCCCAAAATGGGAAAAAGTAACCCACTGACTCTGAAATGCCTTTCTCTCAACGTGAAAGGGCTTAACATCCCAGAAAAGAGATCGCAAACACTCTCCGCTCTCTCCAAGCACAAAGCGCATTTCATTTTCCTACAGGAAACTCACTTCCGCTCTGATGCCATACCTAAGCTCTCCAACCACACATACCGCACAGCCCTACACGCCACCAATCCCGACGCTAAGTCGAAAGGTGTATCGATCCTTATCTCAAGGCATGCAAACTTCCTCCTGACTGACTCCCTAGTGGATCCAGCAGGCAGATATATATTTCTTAAAGGAACATACGCCTCTAAACCAATCACATTAGCTAATATTTACTGTCCTAATGAACACCAAGTATCTTTTTTCCGCAAAACCTGTGCACTTTTATCTTCATTCCAGAGCGGCTTAGTTCTCCTGGGTGGGGATTTCAACGTCCCCCTAAACCCCCTTCTTGACACGTCAACGGGCTCGTCCTCTCTCACCTACGCGGCACTACGCCAAATTAAGGCCCAACTCCAGACTCTGAACCTACACGACGCCTGGCGCATCCTTTACCCCTCATCCAAAGATTATACCTACTTCTCGTCTCCCCATCAAAAATACTCCAGAATAGACTTTTTTTTCCTTTCCCAGACCGACCTGTCTACCTTAAGCCAATCGTCCATTGAACCTATGTTCCTGTCAGACCATCACCCCATCACGGTCACTCTATCATTCCCGGAGACGAGTCCCAAATCCAAAATTTGGCGGTTTAACCCTTCCATACTAAAGGACCCAGTTGCCCTTGAATCTGTACGCTCGCGAATCAAACTATACTTTCAGGAAAACACTAGCCCAGACATCTCCCCCATAACCCTCTGGGAAGCACACAAGTGTGTGATACGGGGCGAATTAATCACCTTGAACTCGCAGTTCAAAAAACTTCACCAAGAACGAGTAAACACTCTCCTCAAGAAACTGAAAACACTGGAACTCTCCCATAAACAGACACAGGCTCAAAACACACTACAGGACCTGACCCAAACCTGCTTACTCCTTACAGAAGAATTAGGGAAACATACAAGACGACGTTACATTCTAGGCCAACGTATATTTTACGAACAGGGCAACAAGAGTGGACGCCTACTGGCACGCTCAGTCCAGAATGCCAAATCCTCCTCTACTATTCACTCTTTGCGAGACTCCAAAGGCTCCACCTTAGCCAAGAGTGAAGACATAGCGAAGGAATTCAAGACTTTCTACCATAAACTGTATAACCTCCATCCCTCTTTACCGCCCCGATCCTCAGGTGACACCCGCCAAACACTCATAGAGGACTTCATATCCCAGCACGGCCCCAAACCCATAACCCCCCAACAGGCACAATCCCTGGAGGGACAATTTTCGACTCTAGAATTAGAGTCTGCGATGAAACAGATGAAAATAGGCAAGAGCCCTGGCCCTGACGGATACACCCTTCAGTATTACAAATCCTTTGCAGATGCTCTCACTCCGAACCTACTACAGACCTTCAACGCCCTGTCCATACCCCAAGACCGACCGAACAGACTATTAGAGGCGCACATAACCGTGATCCCCAAGGAGGGCAAGGATCCCCTCCAAGTAGCTAACTACAGACCAATTTCACTCCTCAATGTGGATATTAAAATCTACGCAAAAATTATCGCCAACAGACTACTCCCTCTGATTCCTGACCTTGTTTCCACCGACCAGGTGGGTTTTGTCCCGGGCAGGGAAGCCCGCGATAATACTATCCGAGTACTCAACCTCCACCACTGGCTCACATCGTCCAAATTCCCGGGATTTTTCCTTTCACTTGATGCGGAGAAGGCATTTGACAGAGTGGCCTGGGACTATATGCAGGCAGTCCTAAAAGGCATCGGCCTTGCGGATCGAATGCTTACCTCCATAATGTCACTATACTCTAACCCCACAGCTGCGGTGAGAGTTAACGGCCACCTGTCGAATGCCTTCCCCATCAACAACGGTACGCGTCAGGGATGCCCCCTTTCTCCTCTGATCTACGTCCTCTCCCTAGAACCCCTCCTGAATAAACTTAGGGGGAACCCAGATATTAAGGGACTGCAAGTCAAAGACAGGGAATTTAAAGTAGCTGCCTTTGCAGACGACATCCTTCTCTCTCTCACAGCCCCACGCACATCCCTACCATCTCTCCTTCTAGACCTTAAAGCCTTTGGCTCTATCTCGAATCTTAAAATTAATTACTCCAAATCCCATGCCCTAAATATCTCCCTCCCCACCCAGGAAGTGACGCACTGCCAAGAGGCCTTCCCATTCCACTGGGAAAAGACTGCCATCACCTACCTCGGGATCCGGATCCCCACCTCCCTCTCAGACCTTTACTCCCTTAACTTTCTCCCTGCCCTGACTGAAGCACAAAAACATCTGAAAGATTGGTCATCACTCAATGTTTCCTGGTTTGGTAGAGCAGCTCTGATCAAAATGATCATACTCCCACGCATATTATACCTAATTCAAACCATCCCAATGGCTATTCCAAAGGGATTCTTTTTCTCATACAGGAAGGCCTGCTCCACCTTTCTTTGGAAAGGGGCCCCCCTAGAATTAAATACACCAGACTCACACTTCCTAAATCCATGGGGGGCATAGCACTCCCGGATCTCTACAAATATTACATAGCATGTCACCTCACGAGGATAGCCGACTGGAACATCCACTCCCATGCGAAAGTCTGGGTCTCTCTCGAAAATGCGTTCTCACCTACCCCATTACATCTCCTTCCATGGCTACTCCCAGGACAATGGCCCATGACCATAACCGCACACCCCTTTATCTACACCTCTCTGACGCTCCTTAGGAATCCCCAGGCTAGCAGACTCTTAGCTCCCTCCCCCGGTCCATTGACCACACTGAGAGGAAATCCAGACTTTCCTCCAGGGGAGAATCCCTCTTTCCTCAAACAGGAATGGCCCTTCCAAGAAGTCCTTGCTACCCAATTCTTCCCCGAAGGTAAACTCGCTTCGGTGGAAGATCTCAGGAATATTTCGAAAACCTCATCCTTTTCCTTTTGGACCTATAGGCAAATCTGCCACTTCCTCTCCACGCATTCCAGATCTGCCAACTGGACGAGACACCTCACCCCGTTCGAGGCTCTCTGTCACAATAAGATTCCTCAGAGACACCTTATTTCCCTACTCTACACCCTTCTGAATGAACCTGGGGACCTCCCCCTCTCCCCATCTCAAGAGGCTTGGAATAGGGACCTATCTCACCCCCTGACGCCGGCAGAATGGACTAGAGTGCGCGAATACACACATAGGGGTTCCTTGAATATCGCCATCCAGGAGAACGGATACAAAGTGCTCACTAGATGGTATAGAACGCCATCCCTTCTACACAAGTTTTCACCATCTACCCCCAACGTGTGCTGGAGGTGCAATACTGAAGTTGGGACCATGATCCACATATGGTGGGAATGCACCCACATCCAAACCTTCTGGAGGGAAGTCCATAGACTTACCTCCTCGATTACCACGTACCCCCTTAACTATACACCGGCACAGTTCCTCCTGCACCACACGTCACTTCCCAGGAGAGCATACTACAAATCTCTTGCCATGCACATGATCAACGCTGCTAGAGTCTGTATTCCCAGACACTGGCGTACCACCCAAAGACCCTCGCTTAAAGAATGGTTTCTGACTGTCTCTAGAATCTGTGACATGGAGGAGCTGATTCACATTTCCCAGGAGAGAGTGGAGACTTTCTCGACCACATGGGCCTGCTGGTCACACTTCAAAACAACACCCGAATATAAACAACATATCCCTCCTGATTAGGGCGAACCTCATTCATTCCCTCACCCTCTCCATTGTCGAAAGCAATCTGTTCGAGTGGTCACTCCCCGGGATCTGCCCTCCCCTACATTTCCCCCTCCCCCCCACCTACCCCCCTTCCCCATACCCCTCCCTGACCCCCCCCCCCCCCCCCCCGATGTTCCCCCCCGCTCTGTCCCCTCCTCTCTAATCCCCCATGCTTTTCTTCTCTCTTTCTTCTATCTCTATCTTACAGGTACCCTGCACTAGGTACCTATCACACCAAAGAAAATAGCCAGGTTACTCGTTAACCGGACTCAAACAATTAAAGCTCCATCTCACGGACTCTCCCACTCCGCAACTGTAGAGGAGCGTGTGCTACTTTTACGCCTACTAGCGATGTAAAATCTGTACAGCACTCATATTCGTTGTGTCTTATATGTACTATTCTGTACTTTGTTTCATTTTTGCTTGTTCCTGTACCGTATTGAAAAGTTTAATAAAATCTTTATGGAAAAAAAAAAAAAAAAAAAAAAATTTAAAACGTCCCTGTCCCCGTGTGCTCGCATGCAGAAGCGAAGGCATACGTAAGTCCCGCCCACATATAAAAACAGTGTTCAAACCACACATGTGAGGTATCGCTGCGAACATTATAGCGAGAACAATAATTTTGGCCTTAGACCTCCTCTGTAACTCAAAACATGTAACCAGTAAAAAAATTTAAAGCGCCGCCTATGGGGATTTTTAAGTAGAGAAGTTTGGCGCCATTCCACGAGTGTGTGCAATTTTGAAGGGTGACATGTTAGGTATCTATTTACTCTGCGTAACTTCATCTTTCACATTATGCAAAAACATTGGGCTAAATTTACAGTTTTGTTTTTTGTAAAGCACAAAACTTTTTTTTCCAAAAAAACGCGTTTGAAAAATTGCTGCGCAAGTACCGTGCTATATAAAAAGTTGCAACGACCGCCATTGTATTCTCTAGGGTCTTTGCTAAAAAAACATATATAATGTTTTGGGGTTCTATGTAATTTTCTAGCAAATAAATGATGATTTTTACATGTAGGAGAGAAATGTCAGAATTGGCCTGGGTGCTCACCTGATGGCACTCCCTGCATGTTCGGCCTCTGTATGGGGCCACGCTGTGTAAAAGTCTCACACATGTGGTATCGCCATACTCGGGAGTAATAGCAGAATGTGTTTTGGGGTGTAATTTGTGGTATGCATATGCTGTGTGTGAGAAATAACCTGCTAATATGACAATTTTGTGGAAAAAAAAGAAAAAAAAAAATTTGATTTGCAAAGAATTGTGGGAAAAAATGACAACTTCAAAAAACTCACCATGCCTCTTTCTAAATACCTTGGAATGTCTTCTTTCCAAAAAAGGGTAATTTGGGGGGTATTTGTACTTTTCTGGCATGTTAGGGTCTCAAGAAATGAGACAGGCCGTCAGTACTTCAGGTGTGATAAATTTTCAGATATTGGCACCATAGCTTGTGGACTCTATAGCTTTCACAAAGACCAAATAATATACCCCAATTTGTACTTATTTTTACCAAAGATATGTAGCAGTATAAATTTTGGACAAAATTTATCAAGAAAAATTACAAATTTGCTAAATTTTTTAACAGAAACGAAGAAAAATTTATTTTTTTACCAAATTTTTTGTCTTTTTTCTTTTATAGCGCAAAAAATTAAAAACCCAACGGTGATTAAATACCACCAAAAGAAAGCTCTATTTGTGTGAAAAAAAGGACAAAAAATTAATATGGGTACAGTGTTGTATGACTGAGTAATTGTCATTCAAAATGTGAGAGCACCGAAAGCTGCAAATTGGTCTGGTTATTAAGGGTGTTTAAGTGCCCAGTGGTCAAGTGGTTAAATATCATGCCTGGGGGTGTCTATAGTATGCCTGTAAAGTGGCGCAGCTTTCCCGTGTTTAGAACAGTACCACAGCAAAATCAGTTTTAAATGACTTTTTTCCTTTAGAAATCTCGTTTTGCTCTGGTACTGTTCTAAACACAGGAAAACACGGGAAAACACCACTTTACAGGCATACTATAGACACCCCCCAGGCATGATAGGTAAAGGAATATTTAATTTGTATTGTTACACTTTAAGCATTAAAAAATCGCTGCTCCCGAAAAAAAAATTGCATTGATACATGTCCCCTGGGACAGGACCCAGGTCCCCGAGCATTTTTAATGACAATACCTTGCATATAAGCCTTTAAAATTAGCACTTTTGATTTTTCATGTTCGTGTCCCATAGACTTTAACAGTGTACGTGTGTCCGTCCAAGTTTTTTGCCTGTTCTCATGTTCTGGTGCGAACCAAACCGGGCGGTGTTCGGCTCATCCTTAGTCCATACTCCCCCAAGCTCCTCTACCTCTTTGAGAACCTACCAATCCCTATTCCCTTATCCCAGTTGAAACTCTTCTAACGCTAGTTCTTGAACTTTATATGGCACAACAGAGTCCATCATATCGCAAGCTCAGTAGTCCTATCCCCTCGAATTTGAGGTGGGCTGGGTGCCCCTGATATTGTGAAGTATTATTATGCTACACACCTATGCACTATAACATCATGGTCTAGCCAATACGCTCCTAACAGATGGTCAGAGATTGAGATGGGTTCTCTGTATCCTGTTCACCCCTGCTCCTTTATATGGTCCCCTTCTCTCCACACTGAACCAAAATTAAAACACCTTTGTTTAGCTCCTATGGTGTTTACTATGCAAGTCTGGTGGGCTTCTTACAAGAAGTACTCTCTCTCCTCACTATGCCCTCCCCAGTCCAGTGTCCTCTTTAATCCGCTTATCCCAGCCACTATTCCTATGGTCGTATGGCTCCCTGAACACAAGCCACCTTGTTCCAACTGCGTCAGTTCGTTAACCCAGTATCCCGCAAATTGCTAACCTTTGCAGAACTGCAGACTAAATACCATATTCCCAAACAACTACCTTACTCATATCTCCAAATTACATATTTTCTCTCATCTATGTCTGCAACCCTTGCCTTAGACAAGCCTACAAAATTTGAATACATACAGGGACCCTATCAGCTCCATTCAATTTCTACTATTTATAAAATACTGCATTAGGTATGTTATGGCTCTTATTCAGTCCTTGTTTAATGTGTTCCTACCACTAGATATGCTTCATTATTTATTGGGACTTCCTTTCCCAGGTCTTAAAAAAACAGGAGCTGCTTTCTCACATTCTATTAGCTGCCAGAAGAGTTATCACTATGAACTGGTTATCAGTTGAGCCCCCCTCACCTTCCTTGCTCGTGAATACATATATGAAATCCGGAGAATGGAATATTTCACTGCCTCTGCCAATAACATGTTGATACAATTTAACAGGATCTGGGAACCATGGGACCAATCTGAATATGGTTCCTCTTTGCAAACATCCTGATATCCAATTTTTTTCATCCCTATATATCAATATGTGGTGCCCTGAGCCATCCCCCCTCCCTCCTCCATCCCTCCCCCTATGTTAGAGTACATCATTCCTGCCTTTATCCACTGGAACCCTCATTTCTCTTGCGGTACTGAATCCTATTAACCTATCTAATTTTGAATATGCCAATAATAATTTTGACTTGCTAATGACAGTTAGCCTTTTCTAAGCATTGATTTCCACATGTTAATTTGCTGTTACTATGTTAACACCATTCATTCAGATTCACTATGTGTATTATGTTTTGATCTGTCCACTTATATCATTGTGATACTGTATCTTATGTTTTCCTGTGAAAAAAATATTAAATAAAAACAAAATTATTAAAGCGTAACGCCACTTTTGTTGAGAAAAAAACATTCCCCTCTGGGTGATCGATATACATTGCAAGGATTATAAGAACTTTTGTTGCAGATTCCTACCTTTTGTTATTCTGAAGAAATCCCTGTATGTTCCTCTCTACCTCTGTTCTGAGTGGGTCTAATGGTAGTGGTTTCATAATTATCTATCCGGTGTGCACCTACACACCACTAATGAGGAAATCTGCTGGGCCTTTATCCCTTTAGACATGTTCCTAAAGGGAGTATCTCACCAAAAATTGCATTTTTGTTGCAGGGGATGCCTGAAATCTGACTTGTATCTTAGGCAGACTTCTGGGGAAATTGGTGAGCCAATCACACAAGCAGGAAATTATGTTTCTGGGGAGTGGACAATACACACTCTGAGTACAGAATAACTCCAGGTAGCTATATTGCAATGCATTCTCAGAAAAGGACAGTGGCTGCAGATTGAAAAGGGAAGGTCATTTTTAATATTATTCAATTACAATATGAGTCGTGTTGCAATTGTATACGCTATATTAGTTTTTTCTTTAGTTGCGATTTTTTTTCCCCACAAAAGTGGAATTAGCCTTTAAAAAAAATAAGTTCATGTGCGTCTAAAGGCAGGTGTCCCAATACTTTTGACAATGTAGGGTATATCATTTTAACCACCTGCAGCCTGAGATAATATCCACTAATTGTGTACAGTAATTTACTATTATATTGTAAAAAGCCAGAATAGCCTTTGCATATGTATCTACTGCTTCTTATGTCTATTTTCAAAAAACACAGCTGAGCACCCCCCTCCTTCTTCAGGTTGGTACTAACCTATGAATTTTAATTTAGACAAATGCAGACAAAGGTGAGGAGTCTGTTCTAGGGTTTTCTTATTCGACACTGCATATATTTATTTTCATTTAAAAAATATAAACATTTTATATAATATATAGATATAAAAAAAAACACTGTCAAAAATCATTGTAAAATTACAAGAAGTGAAAGTGTCCCTTTTATCTAACTCGTTTTTCCATTCATTTATAATATTTGTTATCATGTTCTTTACTTTCTTACCAATGAGCGTAACGTGTACAAAATACCAAGCCTATAAGAGAAGAGGCAATATTATTATATTTCCAGTGACCTGTGTATTGAAATGCCACTGCGTCACTGCTGTCACTACAGGACATATGAGCTAGTGGAGGCAACCAATAGGTTTAATGCCTCCTGTGGATGGCAAGCAGCAAAGAGGTACCATTTCTACACACACACTGGGTTTGTATTTTGAACAAGTGATCTTGTGATAATAAGGTCAATTTAGGGCATATTGTCCCATCTGTCCTGTAATTACATGCATATGTTGTCCCTTATATAGGTACTAAGTAAAAATCTACCAGCCCAGGTTTAGAAACAAAGTGATGGCAGGGTATAGATCTGTGTTTGCTCCAATCACTTAGTGTTGATTGATTCATTACCTTTGCTGGAAGTCTGTTGCAAGCAACAACTACTTTCTAAGGTTAGTCTTGAACGTTCCTTCTACTAGTTTAAGGTCATGTCCCTATATTCTTCATCTTAATTTTGAAAATGCTGCCCTCCTGAATCTTATTCACACACTTAATGTATTTAAAAGTTTTACTAATGTCCCCTCTATCACTTCCTTTCTCATGACTGTACATATTATGTGTTTAAATGTGAAATATCTGTGCTGGTCTAAATGATGAAACAGCTGCTCCTCAAGACCAGGAATACAGTAAAAAAAATGTGTTCATATATATGGAGCGCTATTTCCTGAGTTAAACCATATAAAATGTGACAATATATAATTTATAAGTGATCATTGTGCATAAGATAATACTTGATTCAAATGTGCTTCAATATAATGAAAGTTAATAAAGTGACTGATGCATAAACCACAATATAAAAACAGTGCTCAAAAAAGTGCAAAATGATAAAAACATTTAATAAACTTATTATAAATAATAAGTGCCTTTTGTGACTCTTATTTGTAACACACAAAGTCGATATAGTGAATAGATGCAGCATATGTGGAGTCTCATTCAGGCAAACTCCTGCATATCTCTCCTTTGCTTTCAATCACTGAGCTGTGCAAGATTTCTGATATGTTCCTCTTGAATAAGGATGAGCCCGGTGTTCGATTCGAACCCATGTTCGAATCGAGCACCGGGTGTTCGCTCGCTCGGCGAGCTCAGAACTATTGGGGCCGCTCGCATCAAATTGGTGTGATGCGAGCGGCCCCGCAATGCATTGTGGCCCGCGCAGTGCAATGCTGGCTGATGATTGGCCAAGCATGCACTGTGACCCCGCATGCTTGGCCAATCACAGCGCCGGCAGCGAGGAGAGCCATAATTGGCTACAGGCAGGATGCCTGTAGCCAATTATAGCTCAGGGGCTTTAGTACACGCCCCACGGTATAAGAGGCCGCCGCGCCGGCGGCCTCGCATATTATGTTTCAGACAGTGTCAGCGTGTCAGTGTGCTGCTGACAATATGTGCTTTATTTCTGGGGATATGTGTGTGCAGGCTGTTAGAACAGCATTGCAGTATCACATCTGGGGGGTGTCTATAGGTGGCCTGTGAAGGGGGGCAGGTTTCCTGTGCTTAGAACTTTCCCTGCAAAAAAGTGTCATTTTTGCAGGAAAAAAGCTATTTAAAATCACTCGCGGCTAATGAATTGATGGCTCCTGTAACACAGAGAACTGTCATTCATTAATAAAAAACAAAAAAAAAAGTGTAGGGGTCCCCCCAAATTCAATAACCAGGCCCTTCAGGTCTGGGATGGATATTAAGGGGAACCCCAGCCAAAAAAAAATACCAGACCCTTATCCGAGCACGCAACCTGGCAGGCCGCAGGAAAAGAGGGGGGGACGAGAGCGGCCCCCCTCTCGCCTGAACCGTACCAGGCCACATGCCCTCAACATTGGGAGGATGCTTTGGGGGTCTAAGACCCCTAAAGCACCTTGTCCCCATGTTGATGAGGACAAGGGCCTCTTCCCCACAACCGTGCCCGGTGGTTGTGGGGGTCTGCGGGCGGGGGGCTTATCGGAATCTGGAAGCCCCCTTTAACAAGGGGACCCCCAGATCCCGCCCCCCCCCTGTGTGAAATGGTAAGGGGGTACAAAAGTACCCCTACCATTTCACCAAAAAAGTGGCAAAAATTGTAAAAATTACAGGAGACGGTCTTTGACAATTCCTTTATTAAAATCTTCTTTCTTCTTTCTTCATCCTTCGGTTTCTTCATCTTCTCCTTCCTTCATCTTCTTCCATCTTCTTCTTCCATTTTCTTCTTCCTCCGATCCGCTTCTTCTTGCGCTGGTCTTCTCGTCCTTCTCGTCCGGCATCTTCTTCCGTCGGCGTCGGCGTCGGCGTCGGTTTCGGTGTCTTCTTGGGCCGCTCCGCGCAATGGGAGGCTCCCGCTGTGTGAGGCTCCGCTCCGTCTGACAGGTCTTTTATAATGGAGGGCACCTGGTGACCCCGCCCCCTCTGACGCACAGGGACGTCATGGGGAATTCCATGATGGCTTTCCCCATGACGTCAGAGGGGGGCGGGGTCACCAGGTGCCCTCCGTTTTAAAAGACCTGTCAGATGGAGCGGAGCCTCACACAGCGGGAGCCTCCCATTGCGCGGAGCGGCCCAAGAAGACACCGAAACCGACACCGACGCCGACGCCGACGGAAGAAGATGCCGGACGAGAAGGACGAGAAGACCAGCGCAAGAAGAAGCGGATCGGAGGAAGAAGAAAATGGAAGAAGAAGATGGAAGAAGATGAAGGAAGGAGAAGATGAAGAAACCGAAGGATGAAGAAAGAAGAAAGAAGATTTTAATAAAGGAATTGTCAAAGACTGTCTCCTGTCATTTTTTACCATTTTTGCCACTTTTTTGGTGAAATGGTAGGGGTACTTTTGTACCCCCTTACCATTTCACACAGGGGGGGGCCGGGATCTGGGGGTCCCCTTGTTAAAGGGGGCTTCCAGATTCCGATAAGCCCCCCGCCCGCAGACCCCCACAACCACCGGGCACGGTTGTGGGGAAGAGGCCCTTGTCCTCATCAACATGGGGACAAGGTGCTTTAGGGGTCTTAGACCCCCAAAGCATCCTCCCAATGTTGAGGGCATGTGGCCTGGTACGGTTCAGGCGAGAGGGGGGGCCGCTCTCGTCCCCCCCTCTTTTCCTGCAGCCTGCCAGGTTGCGTGCTCGGATAAGGGTCTGGTATGGATTTTGAGGGGGACCCCACGCCATTTTTTTTGGCTAGGGTTCCCCTTAAAATCCATACCAGACCTCAAGGGTCTGGTATGGATTTTGAGGGGGACCCTACGCCATTTTTTTTTTTGGCTGGGGTTTCCCTTAATATCCATCCCAGACCTGAAGGGCCTGGTTATTGAATTTGGGGGGACCCCTACGCTTTTTTTTTTTCATTTTTTTTATTTTTTATCAATGACTTTTTTTTATGAATGAGTTTCAATGAATCACTGTTCTCTGTGTTACGGGAGCCGTGAATTAACATTAGCCGCGAGTGATTTTAAATAGCTTTTTTACTTTCAAAAATGACACTTTGCGCAGAGACAGTTATAAACACGGGAAACATGCGCCCCTTTACATGCATACTATAGACACCCCCCAGGTACGAAATTTAAAGGAATATTACACTTTTATTGTTTCAATTTAAGCATTATTAAAATCACTGCTCCTGAAAAAAACGGCCATTTTTAAAAAAAAAATTTGCATTGATACATGTCCCCTGGGGCAGGACCCAGGTCCCCAAACACTTTTTATGACATTAACATGCATATTAGCCTTTAAAATTAGCACTTTTAATTTCGAACGTTCGCATCCATTATAACTAATAGGGTTCTAAAGCTCGCACGGACTTTAGGTCCGTTCGCGGGTTCTGGTGCGAGCCGAACGGGGGGGTGTTCGGCTCATCCCTACTCTTGAAAACAATCATATATATTTGAAGATATGATGTCTCATAAGGTAAAAGTTGGCCTCTTACCAGATATGGTGGACCCCTATTACAGAGATCAAACTCACTGTAGGAGTATATTTGCCTGTCTGCATATTCAAAGACCAAGGAATTAGATTGCTTTCATGGGCTTTCATCAGCTTATTAACTTACTGGGAAATCTCAAGTGTGTTGATACCAAATTTCAGGAAATTATATAGATAAGGAAAGAAAAAGCCTCAGTGTAAAACTGCATGGATTTATTAAAAAGCTTATAAAGGTTACACTTACAACAAGACAGAGATTTCAGGCATGACATTTTTTTAGTTTCTGGTGGCGATATCATTCGTCTAACCATTCGTCTAACCAGTTGGGTGGCATTACAGCGATCGGACAATCGGAGCGCCTCTGCCTTCAGTCAATCAGGTAATGGGTATTAGACCCTTGCTACCTGATTGATGGAACACTGATAACACAGTGTTATAAAAGAAAATATTTATTTGCTTTTCTAACACATCTGGGTGGACTTCAAGCGCAATGCTCTATGCCTATGGCTCTAATCAGGAGCTTAAAAAAAAAACCCCACCGCTGAAATTCAGGCAGTGACGGCCATGGATAGTGGCGGCCATGCTATGCATGAATCTATCCATTAGTCATAGAGGGGGTGGCTGGAGAGAGGGGCACTTAATGGATGGGCTGCCCCTGGTGGCAGCACAAAGGTGGGTTGCCAAATATATGTGCACAGTCGGTATCCCTTGTTTGTTTTTGGATGCGCTCACTCAGTGCTCCCAGTCAGTTCCTAGGTACTATTTGCAATCAGGAGCTGGTGGGGTGTGCTCTCAATCCCATGCTCACTATAACAGCCAATTACAGTGATCACATGACCGAGAAGCCCACATAATGTCTTAAAAAAAAACTTTTAAAAGTACGACTACCATCAGCTGGTAAAAGACTAAGCACTAAAACACATAGAAAATGGAATACAGACTAAGGAATTTTTATTAAATAAAGCTTTAAGTCTTAATAAACATGAAACTAATTTAATTTACAATGACAAACAGAGAACTGTACAGGCAATTACAGCTTTCAAGCAGGCAGTAAATATTTTTGTAGGAAGATACTGCAGACATAGTAAGAATCAGTTCATCTTGGCTACTTGTTGCTCAGGGGAGTTGTAATGAGAAGCAGATGACTTATTCTTTCAACCAAACCCAAGCATTACATTCCTGGACATCATATATATCCCCCAAAACCACAATGTCACCACATGACAATGGAAAAGTAAATGACCATTATGCCCCTAAATGTGGATCGAATCATATATCTTGTTAGCTTGGAATGTAAATTTGAAATACTTTATATTGGAGATATTTTTTCATCTGGACAAAGAAAACATCCTTTTTTTTATATTAACAGTAGTATGTACTTCCAGATGAACTTTGGCATAATGTAAAGCTGAACTTTGGGATTTGTAAAAAAGAAAAAAAAAGTGCACTGCAAGGCATGTGCTTGTTAAATCTAGGGGTAGGAAAATAAGGTATAATACTTACCTTATTCCTTACTCTGGCAGGCTCCCTCCTTCTTCCTCTTGCTGATGCTCTGAATTGAGGAAAGACCCCTGTAATCCTCTTGTACAATGCAGGGTTATTGGTCCTACATTGTACTTGATGATGGGAGCATATGACTGGCAGCGGGCGCACTGAAGAGAAGAAGCCTGCCAGAATGAGGACTAAGGTAAGGATACATCTTATTCATTTTACCCCTAGACTCAACAAGCTTTTACCCCTTGCAGTGTGGAGACCATATTGCAAGGTAAATTTTTTTTGTTGCCTAGAGCAGGGCTTTTACAAGGTACATTTTTTTGCTGCCTAGAGCAGGGCTTTAAAGTGAAACTCTTGCATTGCTCATGGCAAACAATGCAACATGTTTATTTACCTAATATTTTTCCCCTGTTGCACATATTTACCATTCATTTACTCCCTTGTCACCCCTCACTGCTACTAGGAGTAAAAAAATGCACCTAATACTTCCAGGTATGGGGTGTAACTCACTCTATTTTCTCCTGAGCTGATTCAGAGTGATTGCTTCCACTCTTTGCTACTGGCTGGCTTTGGGGGAAGTAAGGAAGGTATTTTGGTAAGTTAGAGAGGGCGGCAGTTAAACCTGAATTCCAGGCAGATATAAAAGACACTTGTAAATGCAGCTCTGTAAAACACCATTTAAGTGACAATAAACATATCCTTATTCTACAAAAATGATCCATACTCATCCACTCTTTAATGGCATGTAACTATGTGTAATGAATTAACTTCTTACTGTGTTTTTTGTACCTCCTTGTATCAGATCTCTACTTTTCCACCAGACTTCCACTTGTTTGGAACGACCAGCACATGTAAGTTGTGGTCATGCGCACTGCTTCTTGCACACTACAAATCACATAGTCCATAGTCCCTTTTGAGAGTGAGAAATAGAGGGTGGAGAGAGTAAACTAGGAGATGAGCTAATTAACCTGCCATTTCTCCATTAACTGCCCAGTCTCAATATGAACTTAACTCTGCACGCTGCTATATACCCTTTCCAGCAAACTATGCAATGGAAAACAGAGATTCTTTTGCTGTTATTATCTGTCAACGGTCACATGATCGGTCAAATGATCGGAAAGCTTCCAATCACAAGTAAAGATCATGAGCTTTCCGTTAGCCACTGGTAACTGTGCAGGGAGCGTGCAGGGCGTGTGCTCTTGGTACATTTTTGTTTACATTCCGGTACCCATATATGCGCCTGCAAGGCATATATGCGTACCGCAGGTGTCAAAGTGTTCATTAAGACTAACTCTCTTTTGGGTTACAGAGAGAGGAACTAGCACATGCATATTTTGCAAAAGTGTCTTACATGCATTCTGAAGTTCAAATAACTTCAAGTACAATTTCTAGACAGGTACATCAATGTGACGCACACTGCATCCACTTTTGGAATGCATGAGAGACACTTTCACAAAATTTGTCTATGTCAGTCTTTATGAATCCCAGGGTATAGGAATTTTGTTCCCTTTGTTCCTTTCATTTCTTATTGTGTCTCCAGGACAGGAAGTGAAGAGAAAATAATCCAATTCAAATCATCCTTACGCTATCCAGCTTTTTTACATCCTTTTTTAATTGATTTTTGAAAATATCACAATACAATATAAAATGTATATATACATATACAGTATATGTGTATATATACATACATACATTCTTGGATGTACTGTACATGCACAGGCCAGTGACAAGGCCATTTACACATTAAAAGGGATGTCATCAAGATTGATATAACTGGTAGGCTATTCCTATGCTAATTTCCAAAAAATGGTAATTGGTCAAATGGGCAGCTGTTTATGGTCATAAACAACACAGATTGAAAATACTACAGCTGCTCTAATTGGTCTTTTCATCTTGATTAGCATCAACATCAAACTTTGATTGCTGACAGGTCTAGAATGTAGTATACATTATTGCATGCATGGAAGCTACCTAGGTGCATTTTATAGAATGGATATATATGCTGGGTGGTGTAATTTCTCTATAACGAAAAAGGACTAAGTAATTTGAATTCAACTCTGGAGGCTGCTGTTCATTGTATTTTTTTGAAAGTGCCTTGTGGACTTTGTCATCTGTTCTGGGAACCACTAAATGTCATCTCTCTGGGAAAGAATCACTCTACTGCGGAAATTCATTTTGGATTAGAGGAGCTTGTGTCATATACTCCTGTTTCCATAAGAACACTAATAATTATAATAATAATTATTAATCACCCATATATATATATATAACAACAATGGTGCTAGCAGGTGGTCGAATATTGAGCTGTACAAAAGAGATGGCCTGCATCCCTCACACAAGGGCACTGGGTTTCTTAGAATTGGAATCCAGTAGTTTTTTAGACACGTGTTTACACTGAGAAATCGGGCAGGGATTTAATTGATGAGGAGCTTCTCTGTCACCAGCAGGTTAAAAAAAATGTTATGCCGCGTACACACAATCCGATTTTCCGAGGGAATTGTTGGATGTGAGCTTGTTGGTGGTAAGTCATGTGTATGCTCCATCGGACATTGGTTGTCAGACTTTCTGCCAACAAATGTTGGCTAGCATGTTCTCAAATTTTCCGCCAACAAATGTGTGTAGTCGAACGTTCCGATCGTGTGTACACAAGTCCGTCGGACAAAAGTCCAAAGTATAAACACGCATGCTTGGAAGCAGAAGCGGTTGGTCTTGTAAACTAGCGTTCGTAATGGAGACTTAACATTCGTGAAGTGGCAAATTATGAAATCTCTAAATGCAGTGCACAATTCTCTTCTTCTTTAATGGGATAATAATGAAGCTGCTTTGCTGGTGCTACTGATGAAGTTTTTGCAAACAAATTTTCAAAGACTTTTTTTTCTAGTGATATCAAGAAAAAAATTATTATGTTTTTTTTTTATTTGTGCAAGTTACCACAACACCATTATCCCGTAGTTTTTAAGAACAAAGATACAACTATGTTGGTGTCCCTTGTCAATTTTACATTGTATTTTTTTAAATGTAACTGCCTACTCCCAAACTGTCATTTGAAGTAAAACACATAGCCAAGTATTATTCTCCACAATTTTTCTATTGTGCATTAAAAAAAAAAAAAATAGACATGCTATCTGCCAATATAAAAAAGTGCATTCTATGCATCCAAAAATATAGAAAATCGACCAAATTAAATCATTATTCAACCCAAAAAATAATGTCAAAGCAATAACTCCAAGCAATAACTCCAAGGCCAATAATAAATAGCATGTTATCTCCGCAACATTTCTTATGGATGAACTGAAAAGCACGAAATGAAAAGCGATAAATGAAAAACTCGAAAAGAAAAGTGCGAATCAACACTTCTACTAACTAACACAAAATTAGCAGAAGGAGCGCAAAGGGTGGTGCTAAAGAGCTGGAAAACCACGTAGTACGTCTAGTACGTCACTACATTCGTAATTGTTGGCCAACATTTGTGTGACCGTGTGTATGCAAGACAAGTTTGAGCCAACACCCTTCGGACAAAATTCCACGGTTTTATTGCCGGAAAGTCCGATCGTGTGTACGAGGCTTTAGGTTTTGTGTTGCTAAGGACTGATGGGATGGCATGTTGCCGATGGGAAAGTTAATTCAGTTAAAGTTTCTGGTGTTAAAAGTGTCATGTCCACTAATGCCTGTAATTTATACAACAAGCTTTGTGAGCTGACAGCTCTTATGTCTAGGGACAACTTGGAATATGTTGTGATTACAGAAACTGTTCAAATGACTGGAAAATAAGTATACCAGAGTACACACTATACAGAAAAAAAAGAGTAGGAAAGAGGTGAGCTGAGATTGCCACATACAGTACTGTGCAAAAATTCTAGGCAGGTGTGAACAATGAGGTAAATTAAGCTTGCTTTCAGAATAAGAAGTGTTAATAGTTTATTTTTTATCAACTAACAAAATGGAAAGTAAATGAACAGAAGAGAAATCCACATCAAATCATTAATTGGTGTGACCACTCTTTTCCTTAAATGCAGCATCAATTCTTCAATTCTTCTAGATACACTTGCACAGTTTTTGAAGGAACTTAGCAGGTAGGTTGTTCCAAACATCTTGGAGAACTAACCACATATTTTCTGTGGATGATGGCTGCCTCAAATCCTTCTGTCTCGTCATGTAATCCCAAACAGACTTAATGATGGTGAGATCAGGGCTTTGTGTCAGCCAAACCATCACTTCCAGGACTCCTTGTTCTTCTTTACACTGAAGATAGTTCTTAATGATATTGGCTGCATGTTTGGGGTCATTATCCTGCTGCAGAGTTAATTTGGGGCCAATCACACACCTGTATTTCTCAGCATTGACGACAACATTGATCCTGACCAAATCCCCACCTCTTTTTTGCAGAAATGCAGCCTCAAGCTTGCAAAGAACCATTACCATGCGTCACTGGCAGACACTCATTATTATACCACTCTCCAGCCCTTCAAGAACAAACTGCCTTTTACTACAGCCAAATAGTTCAAATTTTGACTCATCAGTCAAGAACACCTGCTGTCATTTTTCTGCACCCTAGTTTCTATGCTTTCATGCATAGTTGAGTCACTTAGCCTTGTTTCCATGGCCTATACCTTTACATTTTGTCCATTAGCCAAAATAGGAAGTGAAAGGGAAACCCTGCCAGAAAATCCATTGGGGCCCCCAGGGTCACCAGAACTAGTTTGCCCATTGGAAGATTTCCGCTCTATTACTTTTCTGGGGACAAACTGAGAGGGATAACCTCCCTAACGGGTGTACAGACAGCAATACACAACTCATCATCCACAACACAACACAACATTCCTTTCCATACTTTCCAAAAAAAAAAAAACAGCTTTGCCTTTAGTTATACTTTAAGAAAGGAGACAAAACTTTTTTTAGGTACATCAGTGATAAAATGAAAAATTACAATGGAATTACTAAAGTGACAACTTGAAACAACACTTATGCTGTTGATGTAGAATACCATTCAAACAATTAATTCTGTTTAGACCCCTTTCACACTGAGGCAGTTTTCAGGCATTTTAGCGCTAGAAATAGCGCCTGTAAAGTGCCTGAAAACTGCCTCCCACTCCAATGTGAAAGCCTGAGTTCTTTCACACTAGGGGAGTGTGCTTGCGGGACGTTAGAAAAAATACTGCAAGCAGCATCTTTGGGGCAGTTGCCCATTGCAATGAAGTGCCACAACAGGGGCGTTTTTAACCCCTCTTCAGCCGGTAGCGGGGGTTAAAAGCGCCCCGCTGGCGGCTGAAAAGCGATGCTTAAACAGCGCTAAAATTAGCGGTGCTTTAAAGCTAACGCACGAGCGGCCAAAGTGTGAAAGGGGTCAAAGTCTTCTCAGAAATAAATTGCAATAACAATAACAATTCAAATTAGAACGTTTTTTAAGCTACCTACTGAGAGTAAAAATGATATGGACAGCTGCTGCCAATAATCACGTCCCATATAGCCGTGTGTGTGTGCATAAAGATCAAAAGGTTGTGCCGCGCTATCTACATATTATACTGCTATGGCAGCAGTGATTGAATATAGCAGGGATCTCAAACTGGTGGCCCTCCAGATAACTGTCAGCCTTGCAATGCCCTATGGGACTTGTAATTTCGCAACAGCTGGAGGGCCGCCAGTTTGAGACCCCTGGAATAAAGTGTCAATAGTGCTACATTATACTATAATGTATATCTAAAGCCCCATACACACGCTCGGACAATCCGCGGACCAGGTCAGTCGGACTTTGTCCGACGTACTTTGTCCGATGTTGGCGTTGCGTACACACGGTCGGACTACGTTGTCGGAATATCCGGTCCGGAAGAACGTCGTGACGTAAGTCGTCGTCCACGAGATTAGAAAAGGGAAGTTCAGCACCACGTCAGGCACCCGTTGGGCTCCTTCTGCTGATCCCGTGTTTATCGAGAGTTAGTGGAAGTTTGGTGACTTAAGATTCGCGCTTCTCAGTTTTCTGACTCAGATCGTTACTGCTCTTCAGTTTGTGCTTGTCGTGCGTATCTGTTTATTAGTGCGTGTAGTCAGTTCGCATTTGTTGGTCATTGCGGCCTATATCTTGATATAGGACGCTTTGATTTGCACTGCTTATTGTCTGCTCGTTGCTGCTATTCACTTCGTTCTTTCAGGCCTTGCTGTTTATCGGTGCTTTCTGTTTGTCCGTTCTGACCAGCCGACCTTTTGTGACCTTCTGAGCGATGTTTCCCGTGCGTACTCGTCGCCGAGTTCGTGCTGTACGCGGAATTGGTGTCGGGCTTTTAGCTTTGACCCAAGACCCGTCCATGAACAGAGTGACGAGGAGTATGTGGACCAAGAATTGGTTGCTTCAGCGTGACCAGTTCTCGCACATGCCTTTGCTTCGTGAGATCCGGGAGAATAATCCTGATGATTTCAGGAACTTTCTCAGGATGACGGACCCCGATTTTCACCGTCTTTTGGCTTTGCTGACCCCCTTTATCAGCCGGCAGGATACCTGCATGAGACAAGCCATTACTCCGGAGCAGAGGCTTGTTGCCACGTTGAGGTACTTGGCGACAGGGAGAAGTCTTCAGGATTTGAAGTTCTCTTCAGGTATCTCTCCCCAGGCCCTGGGAATCATTATTCCAGAGACCTGTTCTGCCATCATTCAGGTCCTGCAGGAGGACTATATTAAGGTAACATTTCTACTTTACTATTCCCTTCTATGTATGCTCTGTTTGCTAATGACTTGTATTTTTGACCTCCTTCCCTAATTACCATGATTGCAATATGTTCTAATATGCTGTGCCCCTTTTCTCCTTCATGCATTTTTCCCTTCACTTACCTCACCAGCATGCTCTTCTGCCCCAATAGACACCTATGGCCTAGTCACTTAAGCAATGTCTTTTGTCTGCTGCATAGTATTGTTTGCCCCAAAACACCCCTAAAATATGCACAAATGTTTGCTGTGTGGTTTACTTCATGTAGAGCCCCCTTTTTTTGTTCTTTTGGTGGGGGGGGGCAAACTCATTAGGAACCCCCTCCCCCAACTGCTCTGTCAGATGGTACCAATCCTTTATCTGCTGGCTTTCCCAAGGTCCATACACACTATATACCTACCTCTTTATAGTGCGCATCTTTAGGGATGAATTCAGCAAAGCATGTAGTGCAAGGGACTGCCTCCATACATTCCATTTCCTATTTTTTTGTCTTCTTTCCCTCCTATTAGCTTGCTTGGTAATTTAATAATGTCACACTGTGCCTGCCTTTTTTGGGGGGGGGGGGGGGGTTGAAATGTTATTTGATCTTTCCTGTGGCCTGCCAATAGTGTTAAGTACAGAGGGTCTGGCCAAACTAGCCCACATTATTGAGCCATTTGCCAATCAATGAAGTGCAGAGGGTTAGCTGTCCACCACCCCCCCCCCAAAACCCCTAGTTATTGCCAATGGCCCATCAGAAGTGGGGGGATTGATGGGGGGGTGAGTAATCTGTGAAGGGGAGCCTCTACTTTTCTGTGCAAATACTTTCCAGCCTCCAATTTTAGACAATGCTCTTGTTCCAAGATGTTGATTGTCTAATCTGCTTGCAATGTTTAGGTGCAAAGTGACTATTTTTTTTTTTTTTCTTGTTTCACTCCACAGTTCCCTTCCACGCCACAGGAATGGCAGACTGTGGCCTCCCACTTTGCCAGCCGTTGGGACTTTCCTAACTGCGGAGGGGCAATTGATGGGAAACACGTCCGCATCGTCCCACCGCCCAACTCGGGGTCCTACTATTATAATTATAAAGGGTTTAATAGTGTAGTGATGTTGGCGGTGGTGTCGGCAACATACGAGTTTATGTATGTGGACGTGGGGATGAACGGCCGGATATCGGATGGTGGGGCCATTACGCACACGGAGTTCTACTGGCGTCTCCAAAGTGGCAGTCTGTGCTTGCCACCTCCAGAGGAGAATGCCGAAGGACTCCCCTTCGTCTTTGTCGCAGATGAAGCGTTTGCGTTGACTCCCCATGTGATGAGGCCGTTCCCGATGAGGACCCTCACCCCGGACCAGAGGGTCTTCAACTACAGGCTGTCCAGAGCCAGAAGAGTTGTGGAGAACGCTTTTGGCATCCTGGCCAGCCGCTTCCGCCTGTTCCTGACGGCATTTAACTTGGCGGAATACAAACTGAACCACATAGTTCTTGCCTGTTGCATATTGCACAACTTCCTCAAAAGACATAACAGGAACTATGTGGTGCCCGTTGGCCCAGATGTGGAGGGCCCTCCAAATGCCGAACTCACAGCCCTTCGAGTGGCACGTCCAGGCTTGCCCCCTCTAAATGCCCGTGTGGTCCGGGACCAATATATGCAGTACTTTGTGGGTAGGGGGGCCATTGCTCTGCCTGACGATGTGTGAGAGGCATTTTTTAATAAATCTGATATTTTAACCAACCTATGATTTCATGTCATTTCAGTCTTCTTTTTAGCTTATTTTACTTTGACATTTTTTCCCTTTGCCTTCGACAGTGGGAATGCACTTTCTGGGCAAAAGGAGGTAACAGTCTCTTCTTCCCAAAAAGATTATTCTCATGTTGTGTGTTTGCTACCTAATCTTTGGTCTAGAGAAGGTTTGTACTGCATAACTGACACCCAAAATACTCCTTTTCATCACCAGGTCTGACATGTGTGTATTCTCCAAAATGCTGTGCTCCGTGTTTTCGTACAAAGCACTGTGGGTGTCATTTACATAAGTCAAATCCGCTATGCTCTACAAGTGCATTGAAAAAGTTCCCCGGGAAAGAAAATTGGAGTGCAAAGTGGATTTGCCTTTAGTAAATAACACCCATTGCCCCCCATATCCTTTTCATTTTACATACATAATGCATTGTGTTTTTTAAATAAGGAAGCCACACATTTAGAAAAATAAAAGTTTACTAGGAAAACATTCCCAAGTGCGTTTACAATCTTCACGCCAAAACTGACAACATCTTGGTTATTTACAACATTGTTTACAAACATTCCGCAATTGGTAAAAACCAGGCATGGAGCAAAACAGAACCTAGGAACTTGGAAAGTTCAACTTTGTAAAGTGAAGACAAGATCAGACATGACTATATGTTCAAAGTGTGTTTGATCTTGCCTTCATCACATGGGGGGGGTCACCCCCGAAAAGTGGAAATTTGGAACATGCACACAATTTGGGTCTGAAAATGGTCATTAGATGGGAAAACACATGCCTAGAAGCTTCAAAAGTGCCATTTTCCATCATGGGGATGAATGGACGTTTTTTGGGGGTGCAACCCCTTCACCACAACCACTTTCGTAGTTCGTAAAGTGTTTGCACCCCCAAAAAAACGTTGCCATTCATCCACCATGGTGGGAGCTAGCACATGTGGACACAATGTGTGCATGTTCCAAATTTCAGACAGTTTTTAAGTTGCAAATGTGTTCAGAAGCAGGCACAAATGTGTGTTAATTACTTGGTGCGTTTTCATATTTTTCCTAAAACATCAATGATGTTCTTCAATTTTTGTTGAACATCATTGATGTTTTGCTTTATGTAATCTAGATCTCGATTGCAGACCATTATCTCTCCGATGAGTACGTGGGCACTCTCTGTGGTAAAGTGCGATTTTTCTTCCACAACATCCACGTCACCTAAAAACCACAAACAAACAAAAATGGGGTGTTGGAAATGAGGCAGCCATACATGGATTAGCTTACCAGTAGCTGTGTTCTCCCACACTCACCTGTTGTGGTGACAATTTCTCCAAGTTCGATGATCTCTCCTTCCTCCTCCTCCTCCTCTGCTTCTGCTCTTTCCCCTTTTTTGGGAGGTGTTGGTTTGGGGGTTTCCTCAGACGGCCCAAGTTTTCGCTCCCCTATGAGAATGTCCAAAAGGAAGATTTAGCAACACAAACTATTGAGGGCAGAAATAGGAAATGACAAACATTGCTTGAAAGTGACGGACACTATTTTAGTTTGGCCAGTTACAAATGTCAACTACATGAATGAAGTCACTTTGTAAAGGTGCTAAACTGACTAGCTTTTTGGTAGAAGTTTGTGTGATGGAGACCCCCCTCTAGTATCCACTGGAGCACATGTGTGGAAAAGCATAATAAAAAGGGGGTTTGGGTGTCCCAGCACTAGTGCTCTAGAGTCCAGATGGGTAAACAGCTACTGAGTGACCTCTCCTTTACATTGAATAAATTGGCTTTACATTCTTGATGACATTTCTAGTGAGAACAAACTTCCTTTCGCCAAAAAAACACCAAACATCGTATTATAAGTGGCCGAACGATCGAGGTTGCGTACGATCGAATGCACACACACACGACCATGACAGTGGCAGAAAGATCGAGGCTGAGTACGATCGAATGCACAGACGAACCTGAAAGTGGCCATTTTGGAATGTACAACTTGGTAAAAATCAAAACACAATGGAGCAGTATGCAAGCAAGAAATCAAACACAAAACACAACTACTTACTTTTTTGAAGAATTCTCTTGATCTTTCTGTACTGATCGGCCTCCCTCAGTTTCAGGTCTGACCAGCGTTTCCTGAGTTGCTCCTTGGATCGTTGTACCCCAAAATTATTGTACAGCCTTCTCACAACTTTAGACATGATCTTGGCCTTGCGGACATTGGGGTTGAGGTAAGGCCCATACTTCCCATCATAGTCGCTCCTCTTTAATATGTCCACCATCTCCAACATTTCTCCAAATGACATATTGGAGGCCTTGAATTTCAGGTTCCGGGATCGGGACGTTTCTGCCTCCGGACTTTCCTCGTCCTCCTCCTCGTTGGTGGGATATTTGTGGCGCACCTGCTGTGTCCCCGCCATGTGCTCTCCCCACTACGCCGTAAAGAGAAGGGGTGGGGAATAGACGAGAAAGATCGTCAGGGGCGGGCGGAGTTTGAAGCATGCGCAGTGTATATAAAACGTCACACGCCTGTGTCGTAGCCACGATCTGGGAGACGAGGGGAGAGAAAGCTCACGCACGAGACGATCGCTACAAACGAAGGTACAATTTGACGTTGGTACATAACTAGCCTAGACTGATTAGAACTTGAGGCTTCTTTATGGAGAAGATTAGGAGAGTTTAGGCTGACATTATTTATATTGTTTTGTGTGGCGTTGTGTCTTGCAGAGGTGATGGATGCCTTCTACAACGTGAGCTTTCTCCCACACTTCATTGATAAATACCGGCAATTCCCCCTCTTATGGCAGGCAAAACACAGGGATTATAGCAACAGACCAAAGAGGTACGCAGCCCTGCTGAAACTGGTGGCATTTGTAAAGCCTACCCTGCCCATGGCAACCGTCGCA
This sequence comes from Lithobates sylvaticus, assembly GCA_028564925.1. Lineage (NCBI taxonomy): Eukaryota > Metazoa > Chordata > Amphibia > Anura > Ranidae > Lithobates > Lithobates sylvaticus. The sequence goes on along the minus strand of CM053027.1, from coordinate 158,865,800 downwards.
AACTTAAAAGTGAAGATCACCAACATGAAGACTACCTATTTCCGGGAGCGCAATAAGGTCCTGAAGTCACAAGCATCTGGAGCTGCAGCAGCTGATGTCCATGTCCCCACGCTCTGGTACTATGACAGGCTCCACTTTCTCAAAGACCAGGCTACTGTCAGGAAGTCACTCTCGACTCTTCCTTGCACGCGTCCTTCCACGCACGCCACCCTTGATGAGGATTCCGAGGACCAACCTGGGCCTTCCAGTCAGGAATATGTGCAGGTGCCCAGCTTGTTCCAGGTATAGTAGTTTTGGAACCAGTTTGTTGAATAATGAATGATGTTCAGTTAATTCAGGATCCCCAATTGCTTATTTCCTAACGTGATTGACATATCAACAGACAGTGGTGTGGGAGACATTTTTGGGAAGAATCTAAACTGCAGGGCTGAGAATTGTATGGTTTTGTATTTGAAAACATTTTGCAACAGTCACTAGATGAGAATTGTGTGTGTTTGATGAACAAATAACTGAAACTATGTCCCTTTTTCATACACAGGAAGACCTCAGCCAGGAGGTGGCTGTGGAAGGTGGCAGTCAGGAGGAGGCAGGGGGTAGTGGCAGCCAAGAGGGGGGTAGGCGTAGGAGCCTGACTGTCTCCCAAGTCTCTCCCCTCCGCCTTCCCTACAGAAGGGCGAAAAACATGGGGGAGGTGGGAGAGTCAGCGCTCCAGCTGATAAAAGATGCCTCAGCCTCCCTCTATGCCACACCCACCTACGAGGAGGCCTTTGCCTCCTTGGTTACAAGTAAATTTACGGGTATGGAGGCGGGGCAACGCAGCATGTGTGAGGAGGTCATCCTCAAAATACTAAATGAGGGGATGGCTGGGGAGATGACTCCCCTCACACATGTTTGCGAGAGTGACCTTGCTCCGCCTCCTCCTCCTCCTTCTGCCACCCCACCAGCACCAGCACCACGGCGTGGAAGGAAGCGTACAAGGAAGACAAGAGAGTGACAACCTGGACTCAGTCTGGTCTGAGAGAAGATGGAGCCTCTCGTAGTACCAGAGCCTGGGGACCTAGATGGCATCTGCTGCAGTTCCGGATGTTTTGGACTTCAGGACCAGATTGCGCTCCCTTATTATTTAGATAGGTAGTCTTCATGCCCCCAATTGTTTAAGTCTGTAAAATGATGGTTGCCATGGGTGTCCAAGGCTTTGCAAATTCCCCAAGTTTCACCATGGCTGCGTTCCTCTTTGGTCTGTTGCTGAGACCTAAATAAATGTTTTTTTGATTTGAAATAATCATTGACTATTGTGTTTTACTTTTCTACAATGACAGTTTTTCTTTGAGTAGGCAGGTACATTTCACTAATCCTAGAATTAACAAGGGGCACCAACAACCAACAAACTCCTAGTAAATGTAAGCAAGAAATACAAATGTTAATAATGTGGTTTTGCTAAGTTGAGACATACAAACCCCCTCCAAAAAAAAAAAAATCTCCTTCAAATATGTATTCCCCCAAAAAAAAAAAATCTGGGTAAAAAAATAAGAAAGATTGTATTACGATCTGAGTAAAAATAAACATGTAGTGTATAAATGCTGCAAAGTAATAAAGAAGTAAGTTTGTGAGAAGTGCGGGTGAATAGGAGCAGCTAAAAGATGTCATTCTTGTTGCATTGTAAAGAAAAAGAGAATGCGCTGCATTAAAGACATTTTAACATTGCAGCGTGACGAATGTGCTGTGTCGATTAGGAAAGGTAGTTTTACCTGACCGAGCGCTTCCGTCACAGAATTTCTTCTGAGCATGCGTAGCACTTTGTCCGTCGGACAAGCGTACACACGCTCGGATTTGGTGTGATCGGACCGGGTTGACGGGAAATCTTTCCAGCAGGAGATAAGACTTTGTCCGACGGACAAACCGACGAACACTGTCCGATGGTGCATACACACGGTCTGATTTTTCAACAACCTTGTCCGATCGGACCAAATTGATGAAAAAGTCCGACCGTGTGTATGGGGCTTTACTCACATGCAAAATCACATATATCAAATTCATAACACTGCTCAAATAATAATGAAGTAATAAAGTGATATATTTCTGTGATATCTAAATTAATTCCCTTCAAAATCTCACAAGTCAAAATTACATGATAGAGATAGACAAAAACAAATTCATTAGAGTAAATGCTGAATAAATAAAAGTGACAAAAAGTGAAAATAAAGTGCTATAGTGCAGCAAACTAATGCACTGACCTAGGATCACATGGATCAGTGCAACATAAATATCATAAAGTCCTTATCAAACATAAATAAGTAAATCCATTGATTGAAAATGTTTACATTGATACATGTCCCTCAGGGTAGTACCCAGGCCCCCATACCCTTTTTATGGCAAATAACTTGGATATAAGCCTTCAAAATAGGGATTTTAGATTTTTCAAGTTCGGGTCCCATAGACTTTAATACTGTTGGGGATGGGGGTCCAAACTTTTGCGATGTTTGAGAGTTCTGGCGCAAACCAATCAGGGGGGTGTTCGGCCCAAGTCTAATGTACAATCTGGAGGAAAGAAGACAAAGGCAAGACATGATTGAAACCTTTAAATACATCACAGGTGTGAACAAGATTTAGGAGGGTAGTATTTTCATTTCAATGATTTTTATTGAAAGTAAAAGATTTTCCATATTTAACAAAATACAATTGTCAATACGAGTACAAATACAAGGTATTAAAAACGGAAGTAAACAGAAAAATAGTAGACAAAGTGCAAGTTGGAAATCATCATATTTCAATAAGTTACTTGTGTAAGAGCGTTCATATAATCCTTTTGAAATAAGCTCACAAATCAGGTCATGAGCAATAAACTAAAATACAGGTAAACCTTTAATGTTTTTCATCTAGAAAGCCCACACCTCAATAAGGCACGACTTCCTCTCTAGAGTATGCTTATCTGGTACGGCCCCAGGTGCTAGACGCCCCATCAGGAACATACTGCATCCAGCACCTGGGCTCGACCGAACCCGCTCATTCATTCTATATTGTCACGTCAGTGTACATAGTATAATGGTAAAAATCTCTTCACATATGTACTATTTAACGTTTATTCAATTAGTCCAATGAGCCTTGTTCTTTTGAAACCATTCTAACCATGGACTCCATATCGTGTGTTTCAATTGGTAGTTACCCTGGGTGGTGGGTAAACATTAATTTGTAATTTATATGGAGATTATTATTACTTCTATAAGGGTTGGGGGTTCTTTATTCTTCCACTTTATAACTATTGCCAGTCTAGCACTCACCAGGACCTGAAAAACAATGTATTTGTAATTAGGAGAAACTTTCTCTACTCCTATTGTTAGTAAAGCAAGTTCTGGAGTTTTAGAGATAGAGGTATTAGTGATTTTTCTAATTAGATCAAAGACACTAGACCAAAAGGTTTTTAGTAGTGGGCAAGCCCATAGTGTATGTATGAGTGAGCCTCTTAACCCGCATTGCCTCCAACAGAGTGGGGATGTTGGGGGATGAAAACCAGCTATTGTTAGGTACCACCTCAGGAGAATCTTGCTTGATAGTTCCCATAGATTGACACTTTTGGTGACTGCATAAGTGATCTTAATTGAGTCTCGCCATTGTTCTATGGAGTATGAGGACATTAATTCTATTTCCCAGGTTTTCATAAATGGGGTTTTGGAAAGTTCAGATTTTTGGTTTAATAAGTTGTAGAAGAGGGAGATACCCTTAATAGAGATGGTTGGGTTTGTGAAATATAGGGAGGTCCTAATTGGTATGATAACAGCAGATGTAGGGATAATAGATAGGAGATGTGCTATTTGGTTATAGGTATACAGATCTTTTGATTCTAGGCCATATTCCAGTTGGATTGTTCTTAATGTTTTTATTGATGGACCAATTGTTATATCATCTGTGGTAGTAATTCCCTTTAGTGACCAATTTCATATGTTTAGATCAGGGATTAGAAATAGTAGACTTAAAATAGTTAGTGGTATTGATTTAGTGATTTGGTTGGACATAGAGGATTTCAGGAGTATAGCCCATGCTTTAAGCATGGTTTTCATAGTAGGGGACATGTTATTTGATTTAATAGAGTTGAGGGTGCTCGTCAATACCAGGTCGTATGTATTATTGTTAACGCATTGGGCCTTCTCTAGTTCTATCCATCTAGGTGTTTGGTTTAGTGGGAACCACTGTTTTGCTTGTGCTAGGATGGCAGCTATGTAATAATCCTTCAGCAGTACATGACCCACTCCGCCGGTTCGCCTAGATTTAATCAGTTTGTGAAATGCACACCTAGCTTTTTGTCTTTGCCTTAGAAACATATTGATTACTGATTGGGATTTAGAGAAGAAGCTTTCAGGGACTGGAATAGGTAGTGCTCTAAATAAGTAAATGAATTGGGGTAGAATCATCATTTTAAATGCTGCTAGTCTGCCCGACCATGTCATTTCTGTTTTGGTTATGTTGCTTAGTTTTAAATGGAGGTCATAGTTTGCGGTGAATAGTTGTTCGGTTTTTTCGGCTAATGTTATGCCTATTTATTTTATTCCTTTTGAGCTCCATATATATGGAAATCTTTTCTGGAGTCTAATTTTCGTTTGATCATCTATACCTATACCTAAGATGTGGGATTTGCTTTCGTTTACTTTGTAGTAAGATATTCAATTAAACATGGAAAGAGCTTCATGAGCTGCAGCCAGGGAAGGTTCCACTTCTGTTAGAATCATGATGACATCATCAGCAAATAGGCTGATGGTGTGATCAGTACCGCCGTCTGAGAAACCTGTTATACAAGCATGGGAACGAATGTGGATGGCAAGAGGTTCCATCAGTAAGTTAAAAATTAAAGGGCATAGAGGGCATCCTTTCCTTGTTCCATTAGATATAGTAAATGGGAAAGATAGTAAACCTGATAAGTACACTCTGGCAGATGGTTTAGAGTATAAAGTCATAATGGCCGATTGTATGTTGCTATTGAATCCAAATGTTTCCAGTACTTTGAGTAGGTACTGCCAGTGTATACGGTCAAAGGCCTTCTCTGCATCCAGTGTTAGGAGCAGAGCAGGCCTTTTCTTCACCTCAGCCAGGTGTATGATATTAATTAGTCTTCGGGTAGCATCAGATGTCTGCCTATTTTTGGTAAAACCTGTTTGATTGGGATGAATCAATGTGGGTAATATATCTACCAATCGGGCTGCTAATAGTTTCGCGTATATCTTCAGGTCAGTATTCAAAAGCGAAATCGGCCTGAAGTTTGCAGGGGAATTTGGCTCCTTCCCTAGCTTAGGTAAAGTTATAATAATTGCCTCTAACATTTCCGGAGGGGAAGAGGCAGAGGCAGCAGAAGCACTAAAAATTCTGTTTAAATGTGGAGAGTGTATTCGAATTTCTTATAATATTCCCCACTGAATCCATCAGGACCTGGTGATTTATTTAAAGGCAAGGAATCAATTATTCTATGGATCTCAATTTCAGTAAATGGGGTGTTCAGGGTTTCTAGTTGGGTGGTAGTCAGTTTTGGGATTGGTAATTGGGAAAGAAAATAGTTAATTACTTCTGGGGTTGGTTGAGGAGTCATGGGGTCATTTTTCAAGTTGTATAGGGAACTATAATAAAAACTAAAAGCATCCGCTATTTTTTGGGGGTGAAATTCTTTCTGTTTAGTGTTGGGATGTATAATATAAGGAATTTTTGCCTTGAGGCTATGTCCTTGTATGGTTTGGGCTAGTAACTTACCTGCTTTGTTCCCGTTAGCATAATATTTCATTTTAAGTCTCTTACTTGTTTTTTCGAAATTTTCAAGTAGTAATAGTTTAAGATCGTATCTCAGTCAGGTTATTTTTTGGGATATAGAAAGTGATGGGTTGATTTTATTTTGGTTGTCTAATGTATTAATTTCGGTTGTCAGATCATGTAGCTGCTTTTGCCTCTGCCTCTTATTCCTCGCCCCCACTTGTATGCATATCCCTCTCTTAAATGCCTTATGCGCATTCCATACCTTAAATGGGTCTGTAACAGAACCCGCATTGTTTGTGAGAAAAATTCAGCTAATTGAGCTTGAAAACATTTTTTATATTCCTTTTGTTGTAATATAAATGTATTAATTCTCCATAAAGGCCTTGCGCTAATCGACGTCGAGTCCGACATGGTGAAAACCCCTGAAGTGTGATCTGACCATGTTATCGGATTAATTGATACTGATGATGTTCGTAGTAGAGTCTGTTGGTCGACTGAAAATAAATCAATTCTCGTATAGATGCGATGCGGTGATGAAAAAAAAGTAAAATCTTTCAGTGGCGTGTAAACATTGCCATACATCGTGGAGATTATGTTGTATTATAGAGGGAAGAAGTGCTGGACTTGCTCTTTTAGATTGAGAGGTGGAGTCCAAAGAAGGGTCAGGAGTAAGATTGAAATCACCAGAAGCCCTTTTTGGAGTCGTCTCACTTTTTTTAATAGTCTGTTGAAATACTGGATTTGGTGGTTGTTGGGAGAATAAACATTGACTATTGTGTATGTGGTGGAGTTTAGATCACAAATTAAAATCAAAAATCTTCCCAGAGGGTCACTCACAACTTCATGGGACTATTAGAACTCCCTTAGTCTTGGAATGCGCGTTCGCTGTAAAAATGTGTGGATAATTCCTGTGAGAGCATTTAGGGGGATTAGAGGCTAAGAAGTGTGTCTCTTGTGCGCACACAATGTCGCAACAGTGTGTAATAGCTTCCTTCCATAAGGAATTGCCTTTTGCGGGATGATTGAGCCCTTTAGTGATCATAGATAATATGTTCAATGTCATAATTGAGGTTAGTGGTAATTACTGCTAGTGCGTCTCAAAGTTCCAATAGCAAAGAGGACCCATCTCTCCGTCGACCGCAGTTGGTACCACATGCAGCAGAGGGAGTTGCTGTTGGTGGGTGTAGTTAAATACTCACTGTTGGAGATGAGGTAGGGGTGGTTGAAATACTTAGTTTTCCTAAGATGGTTAAGTTTACATATGGTGGTATTCTGTTCTTCTTTGAGTACATATAACAATTCTGTGTTTTTAGCTCTGTAGGTATCTGAAAAACTTGCAACAGTAAGAAAAGAAAGACAAAAACAAAAAAACAAAGTAACTGGTGAAACATTAGTACGCTCTGAAAAGAGTGAAACAAGCGTATTAGGTGAGAGTCAACTGTGGGCAGCATAAGCTGCTTGATTCAACTGGGGGAAAAGTTTGGCCTTTAGATCCCTGGGATCAGAAAGCACTGGGACCCCAAAGTATAAAGGCAACATCCGATCACTATTACGCGTGTGATTTGGCGTTCCTTGTCGTTACTGTTTTCCATTCACGGTTGATATGCCGCAAAGTGCTTGAAGCATGAGCTCCTTCCTCTTGTTCAGAAATAATGTCCCATTCTTTCAAGATGGCAATCCCTTTCTCCAGGGAAGTGATTGTGTGGGTATGGTTGTCTCTGGTGACAGTGAGTTTCATAGGGTAACCCCATCTGTATACTATTTTAAAATTACAGAGAGCTTTGGTCACCGTATTCAGGATTTTCGTTTTCTGGAGTGTATATTGGGATAAATCTGTGAAGAATTGTAGATTTTGACACTGTGAGGGTAATTTTTTCCTTATTACAATCATGAGGTTCTCCTTAACATGAAAGAAATGCAGACGTAATAAAACATCTCTAGGGATATGTTCAGACAGGTGTGGTGGCTTAAATAGACGATGGATCCTGTCTATGGTGACATCTAAGTCTGTCAACTGGGCAGGATTTGTTTAAACATATTTGCAGCATATGAATTCAGATAATTTTGTTGGACAGATTCGGGGATCCCTCTTATTTTTAAATAATTTCTTCTCGCTCTGTCTTCCATGTAAGTGAGCTTTGCTTTGATACACTCGGTGTCCCCCTCCCTCTCTTCATTAGCATCAACTAGGTTGTTAATGGTCTCAGCATATTCCTCCATTTTAGTCTCAATGTGGTCTATTCTGTTTCCCACTGACTATTTCCTTGTTAAACCTGTGCATATAGGATGCCATATCTGATTGTATTGTGCTGCGTAGTAATAATAACATATGCTTTAGCACTGTATCGTCGGAGTCGGAGGTTGTGCTCCCCCCCGGGCTTAATCCATTACCATCCATCCTAGGTTTGGATTTGGCAGGACTGTTAGTGGATGGAGAGGGAGGGTAAGAGTGTTGGCTATCTTGTGAGGTGTTTTTGGCTTGTTTATTACCTTTTTGTAATGCCCTCGTGTGTGATGATGCAGCTGGAGGGGAATAGGCCGCGGCTCCATCTTGTCTTTCTCCGCAGGAGAGTGTCTGTGGACCGCTGGGGCTTCCTATCCCCACGTCTTTTGTCGGGCATGGTTCCGGTATCTTCCCGGGCTTAATCGCAGCGGTTCTGGTATGGGAGGTGTCTCGGATGGAGCTGCTTAGCGTTGTTTTGGTCCTGTGTCTCCGGAGCTCCGAGGCTATGCGACCATCCAAACTCGCGTCAGGCCACACCCCCTAGGAGGACAGTATTTTCAATATGAAGCCAAGATCAAGAACATGGGGACATGACCTCAAACTAGCAGGAAAAGGAAAAAAGGAATATTCAAAATACTGAAAATATTATTTTACTGAAAGAGTAGTTGATGCTTGGAAAATACTTCCGGCAGAGGTAGTGCTTTAGTCTCAACAGTAAGTGGATTAAAAATGCTTGGTACAAACTCAAATTCATTGTCAAAAACAAATGGGGCAGACTTGATGGACCACTTGTTTTTTTTTTCTATGTTTCTATGGAGTTCCTCATAGACATGTAAAGAGTGTAGAAAGTGCAGCGCTCAAAATTAATAAGTATATAACTATATCTAAGATAGTGAAAGTGTACAGTGACAAACTAAGTTGGGACACCTAAAATTAATCAAATGTAACAAAAATTGTGTTAAATTAATACATGTGCATACAATGATAGTATGCACATAAAAACATGAGCATGCAATAACATGAGTGAACAATTAGTAATGCATAAAAAATCGCATAGAATTAGTGCATAAAAATCCAAAACAGCAAACAATATGATGAATAAATGTGATAAATTATTCCATGTGCATATAATGATATGCGCCTAAAAAAGCATGAGTGTGCAAAGACATGAGTGAACAATTAATATTACAAAAAAAAAAAAATCGCATGGAATTAGTGCAAGAAAATCAAAGTCCAAAACTGCAAATAGTGTTGGATAATCTCCCAAGATCAACTTATAAACGTGATAAAGGTGCATAAAATTGACCACGCAGTTCCCATCAAGATATCATAAAGTTTGAATGGAGGCTTACCAGATTCCTGGTCTTTAGTGCATGTATCCCATCAATCAGGATCCTCCAAGGGCAGGTGTCTCCCCTCCCAGCGGTACAGCTTCCAGATTCCTGGTCTAATGAAGCATGCGTCAAAAGCCACCAGGTGCCGGTAATTTTCCTCCCATCAATCAGATCCAAGAGGGGCACCAAAAAATACAAAAAGACCTCCAAATCGTGTTGTACCATAAAAACAAATGGCTCCTTTATTGGGCTCAATCAAGCAATGGATACGATGTACAGCATAGGTAAAAAACAGGCTAGCAAGCTACTAGTCTGTTACAGCAAAACTAGCTACGTTGTAGCAAAGAAGGATAAAAAACTCCTGGCCTCGGAGTTAGAAAGCGATCGCACTTGCGCAGGACGTGTGGGCGTGGTTACCCGACGATCGTTTCATCACAACGTGACGTCATCAGGGGTACGCCCACACCTCTGCTCAGGTCATTTATATAGCAGCCTGAAGCGCGATGCAGCGGCGCCATAGGTTAAACAACAGCCAATCAAAAACAGCAAGAACCACACCAGGGCCCTATACTGACTGTGTCTAGGGTAAAAGAACCAGCCCACTATAACCAGGGAGGTCCTTAAACGGGCAAAGTTTCAATCAAGCCCCACCAGCACTATATGAAAAAGTCCTGGAGAAAATTGCTGACAAATAAGCTGCAAGATAAGTCTAATCAGTGTGGGAACATTTTAAGACCCGTGTAGCACCATCTAGTGGGTAAACTAGTTAGTGCACACAATATTAGAAGTCTATGTAGATTAGAAATCGTCATAGGGATAATATAGATGGGAATTGAAGTATACCCCCATACCATAAGTCTAATCAGTGTGGGAACATTTTAAGACCTGTGTAAAGGAGCCATTTGTTTTTACGGTACAACACGATTTGGAGGTCTTTTTGTATTTTTTGGTGCCCCTCTTGGATCTGATTGATGGGAGGAAAATTACCGGCACCTGGTGGCTTTTGACGCATGCTTCTGTAGCGCTACCCCCAGTTAAGAGAGCCGCTGGTTTGTTTTGGGTCCCTGAGTACAGCTCCACCAACCCCCGGCAATTTGCTCTACCCGCTCTGGCACAGTTAGTAAAGGGGTATGTATCTATGCACATATAAACATCACTTATACTCTAAGTGTAATGGGTATGAACTCACAAGCAGACTGCTGAGATAAGAATAACTGGCTTTACTTTGGCAGTAAGGAAAAGAAATAGCAACATGCATCAAACATATGACTTACAATACTTTAGCAGGTCCCTGCAATATGCACTTTAACATGTACACATATATAACTCAAATTAGCAATGGGGAAACGGAGCGCCAAGTGTGGCGACCGTCTGCTATGCACCCCTGAGGTGCAATAAATCTATCTGCGCCTACCTAACGGACCAGGCCTGATCCCTAGCAATAGAGCTCAGTCCTTGTACAAGTACAGTGTTCTTCACCGGCAATAAATCTGTAGAGGTGGTGCACATGTAGCTTTAAATGGTGTATTTGTAATCCACAGAAAGTAACATTTGCTGCTCTGAGGTGAATTGTGCCTAGGCAGTTCAATAGGCCTCAACGTGTGTATCAATGCAGGATGAGCCTTCCGGCTCTCTCACCAATCCTGGGGTACCGTCCTCAGCTCCGGCCCTCTAATGGCGGCGTCTGGTCTCCTCGTCACAGCCCCTGCGCTCCGGTCCTCAGCTCCGACCGACCGTCTGTAGGGAAGAGTCTCCGCTCCGCTGCTGCTGACTCTGAGGGATGAGAGTCTCTCTCCAGCTGCTGCAAGGCCCAGGCTTCAGGCCTTCAGCAGTCCCGGTCCGCACAGGTGTCTCCTCAGGAACCAGTCTCCGCGTGACAAGCTCAGTCATAAGAGGGAGACCAGTCAGGTGAGGCCTCAGAAAAGGAAGTGTCAGAAGAGGAAGAGGCGGTCTCTCCTCTTCCTTTTTATAACCTCCCCCAGCAGCCTCTCGGGCGGAAACAAGCAGCCCGGGAGCCTGGGGGATTATGGGGAATGTAGTCTTTTCCCCTAAAAGGGGTACGACCCCGCTACACTTCATTAGACCAGGAATCTGGAAGCTGTACCGCTGGGAGGGGAGACACCTGCCCTTGGAGGATCCTGATTGATGGGATACATGCACTAAAGACCAGGAATCTGGTAAGCCTCCATTCAAACTTTATGATATCTTGATGGGAACTGCGTGGTCAATTTTATGCACCTTTATGACGTTTATAAGTTGATCTTGGGAGATTATCCAACACTATTTGCAGTTTTGGACTTTGATTTTCTTGCACTAATTCCATGCGATTTTTTTTTTTTTTGTAATATTAATTGTTCACTCATGTCTTTGCACACTCATGCTTTTTTAGGCGCATATCATTATATGCACATGGAATAATTTATCACATTTATTCATCATATTGTTTGCTGTTTTGGATTTTTATGCACTAATTCTATGTGATTTTTTTATGCATTACTAATTGTTCACTCATGTTATTGCATGCTCATGTTTTTATGTGCATACTATCATTGTATGCACATGTATTAATTTAACACAATTTTTGTTACATTTGATTAATTTTAGGTGTCCCAACTTAGTTTGTCACTGTACACTTTCACTATCTTAGATATAGTTATATACTTATTAATTTTGAGCGCTGCACTTTCTGTTCCCATTTTTTTGTTTAGTTTGGTATCTTGAGCTATAGTGTCCAGCTGCTCTAGTCATATAATAATTTTTTCCAAGCGCAGATTTCTCCACTTTTTTATGTAAAGAGTGTAGTACCACATTCTGTTGCACATATTTTAATGACAATGACATCGAAATAAATCTGTATGTTTCTATAAAGAACATCCTTGTTTGCCAACATTAACAAGCAAATCTAAACTAAGGAATTTAGGATTTTACTTAGGCAGGTCCAAAAAGCTTGTTAGAGTTTCTTTTAAAGAGGTTATCCTAATCTTCAATCCATTTCAAATTTTTGCAACCAAATTATTATAGAAGATGCCACTGTTACTCTCTTAATAACTCATACTGTTAAGCTTAGAATTAAAACACAACTTGACTATATCGGACTTAGCAATGGGGTGAAATATTGCATTTAATCTCTATTGCTTGATATTGCCATAAATCAAATGGAATGTGCACAATACAGACTACATTTTTTTTTATCTGCCATCAAATCCATACCTTATGTTTGATATTTCTGCTTCTCTTCAGTCTAAATTTAGCTTGTGCTATCAAACTCAAATTCAATTACCTGCTCACATTTAAGATACATCTGATCACATCAGAAAACAAGGCAGCCATTATAGTTGAGCTATAAAAAATTCAATTGGTTAGACTTTAAATAAAATTATCAAGGGAAGAAGTATGTTACATGATTTTGGAACCAGCATTTTGAAGATGTTACTCATTAAACTTGTTGGCGTAATGACTACTCCTATGTAACCGGAGAAAGGGGTTTAGTATTTTAGATGATTAAAATGATTCTACTTAAGCCTAACAATAGTAACCTATACAACATAATAGTCCTCCATTAACCTATTCACAAAACATTCATGATTGCGTACAATTAGAAGAAATGCACACACAAGCAGATGCATAGTTTACATATGCTGCATGTTAAAATAGCTTGACAGAACAACAGCACATTGAAAATATAAATTGATATTTACATAGAAGGAAACCTAATGCTTTTTCTGTACCAACAAAACATGTAATTATGCATTTTATGTTTTACAATAAGACAGTTTCATTCTAGTTGAAGCAATTATAGCTTTTAAGAAAATGAATACAACCTGTTATTCTACAACCATTTGTTTTTAACAACTGTGAGTTACATTTTTTAGTCTGTGTCTGTTAATCTCTATCAGTCTGCGTCTGTCTCCGTCTGTCACTTCTGATGTCCATCAATACCTGTCAGTATGAAACCTTCTTCAGTGTCTGTCTGCACCCATCTGTCACTGTGTATCATCCATTTTATTATTACTATTACTGTTATTTTTAGTAACAACGTTTTTTACAGTATAAATCAGTATGGCATAAAAGGACATCTGATAAGTGTGTGGGCTTATTCAGTAAAACAGTGTGAGCAATGAAATACAGTACTAACCAATCATCAATGTGGTAAGGATGTGGTAAGGCTTTAGTAAAAATTATTCTGATTGAGTTAGACCTGTTTGTTCCTTGCTATATTTTTGTTGAGTAACAATATCTTAGGAGCAGCTGTATATTCCTTCAATACCTTTTTTTTTTTTACAGTGAGACATTACTGACTGACTGTTTAAAAGTGGAACTCTAGGCAAACAACTATTAACACCACACACATACTTTTATGTTTACTATATTGCCTGTCAAAGGTTATATCATGTTGGCTAGGGATGAGCCGAACACCCCCGGGTTCGGTTTGCACCAGAACCTGCGAACAGACCAAAAGTTTGCACGAACGTTAGAACCCTATTAATTACAATGGACGCAAAAGTTTGAAATCTAAAGTGCTATTTATAACGGCCAATATGCATGTTATTGTCCTAAAAAGGGTTTGGGGACCCGGGTCCTGCCCCAGGGGACATGTATCAATGCAAAAAGAAGTTTTAAAAACAGAATTTTTTCTGGAGCACTCATTTTAATGATGCATAAAGTGAAAAAAAAAAAGTGAAATATTCCTTTAAATATCGTACCTGGGGGGTGTCTAAAGTATGCCTGTGAAGTGGCATGTGTTTCCCGTGTTTAGAACTGTCCCTGCACAAAATTACATTTGTAAAGGAAAAAAAAGCTATTTAACCACTTAAGCCCAGGACCAATTTGCAGCCAAAGGACCAGGCCCCTTTTTGTGATTCTGCACTGCGTCGCTTTAACTGACAATTGCGCGGTCATGCGACTTGGCTCCCAAATAAAATCAGCGTCCTTTTTTTCCCACAAATAGAGCTTTCTTTTGGTGGTATTTGATCACCTCTGCGATTTTTATTTTTTGTGCTATAAATAAAAATAGAGCGACAATTTTGAAAAAAATTTAATATTTTTTACTTTTTGCTATAATAAATATCCCCAAAAAATATATAAAAAAACATTTTTTTTCCTTAGTTTAGGCCGATACGTATTCTTCTACATATTTTTGGTAAAAAAAAAAATCGCAATTAGCGATTATTGATTGGTTTGCGCAAAAGTTATAGCGTTTAGAAAATAGGGGATAGTTTTATAGCATTTTTATTAATATTTTTTTTTTTTTTTACTAGTAATGGCGGCGATCAGCGATTTTTATTGTGACTGCGACATTATGGCAGACACATCGGACATTTTTGACACATTTTTGGGACCATTGTCATTTATACAGCAATCAGTGCTATTTAAATTCAGGTGTATGCTGTGCAGGAGGCACACTACACTGACTGAATATTAGGCAGATGCCTGTGTTGCACAAATCAACTACACAACACCCGCAATGAGGGGGTAGATTCAGGTGTATGCTGTACAGTGTGCAGGAGGCACACTACACCCACTGTAACAGCGCTAGGTTAGGAAGCAAAGCAAAGCTGACACTGTCCCTGCCTATCCTTCTCTCTATGAATGCCGCACAACACTACACAAGGCCACCGCACTGGCAGCCTTATATAGTGTGGGGCGTGTACTAAACCCCCCTGAGCTATAATTGGCCACAGGCATCCTGCCTGTGGCAAATTATGTCTCTCCTCGCTGCCGGCGCTGTGATTGGCCAAGCATGCTGGGTCACAGTGCATGCTTGGCCAATCATCAGCCAGCAATGCACTGTGACTGGCGCAGTGCATTGTGGGCCATTCGTATCACACGAATTTGATGCGAACGGCCCACAAAGTTTTGGTTTTGACGAATGGACGAACGGCCGATGTTCGATTCGAATATGGGTTCGAATCGAACACCGGGCTCTTTCCTAATGTTGGCCAACCATAGTTATTTTGGGGAATTTTTTAAGGGACCCTCCCTTCACACAGGTTTTTTTTTTTAATAACTTCTGCTCTTAAAATTAATGTAAATGTTATATGTCTTTCAAACCTTGACATATGCATTAAAATAATTGTACCTCCAATACATAAACTAGGCATTCCATATGTTTATATAGGCTGGAAGGCATGCCAAAATCATTTATAGCAGCCCATGAAACATGGAGGCCTTACCCTACCTTGGAACTATATAATTAAACTGGATACCAATGCCTAAACAGATTTGTATCTAGATAAAAATACCAACACAAAACTTAAATGTTTCTTATATGCTCCAAAATAGATTTTTATGCCCCCAGAGATTACTTCTAACCCCCTGTTTTAGATACCTTGGCACAAAATTCTGAATAAATATCAGCTTAACAGTCATTCTTATCAGCCCCTCTAATACTTACCTGAGTTCCATCTAGATCCAGCAATGCTGCAGGAGTGTCTTGGCTTTCCTGGGACCCCCCCTCTCATTGGCTGAGACAGCAGTGCTGGACCATTGACTCCCACTGCTGTCAATCAATCTGCCCTGCCCCCCACTCTTTCCTCATTGGCTCACACTGCTGTGCCTCAGCCAATTAGGAGAGAGAGACCCGGGACAGCCAAGGCTCCCGTGCACATTGCTGGATTGAGAGGAGCATCAGATAAATATTAGGGGGACTGTGGAGGTAGCAGCACACAGAAGGTTTTTTACCTTCATGCATAGAGCTGCTGAGCCCACAATGTGTTGTGGGCTGTGAAGTCATTTCTTTGAGTCTGATGGTGGCTGATGTGCCTCCCTTCCCTCATGTCCATTGATTTGGGACATCCCAGGTAGACATGATTTATAGATTTCTCTGCGTCCTGTGATGTAGAAAAAAACAAAATTGGATTTTGTACTTACCTGTAAAATCCATTTCTTAGAGCACATCATGGAAACAGAGGTTCTGCCCCTCTTTTGGGGTTCAATGCTTGTTACAAAACTGAGGAGATTCCTGAGTTGGAGAGGTTATATAGGGGGACTTCCTGTCTGTTTTTTTCTGCCAGTGTCCATTCACCTATAAGTGGCACATAACCCAGAACACGAGAACACTGTTAAAGTCTATGGGATATGAACATGAAAGATCAAAATCAAAAAAGTGCTAATTTTAAAGGCTTATATGCATATTATTGACATAAAAAGTGTTTGAGGACCCGGGTCCTGCCCCAGGGGACATGTATCAATGCAAAAAAAAGTTGTGAAAACTGCAATTTTTTCAGTACCACAGCAAAATGACATTTCTAAAGGAAAAAATGTCATTTAAAACTGCTCGCGGGTGTAATGTATTGTCGGATTTTACCAATATAGATAAAACTCTTTAAAAAAAAAAAGAAGCATGCCCCCTCCCAGTGCATTACCAGGCCCTTCGGGTCTGGTATGAATATTAAGGGGAACCCCTCACCAAAATTTTAAAAAAAAATTGCGTCTGGGTCCCCCCAGAATCCATACCAGGCCCTTCAGGTCTGGTATGGATATTAAGGGGAACCCCACGCCAAAATTAAAAAAATGGCTTGGGGTCCCCCAAAAATCCATACCAGACCCATATCCGAGCACACAACCTGGCAAGCTACAGGAAAAGGGGGGATGAGAGAGTGCCCCCCCTCCTGAACCGTACCAAGCCACATGCCCTCAACATGGGGAGGGTGTTTTGGGTTTATGGGGACAAGGGCCTTTTCCCCACAACCCTCTCCCCGGTGGTTGTGGGGGTCTGTGGGCGGGGGGGCTTATTGGAATCTGGAAAACCCCTTTAACAAGGGGACCCCCAGATCCCGCCCCCCCCCTATGTGAATGGGTATCTGGTACATTGTACCCCTACACATTCACCAAAAAAAAGTTTCAAAAAAGTAAAAATTACAGTAGACAGTTTCGTTCAATTCCTTTATTAAAAAAAAAAATAAATGTCCCACGATGTCCCTTCATCTTTGATCACAGTGCCGACAACCCGAGAAAAAAAAAGGAAAAACTGTTCAATTGCTTGGTAACACAAATTTCTAATCAGTCAATCACATGGCAGCAACTAAGCAGTTATTTAAATACTCAGACCAGCCTGTCTGGCACCAACAACCACTTAAATCCCCTTTCTTCCCCATTTTGATGCTCAGTTTGAACTTCAGAAGGTCGCCTTCACCATGTTTAGATGCCTAAATGCATCTAGACATAGTGAAGATGACTTGCTGGAGTTCAAACTGAGCATCAAAATGGGGAAATAGGGGGATTTAAGTCACTTAGAACATGGCATGGTTGTTGGTGCCAGAGAGGCTGGTCTGAGTATTTCAAAAACTGCTGATCTAGTGGGATTTACATGCACAACCATCTCTAGGGTTTAAACAGAATGGTGGGAAAAAGTGAGCAGCAAGTGTGTGGAGGAAAATGCCTTGTTTGTGTCAGAGGTTAGAGGAGAATGGGCAGACTGGTTTGAGATGATAGAAAGGCAACAGTAACTCAAATAACCGTTACTTGTTACAACCAAGGTATGCAGAATACCATCTCTGAAAGCACAACACATCAAACCTTGAAGCAGATGGGTTACAGCAGCAGAAGGCCACACCTGGTGCCACTCCTGTCAGCTAAGAACAGGAAACTGAGGCTGCAATTCATACAGGCTCACCAAAATTAGACATTGGTCTTGAGAGGTGAATGCATAGTGAATATTTTATTTTGACGTTTCGATAAAACCTCATGCCTCATCAAAATGTTGAAATTAAATCTTTACTGTTCACCTATTAAGATCCATGAGTGCTGCTCTCTCATTTGGACTATATACAGTGCCCTGAAAAAGTATTCATACCCCTTGACATTTTCCACATTTTGTCATGTTAAAACCAAAAACGTAAATGTTTTTTTTGGGGGATTTTATGTGATAGACAAATGCAAAGTGGCATGTAATTGTGAAGTGGCAGGAAAGTAATAAATGGTTTTCAAAATATTTTACAAATAAATATGTGAAAAGTGTGGTGTGCATTTGTATTCAGCCCCCCTGAGTCAATACTTTGTAGAATCACCTTTCGCTGCAATTACAGCTGCAAGTCTTTTTGGGTATGTCTCTACCAGCTTTGTACATCTAGAGCATGACATTTTTGCCCATTCTTCTTTGCAAAATAGTTCAAGCTCTGTCCGATTGGATGGAGAGCATCTACAATTTTTAAGTCTTGCCACAGATTCTAAATTGGATTTAGGTCTGGACTTTGATTGGGCCATTCTAACACATGAATATGCTTTGATCTAAACCATTCAATTGTAGCTCTGGCTGTAGGTTTAGGGTCGTTTAGGGTCGTAGGGGTGAACCTCCACCCCAGACTCAAGTCTTTTGCAGACTAATGCCGCGTACACACGATCAGAAATTCAGCCACCAAAAGTCCAATGAGAGCTTTTGGTCGGAAAATGCAACCGTGTGTATGCTCCATCAGACTTTTGCTGGCAGAATTCCAGCCAGCAAAAGATTGAGAGCAGGTTCTCA
Organism: Lithobates sylvaticus; assembly: GCA_028564925.1. Taxonomy (NCBI): domain Eukaryota; kingdom Metazoa; phylum Chordata; class Amphibia; order Anura; family Ranidae; genus Lithobates; species Lithobates sylvaticus. Next base: position 158,847,049 of record CM053027.1, on the reverse strand, counting down.
ATTTTTCAGTCGGAAAAAGTTTTGATCGGAAATTCCGATCGTCTGCACCAATTCCGATGTGCAAAATTCCTGCGCATGCTCAGAAACAATTTGACGCATGCTCGGAAGCATTGAACTTAATTTTCTCGGCTTGTTGTAGTATTGTACGTCACTGCGTTCTTGACGGTCGAAAGTTCAGCAAACTTTTGTGTGACCGTGTGTATGCAAGCCAAGCTTGAGCGGAATTCCGTCAGAAAAAACATCCAAGATTTTCCGACGGAAAATCCACTCGTGTGTATGCGGCATAACAGGTTTTCTTCTAAGATTGCCCTGTATTTGGCTCTATCCATCTTCCCATCAACTCTGACCAGCTTACCTGCCCCTGGTAAAGAAAAGCATCCCCACAACATGATGCTGCCACCACCATGTTTCACAATGGGGATGGTGTGTTCAGGGTGATGTGCAGTGTTAGTTTTCTACCACACATAGTGTTTTGCTTTTAGGCCAAAAAGTTACATTTTGGTCTCATCTGACCAGAGTACCTTCTTCCACATGTTTTCTGTGCCCCCACAATGCCATCTCGCAAACTGCAAACGGGACTTATTATGGCTTTCTTTCCACCATTGCTTTCTCCTTGCCACTCTTCCATAAAGGCCAGATTTGTGGAGTGCACGACTAATAGTTGTCCTGTAGACAGATTCTCCCACCTGAGCTGTGGATCTTTGCAGCTCCTCCAGAGTTACCATAGGCCTCTTGGCTGCTTCTCTGACTAATGCTCTCCATGCCCGGCCTGTCAGTTTAGGCAGTCAGCCATGTCTTGGTAAGTGTGCAGTTATGCCATTCTCTCCATTTTCGGATGATGGATTGAACAGTGCTTCGTGAGATGTTCAAAGCTTGGATGTTTTTTTATAACCTAACCCTGCTTTAAACTTCTCCACAACTTTATCCCTGACCTGTGTGGTGTGTTCCTTGACCTTCATGATGCTGTTTGTTCACTAAGATTCTCTAACAAACCTCTGAGGGCTTCACAGAACAGCTGTATTTATACTGAGATTAAATTAAACACAGGTGAACTCTATTTACGAATTAGGTGATTTCTGAAGGCAGTTGGTTCCACTAGATTTTAGTTAGGGGTATCAGAGCCACACTATTCACATATTTATTTGTAAACAATTTTGAAAAACATTTTTAATTTCCTTCTACTTCACAATTATGTGCCACTTTGTGTTGGTCTATCACATAAAATCCCAATAAAATACATTTATGTTTTTTGGTTGTTACATGACAAAAGGTCGAAAATGTCAAGGGGTATGAATACTTTTTCAAGGCACTGTACATATGTAAATACTGGTTTTATTGTATACATAGGTATGAGGGGCTAGTTCATAGCTGACTAGACAAGCTACATTTTTCAAGAGTCAGGTGCCTCACCTTGGCACTTGTGGGGCTAAACTGTTTGTGGATAGTTATCTAATTAAAACATTTCAAAGGAGGCTATCTTCAAGGGATTGTAAAATGCAGATTTGTTAATTAGACATGAAATTGGTAATAAAACGATGTTGAAAAAAAACAAAAACCCTGCAAGGCAGTGGCATAATGTGCTAGTTTGCATCACATACTAGCACATTATGAAATACTTACCTTGGAACTAAGCCCCCCAGCACTGGACTGTCACCATTGATCAGGCTGGCATGTTCCCCCGGCCTTTTTTCTGGGTTTGCTGGAGCAGCGATGACGTCACTCCCATGCATGTGCACAGGAGCCCTTGGTTCCGGCAAGAAGCTCTGAAGTTCCGGAAAGGTATATTGTGAATATTTCCTAAATGGTTCATGTTTAGGAGATATTCATTTTACCTACAGGTAAGCCTTATTATAGGCTTACTGCATGTAAAAATGACTGAGCTGGGTTTACTACTGCTTTAAGTATTTATTGAGTACTTGTTTAGGGTAGCACAAAATAGCAGAGTGTATATGCAGGAGAAACTCTCCCAGCAGGCGTAAAATGCAGCCATCCCGCTAGGATCATCCACGTTACACTTGATCCCTCCTCACACTCCAGGGTAGCCAGTTAAAACACAAAACAGGAGACCTCCTTAGGGCAGTAAAGTCTCACATAATTTGTTCTATTTAAAAATAGATGCACTTACATAGAAGCAATCGATCACAGCAGTAAGATCACGAATGAGAACCCGCCATGAAATCAAGCAGCCAGAGAATCACAATGATGTCACAAGATCGGCTGTGCCCAATGCATTTCCCCCAATAGGGGACTCAGTCTCTATCCCTGAAGATGCTGTACATTTGCACAAGGACTCTTTTATCTGGGACTTTTATACTTGGATTTATTTGCTGTTTACATGATTACTTAGCCTTAATGGTATTTTTTTTTGCTATATAATGTCTGTTATGGTAATGCTTTATATTTTGTCTATGAAGGTTTAGAGCAACGTAGTTTATCTATGAAATGATCTTAGGTTCGTATTCAGCCTCACCTGGTGCAGCTGTCAATATTAATCTGTGCAGGTTTTATACAAGTCCCTTGGTTTATTTGCTATTTAACATATTTAACATTTTGCTGCTTACCAACTAATTTGATTTCAGTGCTCTTTCAAAGTAAGAATTTCCCTATTGTAGCTGTTTTTTTTTTTTTTTTCTACTATTTTCTACACTTTATATTTATCATAAATAATACTCATTGTATATGAGTCAAAAACCTTAGCAGACTTATTTTGCTGTACAAGGATGCATTTTTGGTCTACAGCATGCAGCCCCATCAATAGATTATTTTATACAAAGTCAATAGGGTTCCTATCATACTAAACTGATGGTTCCTCAATGGTTAGAATGATTGTTAAAGTGGATGTAAACCCATTTTTTTTTTCTTTTTGATGTCATAATGTAGAGAATAATATTTCCTTTCATTTGAGCCCAGTCTTGCCACACAAATTTACTCGAGCTCTGAGCAATCCTCTTTTATTGTTCAGTTAGAGAAATCTTGACAAAGTCTTGAAAACGTTGTCAAAAATGCCCCCTTGCTGTGAGCGACAGGTGATTTACATATCATGCACTAGCCTGAGACAGGCACATCCTGTGTAAAAAGTTCACAATTCACATCCCCCCCCCATCCCCTCCAGCTCTCCCAGGATTACTGTGTTTTGACTGGATGTTTCTCATCATGGGATGCAGTGAACAGTCAGCAGACTATAGACAGACAAGTGATTTAGGGGATATGTATGTAGTCAGAGCTGGGCAGAGTAGAACATCCAGTGATCTGATGATAACCTGTCTCAGGCTAGTGCATGAGATATGTAAATCACCTGTCACTCACAGCAAGGGGGCGTTTTTTTACAAAGTTTTCAAGACTGTCAAGATTTCTCTAACTGAACAATAAAAGAGGATTGCTCAGGCCTCGAGTAAATCTGTGTGGCAAGACTGGGCTCAAATGAAATCTTATTCTCTACATTATGACAGCAAACAAAATAAAAGATTGGGGTTTAAATCCACTTTAAAGTATATTTACCACCTGAGTACCAGCCTGTAAAACTCCTTCTTTTCAAGGCCAGTATACAGTTTTTAGTATTCAGCGCTGTTATTGTTCAGTATTTTTAATTGTTCAGTCATGCAACACTGTACCCAAATAATGTTTATACAATTTTTGAAACAGATTTATTTTGGTTGTATTTAGTACTACTGAGCTTTTTACAATAACAAAAAAAAATAACAAAAAATACAAACCCCCACCCCAGATGATAATTTTTTACAAGTCAGGCACCCCATCAATTTTTTTGGAAATTAAGAATAATATTGGTATTTAAAGGGTTGAAACATGGAGCTTGGTCATTTTGCACATTATACTGCTTGTGCAGGTCACATACAGAGCAAACAGGAGGTGAAGGGGTTAATGTGCAGGTCACATGCAGTGGAAGAATGGAGATGAAGGGGTTGAAGTGTAGATGTGCAGGATAAGGGATGTGAAGGGTTAATATACACAATGGGGATCAAATGTATAGCAGAGGAGGGGCGTGAGAGGGTTAAACAATATCCCAGTGTCAACAAAATAGAATGAATGGATCAGCAGCTGCTGCTGCAGATCTATTTATTAATTTCCTATTCATAAGCTACTACGATTACACTCCTTCCTCTGTTGTAAGAGGAAAGGGAGGGATCTTCAATGTACACAATAGCATGTGATCACTATGATTGGCTATAACAGTAATCACTGGCACTGATCATCACCTAGGACCAGCTTAGTACACTGCATCTGTATACCAGACGGTTATATTTGGGATTGGGGAAATGGTTCACCAATCTGGAGTTTATAAACGTACGTTGGTGTAAAACAGGCTAAAGGCCAAAACATTTTTTGAACTTTGGTGAGAAGTTAGAACTCCTGTCAGGGTTATTGCAATCTGTGTTCCAGTTAGACAGTTTTAGGTAGATTGACCAGGAATTAAAGTGAGGAAATATTCAAAGGTTCAAAATATTCAGGTCACCTGAACTGAAATAGAGGGGTAAACTTCAAACGAAGCAATTGTTCTGGCTGTTTAAATAGGCATGTTCCTCATATTTGAGGGATTTCCTCTTATTTCCTGTAGTTTCTACAGTAAAGAAAGTGAAGTCAAATTCTCCACAATGGCACCAAAGACAACCTGATTAGGGTTTTACCCATTTCCTACCCTATCCAAAATGGAAAAAAAACATTTTTTGGCTTAGGATAAACTTTAAAGGATAAGTTCACCTTTAGAACATGTTACATGTTCCACCCGTCTTTAGGGTAGAACATGTAACATGTTCCAGCATCTGTAGCCTCGCCCTGCTGATCCCTCGTCCGCTGTTACAATTTGAAACCTGTGCGGACACGCAGGGCTCTGCTCACATGGCCACGTCAATCATTCACAGCTTCCTGTGAATGACCGCATACAAGTATCGTCAGCCATTGTGGCTGATGGCTTGTAGTTCTCAATGAACTATGAGGGCCCTGGTGAGAGCTCTCATAGTCACTTGATCTTGGTTTCAGGTAACTACCTGCCTGTATGAGGTATGAGCAGACAGCTGTGCTGAATAGTCTGCAGGAGCCTGAGATTGCACCCACATGTTTTACCTCAATACAGGCACAAACCACAAATAATATACACATATGAAATTTTGCTACGATTGTCAGAATCAAAACTTATTTTTGCTTGTTTTTTTATTTTTTGGCAGTAGGTTATGTTAATAGCAAGAATTATACAGCTAAATTCTAAAATATATATATATTTTTACTATTTTGGGCCAGTGGGCTCTATTCACAAAATAGTAACTACCACTTTAAGAAATACAGTAAAAAACACAGTCACAAAAAAATCTCGTAAAATACAGCATGCAGCATTTTGCCATGTTTTGCGATTTTTAACGCATTAAACAGTGCACTTTTACGTTTGGCCTGTGGCATGTTAGAAGGCTGGCCGCAGGCCTTGAATTGTAGGAGGAGTCTGAGGGCTATATATATCCCTCCTCCTCCTCTATCAGATCCTTGTCGGCTAATTTCTGGGACAGCCGACATGTAATTTCCGGCTCACAGGGCATTTAGTGTCACTTCCGGTTTCGGCCAGCACAGTAGCAATGCAAAGGGGTCTCGTCTCGGTGCCCTCTCCCAGGTCTCGCGGTTCCGGTAAGTGCGGGCGAAGGGCCGGCATCGGATGCCACCCATCCCGTCCCAGCCCCTGGGGGGCTGCCCACTCGCTCACAGGGGGTGTCAGCACGATTTGCTTGGGGGGGTCCGTCCGGTCACAGAGGGGGGTCCGCCTGGGAGTTGTAGTCCTGCTCTTGTTTACTGCCAGTATTGTGTCTTTGGCAGGGGACTACATTCCCTAGCAGTATATGCATTCTGCCCAGTCTCCATGGGGGTGGGGGGGGCAGGGCTTCCATACACAGACTGCTCGCCAACCAATCTGAGTCCTCCTAACACTGTCCCTCTGTATCTGGCAGCACTCTGTCCTAACCAGCACCAGGAGAAAGGAAACTGAAGGGCTGTGCAGTCTTTCCTCAACCATCAGCACATGTCCTTCAAAGAGCCAGGGTCCAAACCTGGCTACAAATATTAGGGTAACCACTTCCAGGAAGCTCCACCCTCTGGGCCCCTCAGTGTACTGCCACTGTATCCCCCCCATCAGTGTTAATAAAGTGGGTGCAAAATAGGTTTCATTTTGTCTGTGTCAATATAGCATTTTGAAAATACCAGAACCTTCCAGCAGAACTTAATCTGCCGCAGTCTTCTTTTTTAGTACATACCCTCCACCTGCTGTGACATTTTCTGTTTCTGTTTTGTCTGACATTTTTTACAGATACCTTCATTCATGCTGCGGAGTGCGGATGGGTGAATCCCCTGGTATTCAGCCAGCAATTTTCACCCAGCTTCTGTGATTTTAATTGCAGGATGTCGTGGGTATTTCGCCACACTCTTGCGCTAATAAGCGCCTTTCAATCTTATGATATAATGCACCCTCTGATCGTATGCCTCCCTGGATCCCCAGCTCCCAAAAACAGACATTACCAGCAGCTTCACGTCATCCTCTCATCATCAGCATCCAAACCTCACCAGCCAAGCATTCCATCCATCACCACCTCAGTCTGGCTGCTTTCCATCTTAGCCCCTGGTTCCCCATTGCCCAGTAAACAGCCATCAACAGCAAGTATTCTTACATGTTCATCTCAGCCTCGGTCAGCATCATTGCCCTCTCCCAGCTCATGTGAACTCCTTTATTTAGAAAACATTCCAAGCCACACCCTCAGGGGTTTGCCCCCAACAGCTAAACCCCTCCCACAAAGGATGTGGCCTCATCTCATTCACCCAGGATGTGAATGACCATATAAGGAAATACAATACAGGGACTACAATACAGGGACAATTGTTTTCCTTCAAAAGAACCAATCATAGATGTATACATTCAAACAGACTAAGCAGTGATTTCTAAACTGCTTTCAATGACAACGAACGATATAAAACTATGGCTCCGTGGGCCACAATATTTATACCGTTATGCTAAAGTTCCAGTGTACACAGGGATGTTTGCTTGAAGCTATCAATGCCGTCATCGGGAAGTGGCCAGTCTCCCGGTGAGGCACAAATGAACTTCCTTAAACCAGCAAACACATCTGCAGTGTCCATAGGAAGGTTTACGAAGCCAATGGTCTTCCGCCAACGTCTTTATGTGCGAATACGCGCCGATGAGCGCATTACAGCAAAACCGACACTGGGGGGCATCTGACAACATACATTAATAAAATTTTCCATGACAGTCCCTCGTTTTTGTCATATCCTCCCATGTGTCTCTTGATGAATTTCGATCTTCTTACACCTGGCCTTACAGTCCATAAAAAGGAAAACACGGCTTGACATGGAGACTCTGTTCTTCAGTACAGATGACATGGTGAGCTGTTGTAGTCGCTGGTCGGTCTGGGATCCTCTGTGTCTTGTTTGCAGGTCGGGCATCTTGTTGAGAAAAATGTGGTCATCTGCTCGGGCTCTGGTCACGCGTCCAAATCAGGCAGCAGGAGCACCTCATCACGATATATATATGGAATAGAAACAAACACAGCATGAGTAAATATACCCCTACTTCCTTCAACTATGATCCGCTGCAAAAATAAAAATTAAATCACCAAAGATTCCCAGACTTTAGAGAATTCCACCCTTCACTAGCTATAGATCTGGCTTTGCCTCTCAGGGATCCAAGCCTCATCCATATGGGCCTGAACTTTGTCACTAGTATCCCCGATTCAGGTATAACAATCTTTACTTATGAATTCCCAGGACCCCCCTTTGGATTGTGGGAACTTCCTTGTAGCTTCAACAGTTACATGAAAACATCCCATCCTCAATGGATGATACACTTTCCAATCGTTTCATAAGCTCAAGTCCCCACCGTGTACAAGCAATTCCCTTCTAGGTGTCCCTGTCATTCTTACCTTCCCTCGCGCCATCAGATCCTCACGATCGGCCGCGACATAAGATGCTGGGACGAGATTCACCAGCACACATGAATCTCTTCCATTAGGGGAATTACTTTATAAACCGTAGATCTGAAGCTTTACTTTATAAACTGTGGGCTATCTAGTTATCCCGATACCAAAGCTGGTGAGAACCAGACCTATTGTCAAAATTATAATTAATTTTACCCTCTAGAAATGTATCGAAAAATTCCATTTAGAAATGTCTGTTTGGAGTCTTTACTTGTTTGTCACAACTCCTCCCACCAATATATCTATATATCATACATCGCTGTCATCACTGGGGCACCAGAGCTCCGTAGAGACTCAGAGTAGACCCAACCATGTGTCCTGTTCACTTTCTTAGCTAGTTAGGAAATACACTTTAAAAAAAATATAAATAAAGATACTTCTCATCCTTGTTGTCTTGTTCATCAATCTTCTCTGCAACGACCGAGTCACCTGTCACCTGTCACCTGTCACCTGTCACAAACTTGGCTAGAATTAGAGTGGTTAGTATCATTGGTTTAAAAAAAATTGTCACTCAGCCCATCCTCTTCCCCCCCTTTTCCTCATCTTTACAAAGTGGAGGAAAACATACAGGGTTTAGAATGGTGCAGAGCCTCAGAAACTCCTTGGACCTGAAAAGATACTTATACACACAAGTTATTAATCTGTCAATCATAAACAATACAACATTCGTGTCCATTGGTAAATTGTCAATGACATTCCTCATAACCGATAATAGCTAAACCCTCTACAACCCTTACTTTCACGTTTTTACTAAAATACAACACCCACAACACGACTGTTGCGGTAGGTTCAGACTTATTCTTGTTACCACATAGAACATGACACAACTAAAACTTTAGACAAACATTTTGATACAAATGTGGGGGAGATATTTCATAGTTCCTAAATCAAAAATTAAAATTAAAACCAACCAGATGGAATTCTGCCTTCACTCTTAGCAAAAAAAAAAACTACATACAATGGGACAGACATGAGAACATCTCAGAATATTGTATGGACCAGCCACACAAATTTCTGGAATGTGCATCTGGATTTTAAGCACAGTTCCTCCTCTGAGAATCACAAAAGCATGTACTACACATCCATCAACGCACTCACCATTACAGATTTCTGAAGCCAAAACTGAACTACTTCCAAAATATTTTTTTATTCTGGGGTCTCGTACCACCAGACATCAAAAATACCTTCCAAAGGAATACACCTTACTGTACCCTCTGACCATATATGTCACACTTTAAGGGGTCTCATGTCCGGAGCCCCAAACCCAGATCTCATGTGTAAGGCAGCTGTCTGACTGGTGTGGAGCCTTATTTTTTTATCTCCAACGCATGGATGGCCAACATTACCCATGACGATTCGAATCGCTTATGAAGTGTCCCTGCGTCCAGGGCACCTTGCACTAATTTTCGGATCAGTACTGCTTAGCGCCTCATTTTTACAGTACTGGCACCCAGCGTTTTCCGATTATTATACACGGCCTCCTGGTATGCTAGCGTACTAATCCTCACATTTACATGCTCTACTACCGGTTATCGGCAGCCCCATAAATGTGTTGTCAGACAAACTACAAAACACCATGAAATCCTCCACTATTCAAAACAAATATTATGGCTTCTCTCTGTACCTTGATATTACAATAACTTTAATGCCTCCCCAAAACTGTATTACAATATAAACCTTAATTTACTTTAAAATTCAAAAAGATTTTGTCCTAATTCAAAAGACCCCAGGCCCCTCCCATCAACTTCCTGTTGCACACCTGAACAGGAAGAGGGAGGGGGAGGGGGAGTCTATAATAGCATCATATTTTGTCTATCAAGACATTAGAAAAATCTATGGCTAGCATCAGCAAATAAAAAAACCTTTTTTCCTGGAGTGGGTGGAATTAACCCCCATGTTAAAATCCCCCTTGACTCATATATCCCCTGGGAAATCAAACCACAAGTTTTGAGACCAGAATACCACACAACAGTGCAACAAAACTCCTGCAAAAAGATGGCTGAAAAAGGTCAATCAAAGCCCTTCCCTTCCACTGTAGGCCACAAACAATCAAAAGCCCCTTCCCTCCTGTGGATACATCAAAACTCATCAAACTGGTTAATTTAAATATCAATGAAGAGGAAAGAGGGAGGGAGGCTAGATTTTCAAGTGCAGGCTTAAACAATACAAGCCTAAAAAGAACAATGCATTACCCATCTGAGACACTCCCATACACTTGCAAAGCTAGTTTCACTATACACAAACCCAGTCTAGATTCAAATGGAAATCAAAATTCAATACAGAAAACGCAAAAGCTTTACTTAAAAAAAAATATAAAAAGTACAAAAATAGAGTTCACTTAAAAAGGAGATGATGCCTGCACAGAACATGGCTACACACAAAGGAATCAGAGCTCTGGGATGATTCACAAGCTTAAAATGGCCGCCGTCTGCACCCTCATGGTGCTTACAAACAAATCGTAGGCCATCATAACAATGGGATTTTCCCGCCAAACAAAACTTCTTCGCTAGCTACACAAACTTCTCCCCACAAAATTACACATTTGAAATACCAAATGAACACTTACAAGCATTTCCCTCTATATACCACTAGAGACCTTGGGAGGCCTCAAACACAGGTTCTCCATCTCCACAAAGCCACCCACCTGAGACACCACCTGAACACTTAAACCATAGACACATTTTAGGAACAGTTCCACTGAAAAGCATGTCATCTCACCGCACAATTGAGAATGCACACTTAGTAACATATGCTATCCAATGAAACAACAACAGAAGGAAATGGCAGATGAAAGCCAGGGTACAAAATGGCGTCGTTAACGCATGCAAAGCAGTTGTTCCCGCCAAAACTAGCACAAGCTTCCCTACTAGCCAACCCTTCTCCCCACACAATCGGACACAAATGGGACATCACATTTAACGCATAGACAAACACTTTAGGCTAACTCACATTTAAAAGTGTTAGTTACATGAAAAAGCACAACTTAAAACATACACTTCTTGTTAAACACCTAAAGTTACTCACTGTGGCATCAACTTCCATAACAAGCCAATCCTTCTCCCCACACATACACACAATCACACACATACACACGATCACACACACACACACACACATACATTCACACACATACACACGATCACACACACACACACAGACATTCACACACATACACACGGTCACACACATACACACGATCACACACACACACACATACATTCACACACATACACACGATCACACACACACACACACACACACACACACACAGATACACACACAGACATACACACACACACACACACACACACACACACACACACATACACACGATCACACACACACACATACATACATACATACACACACAGACATACATACACACACACACACACACACACATACATACGATCAAAATTGCGGCATTATACCAAAAGACAAAACATTTGTTCTTTTTGCAAAGCTAAACTTTCCCAACGCATCAGGCAGAGAAAACGCACCCCATTTGTCTCAGGACAACAAACGTGTATTGGACTGTGCTCTGTTCTCTCCCCCTCTCTGCCTGTGTAGAGGGAAAGCCCTGTTTGCCCCTTAAACACCTGACTCGCCATTTTAACTGTCGTGGGTATTTCGCCACACTCTTGCGCTAATAAGCGCCTTTCAATCTTATGATATAATGCACCCTCTGATCGTATGCCTCCCTGGATCCCCAGCTCCCAAAAACAGACATTACCAGCAGCTTCACGTCATCCTCTCATCATCAGCATCCAAACCTCACCAGCCAAGCATTCCATCCATCACCACCTCAGTCTGGCTGCTTTCCATCTTAGCCCCTGGTTCCCCATTGCCCAGTAAACAGCCATCAACAGCAAGTATTCTTACATGTTCATCTCAGCCTCGGTCAGCATCATTGCCCTCTCCCAGCTCATGTGAACTCCTTTATTTAGAAAACATTCCAAGCCACACCCTCAGGGGTTTGCCTCCAACAGCTAAACCCCTCCCACAAAGGATGTGGCCTCATCTCATTCACCCAGGATGTGAATGACCATATAAGGAAATACAATACAGGGACTACAATACAGGGACAATTGTTTTCCTTCAAAAGAACCAATCATAGATGTATACATTCAAACAGACTAAGCAGTGATTTCTAAACTGCTTTCAATGACAACGAACGATATAAAACTATGGCTCCGTGGGCCACAATATTTATACCGTTATGCTAAAGTTCCAGTGTACACAGGGATGTTTGCTTGAAGCTATCAATGCCGTCATCGGGAAGTGGCCAGTCTCCCGGTGAGGCACAAATGAACTTCCTTAAACCAGCAAACACATCTGCAGTGTCCATAGGAAGGTTTACGAAGCCAATGGTCTTCCGCCAACGTCTTTATGTGCGAATACGCGCCGATGAGCGCATTACAGCAAAACCGACACTGGGGGGCATCTGACAACATACATTAATAAAATTTTCCATGACAAGGATGTCAGGTAAAAGGGGGCCCACAGTGCCACCGACGGGGCGCGTTTTGGCCAGTTTGCTAGGAATCCCAGCTAATGCATAGAAATCCTTCTTAATCTGATCCCACTCCTGAGTGTTATGAAGGTAGATATATTTGGGGACAATTTGCCTGAAACCCTGCAGGGCCTTAGCTAGCAAATGTGAGAATGATGTCTGGGATACCCCCACCACCTCTACCACTATACCATGTAATAGGAGGCCTTACCCAGAAAGTGCAGGACAACCAGCAACTTGGTCATGGGTGGTATGGGATGTCTCAATTCTCCAAAGAAGCATAATCAGGTCCTTAGCTAGATGGAAAAGAGACCAATTCTGTTTCAGGGAAACAATCCAACAAGGTGAGCTTGCCTAAAGGAACGTGGATGTATGACAACCACCCTTCTTCTCCTTACCCTTCTTCTCCTCACTCAACAAATTTGCCTAAAAAAGCTCCATTAGGGATGGAGGTGAGAGCAATGCAATGTACAGCTGTCAAATGAGTGTAGACTAGCCAAATACTCATTAGATTGTCAATTGGTGCCTTTTTTAACATTTCCATGCCCTGCCCATTCAGGTGTGATGGCCATCACTTCCATCATTACCGCATACCTGGACCACTACCTAATTACTGCATGCATTTATTTCATTAGTTCCAACTGTGAATTGAGTTTAATGTCTTTTTATGCTGTATTTACCAATCGTTTTCAACGTTTTGCATTAAATACTGCAAAATGGTATAGTGAATTGACAGTTTCAGGATTGCATGCAATATTAACCGCTTCCCGACCGCCTAACGCCGATATACGTCGGCAAAATGGCATGGGCAGGCAAAATCACGTACCTGTACGTGATCGTGCATGTGCCTGCCTGTGGGTCGCGCGCGCGCCGCCTGCGGCGCGCTCGCGACCCGGTCGGAAGCTCCGTGACCCTGGCCGCGGGACCAGCGGACCCGATCGCCGCTGGTGTCCCGCGATCGGGTTACGGAGCTGAAGAACGGGGAGAGGTTTGTGTAAACAAACCTCTCCCCACGCTTCCTACACTGACTGTCAGTGATCGGCTGTTCCCTGTCATCGGGAACGCCGATCAATGACGTCAGACGTACAGCCACGCCCCCTACTGTAAAAAAAAACACAATACGTCACACTGACTCCTCCCCGCCCCCTAGTGGTTAACTCTTTCAATACAACTGTCATTTACATAGGAATCAGTGCTATTTAAATAGCACTGATTTCTGTATAAATGACAAATGTCCCAAAAATGTGTCAAAAATGTCCGATGTGTCCGCCATAATGTCGCAGTCACAATAAAAATCGCTGATCGCCGCCATTACTAGTAAAAAAAAAAATATTAATAAAAATGCTATAAAACTATCCCCTATTTTGTAAACGCTATAACTTTTGCGCAAACCAATCAATAATCGCTAATTGCGATTTTTTTTACCAAAAATATGTAGAAGAATACGTATCGGCCTAAACTGAGGAAAAAAAAAAATGTTTTTTTATATATTTTTTGGGGATATTTATTATAGCAAAAAGCAAAAAATATTGCATTGTTTTAAAAATTGTCGCTCTATTTTTGTTTATAGCGCAAAAAATAAAAACCGTAGGGGCGATCAAATACCACCAAAAGAAAGCTCTATTTGTGGGAAAAAAAGGACGCCAATTTTGTTTTGGAGCCACGTCGCACGACCGCGCAATTGTCAGTTAAAGCGACGCAGTGCCGAATCGCAAAAAGGAGCCTGGTCCTTTGGCTGCCAATTGGTCCGGGGCTGAAGTGGTTAAGGCAAAATGTGTCCAGACACCTAAATACTACATGCGATCTCCTTCTGTGAATGGAGCCCAGTATACCTTTGATAATAATTAAAAAAAAAAAAATCAGAAGATATCCATTACCATTTACCACCAAATGAAAGCCCAATTTGTCCCAAAATAAAAAAAAGTATAATTCACCTGGATACACTTGTAGTGTATACAAGTAATTGTAAAGAAATGTACAGTTTTACTAACACATGTCAAAGTTGCAAAACTGTGTTCAAGCATTAGGATTTCTTTTGTCCTCTGTCATAAAGGGGTTAGGCAATATTACAATGATTACAGAATATTTAAAAACATTGTTTTGCTTTGGCATATGTTTCCCTGGGCAGTGCCCAGCCCCCCGTGTCATCTTTTTTGACAGTCCCTTACTTATTAGCCTAGAAAATGGTCAGGAATTCAGCTACCACTGATGATAATGGGGTTCAGCCCCGACATCTCTCCCGATCCACGCCGAGGGAGCTGACGTGTTCCCTCTGCGTGTCTTCCGGGTATTGCGGCTCCGGCGCTGTGAGTGGCCGGAGCCGTGATAGCGTCACTCCCGCGCATGTGCGCGGGAGATTTCTTTCCGGCAGGGTCCGGCGTCTGCCGGGCTCTTAGCCGGCAATCCCCTATGCGCATGCGCCTCTGCAGTCAGCGGCTCATTGCGAGGGGAATATCTCCTAAACCATACAGGTTTAGGAGATAATTTTTTTACATACAGGTAAGCCTTATAGGCTTACCTGTAGGTAAAAGTAAAAAAAAAAGACTATACAACCGCTTTAAGCAAACCTGCCTTGAACAAAACCCAGGTACGGTCGGCTTATCACTAGTCATTACATGGCATATTTTACCAGTTATACCATTCAGAATATTATTTTGAAGATTTCATTCCTAATGGATAACCTATATGAGTTAACAAGTTATATACCATGTATCATGTTGTCCCAATAATATGAGTCCTTAACCTCCCTGGCGGTATGATTCTGGCTGGAATTTTGTGCTGAAAGCGGTACAATTATTTTGCATGGAAATTTGGCGTTTTTATATTGTAGGCATGCAATTCTTATGAATAACTGACTTAAATCTGTCCGAACCAGAGTCTAGTAGACATCCCGGGTATGATAAAGTTTGAAACACAAAATCATAAATTATAATAAAATAAAAATATATATAAAAATGATTCAATAATGTAATCAAATCAAAAACACTGAAATTTGCTCAGTTGCAGAATATTCGCTGTCATTAAATTTATTGTTTGATGATAAATTGTGATTCTAATTTTTTATCAGTGTTTTCTAGCTGGTCTAAAAATCACTTTTGACATAAAGGGACACCTTTTGGTTGCTATGGACAATCTCCAGTTTCCAGGCAGAAAAAAAAACTTTTTATTATATAAAATGACATGCAGGGCACTGGGCAGACCACTAGGGACAAAGGGGGTGTGTATTTTTTGTATACAGTACTGTAATCTGTAAGATTACAGTATTGTATATGTGTTGTGTTTTTACACTTTTTTGAATTTGGCGCCGATCTCCGCTCCCGTGCGTCGGAACGTCGCAGGGAACGGAGACCGGCACTGTGTGAATCGAGCGAGCGGACGGCTCGCTCACACAGCGGGAGACATCGCAGGATCCAGGGGAAAAGGTAAGTAACTTCCCCCCTGCATCCTGCACGCAAGCCCGAGTCTGGCTCGGGGTTACCGCTCCTAGCAGAAAAAATGGAACCCGAGCCAGACTCGGGGTTACCGCCTAGGAGGTTAAAGTGATATTAAAGGCTATAGATTTTTATTTAATAACAAACATGTCATACTTACCAGCTCTGTGCAGTGGTCTTGCACAGAGCAGCCCAGATCCTCCTCTTCTCCTCATCTCAGGTCCCCCTGCCGGCACTCCTGGCCCTCCCTTCTGCCAAGTGCCATCAGAGCAAGCAGCTTGCAATGGAGGCACCCAAGGAGGTGTGTTCCTGAGCTGCTCCTCTGTGTGTCCATTCACAGACAGAGCCCTGGGTTGGCCCAGCCCCCTCTCTCCACTCATTGGCTCACTGGCTGTGATTGACAGCAGCCAATGAAGAGGTAGAGTCCCCAAAGAGCCTTGGCTCTCGTGTATATCGCTGGATCGAGAGGTATTAGGGAGGGCTGAGGGGTTTGCTGCACAGAGAATGCATGAAGGGAAAAAACCTTGAGCCTTTACAGACACAATAAAGCCTACAGGTTTATCCTTAAAGGAACTTAAGACTAAAAAATAAGCTAAAACAAATCTGAAGTGTCAATGGTTTGTCCTGATAAGATCATTTGAAAATACAATTCTAAACAAGTTCTATTAGGGGCCAGTACACAACTAAAGAGCTTTCATTCACAGTCTCAAATACTAGTCTCAAAATACCAACCTAATCGTTCTCTAGCTCTCTCATCAACTCCTCACATACTCGTCTCCAGGACTTTTCCAGGGCCTCCTCAAGCCTATGGAACTCCTTACCCCAATCTGTCCATCTATCTCCTACTCTATTACGCTTTTAGACAATCCCTGAAAACCTATCCTACCCACACCTAACAACTGTATTTTCATGTTGTCCATCTGATCATCCCACACAGCTACTCCCCTTTGTTCAACTTGACCCTCCCTTCTAGATTGTAAGCTCTAATGAGCAGGGCCCTCTGATCCCTCCTGTATTGAATTGTATTGTAATTGCACTGTCTTCCCCCGATGTTGTAAAAACTGTTGGCGCTATATAAATCCTGTATAATAATAATAATAATTCACATAAAACGTTATACTTTTTCTAAAACTGTAGTGGGGTTCTGTTATAAGGTATGTTAGATCCTGCCAGTGCTTACTGGATTTTAATAACTCCTTAGGCAAGTTATAATGTGAAGATATAAAATCATATGTAGGCAAAGATGTGTTGTACTGAAGAAACAAAACATCACAAAAAAAATAAAAAATCTGGACATGTAAACAATTTCCAGGTCCTGTGTGGTGATTTGGTCCAGGTCCTGCATGCATGAGCTAAGTGACCTGGCTTATTAAAGACATTTGCTGAACAGAAAGAAAGCTATGGATTACATCGCTGAGGAATCTCAGGTTTCAAATCATTTATCGACAACATCTATTACAACTATAGTGGTGGAAAAAGAGTCTTATAGGTTACAGATGTAGCAGACATTTAACATAATTGGATGTATTAAACTAGTTTGAAAAGTCACACTCAAAAATGCATGACTTTAACATATACATTCTAAAACATACTTTATATCAAACGCTTTGTTTTCCAGATCCATATACAAACAATTTAAAGAGCCATTCCACTGCAGACTGCAGCTTAATTTGGTATAGAACATTGGTACACTTTGGCATCCTATTTGTAAGATAGTCACACTGGAGTCACTGTATCTGCTCCACTCTGCATTGGAATGTTTTTTTCTCCTTATGTAGCAGGAGAAACCTTCACCCTCTTGCTGCATTCAAAATAATATAGAAACAAGGGATCAACCTTTTCTTATTCAAAATAATATGATGGCAAACAGTTAATACCTTAATAGCCGAATAATGTTTTATTTTGTATGCTTTTGATATTTCAAGGATTAGTTTGGAATTGATGTGCCCTTGACCCTCAAACCATAATATTACATAACATAACATATGGATTAACATCACAAATTTAACAGCTGGTCACTAAGGATGGGCGAATGGTTCAGCCGGAGCATAAGTTCAGGCCAAACTTTGGTGGTTCGGACGTTCGGCAAATAACGAACATTATGAGGTGTTCGCGGCAAATTTAAAAGCCGCGTAACACCATTAAAGTCTATGGGACATTAACATAAAAAAACAAAAGTGCTAATTTTAAAGGCTTACAGTGGGGACAGAAAGTATTCAGACCCCCTTAAATTTTTCACAGTTCATTTTTCTTCCTCATTAATGTACACACAGCACCCCATTTTGACAGAAAAACACAGAATTGTTGACATTTTGCAGATTTATTAAAAAAGAAAAACTGAAATATCACATGGTCCTAAGTATTCAGACCCTTTGCTGTGACACTCATATATTTAACTCAGGTCCTGTCCATTTCTTCTGACCATCCTTGAGATGGTTCTACACCTTCATTTGAGGCCAGCTGTGATTGATTATACTGATTGGACTTGATTAGCAAAGCCACACACCTGTCTATATAAGACCTTATAGCTCACAATGCATGTCAGAGCAAATGAGAATCATGAGGTCAAAGGAACTGCCCAAAGAGCTCAGAGACAGAATTGTGGCAAGGCACAGATCTGGCCAAGGTTACAAAAAAATTTCTGCTGCACTTAAGGTTCCTAAGAGCACAGTGGCCTCCATAATCCTTAAATGGAAGATGTTTGGGATGACCAGATGCCTTCCCTAGAGCTGGCTGTCCAGCCAAACTGAGCTATCGGGGGAGAAGAGCCTTGGTGAGAGAGGTAAATAAGAACCCAAAGATCACTGTGGCTGAGCTACAGAGATGCATTCGGGAGATGGGAGAAAGTTGTAGAAAGTCAACCATCATTGCAGCCCTCCCCCAGTTGGGGCTTTAGGGCAGAGTGGCCCGACGGAAGCCTCTCCTCAGTGCAAGACACATGAAAGCCTGCATGGAGTTTGGTAAAAAACACCTTAAGGACTCCAAGATAGTGAGAAATAAGATTCTCTGGTCTGATGAGACCAAGATAGAACACGCGCATCGGGTGCCCAGTGACACGGTGGGCGCGCGCGCTGCTGGCGGCGCGTGCACGCTGCCTGGAGGGCCGACAGCTGCACCGCCTGGCCATCAATTGACGGCCGGCGGTCGCAAGGCAGTTAAAGAGTAATTTCTCTATAATTATTGTAGCGATATACAGTATGTCAGAGAGGACTTGGTTATAAGCAGAGATGGGCTGAACAACCCCCGGTTTGGTCCGCGCCAGAACTCTCGAACATCGCAAAAGTTCAGACCCAAACCCCATTGAAGTCTATAGGACCAGCATTAGAAAAATCTAAATGTGACAGATCCAATCAGGACAGGCGCTTTTGGAAGGGACTGCAGGCTAGCCTCTTGCCTACTGACTATGGTCCCTGGCATTCAAAGGAGCTACAAGCATTTAGGAAGATGTCCTGTTATATAATGCAAAAGGACATTATTACATTTAACAGTCAAGGAAGCCATGATGGTCTTTGCCAACTTGAAACACAGTAAGCAGATGTATGTGAAAAGAAAACTGGTTAATGAGATTTGGACAGCCCTGAGTCTTCTTGAATACAGTTGTTGGACAGTGTGGGATTCCTGAATAATCAAAGCATTGTCTAGGTGTGAATTCCCATTCACCTATTATTTTTGTCTGTTGGCTAAGTTTACTAACTCTTGGAGGTCCCTATGATGGGTTATCCTTGTGTCAGCTCTACCTTGTTATCTAAACCATCGTGTGATGTTTTGGGTACATGTTTGGTTTTATTTTTCAAGTTTATAAAAAGCCTGTACTTCTGTTCAATAAACAGTCATCCCTTTGGAGTTGACCTTAACATATTCTCAGTGTATGATGATTGGGGTAACAGGGCTGGTATTAGCTCTCGGTCCGCTCTAACGATTTAGGGGGCAGGAGGTACTGTTATTGGCGAAAGGAAGCGCCTAATCTGGGTGCCAAGCGATTCTGTCACATTTGGTGGCAAGTGGTGGGATGCTTTCCACAGTCTGGGACATCCAAACCACCACCAGGATCCAAGGTCCGGATAGTAGAAGTGGAGAGGTAAAAGTACCATCCCCCATGGAAGAGGAATTCGTAAGGTGGCTATGAGAGATGCATGTATGAATGACTCTGTCCGCCGTCAACCCTGTAAGGAAGCGCTAGTCCGTAAGCAGCGCCACCAGGGAAAAATGTCTCCCCTCCAGCCAGGAAAGGTACTGGTCGCAGTACGAAGTGCAAATGCTGGTATTGGGGAAACAACCACACAAGGAGTGAACAGAGTTAAGTAGGCTGGTTCAGGCATATATGCAGCTGGATGAGAGCTACAGAGCCCTCCCCTGGTATGTAGCCCAAGTGTGCCTGTGAACAGTGGATGACAGCCCAAAGGAAGGCTTTGGCAGCCTGGGGCTGTTGTACTTGGGGCTGTCCGAGGACCCTGACTTTGGGAGTGATCTGGAGTGGTGTTTGGAGGAAATCTTGGAGTACAGAGACTGGAGGATGAATGTCTCGGAAGTGCTCCGGTTCACAGGAAGACTTGAAGTTTCTAGCTGTTCAGGAATGGTAGCTGGGGATCGCCTACAGATGGCTGCCAGTCTCTGTTCAGCAGCAGGGCTGGGCTCCCTCTTCCTTGAACTATCAGGAAGTACCAGCCGACATCTCTGAAATCCCAGCTGAATTGTCGCACTGGGGCAGAGTAACAGTATGCTTTGCCCACCAGCTATGGAAGCGGAGCTCTTATGGCAGATGCAGCAAGTGCTGACCCACCTTGATGAACCTGTTTCTGCACAGGAAAAGCTTGGATGGAGGAATATGTCCATCCAGAAGCCAGATGAGGGTATGGGAGATGGGGCAACTGGCTCATCTCCCCAGCTGCAGTTCAAGGAATCAGGAGAATCCATCCTCACTCCCCAACCACAGATCCCAGAAAACATGTTTTTTTTTTTACTTTTCATCAGAGGATGTAACATTTACTGAACTTTCAACTGAAGAGCTGGCATCTGGGCACAACATCGCCAACCTTTGCCCCACACATTCAGTGGCTCTGGGGATCCAGGGAGAAGAGATGGGGAACCTATATCCCCCTGCCACCAGCTCAAGACACTGGGAATTTGATAGAATTTTTTCTGGGGAGGAACAACCCAGTGGCCCTCCAGCACAAGAGCTGACATCAAGGCAGAACATCACTGAGCTCTTCCCAGCACCAACAGCAGCTTCAGTCTTCCTGAAAGAAGAAGCAGCCAAAGTTTTTCCCACACCACCAATAGGGACATGGGATTTCCTGCCAGCAGCATCTGTGGAGTTACAACAAACTTCTCAAGCTGAAGTGCTGGCAACCGGAAAGAGGTTCTGAGACCTCTGCTCCACACCGCAGCAGTTCCAGAGTCCCAGGGTAGAAAGCTGGTGGTTCCACTTCCCCAGCAGAAGTCAGGGATGCAGGGAGGGGAGGAAACCATTCCCCCTCCTGAGTGGCAGATCCACAGTCTGGGAGTGGAGGAAGCTGGCCTCTCTCCCACACAGTTAACCAGAACAGATGATGTGGGGTCTCCAGCAGAAGCACTGACATCAGGGCACAGTGCTAACAACCTCTGCTCAGTCCCAACAACAACTCCGGAGTTCCAGAGATCCAGGGCTGGTGGCCCCTCTCCCCAGCAACAAGCTGATGTAGTGAAGCTCCTACTTCCAAATGAAGTGCGGGCAACAGGGCAGAGCACCACTGGCCTCTGCCTAGCACCTATAGTTTCTCCACGGTTATAGGGTCTCCACAACTCTGTCCCACACCTACTGATGGCAACTTTTTCCTGTGGCCCAGAATAAAGATCATGTGGACCACCTATGCGGGTTCACTCTTCCCGACTAATGCAGGTCCAGGCCAGGCTGAGGTCTGGGACCTTGTTAGAGATATGTGACAGATCCAACCAGGACAGTGTCTTTTGGAGGGGACTGCGGGTTAGCCTCTTGCCTACTGACTATGGGCCCTGACATACGAGGGAGCTACAAGCATTTTGAAAGATATCCTGTTATATAATGCAAAAGGACATTATTACATTTAACAGTCAAGAAAGCTGGATCCCCAAGATCTTCATTAGAAATCTACAGCCAGTGTTATGTTCCTTTCTGAAATGATGTGCTTTTCGATGCCTTTTACTGCCCCTTATCCAGCAATAGATTTTTTTATGGACTTGACATATACATATTCTCATACCCGCAGTGTGAACATTTTGGCTAGGCTACAGTGGTTAAATTGTTCTACAGAATATATTTTCTTTGTATAGACCGCTGAAGGTATGCTGTGGTATCTGGCACAGAGCCTTCAATAGCAGATCCTCTAAGCCTTGTAAGTTGCGAGGTGGGGCATCCATGGGTTCAGACTTGTTGTGTGTTTTTCTTATTTTTTATTCCAGCACATCCCACAGATGCTCAAAAGGATTGAAGTTTCTAATGCCGCGTACACACGGTCGGAATTTCCGATGGAAACAGTCCGATGGGAGCTTTTCATCGGATTTTTCGACCTTGTGTATGCCCATCGGTCTTTTTCTGTCGGAATTTCCGACGGACTTTGGATTGAGAACCTGTTCTTAATTTTGGATTGGATTTTGGATTTGGATTGAGAACCTTTCTATTGAATTTTCCGATCGTGTGTATGCAATTCCGACAAGCAAAATTCCGACGCATGCTCGGAAACAATTTGACGCATGCTCAGAAGCATTAAACTTCCCTTTTATAGTGCAGTCAAACGTTTTTTAAGGCGTGGTGTTATTGACCGTCGGAATTTGGTGTGACTGTGTGTAGGCAAGACAGTTTGAGCGAAATTCAGTCGGATTTCCGACGGGAAAACCATCAGAGCTTTTTCCGACGAGAATTCTGACCGTGTGTACGCAGCATTACATTGTATTTAAAAAAAAAATATATATATATAAAAAACAAAACAAAAACAGTCAAGGAATCCATGACGGTCTCTGCCAACTTGAAACTCAGTAAGCAGATGTATGTGAAAAGAAAGCTGGTCAATGAGATTTGGACAGCTCTGGGTATTCTTGAATACTGTTGTTGGACAGTCTTGGATTCCTGATTAATCAAAGCATTGTCTAGGTGTGAATTCCTATTTACCTATTGTTTCTGTCTGTTGGCTAATTTGACCAGGGGCGGTGCATCCATTAAAGGAGCACTCTCTCTCCAGCCACTCCCTCTATGACTAAATGATAGATTCATGCATTGCATAAATCTATCCATGGCTTCTGCTGCCTCCCCCTATTTAGGCGTCCGGCCCCTTTTCAGATGCCGGATGTCTGAATTTGATCGGCGGGGGTGTTTTTTTGAAGCACCTGATTAGAGCCATAGGCGCTAATAGGCTTCAAAAAAGGTGGACTTGGAGTGCAGAGCATTGTGCTCGCTGTCCACCCAGAAGCAAAGCAATATTCATTTGCTTTTCTAACACTGAAGCGCCTCTCCACCAATTGCGGAGAGGTAGCGTGGGTCTAATACCAGTCACCTGATTGGCTGAAGTCACAGGCGCCCTGATTGGACGCCTAGCACCTGTCACCCGCTGCCTGACCTGCAAATAAGATGGGGGTAAATGCCGAGCAGACAGCGGGTGGGGTCACAGTGGCAGCATTTGTTGGGCACAAGTGGCAGGATTTGATGGGCACAAGTGGCGGCATTTGATGGGCATGAGTGGCTGCATTTGATGGGCACAAGTGGCTGCATAAGATGGGCACAAGTGGCTGTATATGATGGGCACAAGTGGCTGCATTTTATGGCCACAAGTGGCTGCATATGATGGGCACAAGTGGCTGCAATTGATGGGGTTTTTTTTTTCCAGTATTTCAATTTGTTTGCACCCCCCCTCCCCAAATTTTTTAAGCACCAGCCGCCACTGAATTTGACTAACTCTTGGAGGTTCCCATGATGGGATTAGCCTTGTGTCAGCTCTACCTCGTTATCTAAACTATTGTTTGATGTTTTGGGTACATATTTGGTTTGAATGTCTCGGAAGTGCTCCGGGCACAGGAAGATTTGAAGTTTCTAGCTGTTCAGGAATGGTAGCTGGGGATTGCCTAAAGATGGCTGCTAGTCTCTGTTCAGCAGCAGGGCTGGGCATCCTCTTCCTTGAACTATCAGGAAGTACCAGCCGACAGCTCTGAAATCCCAGCTGAATTGTCGCACTGGGGCAGAGTAACAGTATGCTTTGCCCACCAGCTATGGAAGCAGAGCTCTTATGGCGGATGCAGCAAGTGCTGACCCACCTTGATGAACCTGTTTCTGCACAGGACAAGCTTGGATGGAGGAATATGGGGCAACTGGCTCATCTCCCCAGCTGCAGTTCAAGGAATCAGGAGAATACATCCTCACTCCCCAACCACAGATCCCAGAAAACATGTTTTTTTTAGACTTTTCATCAGAGGATGTAACATTTACTGAACTTTCAACTGAAGAGCTGGCATCTGGGCACAACATCGCTAACCTTTGCCCCACACATTCAGTGGCTCTGGGGATCCAGGGAGAAGAGATGAGGAACCTCTATCCCCCCGCCACCAGCTCCAGACACTGGGAATTTGATAGATTTTTTTCTGGGGAGGAACAACCCAGTGACCCTCCAGCACAAGAGCTGACATCAAGGCAGAAAATCACTGAGCTCTTCCCAGCAGCAACAGCAGCTTCGGTCTTCCTGAAAGAAGAAGCAGCCAAAGTTTTTCCCACACCACCAATAGGGACATGGGATTTCCTGCCAGCAGCATCTGTGGAGTTACAACAAACTTCTCAAGCTGAAGTGCTGGCAACCGGAAAGAGGTTCTGAGACCTCTGCTCCACACCGCAGCAGTTCCAGAGTCCCAGGGTAGGAAGCTGGTGGTTCCTCTTCCACAGCAGAAGTCAGAGATGCAGGGAGGGGAGGAAACCATTCCCCCTCCTGAGTGGCAGATCCACAGTCTGGGAGTGGAGGAAGCTGGCCTCTCTCCCACACAGTTAATCAGAAAAGATGATGTGGGGTCTCCAGCAGAAGCACTGACATCAGGGCACAGTGCTAACAACCTCTGCTCAGTCCCAACAACAACTCCGGAGTTCCAGAGATCCAGGGCTGGTGGCCCCTCTCCCCAGCAACAAGCTGATGTAGTGAAGCTCCTATTTCCAACTGAAGCGCTGGCAACAGGGCAGAGCACCACTGGCCTCTGCCTAGCACCTATAGTTTCTCTAAGGTTATAGGGTCTCCACAACTCTGTCCCACACCTACTGATGGCAACTTTTTCCTGTGGCCCAGAATAAAGATCATGTGGACCACCTGTGCGGGTTCACTCTTCCCGACTAATGCAGGTCCAGGCCAGGCTGAGGTCTGGGACCTTGTTAGAGAAATGTGACAGACCCAACCAGGACAGTGGCTTTTGGAGGGGACTGCGGGTTAGCCTCTTGCCTACTGACTATGGGCCCTGACATACGAGGGAGCTACAAGCATTTTGAAAGATGTCTTGTTATATAATGCAAAAGGACATTATTACATTTAACAGTCAAGAAAGCTGGATCCCCAAGATCTTCATTAGGAATCTGCAGCCAGTGTTAAGTTCCTTTCTGAAATTATGTGCTTTTTGATGCTTTTTATTGCCCCTTATCCAGCAATAGATTTTTTTATGGACTTGACATATACATATTCTCATACCCGCAGTGTGAACATTTTGGCTAGGCTACAGTGGTTAAATTGTTCTACAGAATATATTTTCTTTGTATAGACCGCTGAAGGTATGCTGTGGTATCTGGCACAGAGCCTTCAATAGCAGATCCTCTAAGCCTTGTAAGTTCCGAGGTGGGGCATCCATGGGTTCAGACTTCTTGTGTGTTTTTCTTATTTTTTATTACAGCACATCCCACAGATGCTCAAAAGCATTGAAGTTTCTAATGCTGCGTACACACGGTCGGAATTTCCGATGGAAACAGTCCGATGGGAGCTTTTCATCGGATTTTTCAACCGTGTATGCCCATCGGTCTTTTTCTGTCGGAATTTCCGACGGACTTTGGATTGAGAACCTGTTCTTAATTTTTCCAACGGAAAACCTTTCTATTGGATTTTCCGATTGTTTGTATGCAATTCCGACACGCAAAATTCCGACGCATGCTCGGAAACAATTTGACGCATGCTCAGAAGCATTAAACTTCCCTTTTATAGTGCAGTTGAACGTTTTTTAAGGCGTGGTATTATTGACCGTCGGAATTTGGTGTGACCGTGTGTAGGCAAGACAGTTTGAGCGAAATTCCGACGGATTTCCGACGGGAAAACCATCAGAGCTTTTTCCGACGAGAATTCTGACCGTGTGTATGTGGCACTACACTGTATTTAAAAAAAAAAATATATAAAAAAACAAAACAAAAACAGTCAAGGAATCCATGACGGTCTCTGCCAACTTGAAACTCAGTAAGCAGATGTATGTGAAAAGAAAGCTGGTCAATGAGATTTGGACAGATCTGGGTATTCTTGAATACTGTTGTTGGACAGTCTTGGATTCCTGATTAATCAAAGCATTGTCTAGGTGTGAATTCCTATTTACCTATTGTTTCTGTCTGTTGGCTAATTTGACCAGGGGCGGTGCATCCATTAAAGGAGCACTCCCTCTCCAGCCACTCCCCCTATGAATAATGGATAGATTCATGCATTGCATGAATCTATCCATGGCCGCTGCTGCCTTCCCCTATTTAGGCGTCCGGCCCCTTTTCAGATGCTGGATGTCTGAATTTGATCGGCGGGGGTGTTTTTTTGAAGCACCTGATTAGAGCCATAGGCGCTAATAGGCTTCAAAAAAGGTGGACTTGGAGTGCAGAGCATTGCTCTCGCTGTCCACACAGAAGCAAAGCAATATTCATTTGCTTTTCTAACACTGAACCGCCTCTCCACCAATTGCAGAGAGGTAGCGTGGGTCTAATACCAGTCACCTGATTGGCTGAAGTCACAGGCGCCCTGATTGGACGCCTAGCACCTGTCACCCGCTGCCTGACCTGCAAATAAGATGGGGGTAAATGCCGATCAGACAGCGGGTGGGGTCACAGTGGCAGCATTTGTTGGGCACAAGTGGCAGGATTTGATGGGCACATGTGGCGGCATTTAAAGGGCATGAGTGGCTGCATTTGATGGGCACAAGTGGCTGTATATGATGGGCACAAGTGGCTGTATATGATGGGCACAAGTGGCTGCATTTTATGGGCACAAGTGGCTGCATATGATGGGCACAAGTGGCTGCAATTGATGGGGTTTTTTTTTCCCAGTATTTTTCAATTTGTTTGCACCCCCCTCCCCAAATTTTTGAGCACCAGCCGCCACTGAATTTGACTGATTAGCCTTGTGTCAGCTCTACCTCGTTATCTAAACTATTGTTTGATGTTTTGGGTACATATTTGGTTCTATTTTTCAAGTGTATAAAAAGCCTGTATTTCTGTTCAATAAACAGTCATTCTTTTGGAGTTTACCTCAACATATTGTCTGTGTAGGATGATTGGGGTAACAAGGCTGGTATTAGCTCTTGGTCGGCTGTAACGTTTTGGAGGGCAGGAAGCACTGTTATTGGCGGAAGGAAGCATCTAATCGGGGTACCAAGTGGTTCTGTTACACAACAGTCCCCATTTTGAAAGCTTATATGCAAGTTATTGGCCATAAAAAGGGTATGGGGGCCCGGGTACTGCCCTGGAGGGCATGTACCAATGCAAAAAAAAAAAGAAGCAGTGATTTTAATGATGCTTAAAGTGAAACAATATGAATTAAAAATTCCTTTAAATATAGTGCCTGTGGGGTCCCCTTAGTCTGCCTGTAAAGTGGAGCATCTGTACCATGTATAGAACCTGCTGAAGCAAAACTGACATTTAAAAAAGAAAAAAATTACATTTAAATTGCTGGCAATACAACAATGTAAAAAAAATAAAAGGTGTGGGGATCCCCCCAGAATTCATACCAGACCCAAAGGGGGGAGATGAGCAAGCGCCCCCGCCCTCCTGAACCATACCAGGCCACATGCCCTCAACATGGGGGGGGGTGCTTTGAGGCAGGAGGGCCCATGTTGATGGTGACAAGGGCCTCTTCCTGACATCCCTGGGCTGTGGTTGTGGGGGTCCCCAGATCCCGGCCTCCCCCCATGTATGGGGTACCCATTTACCAAAAAAGTGTCAAAAAGAAATAAAAACACACACAGTTTTTGACAATTCCTTTTTTTAAAATAAAAAAACAATATCTCCCCGATGTAGATCTATCATCAATCACGATGCAGCTGCCACCGCCAGACCCGAAAAAATAAAAAAAAAGCTCTGTCTGCGACAAAAGCTAGCTTCACCAATCGGTGCATGCTGGGTCGGGGACATCACATGGGGCGGTGCCACCAGGTGATGTCACCGGGTGGCCTCGCCCCTTACCTATTTAAGATCTGTCTGATGGTGGAGCAGGCAGATGGAGGCCTGCTCTTCAGAGAGAGAGTTTTTTATTTCTTTTTTCGGGTCCGGCGGTGGCGGCAGGTCATGATTGACAATGGATCTACATGGGGGGACATCGTTTTTTATTTTTAATAAAGGAATTGTCAAAAACTGTGTGTGTTTTTATTTCTTTTCACTTTTTTGGTGAATGGGTAGGGGTATTATGTACCCCATATTCATTCATATAGGGGGGGCTGGGATCTGATTAGCCCCCTGCCCATAGATCCCCACAACCTCCACCCAGGTTTGTGGGGAAGAGGCCTTGTCCCCAAAGCAGAGACACCTGTTGAGGGTATGTGGCCTGGTATGGTTTGGGGCGCTTGCTCGCCCCCCCCCCTTTCCTGGCCTGCTGGGCTTCATGCTTGGATAAGGGTCTGATATGGATTTTAGGGGGACCCACGCCAAAATTTTTAAAAATGGTGTTGGGTCACCCCCAAAATCCATATCAGACCCTCATCCAACATGGGGGTAAAATCCATACCAGACCCAAAGGGCCTGGTATGGATTTGGGGGACCCGATGCCATTTTTTTCTAATTTTTCTATTTTTGGCAATGTTTTTTTTTTTTCATTCAGCTGTCAACTGGGAAGCCTATGGCTTATCCATTGTTAAGGACGCAGAGGCCAGCTTCCTGGCCCCACTTCCTAACAACCAGCTATTCACTATGCCATGATTGCGCAAAGCTTTGCTTTGTAGTACATAGTGCATTGTGGGGCGCTTGGTGGGCAAACTTTAAGGGTGTATTTACACTTGTCTAAATATTCCTTGCCTCTGAAGCTCAATCCATGTTTATATTGAGCTCCAGAAACTCCTGATAGGGGGTGCGGAAGTAATGCAATGCCTCATCACCTATTTTAACCCCATTTTTGGGGACAAACGTGCAGCACCTGCATGCGGTTGTGGGGCATTTGTGGCGCTTCTCCCTTCATGAATGTATAGTATTTGGCAAGCTTGCCGATGGCTACATGTCGGGTCAACTTTGCACAAAGCGAAGCATAGCAGCTGCATCATGTAAACATCCTCGTCTATAGCCTTTTTCAGCTTAAAGGGGGGGGGGGGGGGTTGGTAGGTGGAAAAAACAATTATGCATTTTTGCCGCCCCCCAAATTACAATCTAAACAAAGCCTAATATACATACTCTGAGCATGGGTTAACTTTAAACTGAACACATCCAATTGCCTCTACTTGTTCCATTAAGTAACTTTTTAATGTACAAAGAAATACAAGGAGAAGTGTTAGAAATATACGTATGTCAATAACCAATTTACCGAAAAGTCAGACATTAGCCTGAATGGATCTTTAATATACCCAGTGAAGCACTAGAAACAAATTGAAATATAGATGATCATCAAAGAACTGTGAAATGCAGCACATACTGTTGGTTGCTAGCCATAACATCTTTACATTTAAATGTCATTTTCTGCTACTCTCTGAATGACTGAATCACTCATTTGCATGTAGAGGTCATTTTTATTGTTCAGTCAATTACACATCACTGACTCAAAATGATTAATTTTATGAAAGACTCTGAAAATGATTCCAGTAAGTGTCAGGAACTTTTATAAATCACAGCAAAGTGTGTTGTCAGTATGATGAAGGTACAGTAATGAACTTGCATGCCACCTTTTCTGTTATCCCATTTATGCTTACAGATAATGATGATAATCATAATTGTTAGTTGTTTATAATGGTGCTGTATTTTTAGATCTTTTTCACACTTATCCGCATTAGGTATGAATAGGGCCTAAAAAATTCACAACCACATAAACAACAATTACTACTAATAATTATTGTTTGCTTGACTCCATTAACCTCTTATTGTGGTGTGTGTGTGTATATGATGCTGGTGTGTCAAAAAACATACATAAACTTTTTAATATGCATTACAACCCAGCACAGTTGTCTAAACAGCAATCATTAAAGACAATTTGGGTAATTCAATAAAGCTATGACAATTTTCTGGTGGTAGTTTCCTCAGGAACTACCTGCACCTACAGTAATTCAGGCAACCATTTTGACCAGTTTCGGTAACATTACTGACACATGCAGAAAATTCATGCTGTATTTTTTCCCACCACTTCAAGAACACGTCCCTGTGATAGGGACTGATTCTTAAAGAATTACAGCCAATCCTCAAATTAGGAAGGAGGGAGGGCACTGAAGAAGGAGTTTTCAATATGGACACTGACATCAGTGCAGGCACTGACAAATAATGTACCTGTGTCTATAAGGTGCATGAATCAGGTGCAAGCGCTGACACTTTTAGGGCTCATTTACACTTGCTTCAACTTCAACACACATTAAAGCCCCTACAGCTTTTTTGATGTGTTTTTGATGCTTCTGTGATGCTTAGGTGATGCTTTTTTGAAGCTTTAACGAAGCTTGGCAGATGCCCTGTGTATGTGTTGATATCTCATACCTGCATTTTCTCTAAAACAAAGCAAAGCTTTGAAGACGCCTTAAAGCAACATTAACCGGTTCCCGGTTCCCGCTGCACAGCTGGGGGGACTAGATCCGATGTGATCGCATGCACGAGAGCCAGCATGGAGATTTGTGTGTGTAAACACACAAATTCTTGTTCTGTCAGGGGAGAGGAGACATGTCGTTTGTTCCTACTAAGTAGGAACAATGATATGTCTCCTACCTTAGTCAGTCCTATCCCCATACCGTTAGAAGACACTGAGGGAACACACATTTAACCCCTTGATTGCCCTCTAGTGTTAACCCCTTCCCTGCCAATGACATTTATACAGTAATCAGTGTATATGTATAGCACTGATCGCTGAATAAATGTCAATGGTCCCAAAAATGTGTCAAAAGTGTCCGATCTGTCCGTCGCAAAGTCGCAGTACTGCTAAGAATCGCAGATCACTGCCATTTCTAGTAAAAAATAAAATAAAAAATAATAAAAATGGCATAAATCTTTCCAAAACCAATCAATATACGCTTTTTGCAATTTTTTTTTTTTTTTTTTACCAAAAATATGTAGAAGAATACATATCAACCTAAACTGATGAAGAAATTTGTTTAAAAAAAAATGGGGATATTTATTATAGCAAAAAGTAAAAAATATTATTTGGGTATAGCGTCGCATAACCGCGCAATTGTTAGTTAAAGTGACGCAGTGTCAAATTGTAAAAAGTGCTCTGGTCAGGAAGGGGGCAAAATCTTCCAGGGCTGAAGTGGTTAAGGCTCCATTCACACCTGAGCATACTGGAATAACGGGCAGAGTCATGTAATTCTGCCCACGATTTAAGAATCGCAGCAAAACACAGGATGCATTTGCGATGCCATTATTTGTTAATGGCATCCCAAACGTGGTGCAATTTTGCAGGGAAAATTGTGGCAACAATTGCAATGCAAAACACGCCTGTCTCTTTGCCAAAATTTGGTTCATGAGCTTTTTTGGTGCATTTTTGGAGCAGAGGGAAGCCTATTCAAATGAATGGTGCCGCTCCAAAAATGCACCACAAAAAAGCTAAAAAAATGCAGTGCAGCAGGTGTCGCTGCAGTACGCTTAGGTGTAAATGGAACCTAAAGCGACATGGGGTATAATTTTTGAAGCAAAGTGAAGCAAAGCAAACACAGGACTGTAAGCTAGCTATTTCATTTAGTGACAGAGGCTTTGATTGGAGTTCAGAGTGCTTTAAAAAAGTGTGTCCAATGCCATGTTTTAAAGCAAGTGTAAATGAGCTCTTAGTGCTACAACCCAATGAATATCTAAATGGTGTCTACAACATCCTTTATGCATTTCCCTGATTGTTTTTATGCCCGCAGGTGTGTTTTTGAGGAGTGTGACACAAATGTTATATTGCATAGGAATGAATGGGTTTAAAATGTATTAATTTAGGTCTATATTGGCTATTTTTATCAACCCACTTCCTGTAAGCCTTGGTTGCTATGAATACACTCCCTAAGGCTTGATTCACACTAATGCGTTTTTTGATGCAATTTTCATTTTGCAGAAATGCAGGGACATTTTTTAACATTTGGACCCGCATCCAATTTTTACCACATTTTTACTGCGACTTTACAACGATTTTGCCGCAATTTGCGTTGTGCGTTTATTTTATTTCTTTTTTTACACTGTCTATAGCTGGTTTCTAAGGAGGGGGCGGGGAAGCCGGCCGCCACGTCCTTAACAACTGATGAGTCATCAGCTGTCAGCTGGCTTCCCGCTGAATGTAAAAAAAAATTGCCGGCCAAAAAAAAAAAAACTTGAACAAAAACTGTGTGGGGTCCCCCCCCAGGTCCATACCAGGCCCTTGGGTCTAGTATGGATTTGGAGGGGACCACCATGCCAATTTTTTTTTTTTAATTGCATTGGAGTCCCCCCAAAAGCCATACCAGACTCTTATCCAAGCCTGCAGCCCAAAGCACCTTGCCCCCATGTTGATGGGGAAAAGGGCCTCTTCCCGACAACACTTGCCCGTTGGTTGTCGGGGTTTGTGGGCGGGGGCTTATCGGAATCTGGAAGCCCCCTTTAACAAGGAGGCCCCCAGATCTTGCCCCCCCCCTATGTGAATGAGTATAGGGTACATTGTACCCCTACCAATTCACCAAAAAACTGTTTTTGACAAGTCTTTTATTAAAAATCTTCTTCTCCGCTTCTTTCTCCGGTCTTCCTCCTTCTCCCGCATCTTTATCCTCCGGTCTTCACCTTCTCCCCCTTCTTTTTCCGCTCTTCTGTCTTCTTCTACCGCTCTTCTTCTTCCTCTGCCACTGCTCCCGCCGACCACCCTCCTCCGCTGCTGCATCCTGCTGATCTGTCGGCGCCGATGTCCTGCATTTCTTGAATAATGATGGGGCGTGGCAATTGGATTGCTTCATCCGGAGGCCACGCCCCCATTGTGACATCACAGTCCCGGGCATGATGGGACTGTGACGTCATAAGGGGTGGGGTCCCTGGATGATATCACCCAATGAACCAGCTCCATGCCTATATAAGTCGTTGCACACCGCGCACACAGCATTACAGCGGGAGAAAGCGTTGAGTCAACATCGGAAGAAGAGAACAGGGAAGAAGACAACAGAGAAGACCGGGCAACCGCTAGCAAAAGAGCAGGCAAAAGAGCAGAAGATAGTGGAGGAGCACAGCAGAAGACACCGGAGAGCGCGGAGAAGAGGCCAAAGAAAGTGGAGAAGTCGGAAGAGACCCCGAAGTCGGAAGACCACTGGAGCTGCCTAATAAATTACTTTAAAAACCTGTGTAGTGTGCATTTTTTATTGACACTTTTTCCCCCAGGTGAATGGGTAGGGGTACGATATACCCCATACTCATAGGGTGGGAGGCTAAATTATTAAAGGGGGCTCCCAGATTCAGATTAGCCCCCCACCCACACACCCCGAAAACCACCAGGGAAAGGGTAGTCGGGAAGAGGCCCATGTCCCCATCAACATGGGGGCAAGGTGCTTTGGGGTGGGGGGCACCCATCCCCCCATGTTGAGGGCATGTAGCCTGGTATGGTTCGGGGTGGGGGTGCTCACTCGTCCCCTCCCTTTCCTGATCTGCCAGGCTGCATGCTCGGATAAGAGTCTGGTATGGACCTGAGGGGGACCCCACGCCGCTTTTTGAAAAAAAAATGCATTCGTGGCAAAATCGTATATTTATCATATAATTATGCTGTCTGGGGATCATGGTACTCCTAAACAGTTCGGCACCCACACATCATGAATGCCATGCTGAACAGGAGAAAGGATTGGCTATAATCACCACTGGAGAGTAAGGAAGGATTTGTAACATTACCAAGCCAGCCTGATGATTGGAGGAAAAAGTAGGCGAGTAAAAGGTATGTATAAAATAAAAATTTTAAAAAGATACCTTTAGGTTCAACTGGTTCTGTTATTGGGTTTTTGTACCTCTGGTTGGCCCTTTCAGGGGCTATTCACACTTGCTATTAATACACCTTCTCTATGTCTTTGAAAAAAAAAGGGTGTGGCTGGAGAGACCTCCCAATGTACGGCACCTCATCCCAAATGCAATGCAAATTTGTGAATTTGGTCACAAATTTGCATTCTCTATATCTTTCTTAACTGCATTTACGCTGATCTTACACACGGAAATTGCCTGCGCACCTCTTCAGCATGCCAATTATATCCATCAAAGTTCTCTGGCTTGACAGACCATCATTTACCACAAGTTTCAGGGTGTGTGCCATGCAACTGAGGTCTGACACTTCAACAAGCCTCATCCCTTTCACCATGTTTGCGCCACTGTCATGTAGCACAAGCATCACTCGTTCTTTGTTTATTCCCCAGTCTTGAAGCATGCCTAGAAACATTTCTCCAATAAACTCCCCAGTGTGGGATCCTTGCATCACCTTTGTATTCAACACCAATTGCCTTTTTGTCCATCCGCTGTCAATGAAGTGGCATGTAAGACTCATTAGTGACTCTGTTGGTCCTGACCAGCAGTCAGTCATGAATGAGTGATTTGCCAGCATTCTCTGGTTGCAGTATAGCATTTACTTTCTCAACTACTTTTTGGTGAATCTTTCCCAGCATTTCGGTTCGATAATACTTTTCACTCTTCAGTGGGTACCTTTGCTCAGCTATGGACATCAACCGCTGAAATCCAGAGTCAGACACCATTGTAAATGGCTGGTTATCCATAACCATCATCTCTGTGATCGCTCTTCCATCCAAATTTAGCCACTTAGCTTTTTTTTAAAACATATCTTTTATTGTTGTTTGGTGGGATTGTGGTATTTTACTTTGTAATTCAGTTTGTTTTCTCTGTGCTTCATTATACAATTCGACATGATGAAGTCTTAGATGGGCCCAAAGATTTGACGTATTTTTTTTTTTTGCAGTTGTTGATCCCATGCTCACATTGTTTGTACATGTGTTGCACACTGCTGCTTTTCCTGGAGATGGTCGAGACGAGAAATAGTCCCAGACCACACTTTTATTTTTTTCTCTCTGCATCCATCTGCATTGGAATTTGAAAGAGTTAAGTTAAAAATGGCAGGCACCCTTCTGTGGGTGGGCTTGCTGGCTGGCATCCTGATGTGGGTGGGTTTGCTGTCTAGCACCTTGCTGTGAGTGGCTGTCTGGCGCCATGCTGTGGGTGGCTGGCTGGCTGGCTGGCACCCTGCTGTGACTGGCTTGCTGGCTGGCTTGGCACCCTGCTGTGTATGGCTTGCTGGCTGGCACCCTGATGTGGCTGCCATCCTGCTGTGGGTGGCTGGCTGGCACCCTGCTGTGGGTGGGCTTGCTGGCTGGCACCTTGATGTGAGTGGGATTGCTGGTTGGCACCCTGCTGTGGGTGTCTGGCTGGCACCCTGCTGAGGGTGGCTTGCTGGCTGACACCCTGCTGTGGCTGGCTTGCACCCTGCTGTGGGTGGCCGGCTGGCACCCTGCTGTGGCTGGCACCCTTATGTGGCTGGCACCCTGCTGGGGCTGGCTGACCTGGCACCCTGCTGTGGCTGGCTTGCTGGCTGGCCTGGCACCCTGCTGTGGATGGCTTTCTGGCTGGCACCCTGCTGTGGCTGGCATTCTGCTGTGGGTGGCTGTCTGGCACCCTGCTGTGGGTGGGCTTGCTGGCTGGCACCTTGATGTGAGTGGGCTTGCTGGTTGGCACCCTGCTGTGGGTGTCTGGCTGGCACCCTGCTGTAGCTGGCTGGCTGGCACCCTGATGCGGCTGGCTGGCCTGACACCCTGCTGTGGCTGGCTTGCTGGCTGGCCTGGCACCCTGCTGTGAATGGCTTGCTGGCTGGCACCCTGCTGTTGCTGGCACCCTGCTGTGGGTGGCTGGCCTGGCACCCTGCTGAGGGTGGCTTGCTGGCTGGCACCCTGCTGTGGCTGGCTTGCTGGCTGGCACCCTACTGTGGGTGTCTGACTGGCACCCTGATGTGTGTGGGCTTGCTGGCTGGCACCCTGATGTGTGAGGGCTTTCTGGCTAACACCCTGCTGTGGGTGGCTCACTGGCACCCTACTGTGGCTGGCTGCCTGGCATCTTGCTGTGGCTGGGTGTCTGGCACCGTGCTGTGGCTGGCTGACCTGTTACCCTGCTTTGGCTGGCTTGCTGGCTGGCCTGGCACCCTGTTGTGGATGGCATGCTGGCTGGCACCCTGCTGTGGCTGGCCTGTCAGACTCAGAATGTTAGGCCCAGTGAGTGAAGGTGTAATGACATTATGTGCGTGTCCCGCGCGCCCCTGTGCACTGGGTCTGCCGACTTCTGGGCCCCAAAAAGATGGCTGCGGCCTGCGGAGACCAATATTGGTAATATTGGTCTAGTTTGTGAACGATACCGATGTTTCAAAAAATGCTGATGTCGGCCCGCAATAATCGGCCTTACCGATAATCGGTCGATCTCTATACTACCCCCCCACCATCCTTTCACTGCCCAATTGCCGCCCTCATGTGCCTAGCACCCCGCACGCACAACACAGAACCTCTGTGCTGGGCGCCCGGGGAGTTTCCCCCTGCTATCTGCCTCCCTGCTGTGCCTGCATGTGGATTAACCACATGCAGGCTACAGGACTGTTGCTGCACACTCTCCCACCCCTGTCTTGGTGGGCACGATGTGTGCCCTTGCTGTTTCCACACTCTGTGCCCGCTGGAGTCAAAGGCCACACTTCCTGTGCATGACCGGAGTGGATCGAGCAGGGCTTGTTGCCATGGCAACCCGACACCAAACCTCAGGTGGCCTGGACACAGGAATGCACCCTCAACTCCATAGATAAGTACCAGAGTGGGGCACGGGCGCAGTGTGCC
Source organism: Lithobates sylvaticus (assembly GCA_028564925.1). Taxonomy (NCBI): domain Eukaryota; kingdom Metazoa; phylum Chordata; class Amphibia; order Anura; family Ranidae; genus Lithobates; species Lithobates sylvaticus. The sequence goes on along the minus strand of CM053027.1, from coordinate 158,809,961 downwards.
TCTCCCCCTCCTCTGCTGACAGTTTGTGTATGGTCCCAGGCTGTGGACGGCACCCCCAGAGACCCCCTCTCTCCAGGACCCAGTGAATCATGGAAGGCAAGACCCTTGCCTGGCCTGCCTTCTCTAGTGGCTTCTGGATCTCTTGGCCTGGATGCTCCCAGGTGCTGAATGGTGAGTCATTAACCCATGCTGTACCAAATGTTGCCCATCCTTGCTGTGTGCCCTGCCCAGTGTGCTGGACTTAACCCATTGCTTTGCCTTCTAGTTACCCTGTGGACTGTTTCCTCATTGCTATGCCCGATTGCCATTCTGTAGACATGATAACAGCGATGTGATACATTGTTATCCTGTGGACTGTTTCTCTGTGTTGTCACCTTTCCTGCACCCCGAGTCCCTAATACGTGTCCGCACGTCAGGTTCCCTGTTATTTGCCTCCCATGTGCTATCTCTCTCTCTGTACTGTCATAGTTCATGACAGCTTTCTTTATTTTGTTTTTTTCTCTATGTTTTTGCTTGCTGATCTGGCTAGTAACACACCTCCTGTATTAGAGTGCCCTCACTCTGGATGTAGTCAGAAAAAAAACAGCACCTTCTAATGCCGCGTACACACGGTCGGACATTCTGACAGAAATAGTCTGATGGGAGCTTTTCATCGTATATTCCAACCATGTGTATGCCCCATCTGACTTTTTCCATCGAAAATTCAGACGGACTTAGATAGAGAACATGTTTTATATTTTTTTCCGACGGAACAAATTACTATCGGAAAAATCGCTCGTCTGTATGCTGTTCCGACACACCAAAAACAACGAATGCTCTGAAGCAAGTACAAGACAGAAGCTATTGGCTAGGGGCTATTGAACTTCTGTTTTCTAGTCCCGTCGTACGTGTTGTGCCTCACTGCATTCTTTTTTTTTTTTTTCACAAAAAGATTTTATTGATATTGAACATAGTTACAGCAAGAACACTGAGCACATAAATCAGTGCGAAACAGAAAACTTTTCCATGACAATAATACATGACGTAACAGTATCATGAACAGTATTACGATCTGGGTCATGGGTTGTTCGGGGAGTTACAGTGTGATAACCATATAACTAACGAGACTTTGAGAAGGACAACTTATAACGTTTGTACAACATGTTATCTCATGACGAGACGTCCTAGTGGCAACAAGTTTGTTATGCTCAGTTATTAGCCGTGTGGACCACTATCAACGGGTCCATTCACCGCTTGGGTGGTTGGATTGAACTTGTGAATCAACTGAATCAGGGTCGAAGGGTCTCTGGTGGGGTAATTGGTGGTTCTACTAGTATAATTCAGGCTCCTAAGGGTAGGAGTCTAGTGGTAGGCTGGGGAGGTTGTGGGAAGGGTGGGGACGGGGGAAGAATCGGGGTAGAGAGGGAGGGAATGGAGGGGTAGGTGCAGGGGAAGGGGGGTAAGGTGTTGGGGAGGGGGAGTGTCGCTCCTCTCTTTCCCCCTGCGCGCACTTGGTCCTCATATTATGCTGTAATCTGAGGTATACATGGGACAATTTACTTCGGGAAGTGTGATTTGTATTCGTCTGTGGTTTTAAAATGGGTCCAGCATGCCCACGTCGAGGTGAATTTCTGTATGCGATCTTGCGAGATAAAGATTAGTTCCTCTATGTCTTCAATTCTTACAATTCTCTCTAACCACTCCCTAATGGTTGGGCTATGCGTCGAACGCCAGTGCACTGGAATGCATAGTCTGGCTGCGTTAACCATATGCATTGCTAGTGATTTGTGATAGGATCGGTTAGACAGGGTTGTATGATGAAGCAGGTATTGTGCCGGGCTGTAGTCTAGGGTGTATGTGGTCACTTTTTCTATTATGGAGTGTACCTCTTTCCAATATGGTTGGAGTGCTGTGCACTCCCACCAGATGTGGATCATGGAGCCTATATCCTTATTGCATCTCCAACATACGTTTGGGATTGTGGGTGTGAAGTGGTGCAGTCGAGATGGTGTTCTGTACCATTTTGTCACAATTTTGTATCCATTTTCCTGTATTGCTACGTTCATTGAGCCCTTGTGTGTGTTTGTGAGAATGGTTTCCCATTCTTCGTCTGTGAAAGTCGTCTGTAGGTCCTTGCTCCAGGTCAGGCGTGCAGTGTCTGTCTGTGAGGGGTAGCCATCGTCTTGTAGTAGAGGGTAGATTGCTGCTATTAGGTGTCGTTGCGGTTCAGTTTGGGAGTATATTAGTTCAAAAGGAGTGAGGCTCCTTGACCAGGTGTCTGATGTGTCAGTTGAAATAAAAAAGTGCAGCAGTTGTCTGTAGGACCAAAAGGGGAAATGTTTTGTGTGAGAGCTGGATGCTAGATGTTCCTGGGAGTGTATTTGGCCTCTGTGGTAGAAGTGCATTGCTAAGACTTCTTCATGTGGCCATTCTCGTATCAGGAAGGTGTTTGTGTCACCCGGAGGGAAATCAGGGTTTCCTCTTAATGGAGTCAGTGGTCCTGGTCTTGAGGAAACCTTATAACGTTTCATAGCAGTATTTAAGGCCGCTAGCGTGGGGTGAATAAGTGGGTGTTGTTTGCTTGGTAGGGGCCAGTGCTTTGGGGAGATCCAAGGAAGGAGATGTAGGGGTTTGTTCAGGAAGGAATTTTCTAAGTTCACCCAGCATTTCCCATGTTTATGGGTTTTCCAGTCTATCACTCTGGAAAGGTGACATGCCAGATAGTACCGATACAGATCCGGGAGTGCAATCCCTCCCTTGGTTTTAGCGTTGGTCAGGCGTGCGTATTTAATTCTTGGGGGACTACCTTTCCATATGAATGTTGAGCAAGCTGTTTTATAGGTTGCGAAGAAGGTGGGGGGCACGGCTATTGGAATTGTCTGCATGAGGTAGAGAAGGCGGGGGAGAATGATCATTTTTATCAATGCCGAGCGGCCAAACCAGGAGACATTGAGGTTGGTCCAAGTTTTAAGGTCTGATTGAATTTTGGTCAGGGCGTGCAAAAAATTACATTTGTATAAGTTCGTGAGGCGTCTAGGGATTTCTATGCCAAGGTATGTAATAGTTTCTTCTTTCCACTGGAAGGGGAAGGCATCTTGGTAGTGTTTCACTTCTTGTGGGGGAAGGGATATATTCAGTGCGTGGGACTTAGAAAAATTAATTTTTAGATTGGACAGGCGGCCAAAGTGGTTAATGTCTTGTAAAAGGTTTGGCAGGGAGGTTCGTGGTGATTGCATTGTCAGTAAGATATCGTCCGCGAACGCGGCTACTTTGTATTCTTTGTTATTGATCGTTATCCCCCGAATGTCAGAGTTAGCCCTCAGTCTGTTTAGCAGCGGTTCCAACGTGAGTACAAAAATGAGTGGGGATAATGGGCACCCCTGGCGAGTTCCATTGCTTATTGGGAAGGCGTTCGACAGGAGGCTATTCGCTTTCACTCTCGCTGAGGGATTAGTGTAGAGAGCGTTAATGTGCGTAAGCATGCGGGGTAAGAGACCAACACCTTTCAGTACCTCGCGCATATAGTCCCAAGCCACCCTGTCGAACGCCTTCTCAGCGTCGAGGGATAGAAGAAATCCTTTAGTCTCAGTCGAGGTAAGCCAGTGATGGATATTTAGGGTGCGTATGGTGTTATCTCTGGCCTCCCTGCCAGGGATAAAGCCCACTTGGTCAGTGGAAATGAGATTGGGGATCAGGGGTAGTAATCTGTTTGAGATTATTTTGGCATATAATTTTATATCTACATTGAGCAGAGAAATGGGCCTATAATTGGATACTCGCGAGGGATCTTTGTTTGGTTTAGGTATGACCGTTATATGTGCTTCTAGCATATGTCCTGGGGAGGTGGATGGATCTGAGAAGGAGTTGAAGGTCGATAACATTCTGTGTGATAGTTGGTCTGCAAAGGTTTTGTAATATATTAAGGATAGACCATCTGGGCCTGGGCTCTTTCCTGTCTTCATTTGTTTCATGGCTAGAATGAGTTCTGTCTTGGATAGTGGTGCTTCTAGGGTTTCGGCTTGTTGTTGTGATATTGGCTTAGGGCAGTATTGGGACAGGAACTCTTTTATTTGGGAGGTGCGGTCAATGGCATTGGGCGAGTTCGGCTTGCTTTGTGGTAAGTTATATAGACTAGAGTAGAATTTCTCAAAGTGTGAGGCTATGTCTTCATTTTTAGATAAAGTAGCCCCCTGATCAGAGTTTAAATGGTGGATTATGGTTGACGTTTTATCAGTTTGTATAGTTCGTGCTAACAGTCTTCCACTTTTGTTACCGTGTTCGTAGAACACTTTTTGTTGGAGAATGTACCTCCGTCTGGTGTGTTTCCCTAGTTCTTCCTTCAGTGTGGATCGGGCGTGCAGTAAGTCTTGTAGAGTGGTTTGGGAAGTTGATAGTTTGTGGGCTGTCTCGAGACGATTGATTGTCTGGATGAGTAACGTGATCTGTGTCTGTCTTCTTTTTTTTGCCGCAGTAGCTAAGGCTATAAGTTTCCCTCTTATTACACATTTATGTGCCTCCCAGAGTGTAGTAGGGGCAATATCTGCGGTGTCATTTTCCTGGAAATATAAATGGAGTCGGTCGTTGATTTGTTTTAGTACCTCAGTGTCTTTTAGGAGAGAGGGGTTCAGTTTCCAGGTTTTGGTTGTTTTTTTAGTCTCTGGGAAAGTCAAAGTCATTGTGATGGGGTGGTGGTCAGATAGGAACATTGGTTCGATGGTAGCATGTGACAATGATGATAGGTCTGTCTGGGATAGAAATATGTAATCAATTCTGGAGTATTTTTGGTGTGGGAAGGAGAAAAAAGTGTAATCCTTAACCGTCGGATATAGAGTGCGCCATGTGTCGTGGAGGGATAGGTACTGTAGTTGGAGTTTGATTTGTCTCAAAGCCTTGAATGGGAGGGCCGAGGTGCCAGTGGATGAGTCTAGTGTAGGATTCAGTGGTGTGTTGAAGTCGCCCCCTAGTATCAATATACCTTCCTGAAATGTACTTAGTAAGTCGCAAACTTTTCTAAAGAATGTTACTTGGTGTTCATTTGGGCAGTAGACATTTGCTATCGTAATTGGTTTGGAGGCGTATTTGCCCTTTATAAAAATGTATCTGCCTTCCTGATCAATGATCGAGTCTGTAAGCTGAAAGTCTGCCAGTTTTGAAATCAAAATAGATACCCCTTTGGTTTTGGAGATAGGGTTTGTAGAGTGGAGAACTTGTTTATATATGTGGTTGGTCAATTTAGGGATTGTTTTTGTTTTGAAGTGTGTTTCCTGTAGTAGTAGGAAGTGTGCCCTGTGTTTGGTCAGAGCCGCCAGAGTTTGAGATCTTTTTTCTGGGAGATTTAAGCCTTTCACGTTAAGTGATAGGCACTTGAGCGTGAGTTGGTCGGTGGACGTTTTACTTTGCATACTGAGGAAGTACTAATTGCTTTTAAGAGGTCTTATGAAGTCCTTTTGTGGGTTCAGTTGAATAACGAGGTAGCTATGAGGAGCGCGCAGGGAGTGGGGCGAGAGGAGCGAGATCCCCTGAGGGGTGAGGGAAGGAGAGGGGAAGGGGGAGTGTTTAGGTTAGGGGAGGTACTGACGTAGGGGTATATAAGGTAGTGGAAAGGGTGGGGAGTAAAACGGGGGGGATCTAGTAGGGGTCAGTCCAGAGGACGCGCCTCAGAGTACGTTCTGGGGCACTACTGAGGTCTATTGGCCGGAGGTGGACTAGGCGTGCCTATCCACCTGGAAGAAAGAGTCCGGAAAGATAGCACAAGTCCGTGTGGACTGCTATGTGGGGGTAGTGGTCTGGGGGGAGAAACAGTGCTGTTGCACTGAGTGGACGAAAAGCGGTATTCAGGAGCTTCTAAAGGGCAGTTAGAGGCATGTGTTATTATGTAGCTTCTTAGAAAGTCGAGGGTTCACAGAAGATGTGTCGTCATGGGAGCTGGGTACTTAGATCTGGCTGTTTGCGGGTTTGCTGGATTCTACTCATTTTATATATTGTAAGGCTAATGAGCACGTAAATCACATATCTCAAGTACAATCGTAAAGCATCTTATATGCTGAGAAACGGGGGCGAAGGGAAAGAAAAAAGGGAAAAAAGGGGAGGGGGGGGGAGAGGAGAAAAAAGAAAGGGGGAGAGGAGAAAAAAAGAAGGTACGGTACCGAGACCAAACTATTGTGTCCATGTAGGTCTGACAGCATGTCGTCGGGGTCCGCCACAGCAATCGGGGTATTTGACCTCCCCTTTTGCTGTGGCCTATCCGAGGAGCCATTGCGTGGTGCCCAATGGGGTGTGTGCGCTGGTACCTTAGCTAAGGAGGATATACGGAAGTCTCTGGATTCACGTTGACGGCTATAGTACTTAGGAGTCACTGAGAAATCGAACCTCTTCGGATGTTGGGTCTTAAAGTGCATTTCTGTTGGTTGCTGGTGAGTTCCGGAGGTCGCACTTCGTTTGGAGACTTGTGGTCTCACTGCATTCTTGACGGTTGGACTTTGGTGTGACCGTGTGTATGCAAGACAGCTTGGACGTAATTCCGTCGGAACTCCGTCGGAAAAACCTTCAGAGTTTATTCAGACTGGAAAAACGGTTGTGTGTACAGGGCATAAGTGTAGCATTGAAGTTATTTAATCAAAGGCAACAAATTGGCAACTTACAAAAAGGCTTAAAAGTGCTCATCATTAGAAATCAGACACCGCTGTCGCTGGTCAGTCAGAGCGCGCTGGATCCCGCAGTAGTGTGAAGCACTCGGCAGAGCTGGTAGCTTTCAGCACTTCCTAGATGGTCCTAGAACCCTGGGGAGGCTGAGATGTCTGCTTTCTAATGACGCACTTTTTTGATCCTGTAAGTTGCCAATTTGTTGAATTCAATTAAATAACTTCAGTGCTACACTCAGAAGGCACTGCAATTTGTACTTCCTTTGCCTACAGGGTATCTTCTAGCTCCATAGCACGGCAGCCAATGAACCAAGCATTTCTGTCCAATGGGACATAGAGACCTGACCCCATTAACACTGTGGACTACCTTTTCCCTATTGTGTGCCAGATTACCCCTCTTCTATTTTTGATATCTCACGCTGGATAAAGTAGCACAGGGGCACCTTTGGACAGCAGCATTGTCAATCTGGGGGGAGGGGAGTGTCAGGTGGACTAGCAGACTTAGATACACTAACAAATTTAAGCCAAAATCCAGCTTTAATCCAAGGCTTTATAAGCAGTTACAGCAAACATTTGTTTCTTTTTGGGATAAAGGCTTTCTATAAGCTCATTGTAAATTAAATGGTATGTCTCATCCCTGTAGCTGGAGAGGTTGTTCTTTTGAAGAAAAAAACAGCAGACTTGCTGGCTGGATAACTAGATGAAAATAGAAGAAATAAAATCTAATAAAGAAACCAAATGCAGCCATCACATCTAAGAATTGGTAAGCTGCAATGTTGTAAATATTAGCTTTTGGGTTTTATACTGCTTTAATCTAACAATCCTATCCTTTTCCTTGCTGCTCTGTGTGCCTGGGGCAGCAAGAAGAAGAACCTTTCTGTGAACACCAGGTTACACCTATTTGGAGCTGAGAGCTCTCACCCCACCATGTGACACCACTAGGAGTAGCCAGTCACTAAGCACCAGTGCTGTCAGTTGAAAGTATCACATTCTCCCCTACACCCAGAAGTGCCAGCAAAAGACAGGTTCACTTCCTGAAGTCTAGGAGCAAAACAGGTGTTCTGTAGTATTCATGTGCTGACAATAAGCATGATGATAGAAGGAGAGTGAACAGAATGATGACCCTGGTATGATGCTGCCTCTTATTCTTTGTTCAATCGGAATCCAAAAAGTGTTTTGACCAAACTGGTGCAGCTGCTATAGTGGAGAGTAGGGATGAGCCGAACCCCTGTTCGGTTCGCACCAGAACTTGCGAACAGGCAAAACATTTGTGCGAACACCGTTAAAGTCTATGGGACACGAACATAAAAAATCTAAAGTGCTCATCTTAAAGGCTTATATGCAAGTTATTGTCATAAAAAGTGTTTGGGGACCCGGGACATGTATCAATGCAAAACAAAAGTTTTAAAATGTCAGTTTTTTCAGGAGCAGTGATTTTAATAATGCTTAAAGTGAAACAATAAAAATGAAATATTCCTTTAAATATCGTGCCTGGGTGATGTAATTAGTCTGCCTGTAAAGTAGTCTGCCCGTGTTTATAATAGTACCACAGAAAAATGACATTTCTAAAGGAAAAAAAAATATTTAAAACTGCTTGCAGCTATTGAATGGATGTTAGCTTGGGATACTGATAAAAGCGAGACCCACACTATTATGTGGACCGTTTGGTTACACTTCTGGTTCTCTTCCGATTTTTACCCTTTTATTGCGTGTACAGCTCCTATTCCCCCAGGGCCCTCTCATGAGTAGCTTGATATACCTTTTCCCCCCAATTCCCTTTATTTCTTATACCCTTATCCCCTCCCCCTTTTTTATTTCTTTCTCTCTTTCCATACCTCTCCACCTTTTCTACTCCTCCTCACTTACCTTTTTAAGATCATAGTAATCTTACCAGTAGATTCACCACAATCTAAGGCCATATGTGTTGAGACTTTTTTTTGCTGTGTTCTACACTATTGTTTACAGTGGTCTACTGGTTACTTGAGACACGATTACTTGGTTTATTTCCATACTCTTTGATGATATTAACATGACTATGCTTATGTGTTATATGTTCTTTTAATGTCTTTCCGATCCTAATGTACACATGTTCATTCAATGAAAATATGTTATATGTTGCCTATGGTTATTCAATGTTGTTTAACAAATGCTTGAAACCTATTAACATAGATTCGACATAAAACTGCTTGCAGCTGTAATGTATTGTCGGGTCTCAGCAATACAGATAAAAATCATTGAAAAAAACAGCATGCCCCCCCCCCCAGTCCATTACCAGGCCCTTTGGGTCTGGTATCAATATTAAGGGGAACCTGGCACCAAAATAAAATAAAAATGGCGTGGGGGGGTCCCTCCCAGAATCCATACCAGACCCTTATCTGAGCACGCAACCTGGCAGGCCGCAGGAAAATGGAGGTGGATGAGAAAGTGTCCCCCTCCTGAATTGTACCAGGCCACATGCCCTCAACATGGAGAGGGTGTTTTGGGGTCCCCCCAAAATATCTTGTCCCCATGTTGATGGAGACAAGGGCCACTTCCCCACAACCCTTGCCCAGTGGTGGTGGCGATCTGCGGGCGAGGGACTTATTGGAATCTAGAAGCCCCCTTTAACAAGGGGATCCCCAGATTCCGCCCCCCATGTGAATAGTTATTGGGTACATCGTACCCCTACACTTTCACCAAAAAAAAGTGTAAAAAAAGTTAAAATGACAGTAGACAGTTGGGGAAAATCCCTTTATTAACAAAAAAAAAAAGAAAAATGTCACGCGAGGTCCATTCATCTTCGATCACAGCGCCGATGACCTAAGGAAAAAAAATGGAAAAACTCTGCCTTGATAGGAGGCTCCCGCCGACTGCAGCCTTTTTGCACTGACAGCTCTTATATAGTTGAGAGCGGGTCTCCCAGTGACGTAAGCGGATGACCCCACCCCCTTCTGACATCATGTGAAGTCACGTAACGTCAGAGGGGGGCGAGTCACCCGTTTACATCACCAGGTGACCCCGCCCTCAGCTATATAACAGCTGTCAAAAAGCCTGCAGTCATGGGACACAACATGGGGCCTTTTTTTTTTTTTTTTTGGCGCAGGGTTCCCCTTAATATCCATACCAGACCCAAAGGGTAATGGACTGGGGTGGGGGAACCCATGCCGTTTTTTTTTCAATTATTTTTATCTGTATTGCCAGGACATGACAATACATTACAGCCGCGTGCAGTTTTAAATTACATTGTTTTCCTTTACAAATGTCATTTTGCTGCTCTCATTCATAAGTGCTGGTTAAATTAGGATGTTTCTAATTTTCTCAAAGAAAAAAAAAAAAACTAAGCAATGCTTTCACTATGCATGCAATTCAAATCTGTCAGAAAAGTTATAGGTTTGCCTGAGTTTGGAGGTGGACAAGAAGATATCTCATCTTTCACCATAATTGATGGCATGTCCGCTGGTATATGGGCAACTTTTCACTGGTTTAATCAATCATATTCCTGTATTCAACCTGAAAGCAAAAAAAATAATTTGCAAATGCACAAATATTTCATTGCCTTACATACAGAATTTTAAATAGCACAAAAAAGACTGCTCAAAACCCTCTTTGCACCAACTACTTACATTTGCATTCAGGAGAACTAACTAACCCTTTTATTTTTCTTATGAGTATTATCTTTCAATGTCAAGGACAGAAAATTGCAATGGAAGCTTGGCAGGGATTTTATGTATTTAATCTTAAACGAATGTCTTTTTTCATTACAGCTAAAGATCAAAGATATCATATAAAGAAAATATGTCAAAATTAATCTTTTAGAATCAATCAAGCCTAAATAATTAGTTTAAGCAATTTTATTTTTTGTTTGATAACTAATTGAAAATTTAATAAAAAAGCAAGGGCATGGGAAACGGAAAAATATGCACCTTATGTAGATGTAGAATAACATAATGTTATACCTTTTTACTTGGCTAGTATATCTGTATAACTGTACTAACTACTAAATTTCGAAATACTAAAAGTGAAAAGTTAGTGCATGTTATGTAATTAAAACTTTAATAAAAATCAAACAAACATGGTGGGTTACACATGCCAATTATTACTTGAAATGTGTGACTCTCTTAGGGCCTTTTTATAAGTAATTGAGAGTTCACCATGTTCACTATTTTTAAAGCAATGTAATTCATATTAAATACAGCAGTTCTGTTCAGCAACTTTGCTTGTCACTTTTTATGTCCACTAAATGTTTTCCAACAAAAAAGAAGAAATGTTATTTTATTTTATTTTCATGTCTTGTCCTGGCCATATGGCTGAAAATCCTTGAGAAAAATGGCATGGCTACCCCATCACCCCCCCACCCCAGCCCCTTTGGGTCTTGTATTAAGGGGACCCCGCACCCAAAATAAAACCCTATACCTACAAACCTATATACTCTGAACAGCAGTATACAGGCGGTGCAAACAAGACACGGACTGTAGGTTTGTTCTTAAGTAGAATCTGAACAGGTACATTATGAAGTTTAGCTCCATCCAAAAAAAATCTATTTTTAAGCTTTTTGGAGAACATAGGGAGGGGTTATCACCCCTGTAACATTTGCTGTCTTTGCACATCTGTTCAGAACATTTCACCTCACTTTCCGTCCCAATGACAAATGTTTTTGGAAAAGTGGGTGTGACGGATCCTGTACTCAAGGTGTCCGCCGTAAATGCTTCCTAAGTCCTGGAACATGAGTCCAATGGATCTGGTTATAGGAACCCCCAAGAATTAGACAGCACTAGTTCTTGAGGTATATCAGGAATGCTTTATTTGACATTTCACACACATATATATATAGCCAGATGACTAAAAGCTAACCTAATTAGCATGAGCTAATTATCTTAATCATTGCCCCAGACTAGTTGACTGAGAGAAGACTTTTCAGGGTCAGACTTTAAGGCTCCTAGTTAATTGGAATGACTATTCAACAGACATTAACATAAACATTAACACAGAGCTAATTAGCACAACAACATTGTGTGGAATACACCTTACAAGCCAGACCAGCCTCATTTACACAATAGACAGGTGGCTTGAGTTCATGACATTAGCATCTTGCAGCTTGCAGCTAACAGCTTGTGTCCCATTCAGTCTATTGCTAATGCCAAATGCATATACAGAGAGTGTGTCTTGGGGGGCCCGTAATCAGCTGGAAGGAGGCTCGCATGTAGTCCTCTCAAAAAGCCTGTGTCCCGGCTAGGTCTGTCACATTTCTCCCCTTTCGGCAGGAGACTAACACAGGAGGAGACCCCAGACGGGTTGACTCCGAAGTTAGTCCATAGTTCCAGTCCTCTAATGCCTGTACCCACACAGTACCCCAAACAAATTGTTTCAAACAGAGCACTCACCCAGCCAACCTCTGCCTCTCTCAAAGAACATATCTGCCGCTGGGGAGAGGCCTGGACTGGCCCTTCTCCCTGGAGTCTTTTCAGCCGCTGGAGAGAAGACAGGGTGACTGGGCTCAGTCTGTCATGCTGTTGGGGATCTGGGCCGACCGCCCAGCATCCTTGGGTTATACTGGTGGAGACTGCATTCCCATCCACCTTTACAGGAAATCTGTCCTGTTTTAGTTGCGGGCAGAGGCCAGCAGCGCTCTGTTCCGTTGCCAGCAGTTCAGCTGGGCGTAGGAGCTTCCCTACATCATCTGCTCCAGCTAACTGTTGGGGAGAGAGGCCGACTGCCCCAGCTCCCTGGAACTCCGCAGCTGTTACCGGTGCTGGGCAGAGGTTGGTAGCACTCTGCCCGGTTGCCAGCATTTCTGCTGGTTTTCTGTTAGTGGAGACTGCATTATCTCCTTGGATCCTGATCTGCAACTCGTGATAGACTGCCACCTTCAGCTGGAGAAGTTTGTTGTAACTCCATAGATGCTGCTGGTAGGAAATCACATGTCCCTGTCAGTGTTGTGGGAGAAGGGCCAACTACCTCTTCCCTCAAGAAGGCCGAAGCCACTGTTGGTGCTGGGCAGAAGTTAGCAGAGTTCTGCCCAATTGTCAGCACTTCCGCTTTGGGGACGACAATCTCCGGAGTTTCCACTGCCGATTCTCTGGCATGCTGCTGAACGTGTTCTAGCAGTTTCCTGTATGCCCTTTCCAGATGCTAAGGAAGTTCCTTCCTTAACAAATGGTCCAGATCAGGTTTAAGCTCTGAGACACCTGCAAGACCGAGCATAGCCTCTCTATATTCTTGCAGGTCCTCAAGGGTAGGTTCCCCTTCATCGCCAAAACACAAAACGATCTGTAAGGCTTTCCCACAGCAATCCAGGGCCTCCAAAGTATATACATGTACATATCCCTCCGGAGAGCATTCTGTTGTCTCCCCTAAATATCCCTGCTCTGCGTGCCATTGCAGAGCCCGATAACGATTGTCCAGCTCTATCTCCTGCTGGACCAGCCTGTCCAACTCAGTCACCCATTGCTCCTGGCGCTGCTCTCCCAGGAATGTCATCCGCAATGCCCGTTGGTCACTGTCCCGTTGCTCTTGGGTTGGAAAGAACTTGCCCTGTTTTATACCAGCGAGCTGGAGGGCTCCAATCCACAGCTCCACCCGAATCTGCTGCCTGAGCTCCAGGTATTCCTCCTCAGACACAGTCCTTGTGTATGCCGATAGGATGATCCGCAGCAGCCCCGGGAACTCTGATGCCAGATCCATATCTCCGCTGGGGTGACCGAAGTCTTCTATACTGATCTTGGATCCCGGTGGAGGTTTGGATGTCCCAGACTGCAGTAAGCACAATCCCACTGCTTGCCAACAATGTGACGGATCCTGTACTCAAGGTGTCCGCCGTAAATGCTTCCTAAGTCCTGGAACATGAGTCCAATGGATCTGGTTATAGGAACCCCCAAGAATTAGACAGCACTAGTTCTTGAGGTATATCAGGAATGCTTTATTTTACATTTCACACACATATATATATAGCCAGATGACTAAAAGCTAACCTAATTAGCATGAGCTAATTATCTTAATCATTGCCCAGACTAGTTGACTGAGAGAAGACTTTTCAGGGTCAGACTTTAAGGCTCCTAGTCAATTGGAATGACTATTCAACAGACATTAACATAAACATTAACACAGGGCTAATTAGCACAACAACATTGTGTGGAATACACCTTACAAGCCAGACCAGCCTCATTTACACAATAGACAGGTGGCTTGAGTTCATGACATTAGCATCTGACAGCTTGTGTCCCATTCAATCTATTGCTAATGCCAAATGCATATACAGAGAGTGTGTCTTGGGGGGCCCGTAATCAGCTGGAAGGAGGCTCGCATGTAGTCCTCTCAAAAAGCCTGTGTCCCGGCTAGGTCTGTCACAGTGGGGTTTTAATTGAAACAAGGATCAGTAGAGAGGAGATACCTTTTTCCCAAATTAAATCTAACAGGATCGAATTTTCCCTTCCTAAGGGTAGATTTCCTCTCACTTCCTGTTTTCTCCTTCCGTTTGCAAGTCGTTTGTAAGTTGGATGTTTGAAAGTAGGGGCCTGCCGTATATACTGCATAAATTTGCCCCATTAGATGTTGGTGTAGCCACAAGACTGTAAGCCCTCACAGTTACTCTTGGTGGGTGCAGGAATGGGCCCTGCTGTGAGTTATTAGATCAAGATTTGTAATTGCATGCACCTGTTGAACAGGGCAGAAAAATTGGGCCTTTGGTGGTGGTGGTGGTGGTGGTGGACGGTGTTGCCACAAGACTGTAAGCCCTCACAGTTTCTCTTGGTGGGCGCAGAAATAAGTTAGTTAGTCATATATTATCCTGTTGTGCTTGATTTGTCTTCTCTATGGGTATCACTTGTCAGGTAACCACTGGAAAGACTAATATAACAATGGCAAGCTTCTTGGTAGTGGTTTTCAAGGGACAAAAGGCTGGCTCCAGATTTGTTTGGTCATGGAACCATATAGGCATTGTAACTTGCAGGAATCTGGGGTAGTGCCTTAATGAAGGAAAGATGGTGTCAGGTAGAGATGGAAGATAGGGATAGGGAAGTAAATAGCGTTTGGTACCTTTAAATATATATATATATATATTAGAGCTGCCACGACGCGTCGACGTAGTCGACTACGGCGACTAAGAAAATACGTTGACGTGCGTGAAAGGCGTTGATGCGTCACACGTTGCTAGTTGCAGGTAAATACACCCCCACCGCGGCTTTCAGCGCGGTGCTTTTCTCCCACACACATCACTGCTGACTGTCCCCTATCGTCCTCCAGTCCCCATCCATCCTTCTCCATGCTGCTCCGTGTCCCCCTCTCTCCTCCGTGCATCTGTGCCCCTCTCTCCTCCATGCATCTGTCCCCCTCTCTCCTCCGTGCATCTGTCCCCCTCTCTTCTCTGTGTCCCCCTCCATGCTGCTCCATGTCTCCCTCTCTTCTCCGTGGGTGTCCCCCTCCATGCTGCTGTCCCCCTCTCTCTTTTCCCCATCCGTGCTGCCGTCCCCCTCGGTATCTCGGGATGGAGAGCGGAGGTAGGAGCCGGTAAACCCGACTCCTTCTTTTTCTGAATGGACAGAGTCAGTGACTGACTCTGTCAATTCACATTAATGAATGCAGAGAACCCGCTGTCTTCTCTCCATTCATTATCAGTGAAGCGGAGGTTACAGAGAAAGGGACTGGGGAATCTGTGTCCCTAGTCCCTTTCCCTGTCTCAAATGGGAGATGTCATAGTTCTGTTAAGACCCCTGATATCTCACCATAGCCTCCCAACAGGGCTGATAAAAAAATTGCAATAAATAATAAAAAAAAATAAAAAATGTAAATAAATTATAAACTTCTGAACAGAAAAGAAAAACAGAACATAAAAAAGGTAAGATAAAAGAATATACCGTATTTATCGGTGTATAACACGCACTTTTTCCCCCTTAAAATCGGGGGGGGGGGGGAAGTCGTGGGTGCGTGTTATACGCCGATCCCCCAAAAAATGTGACAAAACAAATCAAGCAGCGCCGACAAAAAACGAGCGCCGCCGAAAAAGACTGAGCGCCGACGAAAAAGACCGATCTGACTGCTCGGCTCCGCTCGCAGTCCCGTCTCCCTGCGCTCGCTTCTGAAACAGCAGGGAGGCGGGACTGCGAGCAGAGCCGAACAGTCGGCTCAGTCTTTTCCGTCGGCGCTCTGTCTTTTTCGGCGGCACTCGCTCTGTCTTTTTCAGTGGCGCTCGCTCTGTCTTTTTCGGCGGCGCTCGCGCGGGCTGTCTAGGCGGCGGGAAATTTAAAGTGGGCGAGCTGCAAATGACACTGGGCAAGCTGCAAATGACACTGGGCAAGCTGCAAATGACGCTGGGCAAGCTGCAAATGACGCTTAAATGTAAGTTTTTTTTTCCCTAAACTTTCCTCCTAAAACTTTTTTTCCTTAAAATGCCCTCCTAAACTTAGGGTGCGTGTTATACGCCGGTGCGTGTTATACGCCGATAAATACGGTAACTACATACATTATATATATATATATATATATATATATATATATATATATATATATGTAGTTATATTCTTTTATCTTACCTTTTTTTTTTATGTACTTATTTTTTGTAAAGTTATCCAAAGGATTAATTGGCTAATCAAAAAAAAGAACACTAGATTAAGTAAATAAATAAAATAAAAATAATCGTTAGTCGATGACTAACCTAAAAAATTATCGCTAGATTAGTCGACAGACAAAATAATCGTTAGTTGCAGCTCTAATATATATATATATATATATATATATATATATATATATATATACACAGTATCTCACAAAAGTGAGTACACCCTTCACATTTTTGCAAAAATTGTATTATATCTTTTTATGTAACAACACTGAAGAAATGACACTTTGTTACAATGTAAAGTAGTGAGTGTACAGCTTATATATCAGTGTAAATTTGCTGTCCCCTCAAAATAACTCAACACACAGCCATTAATGTCTAAACTGCTGGGTACGGCCCTAATTGAAAATGTCCAAATTGGGCCCAAAGTGTCAATATTTTGTGTGGCCACCATTAGTTTTCAGCACTGCCTTAACTCTCTTGGGCATGGAGTTCATCAGAGCTTCACAGATTGCCACTGGAGTCCTCTTCCAATCCTCCATGATGACATCACTGAGCTGGTGGATGTTAGAGACCTTGCAGGTCTCTAAGGGAGGGAATCATGCTCTGCTTCAGTATGTCACAGTAAATATTGGCATTCATGGTTCCCTCAATAAACTATAGTTCCCCAGTGCCGGCAGCACTCATGCAGCCCCAGACCATGACACTCCCACCACCATGCTTGACTGTAGGCAAGATATACTTGTCTTTGTACTCCTCGCCTCATTGCTGTCACACACGCTTGACACCATCTGAATCAAATAAGTTTATCTTTTATCTCATAATACCACAGGACATGGTTCCAGTAATCCATGTCCTTAGTCTGCTTGTCTTCAGCAAGCTGTTTGCGGACTTTCTTGTGCATCATCTTTAGAAGAGGCTTCCTTCTGGGACGACAGCCATGCAGACCAATTTGATGCAGTGGGCGGCGTATGGTTAGAGCACTGACAGGCTGACCCCCCCCCCCCCCCCTTCAACCTCTGCAGAAATGCTGGCAGCACTCACGTCTATTTCCCAGACAACCTCTGGATATGAAGCTGAGCATGTGCACTCAATTTCTTTGGCTAACCATGTTCTGTCCTGTTCTGAGTGGAACCTGTCCTGTTAAACAGCTGTATGGTCTTGGCCACCGTGCTGCAGCTCAGTTTCAGGGCCTTGGCAATCTTCTTATAGCCTAGGCCATCTTTTTGTAGAGTGACATCTCTTTTTTCAGATCCTCAGAGTTCTTTGCCATGAGGTGCCATGTTTAACTTCCAGTGACCAGTATGAGAGAGTAAGAGCGATAACACCAAATTTAACACACCTGCTCCCCATTCACACCTGAGACCTTGTAACACTAATGAGTCACATGACACCGGGGAGGGAAAATAGCAAATTGAGCCCAATTTGGACATTTTCACTTAGGGGTGTACTCACTTTTGTTGCCAGCGGGGTTATTTTGAGGGGACAGCTAATTTACACTGTTATACAAGCTGTACACTCCCTACTTTACATTGTAGCAAAGTGTCATTTCTTCAGTGTTGTCACATGAAAAGGTATAATAAAATATTTACAAAAATGTGAGGGGAACAGTGGAATAATTGACTTCAAATCATTTGCCAATATTTTTAAATCCCTTCCCAGACTCATAGGCTTCCACAACTTTCTTTCCAGTGGCCTTAGAGAGCTCTGTTTACCTTGGTATGATATCTGAGGTTTAAATAAGACAGATTCCACTTGAATACTCTCTAATGAGGTTCTAATCCTTGGCACACAAACTGGAACTCCAAATTCTAATTTCATGGGTTTGAAGTGGTTGCAAACATATTTTTTCCATATGGAAAATCTGCATTTTTGTTAATTTAGATCATTAAAATGAATACATCATGTCAATTTATGTGTAATTTGTTCAAGTATATTTTCTTTATCTATAGGCACTTTTTGAAAAAAGATCCAATGTTTGCCTGTTCAAATATATTGGAAAAGTCAACATGTTTCATGGGGTGTACTTATTTTTTTCACATGCATGTTTGTAGCTCAACTGTGCATTTAAATGTCTGCTTATAGTTTTACTTTACCTCTAACAATCAGCTTGAAATTAAAATTGTAGCCCAGTAAACTATCAAATGCAACTATCACCAAACTCAAACTGTATAACACACCATCCAAAGAGGTTGACCATTTTCTTCCTATGACACTTTGTGGACATGCAATGCACATAGTGTACATTGCACTTTTAAACCAATAAATATACTATGTTGTAATTAATTATAAAATATATATTTTGCTGTACTATTTTGTGTTCACATCTACCATCTATAAGAGAAGCATTTTTCCACATGTCTCCTTCACGTGTTTAGTAATTCCCCTATATATTTGGGTCATTAAGCACTTGAAACAATGTCTTTCATGCAGTATATTAATCAATATAAAATATAAATCTTCTTTAAACGGGCCTGCACATACATGTCATAGAATGTTAACTCCTTGTCTAGAGAAATGCTAAAACAAAAATAGATAAAAGACTACTTATGAAAGGCTGGCTGTGGTTCAAGGTGCCTTGCAACTCTCTGTTCTAACCAGAAGGCTAGACTTGAAGATTTGTTTTGAATCAGATAATGTCACTGCTGTACAGTAATATGTGATGAAACAGAAGACGCAGCAAGCCAAAGGCAACATTCTGTATGAGTTAGATTGTGATGAATATTTATAGCAATAGAAGTCTACATGCTAGAGGAAAACTACTACACTACACCTGCTTTATACAAGCTTTAACTGGTTCAAAAAAAATGACTGGACCATTAAAAATACAACTTATCTGTGAGAGTCATTTCTGAAGACAGCACTTACAGCAAAGACAAACTTTAAGAGTAGAATACTAAACACTAATTGTATACAGTTACTGTAAAATGATAAATATACATTTAAAAGGTATGTTTCCGACTTAATAAAAGGCACAAAACTATGCATGACAAGGACCTTACCACATTCACACTGACCATCAATATAATGTCTGAAAGTGAGATGCCAGTTTCGACACCAAATCTGCCCAAACTAATTTCCGCCTTCCCACTACAAACTACATCTACAGTGTATTTCATAGATGCATGCCTATTATAGTAAAGTCACACCCTAGTTGAATGTTAAACAGAACCATTTACCAGCAGATGCCTGCAATAATGTGAATCTCCACTACTGAATTGTGATTATGCTAGGGCAGCCTAACCTCTATTGCCGCGTACACACGAGCGGACTTTCCGTCTGAATAATCTTGGATGTTTTTTCCCGGCGGAATTCCGCTCAAGCTTGGAAAGCATACCCACAGTCACACAAAAGTTCGCTGAACTTTCATTAAGAACGCTGTGACATACAACACTACAACGAGCCGAGAAAATTAAGTTCAATGCTTCCAAGCATGTGTCAAATTGCTTCCGAGAATGCGTAGGATTTTTGCGCATCGGAATTGGTACAGACGATCGGAAATTTCCAAACAAAACTTTTTCCGACAGAAAAATTGAGAACATGCACACAATCTTTTGCTGGCTGGCTGGAATTCCAGCAAAAGTCTGATGGAGCATACACACGGTCACATTTTCCGACCAAAAGCTCTCATCTGACTTTTGCTGGCGGAATTTCCGATCGTGTGTACGTGGCATAAGGGTTTTTTATTTTTATTTTTTTTATTTATATGTGTTCTCTTTTTATTTACCTGTGTGTGAGAACAGAAATATTACAATATAATTATCGTGGATAACTGTGACAAAACACAAGCAACCAATGCAAATCATGACAGTATGCAGGCAAGAAACAAAAAATTGTGATAACAAGCATTCAACAAATGGGCAGTCAGTACAATGCATGGGTAATAAATAGCCAAGCATGACAATACAATCAATGGGCAAATGTGACAGGGAACAAAGGCTAATCATTACTATACACTGGTAACACTGGTAAATAGTTACAATATTTGCACAACAAATTGGCAGTTGATATAATTCACAGGCAATAAATGGCCAATTATGACAATACAGAAGCAATCATAACATTACACAGGGAACAAATAGGCAACAATAAGCTAGAAATTAAGAGGCAAATTGTTACAATACATGAGCAACAACTTGACAAATGAAACAGTACACAGGAAAACAAAAGGGGATTTGTTAAAATAGACAGAAAACAATTGGCTAGTCATAATATGCAGGTAAAAAACAAACAACATTTACAATATACCCATTTCCAGCCCAGGCCAAAACTGCCATTCTGCTCCTACATGTAAAAAGGTAGTTTTTTTGCCAGAAAATGAATTGGAACCCCCTAACATTATGTATATTTTTAAGCAGAGGCCTTAGAGAATAAGATGGTGAGTGCTGCAGATTTTTATGTCACGCAATATTTGACCAGTGGTTTTTCAAACGCAATTTTTTTTGGAAAAATACACTTTAATGAATTTTAATGGAAAAACAATAATGCCCAATAGTTTGGTAAAATATAAAAGATGACGTGATGCTGAGTAAAAATATACCAAAAATGTCAGGCTTTAAAATTGTGTATGCCCCTGAAATGGTGCCAAACTAAAGTACCTAAACATCTCCATAGGCGATGTTTTAAAAGCTTTTATAGGTTACCAGTTTAGAGTTACAGGAGGAGGAGGAGAGGGGGTCTGGCACTAGAACTATTGCTCTCGCTCTGACATTCATGGTGATATCTCACATGGTTACATATGCACGTGGGACCAATGTGCACGTTCACCTTTGCATGAGAGCACAGGGGGACTGGGTGCTTTACATTTTGTTTTAACACTGTACCTTTTTTTGTGGAACAACTTTATTGCTATCACAGGGGATGAACAACATTCATTGTGGTAGTATGAGCTGTGGCAGGAGAGATCTCTTTATGGAGAGATCTGGGATCTATGAGACTCCGTATCTTTCCTCTGGCCTCCAAAGCATCTGATCAAATTGAGATCAGTTTGAGACCAAACCAGAAATTATGAAATCCAGTTTCTGACATCATACAGTGGAAGGAACAACATCAGTTCCTCTCACTGTATCCCAGGACCCAGATGCCAACAATCGCATCCTTAATGGGCCCCCCAATCAGATGGGAGAGCCCAGTAAAGGCAGCGGCAGAAAAGGAGATCCCCTTCCCTTCTGTAAAATAATCCATTAGCTGTGTAGTTTTTTGGATTTTTTTTTACTAAAAAGGAGAATTGGCTGGAATTACGGTCCTGGTGTAACCACTTTATAAACTTTATAAATGGCCTAAGGGACGTGGATAATGTTAACCAACCTGTATATACTGTATAACAATATAAGAATGACAATTGGGGACAGGGACCTCAAAAGAGGACCCTCTGGTGATGGACAAATTATGTGAGGCACCTCATCCTGGAAATAGACTACACAAAAAATCCTAACTAGATAAAGGACTTTATCGGTACCAAATGGGTAAAAGGTCAAAAAGATTTTATTATACAAAGTTTAAAATGTATAGACATAACATAGAAACGTATAAATATGCCACATACAGATTAGACAAAAGAAATGTTATGATGCTCTTAGTATTTTTCCTCATCAACCCCACTGCAGTTAGGAGATGAATAGCTTGCTGTAGCTTGAATGCAGGTGCGTTTCATAGGTCATAGCTCGCTTCTTCAGGAAGATATATTGCAGCCAAGCACTAAAATATGAAATATTGTAAACATCAATTCCAATCTTAATTACATCAACAAGTATATCGGCTCAAGATTTTTTCCACATACCTCAGAGTTTATAAACAAGAACAAAAACACAGTCCCTACAAATGGTCATCCTACAGCCAGCCGCTGCCAACATTCTGGTCACATGGGATAGTCCACATCACTTTCTTTGGGGATACTAATTGGGGATCCCATTCACAGTTTCAAATGAGTGTGAATCTATAAAAGATATCACATAAACAAACTAGTACATAATGTAACTAATAGGACAGAGCAACAAAAGGAAAACAAAAAAATGGATTAATAGTGCAGGAGGAAAATCTTATGAGGGGCCCTTTAAGTTACAAACTACACCCCTACTCCCCAGATTAAGAATCATAAATAATATGGTTTCATTTACTAAATATGGTCAATTTCAAACAGAAGGGATATTACCCACAGACCTTCCCTAGCCCCAGTCAGAATAATCAACGATTATGGTGTTTGGGAGAGATGCGCCAATCAGAGAAAGATTTGTGTGTCCTTGGGCACCATACAAAGCTATATTTTAAGGAGCTTCCTGATGACGCATATTGACGTGCGAAACGCGTAGAGGCTGCTGGGTAATCCTACAACTGGTCAGCTGGCAGGTACATGAGGGGATAGGCGACACAGTACAGCGGTCTTTCTGTGATTCGAGGTCTCCCTTTACACGGCTGGAGAGGCTCAGTGCCGGCTTTGAGGACACAGGCAAATGTGAGTGCAAAAGTTCCCTTGTCTTTTATCTTTTTGTTTGTTAAATACATTTTTTGGACATATTACGCTATGGAAGAATTTCTTATTATTTCCCTTGAGCATGGAGGACATTCCCTGCACTAACGCAACCTGGATCCCTGAGTGAGGACAAATCAGAGTAAAGGAGTGGTTATCCAGTTAATAAATCAAACGCCAAAAATTTACCTAAATCTGGTGAGTGGCCATTTCTTAGTGGTGGTGGATTCACATAAGGGTGATACATAAGCTGCGAAGGTGTCAATCACTAGTGGTGCATCCGAGTGGAATTAA
Organism: Lithobates sylvaticus; assembly: GCA_028564925.1. NCBI lineage: Eukaryota > Metazoa > Chordata > Amphibia > Anura > Ranidae > Lithobates > Lithobates sylvaticus. The sequence continues at coordinate 158,787,052 of CM053027.1, read as the reverse complement.
CCCATCACGGATTGATTTAAACGACAGTGGTGTCAACACATGGACCTTTTTTTATATGTTATATGCTACATACAAATTTTTTGTGGCACATAGAATTTGAGAATATAGATTTTTTGAATTTTCCTTTGCAGGAGTGGGACCACAGAAGTGGAGGGGGGGATTTTGTTCCTTCACAGATTTGGGATCTTGTGTGCTGGTTTGTTTTGTTTTTTCTTTAATAGAATTGTGGTTTGGCTAAACAGAATTTTCCTTCACAGGATTACAGATATACACGCATATATTTTTTGAATTTTCTTTCCTCACAGGATTGGGTTTTGTATGATTAGGAGATTTTGTTTTTTTTTCACAGAATTGGGACCTTGCTGCAAAAACTCCCTTGTAATAAATTATTTTTCAGGACTGTATAAAATATTCACTCTTTCACATAGGAGTGTCCATCACTATTGTATAGTAACTAGAGGTACAATACTCATAGTCACTTTATCTGATGTTAATTGTCATTTTATTTAATTTTATTTTCGTCCACCACAGAACCGACTTGATCCTTAAAGGGATCTATAGTTGACAGCAGTAATATATAATAAGCTCCTTAAAATATAGCTTTGTATGGTGCCCAAGGACACACAAATCTTTCTCTGATTGGCGCATCTCTCCCAAACACCACAATCATAACAAGTAATCGGACACCTGGTCCCTTTTACCTTTTAGAGTGCAGCCTTCACAAACGTATACTAGTATAAGAGTTGGCACCGGTACCCCCTTTTTTTGCATTTTTACATAGGATAATCAACGATATTGCAATAATAAGTGTGTCCCATATAGAGCACTTTTCTAGTATCCACACTGTGGGCCCAACATCCTTGTCTACAGATGTAGCCAGATCTGAAAGGTGCAAAGAGGAATGGCAGGAGAGGAGTACGAGTGTGTCATGCCTAGGGCCAGGAACATCGCCTCAAACTGGCTTTTTACAAGTTGGAGACCATATAACTGTCAAAATGTATACATATATACAGGGGAACAGTAAAATGAGAGTAAGAAAGAAGAAAGAGCCAATGAGGCTTTATAAAAAAGGTTTTAAACATAATGCATCATTTAGGCCTGGTGCCTGTGTTGCCCCCAAACGGTGAATCCATCTGGCCAAAAGTATGCCATAAATTTTAAACCTTTCTTATTTTTTGAATACCATTGTGACAAAACAATATAAATCTCTAAAGTTTACCATACATATGGAATCTTCTTTAGCCCCACCAACCACTATGTAGTGCATGTGCCTAGCTATACAGTCACCTATTGAATTAATTAATTGGCAGTCCTTAACAATACATAGTTTTGGTAAACCTTAAGAAGATGCTACCTAAAATACAATCAGATGGTATTGTATATGGCCAGCCTTACATCCAAAGTATCACAACTTTTTAAGAAAGTTATATCCTAAAGTTATATCTTAAAATAAAATTATAACCTAAAAACAGGAGTATTTTATTGTGCATAAAATAAATTATGGTACATTTAGCCTGTAAACCTGTATTTTGGACATAGCTGTTTATTCATTTATGAAAAAGAAACCAAAAAACAAGTAAAACGTATCTAGCAAGAGTTTTAATATGTTTCTTTGATACCAACTTTTTAAGTAACAGGTAATGAATATTAATTTCAGCATGCAAAACAGATTTGTGATTTTCCCAACTCAAATCAGACATGATATATGAATATCAATGAGGGCCCTGGTATTAGAAATGAAACATTCTCATTATAATATACAATATTGTACTGGGGGAAATATATTCATTGGATTTTTTTTTTAATTAGGCCCAATGAGAATTCTAGTAACTTTAAATGTACGCGCCATCTAGTTTGTTAAAACTCAAACATAGATTTATGTGTGTGGCACCTTGCTGTAGTTTATCATATTTGTTTTAATTCATCCCAAAATTATTGTTTGTTATTTTAATTACTAATTGGGGCAACAGTACTATTGAACAAAATGGAAACAAAACACTGATATAGAAGTCATTTTTAAATGTCATGTTTTAGCAAATAACTAGACAATTTCAGATAGTCGAGTGATTTCATGCAATTGGTTATGCAAACTTAGGGCTCTTTCACACGGACGGACCGTATGTCCGTTTTTCATCCATCCGTTTTCGGATGAAAAACGGACATTCATGTATCCCTATGGGATAGCGGGTGTCAGCTCTCGTCCGTGCCCGCTATGCTCCGTTTCTGCAGATGGAGGAAAACCCCATTTTTTCATCCGTCTGCAGAGCGGATCGGATGACGACGGACTCTACGGTCCGTCATCACCCGATCTCCCATAGGGGAGAGCGGCGCTGTGACAGGTCCGTCCCTGCACGGAGTGCAGAGACGGACCTGTCATCTTCCTGCTCAGCCGAGTTCGCTCCGGCGATCCCCGCTGAGCAAGCGGCTATCCACGGGGCGGATCTGCACTGATCCGCCCCGTGTGAAAGAGCCCTAAGGCCCCTTTCACACATGCGGACCGTACATTAGATCAGTTCAGTCATGTTTTTTTATCATCAGTTGTTGTCAGTAAACATCAGTTTTCATCCATTTTCATTTCCGTTTTTTCGTCTGTTTACGTCCGTTTTTCATCCGATTACGTCCGTTTTTCATCCGATTACGTCCGTTTATGTCCGTTTTTTATCCGTTTATGTCCGTTTTTTATCATTTTTTTAAAAAAAAAACTGTTTTTCATGAATTATGGGAATTTTTTGATGAAAAACGGATGTCAGTGGATCGGATGTGAACGGATCGTCCGCTAACGTCCGTTTTTCGTCCGTTCAGTTTTTTTACGGAAAACAAAATAGGGTCTTCTTCCGTTCAGAAAAACGGACCTTAACGAGGACGGATGTTAACGGACGTTAGCGGATGATTATCCGCTAACGTTCGTTATCCCATAGACAAGCATTAATGTCCGTTTTCATCCGTAAACGGACGTATGAAAAAACGGACAAACGGTCCGCATGTGTGAAAGGGGCCTTAGAATACCCATGAAAGAGTGTGGCTTGGAGCATTTAGACACAGGTGTAGTATGTTTCAATACCTGAGTGCCCAATTTCTTTCATGAATATGTGTAGGCTGTTGTTTTTTTTTTTTTTTTTAGATATTCATCAGAAGAAATCAGTGTAATGTATGATATCGTATTATTGTGTGTTAATGCCATATTATCTAAAGCCAAAAGAAAAAAGGTTATATATTGCAGCTTATAGTCTTTAGATGTGGTGGTTGCATTACTTTTCTTTTTGAAAACTTTTTTTCCTACATTTTCACCTGGTGATTTACTCCCCCTGTTGTATCAGGACAACAGAAACAGGATAATGCTGCGTACACACGGTCAGACTTTCCGAGGGCAAATGTGCAATCGGAGCTTGTTGTCGGAGATTCCGTCCGCGTGTAGGCTCCATTGGACAGTTTCCATTGGAATTTCCATCGCACAAAATTTGAGATCTGGTTCCCAAATTTTCCATCAACAAAATCCGTTTGTGTAAATTCCGATCATGTGTAGACAATTCCGACGCACAAAGTGCCACGCATGCTCGTAATCAAGCAGAAGAGCAGCACTGGCTATTGAACTTCATCCGTCTTGGGGGGTCTTCTCGCAGGACTCCTCCGCTATCTTCTGCTAGCTCTTTTACTAGTGGAGGAGCCCGGCTTTTTCCTTCGTCGCCACCGCCGCCTGGGGGTCTTGTTCTGACTTCGGGGCTGTTGACACAACACTGTCACAGTCCCAGCATCCTCCGGGACTGTGACATCATATGGAGACGGGGTCACCATGTGACATGAGTGGATGGCCCCGCCCCTTGTCCCTATATAACTGGCCGCGCAATCCGTCTGGGCCATTAGAAGAGGAGACAGTGTCATGTCAACATCGGATGAAGATAGAAGAACAAGAAGCAAAAGCAGAAGGAGGCGGCAACATCGACGGCGATGGCAACAGAAGCCCGAGCCACCATTAGTAAAAGAGTTGGAAGAAGAAAGCGGAGGCCCGGCAAGAAGAACAGAAGAGCAGGACAGGATGCCAGCCAGCCACCCACTGTGACCCACCCACACCAGGGAGCCAGCCAGCCACAACAGGGTGTCAGCCAGCCCCCAACAGGAGCCAGCCAGTCATAGTGACCCACCCACTGCAGGGAGCCAGCCAACCACAGGAGCCAACCGGCCACTGTGACCATCCACGGCAGGATGCCAGCCAGCCACCCACGGTGACCCACCCACACCAGGGAGCCAGACAGCCACAACAGGGTGCCAGCCAGCCACCCACAGGAGCCAGCCAGTCACGGTGACCCAGCCACTGCAGGGAGACAGCCAGCCACCCACAGGAGCCAACCGGCCACTGTGACCATCCACAGCAGGATGCCAGCCAGCCACCCACGGTGATCCACCCACACCAGGGAGCTAGCCAGCCACAACCGGGTGCTGGCCAGCCACCAACCGGTGCCAGCCATCCACCCACAGGAGCCAGCCACAGAGGACGCAGGAGCCAGCCACCCACAGAGGATGCAGGAGCCAGCCACAGCTACAGTACCCATAGTTAAGGTAAGAGGAGCGATACACAGTGACAATTTTAGGTTTTTAGTTGGGGCAGGGCAGGGGTGAGAGTCATGTCACAAGGAGGGGGTCCCGTGAGGACCAGAGTGAATAAAGATGTTCACTGTACACACTGTTAGAAAGAGGCCCCCCTCAAGGTCTTATTATACTCCTTTTTGGTCTATAATTGGACCGGAAGGGGGGACTCTGACAGATTCTACAATAGACACTGAAAGGGCCTCTGTTAGAGAGACCCCCCCCCCCCCCAGGTCCCATTAGACTCTTTTGAAGTCACCAATGGGTCCTGGAGGGGGGGTCTCTCTAACAGAGACTTTATAATGCACACTGTTAGAAAAAGACCCCCTCCAGGTCCCATTAGACTCTGTTGTAGTCTCTAATGGGGCCTGGAGGGGACACTTTCTAACAGACTGTCCAATGCACACTGTCAGAGAAAGACCTCCCTCCAGGTCCCATTAGACTCTGTTAAACATTGTTTTAAAAAAAAAAAAGGCAGAAGTTGTCATGTTGAAAAAAGACACAAGTTCATCCAGTTCAACCAAAAATTTGAACATATCCTCCACACTCCTCTCCGGGACATACTGCCCACGGTCATACCCTCCCCACTCCTTTCCTGTAACTACTACCCACTGTCATACTCTCCTGTACATACTGCCCACTGTCATACTCTCCACACTCCTCTCCTGTACATACCGCCCACTGTCATACCCTCCACACTCTTCTCCCGTACATACCGCCCACTGTCATACCCTCCACTCCCCTCTCCTATACATACCGCCCCATATCATACCTCCACACGCTTCTCCTGCACATACTGCCCATTGTCATGCCCTCCACACTCCTCTCCTGTACATATCGCCCACTCTAATACATGCCGCACTCCTCTCCTGTACATATTGCCTGCTGCCATACCCTCTACACTCCTCTCCTGTACATACTGCCCACTGTCATACCCTCTACACTCCTCTCCTGTATATATCGCCCACTGTCATACCTTCTACATTGCTCTTACATACATACCGCCCACTATCATACCCTCCACCCTCCTCTCCTATACATACTGCCAACTGTCATACCCCTCACACTCCTCTTCTGTACATACCGCCCACTGTCATACCTTCCACACTCCTCCTCTGAAAAAAACGCCTGCTGTTTTACCCTCCACATTTCTCTCCCATACATATCACCTACTGTCATACTGTCCACAATCCTCTCCCATTCATATTGCCCACTGTCATAACCTCCACACTCTTCTCCTATACATACCACTCCATCTTATACCTTCACACTTCTCTCCTGTACATACCACCCACTGTCATACCCTCCACACTCCTCTCCTGTACATAAACTCCACTGCCATACCCTCTGAACTCCTTTCCTGTAAATATCACCCACTGTCATACCCTCCACATTTCTCTCCTGTACATACTGCCCACTATCATTCCCACCACACTCTTCTCCTATACATACTGCCCCATGTCATACCTCCACATTCCTCTCCTGTACATACTGCCCACTGTCATACCCTCCATACTCCTCTCCTGTACATACCGCCCACTGTCATACCCTCCAACCTCTTCTCCTGTACATATCGCCCACTGTCATACCCTCCACACTCCTCTCATTTACATACCGTCCCATATCATGCCCCCACACACCTCTCCTGAACATACAGCCCACTGTCATACCCTCCACACTCCTCTCCTATACATACCACCCCATATCATACCCCCACACTCCTCTCCTTTACATGCTGCCCACTGTCGTACCCTCCACACTTCCCTCCTATACATACTGCTCACTGTAATACCCGCCACACTCCTCTCCTATACAGAGTGTCATCTGTCATACCCTCCACACTCCTCTCCTGTACATACTTTCCATTGTTATACCCACCTCACTCCTCTTCTGTACAAACTGCTCACCTTTATACCCTCCACACTCCTCACCTATACATTCTGCCCCATGTCATACCTCCACACTCCTCTCTTGTACATACCACCCACTGTCATATCGTCCACACTCCTCTCCTGAACATACTGCCCACTGTCATACCCTCCACACTCCTCTCCTGTACATACCGCCCACTGTCATACCCTCCACAATCGTCTCCCGTACATACCACCCACTTTCATACCCTCCACTAGGGATGAGCTTAGAGTTCGAGTCGAACACATGTTCGACTCGAACATTGCCTGTTCGCCTGTTCACCGAACAGCGAACAATTTGGGGTGTTTGTGGCAAATTTCGAAAAGCCGTGAACACCCTGTAAAAGTCTATGGGAGAAATCTAAAGTGCTAATTTTAAAAGTCTATATGCAAGTTATTGTCATAAAAAGTGTTTGGGGACCTGGGTCCTGCCCCAGGGGACATGTATCAATGCAAAAAAAAGTTTTAAAAACGGCCGTTTTTTCAGGAGCAGTGATTTTAATAATGCTTAAAGTGAAACAATACAAGTGTAATATTCCTTTAAATTTTGTACCTGGGGGGTTTGTATAGTATGCCCGTAAAGGGGCGCATGTTTCCCGTGCTTAGAACTGTCCCTGCACAAAGTCTCATTTTTGAAGGAAAAAAAGCTATTTAAAATCACTCACGGCTATAATGAATTGTCGGCTCCCGTAATACAGAGAACAGTCATTGAAAGTCATTGATAAAAAAAAAAGCGTGGGGTTCCCCCCAAATTCAATTACCAGACCCTTCAGGTCTTGTATGGATTTCAAGGGGAACTCCATGCCAAATTAAAAAAAAATGGCGTGGGGGTTCCCCTTAAAATCCATACCAGACCCTTATCCGAGCACACAACCTGGCAGGCCGCAGGAAAAGAGGGGGGACGAGAGAGCGCCCCCCTCCTGAACCGTACCAGGCCACATGCCCTCAACATTGGGAGGATGCTTTGGGGGTCTGTGACCCCTCAAAGCACCATGTCCCCATGTTGATGAGGAGAAGGGTCTCATCCCCACAACCCTGGCTGGTGGTTGTGGGGGTCTGCGGGTGGAGGGCTTATCAGAATCTGGAAGCCCCCTTTAACAAGGGCACCCCCAGATCCTGCCCCCCCCCCCATTTGAAATGGTAAGGGGGACAATAGTAAGGGGGACATGGTGCTTTGAGGGGGTCACAGACCCCCAAAGCATCCTCCCAATGTTGAGGGCATGTGGCCTGGTATGGTTCAGGAGGGGGGCGCTCTCTCGTCCCCCCTCTTTTCCTGCAGCCTGCCAGGTTGCATGTTCGGATATGGGGTCTGGTATGGATTTTGAGGGGGACCCCCACGCCATTTTTTTTTACATTTGGCGTGGAGTTCCCCTTAAAATCCATACCAGACCTGAAGGGTCTGGTATGGATATTTAGAGGGAGCCCCACATCATTCTTTTTTTAAATTTGACCTGGGGTTCCCCTTAATATCCATACCAGACCTCAAGGGCCTGGTAATTGAATTTGGGGGGAACCCCACGCTTTTTTTATCAATGATTTTCAATGACTGACTCTGTATTACGGAAACCGACAATTCATTATGGCCGCGAGTGATTTTAAATAGCTTTTTTTCCTGCAAAAATGACACTTTGTGCAGGGACAGTTCTAAGCACGGGAAACATGCACCCTTTACAGGCATACTATACACACCCCCCAGGTACGAAATTTAAAGGAATATTACACTTTTATTGTTTCACTTTAAGCATTATTAAAATCACTGCTCCTGAAAAAAACGTCAGTTTTTTAAAACTTTCTTTTGCATTGATACATGTCCCCTGGGGCAGGACCCAGGTCCCCAAACACTTTTATGACAATAACTTGCATATTAGCCTTTAAAATTAGCACTTTTGATTTTGAACGTTCGAGTCCCATAGACTTTAATAGGGTTCTAAAGTTCATACAAACTTTAGGTCTGTTCGCAGGTTCTGGTGCGAACCGAACAGGGGGGGTGTTCGGCTCATGCCTACCCTCCACTCTCCTCTCCTATACATACCACCCTGTATCATACCTCCACACTCCTCTCCTGAACATACCGCCCACTGTCATACTCTCTACACTTCTCTCCCGTACATATTGCCCACTGTAATACATGCCACACTCCTCTCCTGTACATACTGCCTGCTGTCATACCCTCCACACTCATACCGCCCACGGTCATACTCTCCACACTCCTCTCCTGTACATACTGCCCACTGTCATACCCTTCACACTCCTCTCTTTTACATATCACCCATTGTTATATCCTCCACACTCCTCTCATGTACATACTAGTTTATTTTTAATTCATGAAAGTGTCTTTTTTCCCCCAAAAATTGCGTTTGAAAGACAGCTGCGCAAACATAGTGTGACATAAATAATTGCAACTATCACCATTTTATTCTCTAGATTCTCTGCTAAAAAAATATATACTGTTTGGGGGTTCTAAGTAATTTTCGAGCAAAAAATATGGATTTTAACTTGTAAAGAACAAATGGCAGAACTAGGCTTAGGCATGAAAGGGATAATTGACACCAGCTCCAGCATTGTGCCTCTGCACCCCTCCCTCTGTTGTGCCATTCACAAAGCACAGCACAAATGTCATCATTGTGTTGTACTTGGTGAGTAACACAGCACAATGAGAAGTGTTGATCATACTTTTTTTTAATACAGTGTGGAGGTAGGAGCACAGCTCCCAGTTAAGATTTAACAGCTCCTGATGTACTAACCCTTTGTCATTTATGTGAAAAAAAAGTTGCACCTGGAGTTGGGCTTTAATATTAGCAATGAGCAAACTTTGCTTTGAGTCCTTTATGAAAATGGTGGAATTCAGGTCCAATTCTTGTTTTTGGTGTTCCAGTTTCTTCCTTATAACCTACCGGTGAAGAGAAGGGACATGTAACATTTGCCTTATTTTTATTTATCAAACATCTGAATGCCATTCCAATGCAGCAGGTAGCTCATTTATCACTGATAACGATACAGTGGGTAGAAGTAAACTTTATTCCATCTGGAATTATTTTGTTTTGCAGCAGTATAAACAGACAAGTAATAAGCAACCAATGAAGCAAAACAAAATTTCCCTCTTCTTTCATTCCATGTCATCACAATTTCATCACGTATATTAAAGACATGGAGCAGGTTATCCTCACTCTATATAATGTTACTTCCAGTGCCTACTGAGCTGTGACTTTTTATTTAACAGGCAAATCAAATGTTGTCAGACTTCTTTGAGTTACAATGGTTATCTTATGAATAGTGCATTCATTTCTAGAGAAAAAAATAAGTAATACAATATATCTATGGATCTAAAGGCAAGAGGGTTTCCTACAGAAGCCTTGATCTTTTTGTTTAAATAATAGTAATCTGATTGTGCTGAACAAAATGATGACAATTTTATGTTTTACAGTAGTATAAAAATAAAATACAAAATGCTACATATTTACTAGGTAAATTGTGATGTTACAGGGCAAACTAAACCCCTATAGAGTAATAGGATTTAAAATGTGGTGGTTTTGATGGTCATGCGATGCTGTACCCAAACAAACATTTTTTCCTACAAATTCTTTTGGTGGTATTTGATCATCTCTGCGGTTTTTATTTTTTGCGCTATAAACAAAAAAAAAGAGCGTAAATTTTGAAAGAAAAACACGATATTTTGTACTTTTTGCTATAATAAATATCCCCAATTTTTTTTAAAAAAAAGCAATTTTTTCTCTCAGTTTAGGCCAATATGTATTCTTCTACATATTTTTTTGGTAATAAAAATCACAATAAGCGTATATTGATTGGTGCACAAAAGATATAGAGTCTACAAAATAGGGATTAGAGTTATGGCAATTTTTTTTTATTATTTTTTTTTTTTTAGTAATGGCGGCGATCTGCAATTTTTATCATGACTGCGACATTATGGTGGACACATCGGACACTTTTGACACATTTTTGGGACCATTGACAATTACACAGCGATCAGGGCTATAAAAATGCCCTGATTACTGTATAAATGTCACTGGCAGGGAAGGGATTAACACTATGGGACGATCAAGGGGTAACTGTGTTCCCTGGGTGTGTTCTAACTGTAGGGGGAGGGGACTGACTAATGGAGATGACAGATCGTGGTTTCTAGCTATTAGGAACTCACGATCTGTCTCTCCTCACAGAACAGAATAGGGATTTGTGTGTTTACACACACACATCCCTGTTCTGCCTCTCGTGCCCGTGATCGCTCATGGCTGGTGGTCATCGCAATCATCATAACGAGCATCGGCACCCCCGCAGTACAGCGGGCACGTGTGGGTGCGCCTGCTATCCCGCTTAAAGGAGCCAACGTATAGCTACAACGACTCATGGGATTGTACTGACCTGCCGCAGTATAATGACGGCGGCTGGTTGACATGTGGTTAAAATTGATATGTCTTGAGGAATTTTGAACTACATGGTAACATTAATTAGGGATAAGGTGTGGGTTTGCCACTATATCCTTCACAGTGAATTTGCAGGGTTATGGATTTTAGGGGGACCCCCAAACAATTTTTTTCCCCTTAATTTTCATACCAGACCCAAGGGGCCTGGTAATGGACTGGGGGATCCCATGCTCTTTTTTTCCATTTGTTTCATCTATATTGCTGAAACCCAAAAATTCATTACAGCCGCGATCAGTTTTAAATGACAATTTTTCCTTTAAAAATGTCATTTTGCTGTGGTACAGTTCTAAACATTGGAAAATGCGCCACTTTCCAGGCAAACTATAGACACCCCCCAGGCATGATATTTAAAGGAATATTTCATTTTTATTGTTTCACTTTAAGCATTAAAACAATCACTGCTCCCGAAAAAACAGGCTTTTAAAAAAAAACATTTAGCATTAATACATGTCCCCTGGGGCAGGACCCAGGTCCCCAAAAACTTTTTATGACAATAATGTGCATATAAGCCTTTAAAATTAGTCTGTTCACTTTTTAAAGGAAGTTGCACTTTGCAAGGGAAATTTCCCCAGACCTTGTGAATGTGATGAAATGTGCTTCACCTCATTCATTAATCTCTGGAGATAATTTCCTTGCAAAGTGCAACTTCCTTTGCAAAGTAAACAGCCAGTTTATCTTTATTAAATCAGCCCCAGTAACTCAGAAATGATTAAAGCCAAAAAAGTAGAAATTTGAGAAGATTTTTCTTTTTATTAGCAGATTTGCTTTTATTTGAAGACTTTATGCAGTATATTATACATTGGGCTAGACAAAACTGTAAAACTCTCTGTGTTTTGTATACATTTGTCAAAAAGTATTCTCTGACGTGGATGTAGCATTGTTTATGGGCCTCAGAGTAAGCCAGGCTCCAGTACCAGAAGGGAGACATAGCTCAAACACATGACAGCCATTGTAACAAGCCTCCTTTATATGGTACTGCCAGTACATAGTTCTATACAAATTACAAGAAAAAGTTTTATTTATTTGTAGAAACTTTAATTTGTGATAGCCATTCATTTAAATAAGGAGTATACAATCAGAATAATATAACATGTTCTCCTAGTTGCGGGTGAAACTATACCTAGATAATAATATTAATACATTGGGATAACAGTGCAAAGCAAGGTTTCACCATAAAACGTCTGGCCAAGATGGCACACGGTCAACATTCTTTTGTAGCTTAGTTTAGTAATAACAAAGCTGCTTTTAAGCATTCAAGAAGCTTGGTATCACAAAACTGGTGTAAACTGAATTTAATCCTTGTACTTCAAAAGCAACTGTACTTTCAAGAATATGTAGAAACACCCCAAAAGATACTGTTGAAGTTTTACAAATGCTCACAAACTATTTAAAAAGCATTATTCTGACTGAGTGGCACATAACATCCTGTTAGTGGCATAAGCTTCAAATGGTTCTGTTAGAACTTTAATTCCCTTAACACTATGAAGACCGACCTTCTATTTGCTTTTTAGGACTAATGGAGTATGTCGATATAGATTCTAGTGAACAAGTAAAAAAAATATATATATATCAGAATTGTGTGTATTAAAATATCTTTAGTGAAGGGATCTGTAATACGTGGCCATTTCACTTTGCAGCAGTACTATAAAATCAATATTTTTTGTTCCTGCTGGATAGTACAGCTCTCGCTGTACTTCTGGCCCAGTCCAGGTATGAGGGCTGCGGGTCTCATAGACAGAAGTGCTAAAGTCAAGTCCACCTCTTCCCTTAGTCATTCGCAGAATCTCTGCCTGTGCTGCATTGAATTCCTAAACTATGTACAGCCCTGCTCGAGTTTTCTGTAATCACATTTGTTAACCATGGGTGACAACCCTGCTCCTTAAAGTGGTTGTAAACCCTTACAAACCACTTTGACATACAGGTAAGCCTAGATTAAGGCTTACCTGTAGGTCCAATAAATATCTCCTAAACCTACATGGTTTAGGAGATATTTAGAAAAGAAAAGGCATCGCTGTCTACGGCGCATGCGCCGTAGACAGCGGCGCGCAGGCGCACTGCGAATGTCGGTGTCAAGGACTTTCCAGGCATTTCCGGTCCTTCCGTGCGCACATAGGTGCGCGGCGGGCGCGCGCGCGTGCACGTTAGCGTGCGCGTGCGCGTTAGCGCGCGCGGCGGCGCGCGCGTGCATGTGCGCATGCGCGGGAACGCAATTGGCGCCAAAACGGGCTTTAAAAGCCCAGCAGTGACACTCAGCCAGTGCTGTGTTGTCTTTAAGCTTCCTGCTTGTCAGCCACCCGAAAACCTGATCCGAAACCTGAACCTGTGATCTCCCGTTACCGACCCGGCTCTGTTTGGACTACTCTACCTTCTCCTACCCGACCCGGCCTGCCTGACCTTGTTACATCTGTCTTTGGTTACCGACTCCAGCCTGCCTACCGACTCTGCTATTGCCTGCTCCTATCATCTGATTGATCTGCTGTTGCCAACTGGACTGTCTGACCTTGCCTCTGCTGATTCCCACTTGTTTGATCCGCCTGTTGCCTGGTTCTGTTGTATCCTGCTTCAACCACCTACAGCTGCAGTCCTACATCCTGCCATCCGCATACGGACATTACTGGAGGACCTTCCTGTTGGTTCCAACACCTTCCTCTACAAACCAGGCACTCCTACCCCACTGTGCTCACGTCACCACTGTCCCCATCTCCAGTGGCACGTGAACCAGCGCTGTATGAGAGGTCTCCTCCTACAAGTCAGGCTCTACGTCCAGGTACGTAACAGTACAACACAGCCATGACTGAGCCTGCAGGAGAGACCCCTCCCATGACAGATATCTGTTCACACCTGTCAGCCCTCACTCAAGCCGTAAAATCCTTACAAGACGGTTACACCAGATTGGAGGGGCAAGTCCAGAACATCATCAACCCCATACACGTGGTTCCTGGGTCCGTTTCCGCCCCTGCTCAGGCTGCTTCCCCTCCTTCTGTCGTTATGCTTCCACCTGAGCCAAGGGTCCCCATACCTGAGAAGTTTTCAGGGGACCGAACTAAATTCCGGGCCTTCCGCAGTGCTTGTCGACTTTACTTCGCCCTGCAACCCCGGACTTTTTCACTTGAAGCCACTAAAGTGGGGTTTGTGGTCTCCCTACTGTTAGGAGAACCACAGATCTGGGCACACCGACTTCTCGAAGAGGACTCTGTTTTGATTCAATCACTAACGGCCTTCTTTGAAGCTATGTCCCAGCTTTATGAAGACCCTGAACGGGTCGCCACAGCAGAGGCATCCTTAACCACACTTCAGCAGGGTCGCCGGGCGGCCGAGGAGTACATTTCGGATTTTAGACGCTGGAGTGCGGACACTCAATGGAATGATGCAGCTCTACGGCATCAGTTCCGCATGGGCCTATCAGAAGGACTGAAAGATGAATTGGCCCGGGTGGGCATACCTGATACTCTTGAGGCCTTAATCACCCTAACCATCCAGATTGATCGCCGCCTTCGGGAACGTCGCACTGAACGGGCCTACCAACATAATCGCCCTACTTGGGTGACTGCTAAAGCTCCAATTCCGGCTGCCCGCTACTTACCACCACCCAACTTCCAGCCGATCCGCCCTGCACCGGACGCCTCCGAGCCAATGCAGCTGGGACTGATTCGACCCACCTTAACCCCGGAAGAGCGCACACGTCGCCATCAACTTAACCTCTGCCTGTACTGTGGAACAACAGGACACTACGTGCGCAACTGTCCGGTCAAGATGCGTAAGTGCTTTTCCTCTGTTCCTGCCAGTCTCTCAGCACTTTCTGCTAACACAACCCACATTGCTCTCCCTCTCTCATTGCAGCTCCAAGGAAGGACAATTCCAGTTAAAGCAATTATTGATTCCGGAGCATGCAGTTGCTTCATTGATTCTGCCTTCGCCAACCAACACAACATTCCCTTACGGAATAAGACCCACCGACTTTCAGTCTTCTTGGCCGACGGCTCCCGCATCAGCTCCGGACAGGTGACCCAAGAGACTTTTCCCGTACCTGCCATCACCTCCTTCCAGCATAAGGAGCTTCTGATCCTTGATGTGATCTCTTCCCCATTGTTCCCAATCATCCTGGGCATTCCCTGGCTTCAGGCCCATAATCCCTCCATCAATTGGACTACCAGAGAAATCAGGTTCTCGTCCCCCTACTGCCAAGAACATTGTCAAAAGGAGTCTACTCAATCCTCTGTCACCCTATTTTGCATGGACATTGATCAGAACCTACGCCAATCAGTACCCGAACTGTATCATGGGTTCCTCGATGTTTTCAGTAAAAAGGGAGCAGACTCTCTTCCACCCCATCGGGCATATGACTGCCCAATTGAACTCTTACCTGGGGCCGAAATTCCCTTTGGGCGCATTTTCCCTCTGTCAGAAAAAGAACAGGAAGCACTAAAAATTTACATCAACGAAAACCTGGAAAAAGGATTCATCCGCCCATCTACATCTCCAGCTGGTGCTGGAATATTTTTTGTGACTAAGAAGGATCAGACTCTCCGCCCGTGTGTAGATTACCGGGAGTTGAATAAAATTACGGTTAAGAACCGTTACCCGTTGCCCTTAATACCCGAATTATTCCAAAAATTAAGGTCTGCTACTATTTTTACGAAACTCGATCTAAGAGGGGCATATAATCTGGTCCGCATCCGGGCTGGGCATGAATGGAAGACGGCATTCCGAACAAGGTTCGGGCATTATGAATATCTGGTCATGCCCTTTGGTCTATGTAATGCACCTGCCACTTTTCAACATCTGATTAACGATGTATTCAAGGACTTCTTAGATATTTTTGTAATTGTTTATTTGGATGATATTTTGGTTTTTTCTGAATCCCTCAGCCAACACCGGGAACACGTTTGCAGAGTCTTGGACCGTCTTCGCCTACATGGACTATACGCAAAAGCAGAGAAGTGCGAGTTCGAGCAACAAGAGATCCAGTTTTTGGGTTTGATAATATCCGCGACCGGTATCAAGATGGACCCCCAAAAAGTATCTGCTGTTCTGGAGTGGCCTGCACCCGTCGATAAAAAAGGTATTCAACGTTTCATTGGTTTCGCAAACTTTTACAGGAAATTTATCAAGGGATTCTCTGCCATCATAGCCCCTATTACACGGTTGACACAACAACATGTCAGGTTTCATTGGAGTACGGAGGCTCAAGAGGCATTTGAGAGACTTAAAAGACTTTTTACATCAGCTCCAATTCTCAGTCACCCTAACCCATCTTTACCTTTTTTGTTAGAAGTGGACGCATCCGAAGTGGCGGTGGGAGCGGTCATTTCGCAAAGACAGGGTAAGGAGGATTTAATACACCCTGTGGGATTCTTCTCCCGAAAGTTATCGCCAGCTGAAAGAAATTACGATGTAGGGGATCGGGAGCTTCTTGCCATCAAGACCGCCTTGGAGGAGTGGAGGTATCTATTAGAGGGTGCGGCTCACCCGGTATTAATATATACCGACCATAAAAATTTAGAATATCTAAGATCTGCCAAACGTTTGAGACCCCGACAAGCTCGTTGGGCCTTGTTTTTCACTCGCTTCTGTTTCCACATCACTTATCGGCCAGGATCAAAGAACGTCAAACCAGACGCATTGTCACGCATGCATGATAACCCTAAGGACTCACCTGCTCCTGACACGATTCTACCCACAAACAGTTTTTTGCTCTTACACACAGATCTCTTAACTTTAATCAAGGAAGCCTCTTCCCACTCTCCAAGACCTCCAGGAACCACCTTGACATCTCGAGATGGCTTGCTATGGAAGGGAAGTCAAATCTTTGTCCCTGAAGATATTCGAGTTAAGGTACTAACATTGTTTCATGATCATCCCTTAGCAGGACATTTCGGGGTACGGAAGACTCGTGAACTTGTACAGCGTACATTCTGGTGGCCCAATTTAAGGGAGTTTTGTGAAAAGTACGTCAATTCCTGCTCCATCTGCTCACGGAACAAGACTTCAAGGAACCGAGCCTGGGGACTGCTTAAACCTTTACCTATACCAGACAGACCTTGGAAAATGATTTCTATGGACTTTATAGTCGAACTACCCCGCTCTGAGGGGTGCACAGCCATTTTTGTGGTGGTAGATCGCCTATCTAAGATGGCCCATTTTGTGCCCCTGAAGGGAACCCCATCCGCTACAGAGACAGCCCGTGTATTCATTAAGGAGATCGTCAGACTACACGGAGTACCTACAAATATAGTCTCCGACAGAGGGGTACAATTCACCTCACGCTTCTGGAAGGCACTTTGTGAAATCTTGAAGATTGAGCTTTCTCTCTCCTCAGCCTATCACCCACAGACTAATGGGCAGACAGAGAGAACCAACCAAACCCTCGAGCAATATATCCGATGTTTTACTTCCTTTTCTCAGGACAATTGGGTTTCCCTGCTGCCTCTAGCGGAATTTGCATACAATAATGCCAGTCACTCAACCACTAACCAATCCCCCTTCTTTTCCAATTATGGTTTTCACTTGACTTTTTTACCAGATTTTGTTTCAGAATCCCCAGTTCCGGCAGTCCAGAAGACAGTGGAATTCCTCAAACGCAACAATCAGGTCCTACAAGAAGCTATGTCCAAGGCCCAGGCAGATAGCAAGAGGAACTTCGACCAAAAGAGAAGGGGGGAGCTGGTTCTGCAACCTGGAGATCAGGTATGGCTGTCTACATCCAATATCAAATTGATGTGCCCTTCTAAAAAACTTGCACCTAAATTTATGGGACCTTTTCCTGTTAAGAAGAAAATTAATGAAGTGGCCTATGAACTGTCTTTACCTGATTCTCTTAAAGTTCACCCGGTATTTCACGTATCTTTGTTAAAACCTGCTGTGCCTAATCCCTTCCCTGACAGAGGAACTGACCCGCCTGAACCTGTTTTGGTGGATGGTAACCAGGAATATGAGGTGGAGGCTATTCTTAATTGTAGAAGAAGACATGGGCAAGTACAATTTTTGGTCAAATGGAAAGGGTACGGTCCAGAAAGTAATTCCTGGGAACCAGACAGTAATTTACATGCAAAACGGCTAGTTCGTACTTACCTGATTGCCCACCCTGAGAAGGCAAGCCGCCTGGGCATCCGGAGGCTGCCCCTTGTGGGGGGGCAATGTCAAGGACTCTCCAGGCATTTCCGGTCCTTCCGTGCGCACATAGGTGCGCGGCGGGCGCGCGCGCGTGCACGTTAGCGTGCGCGTGCGCGTTAGCGCGCGCGGCGGCGCGCGCGTGCATGTGCGCATGCGCGGGAACGCAATTGGCGCCAAAACGGGCTTTAAAAGCCCAGCAGTGACACTCAGCCAGTGCTGTGTTGTCTTTAAGCTTCCTGCTTGTCAGCCACCCGAAAACCTGATCCGAAACCTGAACCTGTGATCTCCCGTTACCGACCCGGCTCTGTTTGGACTACTCTACCTTCTCCTACCCGACCCGGCCTGCCTGACCTTGTTACATCTGTCTTTGGTTACCGACTCCAGCCTGCCTACCGACTCTGCTATTGCCTGCTCCTATCATCTGATTGATCTGCTGTTGCCAACTGGACTGTCTGACCTTGCCTCTGCTGATTCCCACTTGTTTGATCCGCCTGTTGCCTGGTTCTGTTGTATCCTGCTTCAACCACCTACAGCTGCAGTCCTACATCCTGCCATCCGCATACGGACATTACTGGAGGACCTTCCTGTTGGTTCCAACACCTTCCTCTACAAACCAGGCACTCCTACCCCACTGTGCTCACGTCACCACTGTCCCCATCTCCAGTGGCACGTGAACCAGCGCTGTATGAGAGGTCTCCTCCTACAAGTCAGGCTCTACGTCCAGGTACGTAACAGTCGGGTTCACGGCGATATGCCGCTTTCCTGCGCATGCGCGGGAGTGA
Organism: Lithobates sylvaticus; assembly: GCA_028564925.1. Taxonomy (NCBI): domain Eukaryota; kingdom Metazoa; phylum Chordata; class Amphibia; order Anura; family Ranidae; genus Lithobates; species Lithobates sylvaticus. The sequence goes on along the minus strand of CM053027.1, from coordinate 158,768,227 downwards.
CATCATCGCCGCTCCAGCGAATGACAGCGCTGGAGCGGCGAGACCGGAAGTCACTCCGGGTTTGATGGTGACGCAGAAGATCGTGGATGAGGACCGCTTCGGGGGCTTCGTTTTCAGGTAAGTCATTCATAATAAGCTAGTATGCTATGCATACTAGCTCATTATGCCTTTGCAGGGTGTCTTTTTTTTTAAGAGGCTTTACTTCCTCTTTAATAAATACAGTACTATGAGCAAGTGTTGTCACCAAAAGTAAAGTAGCATTCTGTTAACCAAAAGTAACCTTTGCATTAAATGTTCATTTCCAAGTGGCAGTAATTCCTCTGGACCTGCTGCCCCCTACCAAGCTGTCCACCTTCACAGACATAGTAATGGCACTGATTGTGGCAGGGACTGAGTGCGACTCATATATTGTTGCATACAGTAGTGATCTGATAACTGTAACAAAACGTCCCACACTGCGCTTGAGTGCTTTCATCATATACCGCTTCCTCCCAGTCTGAATATAGATATCAGATATTCCAACCACTAACAACCACAAAACAAGACAATACTCATTTGGTTCCTAAACATGGAGTGTTTATTGAAAACACAGGTACACAGGTAATACTCTGGACACCCCACCCCTTTGCATTCTGGGTGGGGTAGACTGTCCAATCAGCAGTGAGAGCTGTTGGAGGAATTCACCCCCACCAATCTCACAGCTAATCTACATACGCATCCCATAATATCCAAGGCAGACAGACACAATAGAACATTGGAATACAGCCACACCCCAAACGACCCAGCAAAGAGTACACAACACAATGAGACAAGTACAGATCAGACTGGATTTCTCTGTCACCCTGTGCCCCTATTAGAGACACAGGGTGACTTAGACATAGGAGGTGCATGTCTAAAATAAGGTTTTCCCAACCACTCCAAAAGATTCTGGGTTCCACGCCCCCCCGCCCAAAGTGACTCTGTCACAATAACCATGGCATTTCCTCTGTCCCTGCTGGCCTTGATTTGATTCCATAGGGATGAATAGGGAGTGACTCTTGAGACTGGAAATGGGCACTCAGGAGATGATCCTGTTTATCTCTGAAAAACACAAGTGTACAGGCACAGTCAGTTCAAACAGAGGACTAATGTGAGCAACAACCAGGGCTTTTTTTTCTCAGGAACTCAACCACGAGCCACTCCCCCCACACACACACCCTCCAAACTGCATCAAATAGTGGGTGTGGTCAAATGTAATTAACAGTGGGAGGGTCTTAAATGATCATTAAATACCAGGAGTGCATTACGTGCAGAGTTTGGGGGGGTAACAGAGTGCAGGGTTCAGGTTGTGCTGCATACAGAGTGCAGAGTTCAGGGGTGCTCTACACACAGAGTGCAGGATTCAGCCACAGCTGCTAACCTCTACATTCCCCATCCACATCTCACTTTCACCCCTCTTCAACTCTGACCTGTGTATGCAACCCCCTCCACTGCCCACATATTCTCCCCCCTTCCTTAAAAGCTCCTCCATCTTCCACTTTACTTTTGTTGCTGTTTTAACTTAAAGCATGCAGCATCCTCATTCCACCCCGACACCTGCATCTCCCTTGTGCGGATCCTGTTCTCAGTGGGAGCCATTCAGGAGATCGGATCTATGGAAGCCGTTGAGAGTCAAGCTGTCACTTGTAAACACAGAAGCCGGATTTGTGTTTACAAGTGATAGTGGTGAGCAGGGAGCAGAGGGCCTGAGCCAGAGGTGGAGGAACTGAGTTCCCCCATGTTCTAGCTGAAAAAAAGCCCCTGCAACAACATAGCTCAGGGAAGGTTTCAGCTAAGGTTTGTAGTAAACCTATGCTCAGGAAGGTGAGGGACAGTGTTGTAAGTAAAGTTGGCAGAACAAAAAATGCACCTATTTTTCTTTCCAAAGCATTTGTTTGAATCAGGTATCAAAAATGATTAAAAGTTAACTATCAATAAAAAATACTGTATATATCCTTGTAAATAAGGTTCAAAGAAATGAATATTAGTGATGTTTATTCATAAATCATTTTGGTAAAGAACTGTACAGAAGAGACATTCAAAGAAAGTCACACCCTGTGCTTGTCAGGCATATGATTAACTTTATTGTACTGAATGACATGTTCACCCCTCAAAACATCTAAATATTTGATTAAGCCCTGACCGTTGGCAAAATGCATGAGGATGAAGATCCTGGCAGGGTAAACATACGGCAGTAATAACGTTGATTTTAGGCCTATTTAAGTTGGGGTGCTGCTTTTCTTAATTGAAGCTTTGCATGCTAGGAGGATGGAATCATCCACGGTGGCCAGAATATATGGTCAGAGCTGTAGCTGGTGTAGTCTGGAGCAGTATAGCTGCTTTTTGGAAGTATATTTAAGATCATGAGCTTATAAAGAAATATTTTCACATATTATTTGTATTCATTTTACAGCATGCTGTTCACCTGGGAAAGAACATTAATATATGAGCTTTAGTCTTAAAAAAAATATCAGCATCTCCATCATATAAATAATATAAACTGAGTGGCTTCAATGGGAAAATCCTTTAGTTTTGGTTCTCATATCTTGTTATTCATCTTAGAATAACACAAGAAGCTTATAATGTCAAGAACGTCACCCTAGCACACATGATTGACAAGTAATTTCTGCAATAGGAAAAGGTAGATTTCTGGGAAACTTTTTTAAACTGTTATTTAAATAAACTAAAAATTTAAACAATGCATTTTTTCATTTTTAATATGTTTTCCCCAAGAATTATATATATTTTTAAATAGATAAAATATAGTATTGTTATAGAACAAATATAAATATATACAGAATCATAGTACACCCCTCACATTTTTGTAAATATTTTATTATATCTTTTCATGTGGCAACACTGAAGAAATTATACTTTGCTAAAATTTAAATTAGTGGGTGTACAGCTTGTATAACAGTGTAAATTTGCTGTCCCCTCAAAATAACTCAACACACAGCCATTAATGTCTAAACCGCTGGTAACAAAAGTGAGTATACCCCTAAGTGAAAATGTCCAAATTGGGTCCAAAGTGTCAATATTTTGTGTGGCCACCATTATTTTCCAGTACTGCCTTAACCCTGGAGTTCACCAGAGCTTCACAGGTTGCCACTGGAGTCCTTTTCCAGTCCTCCATGATGACATCATGGAGCTGGTGGATGTTAGAGATCTTCTGTTTGAGGATGCCCCACAGATGCTCAATAGGGTTTAGGTCTGGAGACATGCTTGGCCAGTCCATCACCTTTACCCTCAGCTTCATTAGCAAGGCAGTGGTTGTCTTGGATGTGTGTTTAGGGTCGTTATCATGTTAGAAAACTGCCCTGTGGCCCAGTCTCTGAAGGGAGGAGGAAACTTCGTCCAAAAAAGGTTTTTAATGAAAAAAATTACATCACAAAAGTATAAGGTGCAACGCTTCGGAGCCGCGCAGGACCCCTTCGTCAGGCATGTCATCACATGTCTGACGAAGGGGTCCTGCGCGGCTCCGAAACGTTGCACCTTATACTTTTGTGATGTAATTTTTTTCATTAAAAACCTTTTTTGGACGAAGTTTCCTCGATCCATGGTGTGCTGGCGAATATGTACGTTTGTTTGATGTTTCCAGGACCCGACTGGTAATCGCTACAGCACCCGCCTTTTTTATGAGCCACATATACCAGGAACGAGTGCGATAGGAATATCAATTTGTCTGAAGGGAGGAGATCATGCTCTGCTTCAGTATGTCACAGTAAATGTTGGCATTCATGGTTCCATCAATGTACTGTAGCTCCCCAGTACAAACATTGTGGGGATGGAGGAAGGGGATTATAACGGTGCCAATGGACTATTAAATCTTAGAAAATGACATAAAAATGTATTTATTTATTAATTTATACAGGAATAACAATATTAACATTGATTACATAAACAAACAAGGGTGTGCAGTCAAGAACAAACCACTAGTGGTGTTGAAGGACAATATGTAGTACAGGTAATCAAATTCCTACATGTTTCGCCAAAAACATTGGCTTCCTCAGGGAAATTATATAAACCTGTCCAAACTTGTAGACTCTAAATAAAGAAACAAAAACATAAGATATACATTCTGCTATGGAGAACAATCCCCATTGTATTTCACATATTAAATCAAAATTATTATTGAATGCATGGAGTAGTCAGGAAATGCGCCCCATAATCAACGTCCCCCACACACATAAAAAAACCAGACCTACCCGCTGGTCCCCAATGACGGTGGTAGCCAGGAAGACAACATCCCAGGGGGATCAACAACCAAACACTGCAACTTTGTCTGTCGAGGGCACACAAAGACCTAGCAATCAGGGCAAAAATATTTTTTATTATTATGTTTTGATAAAGGTTATACATACATTGTTGAGACAACACTAAGTCCCAAACATTAAAAAAGGGGGGGCTAAGAAACCTCAATTACTTACAATTATAAATTAAAATCTGTGTTAGAAAATAGGGGGGGCCTAGATGATGCAAAGTAGATTGATTTTATGGAAGGCTCAGAAAGATCAAGATGGTCTAGTTTTTAAAAGATCCAAACTAGAAAAAAAAAAGGGTAATAACATAAATGTATTTTCCCCATACAGTAGCCTATAAAGGGTTACTCTTCTACAGCAAGTATCTATGAAGAGAAAGACTCACCTACAAGGTCTAAGCCAGATTGAATGAGAAAGAAAGATTTCCTAAACAGTGTATCAAATTTCGCCAAACAGAAGTAGCACTAGTGGCTAACTGCAACAATCCGAAATAGCATCTAGATGCAGCAGTAGTTCGAGACCTGGAAAGTTCAAAAGCTATTTTGATTATGTATAGGGAGCTGCAGTGAAAGATGTAGCTCCCCAGTGCCAGCAGCACTCATGCAGCCCCAGACCATGACACTCCCACCACCATGCTTGACTGTAAGCAAGACACACTATTGATTTTGTATTCTTCACCTGGTTGCCACCACACATGCTCGCTTGACACCATCTGAACCAAATAAGTTTATCTTGGTCTCATCAGACCACAGGACATTTGAACAAAAGAGAACAGTTTGTGGGACTTTGTGTGAAGCACATTACTAACTCAGAACTGAACCAATTAAAATAAATATAATTATTTATTACAAAGGGTGAACATGCACATCAAAAATCAAGTAACAAGTCAATGAACATGATACAGCATTGAAAATAGAGTAACAAGTCAATGAACATGGTACGGTATGGTAGTAGGTCTCAATGAGTAAAATCTGAACAGTTCATAGTAAATGACAATTATCTCAACATAGTTGGGTAGAAATAATAAAGGTATCAAATAGGTAAAATGATACAGTATAATATTAGATCTCGATGGATAAAGTCTGAACAGTTCATGATTTGGAACAAATATCTCAACATGATTGAAAAATAATGATAGACCTAGGGCATGTAGACCGCATTGCAGTGGTATCATATAGACATATTAGTAATAAGGAATTGGTTCGTTATAGTAGAGATGTATTCTGGTACAAACGGTAAATATAGAAACTGTGACGTAGCATCGTAGATAAGCTCTACGCGTTTCGTGGTTACATTACCACTCATCAGGAGCAGATGCATAGTTTGGGGAATATCTATAAAAGAAATGCCAAAGATTGTATCATGTTAAAAAAGAGATATAAAACACAGAAGAAGGAGGGGGAGCATAAAAGGTCCCAAGCACTCTCACCTATCTGTAGTATGTAAATAGGACTGGTTGGTAGTATCAATAGTAGAGAACACTTTGAAAAACGTTGTCCACGGGAGCTGAGACGGTAACATCAAAGGCACGGGCGGTGGTACTGGCAACCAGGTTACACACAAACAGAAATGTCCAGTATGCAGCTGGGAGATGGGTGTTTAATATTGTGCGTGTTGCATGATATCTGATTCCCCAGAATGTCTATGGAATTCAATATTGAAATAGTAAATTAGTTGCCCAATTAGTGAGCTGTAAAAAAGCACCCAGATGAGTGTGAAAAGGAAAAGTTACCAAAAATTAAACAAGGTGTAATCAAATAATAAATGTGACTCTAAAGTGAAAAGACCCGGGTGGGAAAAGAAAAAAGGTTTTAGGTGAAATTAATAATGTGGGGGTACCTGTAAGGGTGTGTTGAGGGGAGTCCAGTGAGGTGCAGCAATATCTGTAACGAGTGAGTGAAATTAAAGTGTGATCTGAGTGTGTGTATGGTATAAGTACCAGCCGTGGACCAATGATGACCGGCAACGTCACACAGCGTAGTGAGGGAGGAGCTGTGCCGCCGCCCGAGCAACAATGTGTGCTCAGCGTTTTGGCGCCAATACCTCCCTCATGGAGTACGCAGAGTAGACAAACACGTCGGTGATGCGGCGTCATAAATGACGAGTGAGTGACGTCATTTATGACGCCGCATCACCGACGTGTTTGTCTACTCTGCGTACTCCATGAGGGAGGTATTGGCGCCAAAACGCTGAGCACACATTGTTGCTCGGGCGGCGGCACAGCTCCTCCCTCACTACGCTGTGTGACGTTGCCGGTCATCATTGGTCCACGGCTGGTACTTATACCATACACACACTCAGATCACACTTTAATTTCACTCACTCGTTACAGATATTGCTGCACCTCACTGGACTCCCCTCAACACACCCTTACAGGTACCCCCACATTATTAATTTCACCTAAAACCTTTTTTCTTTTCCCACCCGGGTCTTTTCACTTTAGAGTCACATTTATTATTTGATTACACCTTGTTTAATTTTTGGTAACTTTTCCTTTTCACACTCATCTGGGTGCTTTTTTACAGCTCACTAATTGGGCAACTAATTTACTATTTCAATATTGAATTCCATAGACATTCTGGGGAATCAGATATCATGCAACACGCACAATATTAAACACCCATCTCCCAGCTGCATACTGGACATTTCTGTTTGTGTGTAACCTGGTTGCCAGTACCACCGCCCGTGCCTTTGATGTTACCGTCTCAGCTCCCGTGGACAACGTTTTTCAAAGTGTTCTCTACTATTGATACTACCAACCAGTCCTATTTACATACTACAGATAGGTGAGAGTGCTTGGGACCTTTTATGCTCCCCCTCCTTCTTCTGTGTTTTATATCTCTTTTTTAACATGATACAATCTTTGGCATTTCTTTTATAGATATTCCCCAAACTATGCATCTGCTCCTGATGAGTGGTAATGTAACCACGAAACGCGTAGAGCTTATCTACGATGCTACGTCACAGTTTCTATATTTACCGTTTGTACCAGAATACATCTCTACTATAACGAACCAATTCCTTATTACTAATATGTCTATATGATACCACTGCAATGCGGTCTACATGCCCTAGGTCTATCATTATTTTTCAATCATGTTGAGATATTTGTTCCAAATCATGAACTGTTCAGACTTTATCCATCGAGATCTAATATTATACTGTATCATTTTACCTATTTGATACCTTTATTATTTCTACCCAACTATGTTGAGATAATTGTCATTTACTATGAACTGTTCAGATTTTACTCATTGAGACCTACTACCATACCGTACCATGTTCATTGACTTGTTACTCTATTTTCAATGCTGTATCATGTTCATTGACTTGTTACTTGATTTTTGATGTGCATGTTCACCCTTTGTAATAAATAATTATATTTATTTTAATTGGTTCAGTTCTGAGTTAGTAATGTGCTTCACACAAAGTCCCACAAACTGTTCTCTTTTGTTCAAATTATCGGGGATGGAGGTATATAATTTATTATTGCCTCATATAAAGGCCCAGCCTGGCTCTAGCTCAGTCTTAGCCCATGTTTTTCTCAGACCACAGGACATGGTTCCAATAATCCATGTCCTTAGTCTGCTTGTCTTTAGCAAACTGTTTGCGTTCCTTCTTGTGCATCATCTATAGAAGAGGCTTCCTTCTGGGGTGACAGCCATGGTGACCAATTTATTGCAGTGTGTGGTGTATGGTCTGAACACTGACAGGTTGACCCCCCACCCCTTAAACTTATGCAGCAATGCTGGCAGCACTCATATGTCTATTTTCCAAAGACAACCTCTGGATATGACGTTGAGCACGTGCACTCAACTTCTTTGGTCGACCATGGTGAGGCCTATTCTGTTAAACTATTGTATGGTCTTGGCCACCGTGCTGCAGCTCAGTTTTAGGATCTTGGCAATCTCCTTATAGCCTAGGCCATTTTTATGTAGAGCAACAATTCTTTTTTTTAAATCCTAAGAGAGTTCTTTGCCATGAGGTGCCATGTTGAACTTCTAGAGACCAGTATGAGAGAGTTAGAGCGATAGCACCAAATTTAACACACCTGTTTCCTATTCACACCTGAGACCACACCTGAGAGAAAATGGCTAATTGTGCACAATTTGGACATTTTCACTTAGGGGTGTACTCACTTTGTTGCCAGTGGTTTAGACATTAATGGCTGTATGTTGAGTTATTTTGAGGGGGCAGTAAATTTACACTGTTCACTCTCTACTTTACATTGTAGCAAAGTTTGATTTCTTCAGTGTTGTTGCATGAAAAGATATAATAAAATAGTTACAAAAATGTGAGGGGTGTACTCACTTTTGTGAGATACTGTATGTATATATATATATATATATATATTTATATATACACAGTGTCTTGAAAAAGTATTCATACAATTCTTACAATTTTTCACATTTTGTCATGTTACAACCAGAAACATAAATGGATTTTATTGGGATTTTATGTGATAGACCAAAACAAAGTGGCACATAATTGTGAGGTGGAAGGAAAATTATAAATGGTTTTCAAACTTTTTTGCAAATAAATATCTGAAAAATGTGGCCTGCATTTATATTCAGCCCATACTTTTTAGAACCACCTTTCGCTGCAATTACAGCTGCAAGTCTTTTTGGGTATGTCTATACCAGCTTTGCCCATCTAGAGAGTGACATTTTTGACCATTCTACTTTGCAAAATAGAACAACAAAACAGTCCTTCAGCGCTAAAAATGGCAGTCATAAAAAAATACTTATTGTGTCATAATCAATATGTAGAGATTCTCTGGAACCCAGTGCAGCTGCTAACCTCTGGAGAAAGTTCACAACAAAAATACACAAAAAACAGTGCTCAAAGGGACCAGAAATGAGGAAGCTAATAAAAATAATGTAAATATAAGTTCATTTAATTGGATGCACAAAAAATGAATTCATTAAAAAATTCACAACAGTCAGATGAAAAGATTCAATGTCGAAGTCTAACTCAGTCAAATAAAATCATTTTCATCATTGAAATACTCCGAAATTAATGATTACAATACTGCCATAGCGCCTGATGACAAGGGGTTAATCTCAACCAAAAGTGTTCCACATCCCGGTCCAGAAGTTGAAAACCCAATGACTCAGTGTGCAGGAACAGAAATCAATAGGGAGACATCGCTCTCTCAACTGCGGGCTTGGTGGTGGGAATCAGTCACGCTCTGCCCCAAGAGTTGTGTAGTAGCCAAAATCGCCACGGACCTTCCACAGTCGACAGGCTGGTCAGGCAACCCAATACCTGACCTCCTTGGGAGCCCTCTGTGCGGCGGAAAGTGAATCCAATAGCCAAAAGGCGGGGTCAAAGCCGAATCGAGGGGATCACATGGTGCTCGGCGGTACGCAAACTCGATTTTACCGTGGCGACCCTGACTTACATGTTTCATGCGCCTGCGCTTTGTCAAAGTCCAGACTTTGAACAAAGAGCAGGTGTGTGAAACATGTAAGTCACAGTCCCCACGGTAACTATTTTAGTGCACAACTAATAGTTCATGACTAATAGTTGTCCTGTGCAGTTGTGGATCTCTGCAGCTCCTCCAGAGTTACCATGGGCCTCTCGGCTGCTTCTCCAATTAATGCTCTCCTTACCAAGCCTGTCAGTTTAGGTGGACGGCCATGTCAACATAGGTTTACAGTTGTGTCATGCTCTTTCCATTTTCAGATGATGGATTAAACAATGCTCCGTGAGATGTTCAAAGCTTGGGATATTTTTTTTATAACCTAACCCTGCTTTAAACTTCTCCACAACTTTATCCCTGACCTGTCTGGTGTGTTCCTTGGCCTTCCTGATGGTGTTTGTTCACTAAGGTTTTCTAACAAACCTCTGAGGGCATCACAGAACAGCTGTATTTATACTGAGATTAAATTACACACAGGTGGACTCCATTTACTAATTAGGTGACTTCTGAAGGTAATTGGTTCCACTAGATTTTAGTTGGGGGTATCAGAGTGAAGGGGGCTAATTACAAATGCATGCCACACTTTTAAGATATTTATTTGTAAAAAAATTGAAAACCATTTATCATTTTCCTTCCACTTCACAATTATGTGCCCCTTTGTGTTGGTCTATCACATAAAATCCCCAAAAAAATATATTTACATTTTTGGTTGTAACATGACAAAATGTGGAAAATTTCAAGGGGTATGAATACTTTTTCAAGGCACTTTTAACTTTTTTACCAATTAGCCACTGATAAGCTTTTTGCCGCGTACACACGGTCGGAATTTCCGACAACAAACATTCGATGTGAGCTTGTTGTCGAAAATTCGGACTGTGTGTAGGCTCCATCGGACATTTGCTGTCGTAATTTCTGACAACAAAAGTTTGAGAGCTGGATCTCAAATTTTCCGACAACAAAATCCATTGTCCTTAAAATTCGGAGCGTGTGTAGACAATTCAGACGTGCAAAATTCCACGCATGCTCTGAGTCAAGTTTTGGTAAAACTAGAGTTCGTTATGTAGATAGCACGTTCGTCACACTGCAAATTTTTAAATCTTTTAATGCAGTGCATTCTCTTCTTCTTTATAATGCTAGAATAATGAAGTTGTTTTGCTGCTGATATTCACACAGAGTTCTGACAAACTGATTTCTTTATTATTTCTCGTGATCTCCTGAATAATCTTTATTTTTTTTACGCCAGATCTCCAGAACAATGCTTAGAATATTTTTTTATAGTGATCGACTTTTTTTTTTTGATCAAGATCTCCTGATTTTTATTTTATTTTTAATGTTTTTTTCTAGTGATCTCCATAATATTTTTTTGTCGTTTTGGGTGTCAAGTTACCACAACACCATTATTAACTTGTATTTTTTAACCTCAAGGAGGTTGGTTGGTGTCCCTTATTAATATGACGTTGTATTTTTGAAATGTACCTGCCTACTCACAAACAAACTGTCCTCTTTGAAGTAAAACACATAGCCAAGTAATTGTCAAAAAAAAAAAAAAATTAATTTTATTAGGGGTCATAACAAAATAAAGAGGAAGGCAATGCTGGATTAACAGGGCAGACCTTTGTTTGTAAATTCGCCCCTCAACCCCTTATTTAGGACCTGATCACTTCCTCACAAATGAGGCGTTGGCCCACCTCCATTTCCTGCATTTTGCTGGCAGCCATTCAGGCATAGGCCTCTTGAACGTTGCAGGGTGGTTCTGAGGGCCGCAGTAGCCTGCTGAATCAAAGTAAGTGCTGACTCCTCCACGTTCCTCCCCTTCCTGGGCCTTTTTGTTGGAAGGCGGAGGGGATGAACCTGCGATTCGGTCAGGCTACTGCACCCGGCCACCTCCTGGCTGCCACTTAACCCTGCCACCTCCTGGCTGCCACTTACCCCTGCCACTTCCTGACTGCCACTTTCCCCGCCACCTCCTGGCTGCCACTTTCCACAGCCTCCTCCTGGCTGAGACTTTCCTGTGTATGAAAATGGGACATTTTTAGTTTATTGTTCATCAATCACACACAATTTTGAGAAATATGTTGAACAATGCTATACCTGACTCAAGCTGGGCTCCTCCACTTCTTTCTGGGTGGAAGGCTCAGGTTGGACGTCAGAAGCCTCAGCTGAGGTGGAAGAAAGCGTGGAAGGAAGAGTTGAGAGTGTGTGCCTGATTTTAGTGTGGTCTGACAAAAATCACAGTCTGTCATAGTACCACAGCCTGGGGACATAAACGTCATCTGCTGCTGCTCCTGATCTCTGGGAATCCTGGACCTTCTTGCGCTCCCTATTATAAGTGCTCCTCAGGCCACCAATTTTGGCCTTCAAATAAGGGATGGTTGCCGTGGGGATCTGCGGCTTCACCAATTCCATCAATTGATCCAGTGCTGCCTTCCTCTTTATTTTATTATTATAAAAAGAGGTGTTTTACCTGCCACAGACAGGGCATCTTTCTGTACATATCAATGAATTGGGGGAGGAAGTCGTGATTGTTGAATCGATCCATTTTATCTGCAAGACACAACACAAGATAAACCCTAATGTCAGGCTAAACTCTCATAATCTTGTCCCAATATAGGCCTCAAGGCCTCAAGCAGTATAGGCCACTGATACCCCAAGTTAAAATTGTACCTTCGTTAGCACGATCGGCGCTTCACTCCTTCCTCCGCTCACAGATTGTACATACGACGCACGTGTATTATATATTATATTATATACACTGTGCATGCGTGAATCTCCACCCGCCCCTGACCTTCTTTCTAGTATATTCCCTGCCCCTTCTCTTTCGGCGGAGTGGGAGTGCACATGGCGGAGAGACAACAGGTGAATGATAGTGACAGCAATGACGAAAGTCCGAAGCCCGGAGCCAGAAACGTCCCCATCCAGGAGGAGATTTAAGGCCTAAAATATGTCCTTTGTAGAGATGGTGGAGATGGTGAACATCTTAAAGAGGGCCGACTATCATGGTAAGTATTGACCGTACCCAAAACCAAATGTGAGAAAGGCCACGATCATGACTAAAGTTGTGAAAAGTCTGCAAAGGAATTTTGGTGTACAACGATCCAAGGAGCAACTGAGGAAACGCTGGTCAGAACTGAAATTGAGGGTGCACAATCAGTAAAGAAGGATCAGGAAACGGCTTCTAAAAAGTATTTGTCCTGTATTCCTATTATTATTATTACTTGCATGCTGCTCCATGTGCTTTTCTTTACTGTTGTAATTTCATTGTAAGGAGAGGACACTCAGGAGCTGTTTACACATCTGGACTCGGGAGCACTAGTGTGGGACACCAGAACACCCTTTTTAGGGTGTCCCACGCAGGTGCTTCAGTGGATACAAGGGGTGTCTCCATGTGCGAAACTTGACCAAAAAAGGTAGGTATTCAGGCTTTAAGAAAGGTAAAAAATCATATCTTCAGCTTCGAACTCGGTCAAAACAGACAATTGTATGACACTTCCAAGCAACGTTTCATATTACTATTTATTGCCTCAAACATCTGTGTGCTAAGTATACCTTTTTTTTATTCACACAGGGGAGAAAAGACTCGGGACATCTGAGGACACCAGGGACCCCCCACCTCCTAAAGAAGGGGAAATCCCCACACCACAACCTGAGGATGTTGATTCTGACGTACATTAATTGGGCCAAATAGTGATGACAACAGGTGGGTGTCTGAGACCACAGCTTCAGGTAATAGATGTATGCCTGCATATTTATAATACATGGTGTGTTATTTTATTTTAGGTGATGTGGATGTTGTGGAAGAAGAATCTAATTTCACCAATGCAAGTGCACAGATCCTCATCAGGGAGATAATGGTGTGCAATCGGGATTTAGAAAATATAAACAAAAACATCAATGATGTTCAACAAAAAATGAAGAACAGAATTGATTTATATAAAAACACAAAAATCGTACAATTTTATCGTGTATTTTGGATTTGAAGTTAAAGTATTTTAAAAGCCAAATTTTGAAGATGCACACGGTGTGTCAACATGTGCTATCTGCCATCACGGGATATCAATGTACACATTTTGTGGGTGCAACCCCTTCCTCGCAACTCAAGTATGTGAGAGGAAGGGGTTGCACCCCCAAAACACGTCCATTGATCCCCCATGATGGGAGCTAGCACATGTTGATATTAGGCATGGGTTCAGGAGGGAAATCCACATTTTGACTCCAAATTTGTGTGCATCTTCAAAATTTGACATCACCCCATCTGATGAAGGCAAGATCAACACAGTTTTGACATAATAATGTCTGATATTGCTTTACTTTTTGAAAGTTGAACTTTGTAAGTTCCTGAGTTGTGTATGTTATGGTTTGAAACATGCCTGTTTAACCCAAAAAAACATAAAAACAAAGATGTTGGTTTGTTCAAAAACCCTTTTGTAACGCACATGTGAATGTGCACGGAGTAAAATACTTTTATACTCAACAATGTGTGGCATCTTCTTTCAATACTCAATACTAGATATGTGTCTATACGAATTGCTATACAGAAATGTAACTGGTGTTTTGTTGACCAATCAGAGGTTTTCTTCTGCGGCTGAGTGAGGTTTTGGAAAATTACCTTTTTTAATATGGTCATGGTAGTCGATGGGAGATTCAAAATCGTCATTGTCATAAAAATTATAATTATTCAATATGATGAAGTTAAAAATCCAGGAAGTCAGCACAGCACAGGGATGGTGGGAGCCCCTCATAATGAGCACAGCAGGGGTACAGCCCCAGGAGGAAGTCAGCACAGCACAGGGATGGTGGGAGCCCCTCATAATGAGCATGACACAGGGATGGTGGAAGCCCCTCATAATGAGCACAGCAGGGGTACAGCCCCAGGAGGAATTCAGCACAGCACAGGGATGGTGGGAGCCCCTCATTTCTTCTGGGGGTGTACCCCTGTTGTGCTTATTATGAGGGGCTCCTACCACCCCTGTGTTGTGTTGACTCCCTGGGTTTGTACCCCTGCTGTGCTCATTATGAGGGGCTCCCACCATCCCTGTGCTGTGCTGAATTTCTGGGGCTGTACCCCTGCTGTGCTCATTATGAGGGGCTACCACCATCCCTGTGCTGTGCTCATTATGAGGGGCTCCCACCATCCATGTGCGGTGCTGACTTCCTCCTGGGGTTGTACCCCTGCTGTGCTCATTATGAGGGGCTCCCACAATCTCTGTGCTGTGCTGACTTCCTCCTGGGGCTGTACCACTGCTGTGCTAATTATGAGGGGCTCCCACTATCCCTATGCTGTGCTGACTTCTTGGGGCTGTACCACTGCTGTGCTCATTGTGAGGGGCTTTCACCATCTCCGTGCTGTGCTCATTATGAGGGGTTCCCACCATCCCTGTGCTGTGCTGACTTCCTCCTGGGGCTGTAACCCTGCTGTGCTCATTATGAGGGGCTCCCACCACCCCATGCTGTCCTGACTTCCTGGGTTTGTACCCCTGCTGTGCTCATTATGAGGGGCTCCCACCATCCATGTGCTGTGCTGTGCTGACTTTCTGGGGCTGTACCCCTGCTGTGCTCATTATGAGGGGCTCCCACCATCGCTGTGCTGTGCTGACTTCCTCGGTTTGTTCCCCTGCTGCGCTAATTATGAGGGGCTTCCACCATCCCTGTGCTGTGCTAACATCCTCCTGGGGCTGTACCCCTGCTGTGCTCATTATGAGGGGCTCCCACCATCCCTGTGATGTCCTGACTTCCTGGGTTTGTCCCCCTGATGTGCTCATTATGAAGGGCTCCCACCATCCCTGTGCTGAGCTGACTTCCAGGGTTTCTACCCCTGCTGTGCTCATTATGAGGGGCTCCCACAGCCCCCAGAGGAAGTCAGCACAGCACAGGGATGGTGGGAGCCCCTCATAATGAACACAGCAGGTGTACAGCCCCAGGAGGAAGTCAGCACAGCACAGGGATGGTGGGAGCCCCTCATAATGAGCATAATGAGCCCGACGACTGCCATATTGAGAAAGATATTTTTTTGCTTTTTAAATTCATCATAACGAACGTTCGTAATTGTTACGAAAAGTTCGTTATTTTTTTAACGAAAATTAGTATTTTGTATGAAACAAAACAAATTTATTGATGGCGCACATGTCTACTCAATACCAGTTTTTGGAGTAAGTTGGTGTTTACAGTGACAATGGGGGTTATTTACTAAAGGCAAATCTACTTTGCACTACAAGTGCACTTGCTTTTAGTAAATAACCCACACAGTGCTCTAAAATTGGCCCCAATCACGCCATTTTAGGCACTCAAATTAATTCATGGTGCTGAAAAGGATGATTATTTTTATCATTAATGCATTACATACATTAACAACAAAAACAATGTGTGTGTGTAGCAGACCTACAACATAATAGTTAGCTGAAGAAGAGATTGTGACCTCATGTATCAAATAAATTACGTTTGCACTATTTAAGAAAATGGCCATAAACAAAAGCCCATTGGAGAACCTAGGAGACAGCTAAAAGAAACACAAGCAGTAAATCAAATGAAATATTATTTCAGTTTAAAATAAAAATGTATTTAAAAAAAGTTTCTCAAACATTTGCTGGCATATCAATGGCCCTCTTACCCGCAAAGTACTCCATATATTTTTGTCTGACTTTGCGGGCGCCTTGGGGGGGCAAGCCAGGACGGCCAGCTTCAAGTGCCATCAGGGTTGATTGATCTGGAAAGCTGGCCTCAGACCCAACTAAGGCCACATAGTTCTTTGCATTTTTCCTTAGAAAATTGTGCATAATGCAGCAGGCAAGGACTATATGGTTGAGTTTATATTCCGCCATTTGAATTGGCATCAGGAATAGGTGGAACCGGCTGGCCATTATGCCGAAAGCATTCTCCACCACTCTTCTGGCTCCGGTGGTTAAAAACCCTCTGGTCCGGGGAGAGGGTCCTCATGGGAAATGGCCGCATCAGGTGTTCACCAAGCCCAAACACTTCATCAGCGACAAAGACGAATGGAAGACCAGCCACGTTGTATTCCACAGGTGGCAATTCGAAGCCACCATTCTGGAGTCATCTGTAGAGCTCGGTCTGGACGATGACTCCATAATCCGACATCCGGCTTTTCTTCCCCACGTCCACATACAAAAACTCGTTTGTCGCCGTCACCACCGCCAACATTACTATACTTTCAAACCCCGTTGTAATTATAATAGTATGACCCCCGAGTTGGGGGGTGGGACGATGTGGACATGTTTCCCATCTGTTGCCCCTCCGCAGTTGGGAAAGTCCCACCGCTGGGCAAATTGGGAAGCCACAGTCATTCCTGTGGCGTTGAAGGAAACTGTGGAGTCAAACAAGAAAAAAAAATTTACTTTTGCATTAATAACATTGCAAGCAGATTGTATTTAAAGACAAAAATATAAGGTACACTTATCAGATTCCTCACCCCCTCTGATGGCCCATTGTTAAAATTTTAGGGGGGGGGGGGTTTGGACAGGTAATCCTCTCCATTTCATTGAGAGCTGAATGCATAAATAATGTAGATTACTTTGGCCAGCCCCTCCTTACTTACACTATTGGCAGCCCACTGGACAGGTAAGAAGTGTCATAATACAAAAATATGAATACACACTGTACAAATTGAAGCACATGTTTACATTCTGCAATTACCTATCAAGATAATAGGAGAAAAAAACTTTAAACAGTACCATTTGAAAGTATTCAGGCAGGCCCTTGCACTACATGCTTTGGTGAATTCATCCATAAATATGAACACCAAAGAGGTAAGTATTGTGTGTATGGGTTTGGCAAAGTCAGCAGATAGAGGATTGGTATCGGTTGACTTATCGGTTGGGGGGAAGGAGGGTTCCAAATGAGTTTGGGCCAACCAAAAAAAAGTCTATTGCACTTGCCTGAATTTAAGGACACAAATAACATTTGTACACATTTTAGGGGGTGTAGCACTACTATGGAGCTGATAAAATACATTGTTAAGTGACTAGGCTAGGTGTGTATGGGCCTAGGATAGCATGCTGGGGAGGTTAGTGGAGGCAAATATGCATGAAGGACAAAAAGGGAACTTACAGCATGCATAAGGACAAAGGGGACATTCGCAGCATATTACAATTATGGTAATTAGGGAATGATGAAAGAAATACAATACATTAGAAAACATTAAATACATAGTATGGTATAGTATGTATCTCTGCGCTTGCCTGGTGAATAAATAGGGCTAATG
Source organism: Lithobates sylvaticus (assembly GCA_028564925.1). Classification (NCBI taxonomy): domain Eukaryota; kingdom Metazoa; phylum Chordata; class Amphibia; order Anura; family Ranidae; genus Lithobates; species Lithobates sylvaticus. The sequence goes on along the minus strand of CM053027.1, from coordinate 158,750,310 downwards.
GAATACTGCGGCAAAGCACTGATAGGAACTATCGGATCCCAAGGAATTAAGGTAAGGTAAAGAGGTAGTGCTGCGCTGTATAATAAAGCTGTAGAGACTAAGGTATATTAAATAGGTATGCACACAAGTAAGTGCTGATTATGCAGAAGATAGTGGATGATGTGAATTTTTTGCTTAAATCACATAAAATCGCATAAACGTGACATAGCTTAAAATTGCATAAAATTGCATGAAATCGCATAAAACATCATATTCAAAGGATAAATCCGTGAAAGGTGTGAATTTGTGTGCATAAATCACATAAAATCGCATAAACGTGACATAGCTTAAAATTGCATAAAATCGCATGAAATCGCATAAAACATCATATTCAAAGGATAAATCCGTGAGAGGTGTATCAAGTGAGAATGATGTGGGTTAATCACATAAAATCATATAAAAATGACATCTCTTAAAATTGCATAGAAACGCATAAAAATCGCATAAAGTTGCATCAAGCGTCACATTAAAATAAGGTGAATCTGTGATGGGCGTGCATAGAGTGCTGCGGTCAAGTACAAGTGGTTAAAAAATATGACACATAAAATAGTCGCAATAAAAATTGCATCGGTGCATAAAACCAACTAGGTGGATAAGGATGTGTAAAAGGTAAGCATAGCCAAAAAAATTGAATACAATCAATAAATAAGTAATGCAAAAGTGCAAGAACAGTCCGTGGGGGTGAGCCCTTTCCTAGTGTGGGCAAAGTGTGGTTTGCTATGGCGCTGGTGACAAATCCTGGTGGGGTATAACGGTATCGGTGCTGGTGGTTATTGTGACCAGTAGCTGCAGGTGGTTCCTGATCTTCCGTGGAATATAGTAATGGATGTACCCTTACCTTACCGCTGTAAGGTAACAGCGTGTATATGTGTTAGCTGGTTCTCAATGGGGCTTCTGTGTCCTATGGCGGGCGGCTCCCTTTAAATCCAGGTGTTTGGGCGTCTCTTTTACTGGGGTGTACGCTCTAGTTCAGGTGTATGTGTCTCGCAAAAATGGATAAGGAGAGGAAGGGTCTCGATAGTGTAGTACGTTTTTAAAAGGTTTTATTCAATACAAGTAAAATACAGTAAACTCACATTTATGTTGCTCAAAATTGCATGGGATAAACGAGCATCGAGCTCGTACCTCGCTTCCGGTATCTAGTGTCCCTTTACGCGTATTCGTCACTGTCACATGACTTCTTCAGAGGTGGTTACTAGATGCCAGAAGTGTCCTTTTATTTGCTGTTAATTGGTATTGCCGGTGGCCATTTTGTTGTGGTCATTTCCACAGGAAGTGTCTCGGCGGCCATTTTATTTATTTATTTATTTATTTATTTATTTTTTTTTTTTTTTTGTGTCTGGTCGCCAGAGACGGCCCGGCGGCCATTTTAATGAAAGTCTGTAATGTAAACATCCGTTCTACGGCCAAGAGTATTCTCTGGTCACCGGAAGTGGTTCGGTTGTTTTGCTAGGGAGAAGTATATTCATACAGTGGAGGCTAGCTGCAGATTAACGGCATACATAATATACCATAGTTAAATCTGGCTATATAGCCTTATTTTAATAAAAGGATAAACGAGGACATAAGAATATATATGTATATAAAAAAAATATATATATATAAAAATGAGCATAATGGGGTATAAAAACAATAGATATAATACGACATCTTGAGGTAATGAAATAAATAAAAAAATATATAAAGGAGATATAATTCTCTCTGTGTAGTAAAATTGTGGCATTTTATTGAGTAAAAATCTTGGTAAAAATCCTGGTTAAAATTGTCTTGGTTTAAAATTTGCATACCGGAAGCGACGTAGTTTGCTCATAGTATGGCATGCATGTGTATATAAATGTACATACATAAAAGGTAATAAGACATATCTGTGTCTAAAAAAGATAAGAAGCAGTGGTGAAGATTCCGAACCGGATAGGTGAGCAAAGAGCAGTTGTGTCAGAGGAGGGCGTCTAAGAGAGAGTGTGGGGGTGACTGGATCTGATTGGGCCTAAAAATTGCTTATGAAGCAATTTAAGTCGAAATCGATGTTTAATCCTTGGGGTACGAAGGACTCTAGCGTGTGTATCCATTTAGATTCTAACTGGCTGATGGTTCTAACTTTATGTCCACCCCGCCAGTGTCTCTTGTAGGCTTCTATTCCCCAGAATCTCATGTGTGATGGGTCTTTATTGTGATGTGTGGCAAAGTGCCTGGACACACTATGCTTATCATAGCCTCTCTGAATATTTTTCACATGTTCCTTTATTCTAATTCGTAGGAGTCTTTTAGTGCGGCCTACGTATTGCAGCCCGCAGTCGCACTCCAATATGTAAACAGCTCCCTCGGTGTTGCAACAGATGAAGTCTTTAATTTCGTAACTGTTGCCTAACACCCTAACACAAAAAAAATTTCGAAACACCCTAACACAAAAAAGAAGGACTTCACCGCAACAAGCACAGGCAACAGTTACGAAATTAAAGACTTCATCTGTTGCAACACCGAGGGAGCTGTTTACATATTGGAGTGCGACTGCGGGCTGCAATACGTAGGCCGCACTAAAAGACTCCTACGAATTAGAATAAAGGAACATGTGAAAAATATTCAGAGAGGCTATGATAAGCATAGTGTGTCCAGGCACTTTGCCACACATCACAATAAAGACCCATCACACATGAGATTCTGGGGAATAGAAGCCTACAAGAGACACTGGCGGGGTGGACATAAAGTTAGAACCATCAGCCAGTTAGAATCTAAATGGATACACACGCTAGAGTCCTTCGTACCCCAAGGATTAAACATCGATTTCGACTTAAATTGCTTCATAAGCAATTTTTAGGCCCAATCAGATCCAGTCACCCCCACACTCTCTCTTAGACGCCCTCCTCTGACACAACTGCTCTTTGCTCACCTATCCGGTTCGGAATCTTCACCACTGCTTCTTATCTTTTTTAGACACAGATATGTCTTATTACCTTTTATGTATGTACATTTATATACACATGCATGCCATACTATGAGCAAACTACGTCGCTTCCGGTATGCAAATTTTAAACCAAGACAATTTTAACCAGGATTTTTACCAAGATTTTTACTCAATAAAATGCCACAATTTTACTACACAGAGAGAATTATATCTCCTTTATATATTTTTTTTATTTATTTCATTACCTCAAGATGTCGTATTATATCTATTGTTTTTATACCCCATTATGCTCATTTTTATATATATATATTTTTTTATATACATATATATTCTTATGTCCTCGTTTATCCTTTTATTAAAATAAGGCTATATAGCCAGATTTAACTATGGTATATTATGTATGCCGTTAATCTGCAGCTAGCCTCCACTGTATGAATATACTTCTCCCTAGCAAAACAACCGAACCACTTCCGGTGACCAGAGAATACTCTTGGCCGTAGAACGGATGTTTACATTACAGACTTTCATTAAAATGGCCGCCGGGCCGTCTCTGGCGACCAGACACAAAAAAAATAAATAAATAAATAAATAAATAAATAAATAAATAAATAAAATGGCCGCCGAGACACTTCCTGTGGAAATGACCACAACAAAATGGCCACCGGCAATACCAATTAACAGCAAATAAAAGGACACTTCTGGCATCTAGTAACCACCTCTGAAGAAGTCATGTGACAGTGACGAATACGCGTAAAGGGACACTAGATACCGGAAGCGAGGTACGAGCTCGATGCTCGTTTATCCCATGCAATTTTGAGCAACATAAATGTGAGTTTACTGTATTTTACTTGTATTGAATAAAACCTTTTAAAAACGTACTACACTATCGAGACCCTTCCTCTCCTTATCCATTTTTGCGAGACACATACACCTGAACTAGAGCGTACACCCCAGTAAAAGAGACGCCCAAACACCTGGATTTAAAGGGAGCCGCCCGCCATAGGACACAGAAGCCCCATTGAGAACCAGCTAACACATATACACGCTGTTACCTTACAGCGGTAAGGTAAGGGTACATCCATTACTATATTCCACGGAAGATCAGGAACCACCTGCAGCTACTGGTCACAATAACCACCAGCACCGATACCGTTATACCCCACCAGGATTTGTCACCAGCGCCATAGCAAACCACACTTTGCCCACACTAGGAAAGGGCTCACCCCCACGGACTGTTCTTGCACTTTTGCATTACTTATTTATTGATTGTATTCAATTTTTTTGGCTATGCTTACCTTTTACACATCCTTATCCACCTAGTTGGTTTTATGCACCGATGCAATTTTTATTGCGACTATTTTATGTGTCATATTTTTTAACCACTTGTACTTGACCGCAGCACTCTATGCACGCCCATCACAGATTCACCTTATTTTAATGTGACGCTTGATGCAACTTTATGCGATTTTTATGTGTTTCTATGCAATTTTAAGAGATGTCATTTTTATATGATTTTATGTGATTAACCCACATCATTCTCACTTGATACACCTCTGCACACCTCTCACGGATTTATCCTTTGAATATGATGTTTTATGCGATTTCATGCGATTTTATGCAATTTTAAGCTATGTCACGTTTATGCGATTTTATGTGATTTATGCACAAAAATTCACACCTTTCACGGATTTATCCTTTGAATATGATGTTTTATGCGATTTCATGCAATTTTATGCAATTTTAAGCTATGTCACGTTTATGCGATTTTATGTGATTTAAGCAAAAAATTCACATCATCCACTATCTTCTGCATAATCAGCACTTACTTGTGTGCATACCTATTTAATATACCTTAGTCTCTACAGCTTTATTATACAGCGCAGCACTACCTCTTTACCTTACATTAAATACATAGAATGTGATGTTAAAGGAGAAAACTTACCTTAATATAGTCCTTCTACAGGAAATGTATAATGGCAGAACAGGTCTCTGGAATAATGATCCCCAGAGCCTGAGGGGAGATGCCTGTCGAGAACTTGATGTCCTGCAGACTTTTCCCCATCGCCAAGTACCGCAACGTGGTGTCTAGCCTCTGTTCCGGAGTGATAGCTTGCCGCATGCAGGTATCCTACCTGTTAATATATGGGGACAGCAAAGCCAACAGACGGTGAAAAACGGGGCCCGTCATCTGGAGATAATTCTTGAAATCATCAGGATTATTCTCCTGGATCTCAAGCAAAAAAAGGCATATGAGAGAATTGGTCAGGCTGGAGTAACCAATTCTTCATCCATGAACTCCTCCCTGGCCTGTTCATGGACTGGGCTTGGGTCAAAGTAAGAACCCCAACACAAGCCCCTGCACAACACGAACTCTACGACAAGGACGTACCCGCAACATGGCTAAAAAACGGTCAGCTGGTGAGAATGAACAACAGAACACACTGAAAATCAGAAAGGCCTGAGAAGAGCGACCTGAAAATCAGAAACGAGCGGACAAGAACGCACTGAAAAACAGAAGCGAACTATAAAAGAACACACTGAAAAACAGATATGAACTGACTACACGCACTGATACAGCATGGCTTAATTTTGGTCATTTATTTTCATTTCATTCCATACTCTACAGTCCGGTTTGTTGTCAGTCTCAATTTCGGAGCACCGTTTCGTATCACTGTCATGTCAATCATTTCATTCATTTAATTTCATATACACTACACTCCGATCCGAATCCAGTTGTTTCAGTGGTACACCGATTTTTTTTTCGCCTTCATTACGGCCTTTTAATTAAATTTAATTCCATACTCTACAGTCCAGTTCGTTGTCAGTTGCAATTGCGGTGCACCGATTTATATCACTGTAATGTCAACCATTTCATTCATTTGATTTTGTATACACTCCGATCCGAATCCAGTCGCTTCAGCGGTACACTGATTTATGTTGGCTTCATTTTGGCCTTTTAATTTAATTTCATTCCATACTTTACAGTCCGGTTCGTTGTCAGTCACAATTGTGGCGCACCGATTCGTATCACTGTCATGTCAATCATTTCATTCATTTCGTATGACCTACACTCCGTTCCGAATCCAGTTGCTTCAGCGGCACACCGATTTGTGTTGGCTTCATTTTGGCCTTTTAATTTAATTTCATTCCATACTCTACAGTCTGGTTCGTTGTCAGTCGCAATTGCGGCGCACAGATTCGTATCACTGTAATGTTTCATTCATTTGATTTCGTATACACTCCGATCCGAATCTAGTCGCTTCAGCGGTACACTGATTCATGTTGGCTTCATTTTGGCCTTTTAATTTAATTTCATTCCATACTTTACAGTCCGGTTCGTTGTCAGTCACAATTGTGGCGCACCGATTCGTATCACTGTCATGTCAATCATTTCATTCATTTCGTATGACCTACACTCCGTTCCGAATCCAGTTGCTTCAGCGGCACACCGATTTGTGTTGGCTTCATTTTGGCCTTTTCATTTAATTTCATTCCATACTCTACAGTCCAGTTCGTTGTCAGTCGCAATTGCGGTGCACAGATTCGTATCACTGTAATGTTTCATTCATTTGATTTCGTATACACTCCGATCCGAATCCAGTCGCTTCAGCGGTACACTGATTCATGTCGGCTTCATTTTTTTAATTTAATTTCATTCCATACTTTACAGTCCGGTTCGTTGTCAGTCTCAATTTCGGAGCACCGTTTCGTATCACTGTCATGTCAATCATTTCATTCATTTAATTTCATATACCCTACACTCCGATCCGAATCCAGTTGTTTCAGTGGTACACCAATTTTTTTTCGCCTTCATTTCGGCCTTTTCATTAAATTTAATTCCATACTCTACAGTCCAGTTCGTTGTCAGTTGCAATTGTGGCACACCGATTTATATCACTGTAATGTCAACCATTTCATTCATTTGATTTCGTATACACTCCGATCCGTATCCAGTCGCTTCAGCGGTACACTGATTTATGTTGGCTTCATTTTGGCCTTTTAATTTAATTTAATTCCATACTTTACAGTCCGGTTCGTTGTCATTTACAATTGTGGCGCACCGATTCATATCAATGTCATGTCAATCATTTCATTCATTTCGTATGACCTACACTCCGTTCCGAATCCAGTTGCTTCAGCGGCACACCAATTTGTGTTGGCTTCATTTTGGCCTTTTAATTTAATTTCATTCCATACTCTACAGTCCGGTTCGTTGTCAGTGGCAATTGCGGCGCACAGATTCGTATCACTGTAATGTTTCATTCATTTGATTTCGTATACACTCCGATCCGAATCCAGTCGCTTCAGCGGTACACTGATTCATGTTGGCTTCATTTTGGCCTTTTAATTTAATTTCATTCCATACTTTACAGTCCGGTTCGTTGTCAGTCACAATTGTGGCGCACCGATTCGTATCACTGTCATGTCAATCATTTCATTCATTTCGTATGACCTACACTCCATTCCGAATCCAGTTGCTTCAGCGGCACACCGATTTGTGTTGGCTTCATTTTGGCCTTTTAATTTAATTTCATTCCATGCTCTACAGTCCGGTTCGTTGTCAGTCGCAATTGCGGCGCACAGATTCGTATCACTGTAATGTCAATCATTTCATTTCGTATACACGCTGATCTGAATCCAGTTTCTTCAGTGGCCCATCGATTTGTGTCAGCTTCATTTCGGTCATTCCATTTCATTCCATACTCTACAGTCTGGTTAGTTGTCAGTCGCGATTTGCAGCGCACCGATTCGTATCACTGTTATATCAATCATTTCATTCATTTCATTTCATAGACCCTACACTCCGATTCTAGTCCAATCCCTTCAGCGGCACTCCGGTTCATGACAAATTAATTTCAGTCATTTAATTTTGTTTCAATTTCATTTATATGCTGCACAGTTCGGTTGAATATCGGTCGCTTAAGCAACACAATGATTCATTTTTCAGTTCATTTCATGTTATTTCATGTCATTTTCGGATACCCTACGTTCCGGTTTGAATCCAGTCGCAACCGCGGCACATCGGTTCATATCGCTTTCAGGTCAACTGTTTCAATTAATTTCATACATTTTTGTATTTTTGACAATCCGGTTTGAAGCCAGTCACGTCAGTGGTACACGGATACTTTCAGTTTTATGTCAAATCATTCTAATTTCATTCATACACACTGCAGTCCGGTTCGGAGCCAGCCACAATAGCGCCGATAGGATTTGTACTAGGTTAGTTTCATTCATGTCTGCCTCTCGTTATTTCATTTAGTTTTCTACACTTACTGTCCACTTCGAGTCTAGTCGCACGTTGCGGCACTGATTCAGCTGCCCCTGAACTCTCCTCTATGTTATCTTATCAGTACACATACACAGGGTCGTTTATAGTCACTTCTAGGCAGTTGAGTTTAGAAGCATTTTTTGGAAAGCAAAAAAATGCGTTCAGGACGGCTCTTCAGAGGCATTTGAAACGCCAAATGCCTTTAAACTAAACACGCGTAAACGCATTTAGTTTGAAGGCGTTTTTAATGATGATACATTTTTGAATATAAAAAAAATAAAAATATTGAAAAAATTTAACGCTCCTAAACGCAAACGTGGCATGTAAACGCGGCAAAACTGACCGTTTTAAACATTGTTTACTATATGTTAAGTTAAATCATCCAGTGGAGGTTTTAAAACGTCCCATGGACATTAAGCCTAAGGAGTAAAGTAAGAACAGGATTTGCACATCTTTCAAGTGTGACCATAATGACGTAAACCCCTTAATAGTGGAGCCTGAATCCAGTTTTGCAACTTTGGAATGTGTTAGTTAAATTATAGCTAGGTTTGCACCACTCATTGCATCCATATGAATTAACCCTTGTTTTCCAGGACAAATTTGGCCTTCATGTTGTAGTATTGTTATTGCATATCCCACCTTATCTCTCTGCTGCTAATCGCAAATCCAATGTAGGTAACACTGCTTCCATTGACCACCAACAAAAGGGGAAAACTGGGGGCATATTGACCCTAAAGGGGGCACACTGACCACCAATCACCACCACTGTGCAGCAAGCACTACACAGGGGCAATACTGAACATTAAGGAGGCACACTGATCACCAAGGAAAGGGGGCAACACTCTGCTGACCACCAGCAGTTATGGGACACCCACCGCTGATCACCAACATTTAAGGGGACACTTATCACTAAAGGCCACCATAAGGAAGAGGAAATACTGAACATAAAGGAGGCACACTGATCACCAAGGAAAGGGGGCAAAACTCCACTGATCACCAACATTTAAGGGGACACTCATCATTAATGACCACCATAAAGAAGTACTGACTCCTTACCACTGAAATTACATCATTCTGTGCATTAATAGTCCTGACACCCTGCACTTTGACTACTGCACTGTATGTGCTTTACCCTAAAATAAACAGGCCTCATGAAACGTGGCAGTCATAACATCATTTTTTTTTTATTTATATAGTAAAAAAAGTGGTTATTAAATATCATCAACAGAAAACTCTATCTAGCAGACAGAGTAGGAGATTATTGGTCGAAATGGGGTAGTGGGTTCTAGAGGTTGGCAGAGACCCTGGAGAAGTCCTGGAGATGAGCATGAGAAGAGGTAACAAGGACAAATACAAAATTAATTTGGGTACATTGTTGCAAGATGCAGTAATTCTCAGTCAAGCTATCACAATACTGAAAAAGTAAAAATGGCCTGGTAATGAAGACGTATACTCAAGCGGTTAAAGTGTTCTTTCCTTTCCACATTACTTATTGGTAGGGATGAGCCGAACACCCCCGGGTTCGGTTCGAACCAGAACCTTCGACGGACCGAAAGTTCGCGCAATTTTCGAACCCTATACGTTATAATGGACTTCGAAATCAAAAGTGCTAATTACAACGGCCAATATGCATGTTAATGTCATAAAACAGTTTGGGGACCCGGGTCCTGCCCCAGGGGACATTTCAATGCAAAAAGAACTTTTAAAAACTAACGTTTTTTTCGGGAGCATCATTTTAATGATGCATAAAGTGAAAAAAAAAAAGTGAAATTTTCCTTTAAATATGGTACCTGGGGGGTGTCTAAAGTATGCCTGTGAAGTGGCATGTGTTTCCCGTGTTTAGAACTGTCCTTGCACAAAATGACATTTGTAAAGGAAAAAAAGAAGCCATTTAAAACCACTTGCGGCTTTAGGTTTGTTCTTAAGTAGAATCTGAACAGGTACATTATGAAGTGTAGCTCCATCCCAAAAAAATCTATTTTTAAGCTTTTTGGAGAACATAGGGAGGGGTTATCACCCCTGTAACATTTGCTGTCTTTGCACATCTGTTCAGAACATGTCACCTCACTTTCCGTCCCAATGACAAATGTTTTTGGAAAAGTGGGGTTTTAATTGAAACAAGGATTGGTGATAAAGTATCAGTAGAGAGGAGATACCTTTTTCCAAATTAAATCTAACAGGATAGAATTTCCCTTCCTAGGGGTAGATTTCCTCTCACTTCCTGTTTTTCTCTTTCCATTTGCAAGTAGGAGTCGTTTGTAAGTTGGATGTTTGAAAGTAGGGGCCTGGCGTATATACTCTGCAGAAATTTGCCCTATTAGATGTTGGTGTAGCCACAAGACTGGTGGGCACAGGAATGGGCCCTGCTATGAGTTAATAGATCAAGATTTGTAATTGCATGCACCTGTTGAACAGGGCAGAAAAAATTGGGGGGGTGGTGGTGGTGGACGGTGTTGCCACAAGACTGTAAGCTCTCACAGTTACTCTTGGTGGGCGCAGGAATGGGCCCTGCTGTGAGTTATTAGATCAAGATTTGTAATTGCAAGCACCTGATGAACAGGGCAGAAAAATTGGGCCTTTGGCGGTGGTGGTGGACGGTGTTGCCACAAGACTGTAGGCCCTCACAGTTACTCTTGGTGGGCGCAGGAATGGGCCCTGTTGTGAGTTATTAGATCAAGATTTGTAATTGCAAGCACCTGTTGAACAGGGCAGAAAAATTGGGGGTGGTGGTGGTGGTGGACGGTGTTGCCACAAGACTGTAAGCTCTCACAGTTACTCTTGGTGGGCGCAGGAATGGGCCCTGCTGTGAGTTATTAGATCAAGATTTGTAATTGCAAGCACCTGATGAACAGGGCAGAAAAATTGGGCCTTTGGCGGTGGTGGTGGACGGTGTTGCCACAAGACTGTAGGCCCTCACAGTTACTCTTGGTGGGCGCAGGAATGGGCCCTGTTGTGAGTTATTAGATCAAGATTTGTAATTGCAAGCACCTGATGAACAGGGCAGAAAAATTGGGCCTTTGGCGGTGGTGGTGGACGGTGTTGCCACAAGACTGCAGGCCCTCATAGTTACTCTTGGTGGGCGCAGGAATGGGCCCTGCTGTGAACTATTAGATCAAGATTTGTAATTACCCGCCCCTGTTAAACAGGGGCTGAAAAATTGTGCCTTAGGCACTGGTGCTGGTGCCACAACACTGCAACCCCTCACAGAGACTGTACTTGGAGCACAGCAGTCACACGTGTTGCGAAGCATTTTTTTAAAAAAATTGGAAGTACACGCCCCTGTTAAACAGGGGCTGAAAAATTGTGCCTTAGGCACTGGTGCTGGTGCCACAACACTGCAACCCGGCCCTCACAGATACTGTACTTGGAGCACAGCAGTCACACGTTTAGCGAAGCATTTTTTTTAAAAATTGTAAGTACCCGCCCCTGTTAAACAGGGGCTGAAAAATTGTGCCTTAGGCACTGGTGCTGGTGCCACAACACTGCAACCCGGCCCTCACAGATACTGTACTTGGAGCACAGCAGTCACACGTGTTGCGAAGCATTTTTTTTAAAAAATTGTAAGTACCCGCCCCTGTTAAACAGGGGCTGAAAAATTGTGCCTTAGGCACTGGTGCTGGTGCCACAACACTGCAACCCGGCCTCACAGATACTGTACTTGGAGCACAGCAGTCACACGTGTTGCGAAGCATTTTTTTTAAAAATTGTAAGTACCCGCCCCTGTTAAACAGGGGCTGAAAAATTGTGCCTTAGGCACTGGTGCTGGTGCCACAACACTGCAACCCGGCCCTCACAGATACTGTACTTGGAGCACAGCAGTCACACGTGTTGCAAAGCATTTTTTTAAAAAATTGTAAGTACCCGCCCCTGTTAAACAGGGGCTGAAAAATTGTGCCTTAGGCACTGGTGCTGGTGCCACAACACTGCAACCCCTCACAGAGACTGTACTTGGAGCACAGCAGTCACACGTGTTGCGAAGCATTTTTTTAAAAAATTGGAAGTACACGCCCCTGTTAAACAGGGGCTGAAAAATTGTGCCTTAGGCACTGGTGTGGTGGCATGGATCATTGAGGAGGAGGAAGAGGATAGTCAGTGAACATAAGAGGACAGTCACTCAGCATCAGCATAGGCAGTCTTGAAGGGATGTGACATTAAAAATTATTCGGTTATATCCGCCTCAGGTGCCTGGTAGCTGGTGGTGATCCAAGACTGATTCATTTTGATGAATGTCAGTCGATCAACCGAGGCGGTGGACAGGCGCACCCTATGATCAGTCACAAATCATCCAGCAGCACTGAATGTGCGTTCGGAAAGAACGCTGGAGGCAGGACAGGCCAGTAGCTCAATTGCATACTGTGCAAGCTCTGGCCAGTGATCCATCCTCAGGACCCAGTAAGCCAGAGGATTTTCGGTGGGAAAGGTGTCCAAGTCTGACCTTGCCCCAAGGTATTCCTGCACCATGTATATCAGACGCTGGCGATGGTTGCTGGAACCGATCATACCTTGGGGCTGCGGACTAAAAAATTGTCTGAACGCATCGGTCAGACGTCCACCTTCCCCACCGCTCCTTCTGCCACTGACCGAAGCCTCAGCAACTCGTCGCCCAGGACCAGGAGTTTGTAGCCTCCCAGTTTCTGGGAACGCGTTGCACAGACCTTTCTGCAAGGCCTCCCTGAGATGTCTCATCCTCTGCTCCCTCTGCGACGGCAAGATAAGGTCCGCAACCTTACCCTTGTACCGCGGATCAAGGAGAGTGGCCAGCCAGTAATGGTCCCTCTCCTTGATCCGAAGAACACGAGGATCCTTCCGCAGGCTTTGCAGGATCAGGGAGGCCCTGCAGCGTAGGTTAGCTGAGGCATTCGGTCCGGAGTCTTCTGGGTCACTGAGGATGACATGATCGCCAGCCACCTCCTCCCAGCCACGTACAAGTCCACTGGTTTGTTGGGACTGTACATCATCCCTAAAAGACTGCTGCTGCTGATGCTGAGTGCCAGGCTCCACCTCCATGCTCACACAATCCTCCTCCTCCTCCTCCTCCTCCTCCTCATCCTCTTCCTGTGTGATGGGTGGGACAGAAGGAACACTGTCCGGATAAAGGGGGCCTTGAGAGGCAAGGAAGTCCTCCTCTTCCTGCCTCTGTTCTGCCTCAAGTGCCCTGTCCATTATCCCACGCAGCGTATGCTCCAACAGGTGGACAAGAGGGACAGTGTCACTGATGCATGCACTGTCACTGCTCACCATCCTCGTGGCCTCCTCAAATGGTGAGAGGACAGTGCATGCATCCCTGATCATGCTCCACTGACGTGGGGAAAAAAAAAAACCAAGCTCCCCTGACCCTGTCCTGGTGCCGTAGTCGCAAAGGTACTCATTGATGGCCCTCTGCTGCGTGTGCAGTCGCTGCAGCATGGCCAACGTTGAGTTCCACCTGGTGGGCATGTCACATATTAGGCGGTTCTTGGGCAGGTTCAGCTCCTTTTGCAGCTCAGTCAGCCGAGCACTGGCATTATAAGATCGGCGGAAATGCACACAGACTTTCCTGGCCTGCCTCAGGACAACCTGTAAGCCTGGGAACCTGCCCAAGAACCGCTGCACCACCAGGTTGAGGACGTGAGCCATGCAGGGCACATGGGGTGAGCTGCCCCTGTCGCAGGGCGGAGAGGAGGTTGGTGCCATTGTCAGAAACGACCATTCCTGGCTTAAGCTGACGTGGCGTCAACCACCTCTCGGCCTGCCCCTGCAGAGCTGCCAGAACCTCTGGCCCAGTGTGGCTCCTGTCCCCCAAACACACCAGCGCAAGCACGGCATGGCATCTTTTTGCCTGCGTACTTGCGTAGCCCCTTGTACGCCTACGGAGCACCGCTGGTTCCAAGGACAGAGCACTGGAGGAAGAAGAAGAGGAGGGGGTGGAGGAGAGAGGTGTGTCACAACCAGTAGCAGTAGTCGCGTTTTGGAGGCGTGGTGGCGGAACAACCTCCAACACTACTGCACCTTGTCCTGCATCCCTCCCAGCTGCCAATAGAGTGACCCAATGGGCCGTGAAAGAAAGGTACCGTCCCTGTCCATGCCTGCTGGACCATGAGTCAGCGGTAATATGCACCTTACCGCTGACCGCCCTGTCCAGCGAGGCATGGACATTGCCCTCCACATGCCGGTAGAGAGACGGAATCGCCTTCCGCGAGAAAAAGTGGCGTTTGGGAACCTGCCACTGAGGAACCGCACATTGAACAAACTCACGGAAGGGGGCCGAGTCTACGAACTGAAAAGGCAGCAGTTGAAGTGCTAGCAATTTAGCAAGGCTAGCATTCAACCGCTGGGCATGTGGATGGCTGGGAGTGTACTTCTTTCTACGGTCCAGCAGCTGGGGCAGGGAAATTTGCCTGCTGCAATCGGACGTCGGTGTACTGCAAGTACTTGGTTGTGACACACCTAATTCTACACCTTCAGTCCTCTCAGAGCAGCTTTCAGAGAGGACTGAAGGTGTATGCCGAAAACAAAGACGCGCGTGTCCCATGGCCACGTGCTGATCAGCACCAACTTAAATACCTGGAAGCAAATACAAAATCTATTGTGTGATGGGACTAACACACTTCAAGTCCTATAGGTGCTTCTGGGAACAAAATATAGCTCTGTGTGTGTGATGGGACATGCCTAATTATTACCCGTTGATATGCTTTTCCTATTTAATTAGGTTCATAAAAAAAATATAGTCAGTTTTATTTTTTGCCTGCCTGCCACGAACACACTACAAGTCCTATAGGAAGAAAACTGAATCTATCTAACTCAATCTCTGTAAGTGAATCTCTCTACCTAACTAAATCCAGGAGATATAAATTATGTGTTTTTTTTTCCTATTGATTTTGCTTGCTTCTACCTCAAATGGGAATTCAAATAAAAATTCCTGTGCACATTTAAGAGTTTTTTTTGTGAGTAAGTTCATCCTCTTTTTGAAGTATTTTAAAAACAGCAGATGACCTTTTATAAAATGTAAGTTTGTGCTCACTATTTAGCCCAAAAGCAAAAAACGAGTTACAGATAATATGGTACATCTTTCAAATGATCGAATGAGTGTCCTTTTTCCTGGAAACTTTACTAGCCAACACAGTGGTGCACTGACATTACAGTTTAATACCAACTAACATTTTTCACTTTGTGGTGGACATTGCTTAGCATATATTGCTCTTGTGTTCTAACTAGAAAAATGTATCTGAAATAGGAACTCAGTTAAAACAGAGCTATTTATCTTTGATTCATTATACTTTCTCAATACTATTTAAAAAAAAGGTTGAAATAGCATACCTAAAAGTCGCACAATGCAAATCTTCTTAAGCTTTATTAATAGCCCCATTGATTGATTTTAGGAACTTAATCGAGCTAAAGACCAAACTTTGAGCTTAAGAGGTCAAACTCTACCCTATTTATTTGACAAGCATTTGACCTGAAAAGAAATATGAAAAATATTTAAAGAAAACATACTCCAAATAATTATTACAAGGAAATTATTTACTATTTTTGGCATTTTAATCCTTGAAATGTATGGGGGATTTTGAATACATTTTATATTTTATACATTAATTTGACATATTTTTTTCTTGCCGATGGAAAATCAATATTTTAGTAATCGCCTATAAATATAGTAATATTCAAAGTTATATGGGTGGTTCAGAGTGTTGTTTTAAGTGCTGAGTGTATAAAGGAGTAATTTACTAAAATATGATAATTTTAATTTAAAGTACAACTCCAGCCAATGCATATTTCTATTTTTGGATGGAGTGGGAAAAAAACCTCTCACAGGTTTCTACTGCTGTCTTTGTACTCATTGACAAATTTTTACCCGGGGGCATTCAACATCAAAAAAGTCTTCTCAAGGCCAGTGCTAAGTAAATGCATTGGGCCATGGTTAATGTGGGCATGTCCAACTACTATATACTGTACCAATGAGTAAAAAGAGATGTGTGAACCAAGCAGAAACATATATAGATCCTCATTGTGGCACCATCCCACTACTAGATATGTCAAACCACAACATTTCCCCTGTAGAGGAGGGGACCACATCCAAAAGAGAAAGGGGAATTCTAAATACACATAGGAAAGGGACTTTAATTGTGCCAACCAATGAGGAAAAACAAAAATCCAATGCAAAAATCAACTATTTTTAACTTAAGTGGATAACTAAACTCTCTGCTCCCTGCTATATTGAATTTTGTTCCATTTTTGTTTGGTTTGGTACATGTCCCACATGACAGAGTCCAGTCCTCCCATGCCATTTGTTTGACCATCCATTGCCTATTAGAGCTGAAAATGTTGGGCAGAAATTTTATTTTTTCACATTCAGGTCCTTTTTACTTCAATGGGGTTCAGATTCACCACTTTAGTAATGTTTGAACCCTACCCAGACCAAACCTAGGTACATTAGGCTCATTATTACTTGCCATATGACATAGTTTTCTCTCAGGAGAATGTTGAGTTTATTATGGTTGGGAGATGTGCAGGTTTAGTATTGAGAACCCCTTTCAAAGACAATGGGGATACGGATTGCTTGCCATGGTCTACATTGCTGTAGAAAGAGGTATTACACACCCAATCCCTGACTTGTGTGAAAATACTTAGTTTGTATATTAGTTTGTATAGTTAAACGTTTAGTAGGTTGACATCTATGTTTCATGTGGATGAATGACGATTTTGTCAACACTGTTTTGGGCTTTTTTTTCTTTCAAGATGAAAGTGCAAAAAGTGATTTCTTACTTTTGAATACTTTTGTGTTTGAGAAGTATGGGGATAGTCTGCAAAGGGTATATTACATGGGCAAAACTGATCTTCCTAAATATACGTATGACACCTCTTCAATACTGGGATGGTAAGATCTCTCTATTATGGTAGTTCCTGTATTATTTTTTATATCAAAGGTGTGATCTTTAGGGTATATACAGTAAGTCAAGGAATGTTTTTAGATTACAGATTCTGAGGTATGTGTGTAATGTGACTATGTTGCATCTGGAATTCACAGTTCTTGGACCATTGGGTTGTTAGGGATATAAGTTCACTCTTGTTAAAAGGGACAAATGTTTGGGGTAAATTTGGGTAATTGAGCTTTGGGATCAGAGTGAAACAAAAGAATATTATCCTCAAACAATGCAAGTTTTATTTTTTGACCCAATTTCATCCACTCAAAAAGCTATGGGAAGAGGAATGAGCTGGCTAATGGCTCTATAGCGAAGGAGATAAAGGACATCCCTGACTGAAATAGGATAGGGGAAGAAAATGTCCCAGGCTTGTAGGTTGTAGGTAATCTGCTCAGTTGAGAAATGTTGTGTTGAAGGAACAACACTGAGAGCTGCTCAGTTGGGATATGTGTTGTTGAAGGTATTTTGATAATATATAAAATTTAGAACACATGTGTATGTTGTTCAAGCTAAAGGGACCCCATAAACTTGAACATTTCACAGAAAGAGGTGATATTATGTAAGTTATCAATTTTGAAGAAAACTGCTGTTATTTCCTCTTAAATAGGCATCTGAAGAAACTAAGGAAACTTTAGAAATAAAAATAGATTAACACTTTTGACGTAGCTGTTTGGAAATATCATCTATAATTCTGTTCTAATTATCTTTTTGACTATAATCCTAAAGTCATTTGGTCCCTCGTGTCTTTCTCTTTAGTAGCCAAAACATTTTTGCATTGTATCAGTATTTGTAAATAATTACAAATGTACTAATGAAATACACATTTTTAAATAATAAATTGAAGTGCAACACTAAGGTTAGTCACAGAATTAATTTTAGAAACAATTGCCCCCTTCTCCCACTCCATCTTACACTATTGATAACTTTGTTTTGAACTTTGACGTCTGGGGGATGCTTAATCTTGTAAGCAATCCAAAGAAGTCATCACTAAGTGAATAGCAATTTTTTTTTCTAGGAAACGGTTTGGAACAGTATTCCCAAACTCAAAGTCTTCAAAGACACAGAATAGCAGGATCAAAAGGGGTTAGCCAATTTATTAATCTTAGATCAAAGACCCATCAAAAATATTCCCTGTTGACATTCACTTAGATTGGATCCTCATGATCACACTGACCTGTTAAATATGACCTGTATCCATCAGGAACACAGCATCATGAAGAGATCAGGTCTGGCATAAATTCCTTTTAAGGCATACAGACAAGAAACAATTTGAACAGCTAGTGAAAGCAGCCTTTGTCCAAATGTGTAATAATTACTCTGTATGGATGATGATGACTATGCTAGAATATGTGAAAGCTATAAAAGCATGAAGCATATATGTGACATACTGAGGCTGATTTACTACAGGAGTTAAGAATCTTCACTCAAAAAAGAGTGTGAAGGGGAAAAGCATCTGCACATATTTGGTTATTTAAAGGCAACAAGGCTTTTCACATGATTGGATAATTCACACATTTTTTTTGAATGAAGACTCTCAACTTCTTTAGTATATCACTGTATATACAGTATGATTAAACAGTATATTTATTCAGGAAGTGATACAAGTGGAAATTTGGTGTTAGGGTGACACCATTTATTGGCTAACTAAATAGTTTTTATTGTAAGGTTTTGAGAAATGCTGGCCATTAGGGATGAGCTTGATGTTCGACTTGAACATCGGGTGTTTGCCCATTCGCAGAACAGCAAACATTATGGGGCATTCGCGGGAAATTTGAGTGCGGCGGAATGCCCCATGCTTACATGGCGGCTGTGTGTAGTGTTGTTGGAGTGGACAGAGAGATAGCTTGAGTTAGATTAAGCAGGCAGGTTATTCAGTTAGTGGCAGTGTATTTGATATACAGTATATATATATATATTAGGGCTGTGAAAATTATAGATTAATTCCTTGATTAATCGTAAATTTTTTTGATCGATCAAAAGAATTTTAATCGATCAAAAAAATTAACTCACCTCTCCGCCAGCTTCCGGGGCTTCAGGGAGTTCCATCGGAGATCCAGTGACGTCACGGACATCGACGTCACCGGACTCCTCCCCCCTTCCCCAATTGCCTCCTTCTGCTAATGAAGGAAAGGGGGAGGAGTCCGTGACGTTGAAGTTCTGATTGAACGTAACACCTACGGGGGAGGAGCTACGCATGACGTCACCGGCTGCTGCCCTACGGAACTAACTTAATTGTCAGCTTTACATGCTGTGTTTTTATAATCTTTATGTGACTAGTTTGTGTTTGAACACAAAGATTAAATCTTATACTTAAGCGGTGAGCACTTAGATCTTTTCTTTCTACCCATGACCTGGCATCCTTGCTGAGATCTAAGATGTGAGAGAAGTTTATGGTCCATGTTAACTCTTTTGATACCCACTTGCATGACCACCTGTTTGCACAGGGGTCCATGCCATAAGGTGAGAGTGATTAGTTAGACCGGAGGTGGAGGGATTGTCACGCTACTGTGGAAAAAAAAATTACTTATGTCAGTGCTACAGTTTGAATTTAAAATGTATTTGTGTGAACTGTGAAGTTAAGTCATGGATTGTGGAAACTAACTAGTGTCGGGTGATTGTATATAGTGTATACCACATTTACCACTGACTAATGCAGAGTTGCAATGCAAGGAGATCAGCTAAAAGTAGTTGGATCTGTATGTGCGTTATAATTAATCAAAATTAGTCGATTAATCGATTAAAAAAAAAATCGATTAATCGAACACGAAAATTTTAATCAGTAACAGCCCTAATATATATATACTCTGGCATATACAATATAGTGCAGCCATTGTACATTTTTTTAATACAGTGCAGGTGCTTTACACAGTATCTAATACAGTGTGTACAGTTTCTACTACACTTATGGTGGTGTATAGAGTTGAGCGGACACCTGGATGTTCGGGTACGGTGGGTTAGGCCGAACTTCGGAAAAAAGTCCAGGTTCGGGACCGAACTTGACCCGAACTTGACCCCGAACTCCAAACCCCATTGAAGTCAATGGGGACCCAAACTTTTCAAGACCAAAATCCCTGTAAAAAAGTAATGGAAAAGGGCTAGAGGGCTGCAAATGGCAACAAATTGTTGTTAAGAGCATGGCAAGTGCTCTGCAAACAAATGTGGATAGGGAAATAACTTAAAATAACATAAACAAAATAAACAATAAAAATAATATGCTGGAGGCCCCCTTCTCAGCAGAAGAGGTACAGGAAGTCATTAAGAACCTTAGAAACTCAACGGCACGATGCCGCACATATGGTGGGAATGCCCCAGAATACGCACTTTCTGAAAAAAAAATATTCAATTTAATGGATAATATAGTGGGAAAATAAAATACTTGGAAATTAAAAAAATAAAAAAATTATATTCTTGACCTAGGAGGACGAGGTCCATATGGAGTAGGAGGTTGAGGTGGCGGTAGATGTGGCAGTGTAGGTGGAAGAGGCGGTGGAGGAGGACGAGGTAGCCAACACTGGTTCAAAAATTCAACCGGAGGCACTGTCAGCAACCTGTCAGAGGCCTGTACTTGTCCTGGCCTCAACATTCGTACAGCCTCATTAGGCACGCCGAAATACCGCTGCAGGCTCTGTCGCCTACTCGCACCTGAGGAAGGTGTTTCACTAGTGCGTGTAGCTGGCACAGATCGACCACGTCCTCTCCCTGCAACAGGACCTCCACCAGCAGCACCATGACCGGGGCACGTCTCTTTTTTGACGATCTCCTCATATTTTCCAAATTTATGATCTCGCCCTGAATGGGTGTTTTTGCAATAGCAGAATACACCCACAGTGTGTACAGCGTGTATCTCAAAAACTGCTAAACTGCAGAAAATGCTATGGAAAAAAAAAATTCACTCCAGAAAACACTGAAAGATTTTATTTTTTTGCAATAGCAGAATACACCCACAGTGTGTAAAGCGTGTATGAAAATGCTATGGGAAAAAAAAAAATTCACTACAATTTTTTTTTTTTAGGTAGCACAATAGAAGAAATATTGATCAATTGTATGTCACACTCCTGCACACATGCAGAAAACACTGAAAGATTTTTTTTTTTTTTTTGCAATGTTTTTGCAATAGCAGAATACACCCAGAGTATGGTGCATCTGAGCTTGCAGATAAAAGTTATATTTTGTCTGGCACTGGCCTCATGGCACTGTTAAAAGACTGTGCACTGTACCCCAGCCAGGGTACAATTGATTTAGGAATTTGATGAATATAAGAGTATGGCGTATCTCTTAGTAAGTATACTAAGTATATAGTAAGTTTACTAGTATATAGTAAAATATGCAGTGATGGTGCACTGAGCTTGCAGATAAAAGTTATATTTTGTCTGGCACTGGCCTCATGGCACTGCACCCCAGCCAGGGTACAATTGATTTAGGAATCTGGTGAATAATTCTCTCTCCCTCTGTCCCTCAATAAAGACACTCTCTAATCTCTAGCTATGTAGATCGCTCACTGACTATTACTAATTTGAAGATATTTCAGGAATGTGGAATGACTGACTGTATCAGACTAACTCCTATAATGAAATTCTCTCTTAGCAGCCAGGAACCTGTCTATAGCAGAGTGACGCGCTGTGCTGTGTGCCTGTACCTTATATGGAGGCTGGGTCACATGCTGCACTGGCCAATCACAGCCATGCCATTAGTAGGCATGGCTGTGATGGCTTCTAAGGGCACACTAGTGAAACTAACGTGGATTGGCTGCCCTGCAGCTTGTAAAAGGCGCCAATACATCGCCGAACACCGGACCCGAACCCGAACATACAGTCAATAGTTCGGGTTCGGGTCCGGGACCTGGACACCCAAAGGTCCGGTACGGACCCGAACTTTACAGTTCGGGTTCGCTCAACCCTAGTGGTGTACACAGTATAAAATACAGTGCAGCCGTTGTATAGTTTGTAATACAGTGCAGGCAGTGTACACAGTATCTAATATAGTATGTACAGTTTCTAATACACTTCTGGTGGTGTAAACAGTACACAATACAGTGTGTACAGTTTCTACTACACTTCTGGTGGTGTACACAGTACACAATACAGTGCAGACATAGTACAGTTTCTAATACAGTGCAGGCAGTGTACACAGTATCTAATATAGTATGTACAGTTTCTAATACACTTCTGGTGGTGTACACATTACACAATACAGTGCAGCCGTAGTACAGTTTCAAATACAGTGCAGGCAGTGTACACAGTAACTAATACAGTGTGTACAGTTTCTACTACACTTCTGGTGGTGTACACAGTATACAATACAGTGCAGCCATTGTACAGTTTCTAATACAGTGCAGGCAGTGTACAAAGTATCTAATACAGTGTGTATAGTTCCTCTACATTTATGGTGGTGTACACAGTATTTAATACAGTGTGTACAGTTTCTAATACACTTCAGGCAGTGTACAGTTTCTAATATAGTGTAGTGTGGTGTTGCAAAACAAAAAATACATCATGTCCGGAAGGCCACCAAGGAGAGGCAGATGCTCCCAGTCCACTAAAAGAGGGCAAGTCGCCTCTGTGTCTACAGTCAACAGTGGTGGTCGTGGACATGGTGCATCCTCTGCAGGTGGCCGTGGGGCACGCTTGTCTTTTTTTTCTGCTGCTGGCCATGTTATTGAGCCAGAACATGCAGAAGAGTTGGTGGAGTGGGTAACAAAGCCGCCCTCATACTCCTCTTCCTCTGTCACCCAGGCTCAGAGTAGTTTGCCTTCCAAAGCAGCTGCCAAAGCGGCCTATTCCACCGGTTAGTTGTCCACAGTCACTCCTTACGTAGCCCCACCATCATGCATGGAGGAGTCCCCAAATTATTCAACCACAGTGTTGGGTACATGCTGCTGGAGGATAGGCAGCGATTTGAAGGCTCTGATGTTTGTTACCAGGTTGAGGAAGGGATAACGTGACCCTAGAGAGAGGAGGTACCACAGAAGGACAAGAAAATGGCAGTCATGCAGCATACTACCACAATTGCTCCAGTGAAGGGGAGGAAGGGGATGATGAGGTCTCTGACTGTACTTGGGTGCCTGAGAGAAGAGAGGAGGAGGAGGAAGAGCCACAACTCCAATGAGGCAGGATGTCCTCTAGGGGCAGCTTAAGGCAAGCCACCCTATTGCATCACACCGCAGAGCTCCACAGGTGCAGGGCATTGCTGACTCCCTGCTGACTTTTAAAAGTTCCTTGGTGTGGGCCTTTTTCAACGCGTGTGCAGCAGATTGCACAAATGCTGTTTGCAACCTATATCTGGAGCAGATCAAGCATGGCCAGAACAGCAGCCGCTTGGGCACCACATGCTTGACCAGACATATGACGACCCGCCATGCAGTCCGTTGGCAACAGCACTTGAAAGACCCACATTAAAGAAAAAGGCAGACTTCTCCTTGCTCCTCATCTGGGGTAACCAACCCTACTATACCTCCAGTCCTCTCAAAAACCTGCACTGAGAGGAATGAAGGTATAGCAATAGGTGTCCTAAGTACTTGCAGCCAATCTGCTAGTAGTACACCACCAATTTATTTTAGCAGGATAATTTCCCTACCCCAGTTGCTGAACTGTAAAAATAAATTTGGTCCCAGCCATCCACATGCTCAGTGTCTAAATGCTAGCTTGGCCAAATTGTTAGCATTGCAACTGCTGCCTTTTCAGCTGGTAGACTCTGCCCCCTTTCGCAAATTTGTGGAATGTGCTGTACCTCAGTGGCAAGTTCCAAAACGCCATTTCTTTTCACGGAAGGCCATTCCTGTTCTCTACCGGCATGTGTAAGGCAATGTTTTTGCCTCATTGGACAGGACGGTCAGCAGTAAGGTTCATACCACTGACTCATGGTCCAGCAGGCATGGGCAGTTACATTACCTTTCCTTCACGGCACACTGGGTAACTCTGCTACCAGCTGGGAAGGATGCAGGAAAACGGTTCAGCATTGTTGGAGCTTGTTCCGCCACTACACCTCCAAAATGCTAGTGGTGATTTTGCCACAGCTCTCCTCTGCAGATTTGTCCTCTGAAGCAGTGCTCCATAAGCGTTCAAGAGGCTATGCAAGCAGTCAGGCTAAAAGATGCTTAAGTTGGTTTGCTTAGGGGACAGGAGCCACACTAGGGCAGAGATTCTGTCAGCTCTGCAGGGGCAGGCTCAGAGGTGGTTAAAGCCAAGCCAGCTTCAGCCAGGAATGGTTGTATGCAACAATGGCACCAACCTTCTCTCCTCCCTCTGACAGGGACTCTTGACCCATGTTCCATGTTTAGCACACGTCCTGAATTTGGTGGTACAGCGGTTCTTGAGCAGGTACCCAGGCTTACAGGAACTCCTGAGTAAGGCCAGAAAAGTCTGTGGTAATTTCTGCCGGTCATACAATGGCAGTGCTCGGCTGGCTGACATTCAAAGGAAATGCAACCTGGCCACCAACCGCCTCATTTGTGACATGCCCACCAGGTGGAACTCAACATTGGCAATGCTGCAGCAGCTGTACACACAGCAGAGGGCCCTCAATGAGTACCTGCGTGAGTATGGCACCAGGACAGGGTCAGGAGAGCTTGGCTTCTTTTGGCCATGCCAGTGGCTACTGATCAAGGATGCATGCACTGTCCTGTCACCATATGAGGAGGCCACAAGGATGGTGAGCAGCGACAATGCATGCATCAGTGACACTGTCTTCCTGCTGGAGCACTCGCTTTGAGGAATCATGGACAAGGCACTAGAGGCAGAACAGCGGGAGGAAGAGGAGGACTTCCTTTCCTCTCAAGGCCCCCTTTATCCAGATAGCATTTCTGCGGGCCCACCAAACACACAGGAAGAAGAGGAGGTGGAGCATTGTGTCAGCATGGATGTAGAGGATAACACTCAGCAGCAGTATTCAAGGGATGGTTTTCAGTCCCCAGAAACCCAAGGAATTGTACATGGCTGGGAGGAGGTAGTTACGGATCAGGAAAACCGTAGTGACCCAGAGAACTCATAATCAAATGCCTCTGCAACCTTACACTGTATGGCCTCCCCGATTCTGCAAAGCCTGCGAAAGGACCTTAGGATTCGTGGTATCAAGGAGAGGGATCATTACTGGCTGGCAACCCTTCTTGATCCACGTTACAAAGGTAAGGTTGCAGAACTCATCCTGCCTTCGCAGAGGGAGCAGAGCATGAAACATCTTCCAGAGGCCTTCAAGAAAGGTTTGTGCAATGCATTTCCAGACCCTGGGAGGTCACCATTTCCTGGTGCTGGACAACATGTTGCTGAGGCTTCGTTCAGTTAGAGGAAGACCAGTGGAGAAGGTTGTCGTCTGACCAATGCCTTTAAAGCAACCATCGCCAGCTTCTGCATTATATGGTGCAGGAATATCTAGGGGCAAGAGCAGACTTGGAGACCTTTCCAACAGAGCATCCACTGGGTTACTGGGTCTTGAGGATGGGCCACTGGCCAGAACTTGCTCAATATGCAATGGAGCTACTGGCCTGTCCTGCATCCAGCGTGCTTTCTGAGTGCACATTCAGTGCTGCTGTAGGGTTTGTAATGGATCAAAGAGTGTGCCTGTCCACAGACTCCGTTGATAGGCTCACATTCATAAAAATTCAGTCTTGGATCAGCAGCTATCAAGCACCTGATGCTGATGTAACTGATTGAATTTGCTATGGATGTAGGATCCCTTGAGGACTGTCTATGCTGACTATCGTATTCCTCCTCAATATTAATGATGCTAGCTTCCAACAATATTTTTGGTTTAGGGCACCACCACCACCCAAGACCCAATTTTTATGCCCCTGTTCAACAGGGGCATGTAATAACAATTTTTGATATAATATTTCACAGCAGGGCCCATTCCTGCACCCAACACAAGTATCTGTCAGGGGTTACAGTGTTGTGGCACCACCACCCAATGTCCAATTTTTCTGCCCCTGTTTAACAGGGGCATGTAATTACAATTTTTTATATAATATTTCACAGCAGGGCCCTTTCCTGTGCCCAACAAGAGTATCTGTGAGGGGCATAGGTGTGTGCAGCCCATTGAATTTGAGTGTGCACCCCAAAGCTCAAACACATATGCCTTTCTCTGCAACCTTAACTGTACGGGACAGTAAATGAATGTAAAATGCTCTGTGCTGAGCGGCTTCCTGGATATTCACAAACTTAAGCATAGTAAACACAGTTTACTACGTTTCAGTTATAAATGAACACAATGAGTGAGTGTATTCACTGTGTTCCTTTAGAAAAGTAAGACACTGGTAAATTACATACTTACTATCCCCTTTCCCCACTCTCCATCCTGAATCATTTCCAGTAGCAGCTCAGGGGAGAGGAGAGCAAGCAGCACTGCAGGACAGGGATGGGGGAAACTTGGGGAAAGCTCAGGCAGTAGGGGGAATCAGTACCACACATAGTGATAAGGGTGTGCCCAGACTCACCTGGAAACCCCCTGCGCACGCCTATGGTGAGGGGTTACAGTGTTGTGGCACCACCACCACCCAAGGCCCCTTTTTTTCCTGCCCCTTTTTAACAGGGTTATGTAATTACAATTTTTTATATAATATTTCACAGCAGGACCCGTTCCTGTGCCCCCCTTTTTTTCCTGCCCCTGTTTAGTAGGGGCATATAATTACAATTTTTTATATAATATTTCACAGCAGGGCCTGTTCCTGCACCCAACAAGAGTAATGCTGCGTACACACAACCGGACTTTCTGTCAGAATAGGTCAGACGGAATCATTCCGTTGGATATTCCGATCGTGTGTGGGATAATCCGATCGTTTTTCTTTTAAAAATTCAGATGCACCTAGAAATAGAACATGTTTCAAATCTTTCCGATGGACTCAATTCCTATCGTTAAAACCGTTCATCTCTATGCTGGTCCGACGGACCAAATACGACGCAGGGGCAGCATTGGATACTGGCTATTGAACTTCCTTTTCTAGTACCATCGTACGTCATCACGTTCAAAACGAACGGACTTTCGAACGGACTTTTGAACGGACTTTAGTCCGTTCGTGTGTGGGCAAGTCCATTCGTTCGGAAGTCCGTCGTAACTCCATTGAAAATCCATCGGGAAGACCATCGGACCTTTTCTGCCGGAAGGTCCGGTCGTGTGTACGCCGCATAACTGTGAGGGCTTACAGTGTTCTGGTACCACCAACACCTAAGGCCCAATTTTCTGTGTATTTAGGGCAGGCCGTATAGTATATAAACTGCTGTACAGAGTATATAATTTTAAAGAAATTTGGTCCGGGGTTCCCCTTAATATCCATACCAGACCTGAAGGGCCTGGTATGGATTTTGGGGGGGCACCCACGCCTTTTTGTTTTAGTATTTTTGGTATGATTATCTATATTGCCGGGATCCGACAATACAGCCGCAAGCAGTTTTAAATAAAAAAATTTCCTTTAGAAATGTAATTTTGCACTGATGGGCACTGATGAGTTGGCACTGATAAAGTGGCACTGATGAGGAGGCACTGATATGTAGAATTAATGGGCACTGATGGCAGCACTGATATGCAGCACTGATGGGCACCAATAGGTGGCACTGATATCCAGCACTGATGGGCACAGATAGGTGGCACTGATGGGCACTGACAGGCGGCACTGATGGGCACTGACAGGCGGCTGTGATGGGCACTGACAGGTGGCACTGATGGGCAGCACTGATGATGAGGTACTGATAGATGACTGGCAGGTGTTACTGCTGGGCACTGATTGGCACTGTGGTGGGCACTGATTGGCACTGTGGTGGGCTCTGATTGGCACTGTAGTGGGCACTGATTGGCACTGTGGTGGGCACTGGGAGACTTTATTATTGTGTGTGTTGCTCGGGATTGATTGGGACAACTGAGGTGATTGGTGATTGGGAAAACTGGTGGTTGGGACAACTGAGGGGGCTGTGCTGATTGGCTACAATCGGCTCTCCCTGTCAGTGCGAACCGAGGAATGACGTTTACCGGAACGTCCTGGTTCACGCGATGATCAACTGTGATTGGTCACAGCTGATCACGTGGTAAGAAGCCTCCGAGAGAGGCTTCTTATCATGATCGGAGATGCGGTTGTCAGACTGATAGTCCACGCTCGCGATTTCTGCGCCCCCGCGAGTGCGCGCCGGCATGTTATCCTGTTGGACATCATATGATGCCCAGTCAGGATAACAGAACCACTTCCCGGCCGCCAATCTGCTATAGGCCAGGTGGGAAATGGTTAAAGGAATAGTTCATTTTTATTGTTTCAATTTAAGCATTATTAAAATCACTGCTCCCGAAAAAAATGCATTTTTTTAAAACTTTTTTTTGCATTGATACATGTCCCCTGGGGCAGGACCCAGGTCCCCAAACACTTTTTATGGCAATAACTTGCATATAAGCCTTTAAAATTAGCACTTTTGATTTTTCATGCTCGCGTCCCTTTAATGGTGTTCGCGTGTTTGCACAAATTTATATATAACATATACAAAAAAATATATATACATACTGTATATAATAAAATGATATGTAAAAAATGTAAATAATAACTATATATATATATATATATATATATATATATATATATATATATATATATATATATATATCTATATATAGATATCTATATCTATATATATCAATATATATATATATCTATATATAGATATATCTATATCTATATATATATATATATATATATATATATATGTATATGTATATATATATGTATATATATGTGTGTATATATATATATATATATATATATATATATATATATATATATATATATATATATATATATATATATATATATATATATATATATAGATATAGATATATATATATATATATATATATATATATATATATATATATATATATATATATATATATATATATATATATATATATATATATATATATATATATATATATATATATATATATATATATATATATATATTAGGGCTGTGGAAATTAAAGATTAATTCCTCGATTAATCTTTAATTTTCTTGATCAATCAAAATTCGGTACTCGCCTCTCCGCCAGCTTCCGGGCCTTCAGGGAGTTACGTCGGAGATCTGGTGATGTCACGGACATCAACGTCACCGGACTCCTCCCCCTTCCCCAATTGCCTCCATCTGCTAATGAAGGCAAGGGTGGAGGAGTCCGGTGACGTCAAAGTTCTGATTGAACGTAACGCGTACGGGGGAGGAGCTATGCATGACGTCATCCGCTGCTGCCCTACGGAACTAACACGATTGTCGCCTTTACATGCTGTGTTTTTATCATGTTTATGTCGGTAGTTTGTGTTTGAACAAAAAAATGTAATCTTATACTTAAGCGGTGAGCACTTAGATCTTTTCTTTCTACCCATGACCTGGCGTCCTTGCTGAGACCTAAGGAGATGTGGGAGAAGTTTATGGTCCGTGTTAACCCTTTTGATACCTGCTTGCATGACCACCTGTTTAGGGGTTCATGCCACAAGGTGAGAGTGATTAGTTAGACCAGAGGTGGAGGGATTGTCACGCTACTGTGGAAAAAAATTATTACTGGAGTCATGGATTGTGGAAACTAACTAGTGTCGGGTGATTGTATATAGTGTATACCACATTTACCACTGACTAATGCAGAGTTGCAATGCAAGGAGATCAGCTAAAAGTAGTTGGATCTGTATGTGCGTTATAATTAATCAAAATTAGTCGATTAATCGATTAAAAAAAAAAAATCGATTAATAGAACATGAAAATTTTAATCAGTAACAGCCCTAATATATATAGATATAGATACATATCTATATATTATAGCCGTAATAACTATATATAATAACAATTTTATATAATCATGAGTCAACAGATTAGTGCTCATTCAAATATTATAATAAAAATCCCCTTATATTTGCATTTAAAAAAAGAATTGTTAGCCCTATTTGTTAAGAGAAACCGTGAGTAAAAAGCATAAAAAGCAAACCTGTTTCTGAGGTAACTGGGAATAATTGAATCTATATTAACTCATCCATTACTAGAATTGCTATGCAGACTTTGTTATTAATTGCATATATTCACCAGATATTTATAAAACTTCATAAGTTCAAGGAAACTCACATCAAGTATGTTTGCAAATAGCACAGGGTACTTATTTAATTTTAGAATTACCCATGTATTCAAGCATATCATTTCCATCTTTCAAAAATGTTACAGAACATTTTTGGACTTACTGTATATTTGGGATTGGACCTGGTGTTCACTTTGGATATCATCAAGATAGCATCCACTTCTTATTGAAAAGGAAACCCATAAAAACTGTAAATAAATCCATGCCAAGTTTCTATGAACTTTTTCATTTGTTTTTATTTAAATCTGTTAAATAATATTGTGTCTATCATATGTTCTGACAGAAAATAACACCCCTAAGGACATGACAATCATATTTTCACAAAATGGAAACCTGCCAATTATTCATCAGCATTTGTCTTGAATCTGCCCACATGCAATGCAGATAAGTTATGGAACTTTGCAGGTGTGTTCATTTGCTTAATTTCTTTCCACTAATTAGATCTGATATATGTTTTTTAGTGTCATTCATCTTGACAACTTGCTGAAATGATTCCATCTCGTACATGCTCAGACCTATTCTTGCACAGAGTTGAAACAAAGTGGTTCTTTGTGTACTACAATGTAGCAAACATATCAAATTATAATTCAACCTTAAAGGGATTTAGCAAAGTACACATATTACCTGAAACAAACTCAAGGTAGTCATTGCACCAATTGCATGCATAGGGTTTTGTTTCTACACTATGTGGAGGGGAGATTCCACACTATGAACTTTGTAACGGATAAACCTCATCATTGATTCTACTAGTAATCTAATATCATAAGGTATAACAATACAAATGCTAGCTTTAGAATGTGAAAAAAAATATTTCATTTTCATAAACTATGTTCTCAGCATCCAGAGCAGTATTAAAAAAAAAAAAGTATTTATAAAAATAAATGACTTGCAATTCTATTGTATTGCCCTTTTGGGTGGTTTATAGCTAATGCCCCCAAAAACTGACATAAAAACAATTAATACAATTATATATTTATTATAAGAATCAATACATGTATTTTAAATACAACTAGAATAAATACCTGAACTTGATGTAAGCCTCTTGAAATCCTCTTTACACGAGCCACACAATAGTAGTTGTGCTACTGGAATTAGTTGACTACTAGAGGGATAAAGCCCATCAGAGAACAGAGGAATGATTCTATGGTTTAGTTGCTGATTTAACATCAGCTGTAACAAAAGAGGGTAACCAAATAAACAGGCACCATCTCAACACATCACCCCAAGAATGTCTTTATTATTACTTCAGCAGTGGGCTATGGAGTTCAATATTTAAATGTATAGCCCACTGTTGAGGTAATGATAAAGGCTTTCCAATCTTTTATAGATCTTTGACAGTATTGGCAACATTTTCCATCCTATGATTTTTTGGGGTTCTCCCTTCTTGCTGGATATTGATGGGATACACACAGAGAGAACTAATGATTCTATGGTAACATTTTTTCAAATGTGGAAGTGGAAAGGGTCTATGCCCATGTGGAAAGGACTATACGCTTCTTAAATAACAAGGTTAGCAGCACAAGCTCTGGAAAGGGGCAGCAATAGAAGTCACATTGCTAAAGATTGCCAAGCCAAGAACATATTTTATTGCATTTGCGTGAAATGTCTGGAGCCCTCTTTACTACAGAAATTGCACACCAGCCATGACAGAAGCTATGTAAAATTGAGTGTATATTTTTTGCATACTGGCTAGTGCATTTGCTAGGAAAAGACAGGTATTGTGTGCATGTGCATACATCTGTATATTGTAGGATTCCTGGTGTGGCTGTACGTTTCTATGCCCTTCAGGTACTTGAAAGAAAACATTTTTCTATACAAGTTGCAATAATGAAACTAGATCACTGAAATCTAGATTGTATCTAAACCCCACATTTCAAGGATTTGTCTTCTCATAGGTAGACAATTTTATTTATAAACTCCTACATCTAAATATATACAGGGATATGGGAAATGGTAGTGACATAAATACACACAGATAGAATTGGATGGACTGGTGTCTTTATTCAACTTTGCCAACTATATACTATGTTATATTGTATTCTTGTAACTATAAATAGTTTGTATACACATTATTCTTTTTTCATAAAGCACAATAATATGCTACTGGGTTGTTTTCTTTGCTTTAATGCCTCATTCACATGGGTGTACTACAGCATATGCCTGTGCAAGGGCTGTGTTTGCCCACATGAGGACGAACAGGTGTTTCATCATTCCACATGAAGGCAGTCCCATTCATTCATTTTAATTTGGACTCAGTGGCTGCATGGGCACAGCCACACATTTAACAAGGCATGTATGTGCATGGCCTGAATGCATACTGTCTGCATGGCCCCGAATATACTACTGTAACTGCTGGATGAGGGGAAAGGGGGCAGCAGAAGAATGTTATGATCTCCCCCATTCATTCATTCAAAGAGTGTCTGTATTCTGTGAAAATACAGATGTTTGTTGATGCAAGTTTCAGTGCTGAACATTCAGTGCTTACAATAGTGTTCAGGATAAACAGAACTAACAGTTTTACCTGGCACAGCAGCATCCACACATGGGACGCCCATCATTAGATGTAATTAATTTTTGCATAGCAAATATCTAATATTGGAATCCTGGAGTTCAGCCTTAAGATTTGTTGTTTTTTGCACACATTATGTATTTATATGTTTTTTATTTTTATTTTCCTCTGTGTTTTATATTCCACAAGGGAACGGAAGGCAGCAGCAAAAATTAAACATAGAATCCTATGGCTATAGACTGCATGTCCTTCTCCAAGTCAGGATCATCCAAAAAAGAAAAATACAGGAAAGCCTAAAATGATAGGTGCTGCCTTTTGCTTGATAATGATACAGGGAGAAGCTTAGGGGGACCTAGTTCCACCTTCCCCCACCTACATGGAGATAGTAGGCTGTGAGCCTCTTACTCTCCTTCAGTTCTTCCTCCTCTCCTATCTCTCCCTTCCTCTACTCTTGATCTACTCTCTCCTTCACCTCCTCCTTTTACAATGTGATAAAAGAACCAGGAGAGGCTCTGGGAAGACATAGCTGCAAGTGTAAAACCTATGGCCATTGGCTGCACACTTTTGCACCATGCAGGAGGACAGCAGACAGTGATGAATAGAAGGATGGGAATTCTATGGCCAGGGGGAAAGGCAACCATCAGCAAAAATTGAAGCTAGAATGCTACAGCCATAGAATACATTTATAAGAGAGGCAATCTGGTGGCTTGTATGTTATCTCACAGACTGGACATTGTGTTGTATTAGGGGCAAGTATATACATTTTTTATACATATGTAAAGTGCTGCATAAATTGACTGCTCTATATAAGTTCCTGTAATAAATAAATAAATAAATACTCTCTACCTGCCACATCATAAAGGGATGATTGTCTGTGATTTATGAACTGGCAGGTTAGACAGCCTTGCTTCCTGCACTGAAAGATTCATGGTCGCTGGTCGAACATGAATAAAATGTCCATTACCCTTTGTCTATTGATATTGTGATTTTGCAACTTACTAGGGGCAAGGATATTTTTGAGGCTGCGTACCTTCTTAAATGTGACAACAGGTGCCTCAGAAAGACTAGGTCCTAATTTAGAGTTCAAGTGCCAATGCTTCTTCAGGATTCTAATTATAGCCTGATAATTGCCATTGCATCCCATTGTAAATCTCACATTGTTGGTGTTCTCAATATTAGATGTAGAACAATGGGTAAGAAAGAGGTCAATCCTCCAAATAACTTCCATAAGCACTGTGTGCTAGATGGTAGGGATAACCCTTCTGTTAAAATTAGCTTATTATGGTCTTACTTTGCGTTTTGTAGTCATCCAACCTGGCACAATTTCTCCTCAAATGATGGAACTGAATTTTTGGCATATTGTTGTGCCAGGAAGGGTGGTGGCAACTGTTGTAATGTACAGTAGGTAGGTTTATTGTGGTTTCTAGTGCATATAGTGAAACCCATCATGAAATAATTCTAAATCCAGAAAAAAATAACTATCGTGATAGATCACATGAGTAAACTGGAGTCCCAAGCTATTGTTATTGCAATGGGTCACAAAGGATGAGAATGATTCCAAACTACCATTCCAAATAATCAATA
This sequence comes from Lithobates sylvaticus, assembly GCA_028564925.1. Taxonomy (NCBI): domain Eukaryota; kingdom Metazoa; phylum Chordata; class Amphibia; order Anura; family Ranidae; genus Lithobates; species Lithobates sylvaticus. Next base: position 158,716,030 of record CM053027.1, on the reverse strand, counting down.
TATCAACCATAAAAGATTATTTACTGAGTGAAAGGTTTGTTGTGACAGATATAATGCTCTTTCCAGTAACCCATGGTTATATTTGCATAGCATGGGGCAAAACTGGCACCCATAGCTGGGCCGTTTCTTTGTAAATAAAACTCATCCAGGAATACAAAGTAGTTATGTTTTAGACTGAACTTAGTGCTATCAATGATAAATTGTCACTGGTGAACTTTAGTCAAAAAATATTGCGGTGCAATAAGTCCTACTTCATGTGGGTTGGATGTATAAAGAGAATACACATCCAGGGAGGCCCATACATAATCATCTTCCCACTTATAGCTAGCCAGCATGCCAATGATGTGACTGGAGCCACATATTTAGGATGAAAGTTGGGAAGTGATGGACTACAAGAAATGATCTATGTATTGGGCAAGCTCACTAGTGAAGCTGTTGGTGCTATCGTCGATGGGCCTCCCCAGCAGGTTCTCCACAGACTTATGTATTTTTGATAGATGGGAAAAATACAGTGTACTGCATTGCAGGGGCAATAATAATTGTTTTTATTTTTTATTAATGATGCCCTCCTTAAAGGCCTGAAATAGGTTGGAACTGGGGTAAAGGGTCTCTCAGGAGCTTCCTCTAGGTCTTACTGTCAGCTAGCAGTCTGCATGATTTAAGTATGTAGTCTAACCTTTTTTGAATTACCAAGCTGCTGCCCTTATCTGCCTGACATATGACTACCTCTTTATTTATTTCAACATCTTTCAGTGCTCTACATTCTTATGGGCTGAGATTATTATTTAGAACTGAGGATTTCTTGTTGCATAGGATCAAATGGTCCTTACATGTGGCCAGATAAAATGTTTCAATATACAGACCTTTAGATTGTGCAGGAAAAAGGGTTCATTTAGGTCTAAACCCATATATAGGAGACTTCAGGGTTATAAATGTAGTCCAAAGCTTGGCTGTCTATATGACCTTCATTCCAAAGGTCTATCAGGATTGCAGATAGACCTTTGGATCACTGGTCTCTTTGGATCATCGGATCACTGGTCTCTGTGGATAGCGATGGTGAAGATAAGTCAGCAGAAATCTCGAGCAGATCTCCCTCATCAGCTAATTGTTCATTTTTTTTATTATAATGGCATCTAACTGTAAGGTCACGTACAAATTTATTCAAATCTGTAAATAGCCCAAACCTATTTGGACCAGTGGTGGAAGCAAAACTCAAACCTTTGCACAACAAAGAATATTCTGCACCACTAAGGACATTGACAAATAAGTTAAAGACCTTAGTAGTGTCTAGTTGCCTTCTTTCCTGTCTTACTTGTTTTTTCTTAATGCGTTGGCCCCCTTGTTTACCTCTTGCAACTTTCTTTTTTTCCTTTTACAGGATTCCTGGGGGATTTCTCTAAAAAATATGACCCCGAGGGTGGGTGCTCACTTGTTATGTCATTAGGGGGACCTGAAGACTTGGTGCTGTCCTCTAAATTCTTTGAACGGGCCCCCTCTCTGACAAAACATTCTTTCGCTAAAGGACTGTACCTATTGTGAGTGGAGATGGGAAATGAGCATTACAGCTCTTTCTCCTTCCCAACACTACTATCAAGTGGGATATCCATAGCATTTTTTTAGGTGACGGGGGAAAAGGATACTGATACTTCCCCACATCCCTGTACACCTGTAGACATGTATACTCACACAACCTGCAAGTCTCCAATAGGATTTGGACACAAGAATGAAGGCTTCATCTCACCCAGGACACTTTGGAGCCTTCAAGCTCCAGACCCATTATTCAAGAGAAAACCAAAAGAAAACTGTAAATACAGTTTTCTCCGCTCATAATAAACACTTTGGAGGCATTCACTCTGCATTACTGTGAACTCTGTGTCATTCCTACATCAAGTGTGCCCTGTCACAATAGCTGTAAACTCCAATTAAATGACAGTTCATTTTTCTAAAAACACTCTGTATTATAAACAATTGCCATTAGAAAAAGAGGATTTGCAAAGTTTTTATCCCTTGCTGCATCTCTTGCAGTCTTTTTGCAGCCACTTGCTGCCAACATGCATGCACTCTAGGGATGATTGCAGGGTGTTTCTTAGTTCTGTTTTGCTCATGGTAACAGCAGTATATCATGCATGTGCAATATGCATAAGTACAGTCTCCATTGGAAGAGTGTGTGACAGGGTGACAACACATGAGAACAATTGGGAGACAGGACAAAGTGTTGTCATCTTATAACAGGAATTTCCAAACCAAACAGTGTAGCGCTATATCAAATATTACAATATATATTGCAAAATAATGCAATAAATAAAGTGATGAACTTATAATCCAAATTGCAATAAATAAATAAATAAATATAAATTCATATTAATATGTGCAATAAATAAATAGTGACTTTCATATATATACAAAAACATCCATGGAATCAAGCAATAAAAAGGGTCCAAAGACATCCACAGAGAGAGGGGGAATCTCTTCAAGGTTTAATCTTGGGGGATAGAAAATCTCCAGATCCAAAGTAGCAGGCACATCACACCCCTCAGCGAAAGCAGATGGGAGATTATCAGAGCTATGGGATCACCTGTGGAGCCGGTGTTCTATCAAACCATATCAACCATAAATGAGCAATTGATTGCGGCCATCTTTGTTTCTGGTGGATGGACATTTTTACTAGTTGAAAGGGCCCCTTTTTTTTCATTTCTCATGTAAGAGTCAGATTAAATTTTATATTTCATCAATGGTCTTCATTATGGAAAGTATTATTTTCTACCTTCTTATTGGTATGATGTGTAAATGGTCTCAAGACCCACGTGTGTGGGCATTGACGTTTTTGAGGAGTGACCGACATCTCATCCCATTCTGATGACCATGGTGCTGTGCTATTCTCTTGGAGAGTTTTGACTATTATGCTAGTAATGCCATAGCTCTGGTAAGCCCCATCTGCTTTCACTGAGGTGGTGTGATGTGCCTGCTTTCTATCCCCCACTTAGATTGAACCTTGCAGAGATTCCCCCTCTCTCTGTGGATTTGCATGTCTTTGGACTCTTTTATCTTGCTTTATGGGCTCTTCCATGGATGTTTTTGTATATATATATATGAAATGTCACTATTTATTAATTTATTTATTGCACATATTAATATGCATCTATATATATATATATATATATATATATATATATATATATATATATATATATATATATACATATATACTGTATATATTTATTTATTTATTGCAATATGAATTATACGTTTTTTTTTTTTTTTTTGGCTTTTTACTTTTCAATCAGTTTTTATTGAATTTCATAACATACAGTAAAGATGCAAATTACACATTGTATGCCGTTAAAATAAATTAACTCAGAATAGCACTTAAATAATGTCAACTCAATTATCAATGAAGTGTTACAGAACAAGAATTACCGTTATTAAAATGCTACAAAACGCAATACATTCAATATAGAAATATAAGATCAATATAGTAACATAAGATCAAATAGAAGTATATGTCCTCTAGACACCCCCATGGGGACTACACTGTGTCTAAGAGGAGAACGTTGCCACAATAATAGCACTTATCCAGGAACCTGTGTCCATACTCTAGAACCCAGAGGCAAAAGTGTATATCAATCTGTTAGATATGAGTGTTACAAAAAGTTAGTAATAGTCGACCATTGTTCCCATGATGCCCACTTGATTTTTTCCTTGGGTAATTTGCCCTCACTGGATGCCATCATTAATTCATAACTATAATGTAGGTTTACGGTATCTAAGAGGTGAGTGATAGAGGGAGTTGTATCTGACTTCCATAATCTGGTTATAGTAAACCTAGCTGCCAATAGGATATGTGTCGTCACATGACGAAATTAAAAGGGTATGTCTTCAATGGATAAATTCAGGATAGCTAGACCCGGAGACATTGGTATATATATCTGGGATATATCTTTTAAGAGAAGAAAAACGGTTTTCCAGTATTCCTGTATGAGGGTACATTCCCAAAATATGTGGAATATGCTTCCTATGTTGGAATTACATCTCCAGCACTTATTAGATAATGTGGGATAGAATGTTGCCAAGCGAGAAGGCGTCAAATACCATCTAAGGGACAATTTTTGTGTGAGTTCCCACAACGCAGAGCTTTTCGTGGATTTGTATACACTTTGTGAAGCTTGTTCCCATTGTGATTCTGTATAAGTCGTTGCTAGATCATTTTCCCAGTGTGTATGTGGTGTGGATTTAGTAAATACACGCTTTTGGTTCAGGGTGTTGTATACAAGTGAAATACCCTTCTGTTTAGGAGATTCAAAGTGCAGGTATTTTCATATTACTGAAGAAACTGTATATAAGGGAGGTTTGATTTTGTTAAGGCATTTCAGAAGTTTGGAATATGCAATAAAGTCTGATTCAGGCAAGTGAAATTCTGAATTATACGTTTTGATCACTTTATTTATTGCATTATTTTTCACCATATATTGTAATATTTGATATAGGACTACACTGTTTGGAAATGTTACATATTTTGAATCTAAGTATTGTGTTAGCTGCTTATTTTTAGGTTTATCTAAAAAAACAAAATGTATTTTCTCTTTATAACAGGAATTGCCTGCAGTAGGACCTTCATAGCAGGATCACCTGGTACTATTTTCATGAAAGATGCAGATTAAAAAAATATTGAAAATTATTTTGAAAATACTTTAACATGTTAAGTATGTGTGTGAGAGCAATAACACCAAATTTAACACACCTGTTCCCCATTCACACCTGAGACCTTGTAACACTAACGAGTCAAATGACATCGGTGAGGGACATTTTAAAGCTCATGTCAAAGCTCATATGTTGGGCTCATTGTGTCCAATATCAATGACATCAAAGGTGGTTTATGAGGCAAGCTGTTTAAAAGGGCTTTCTTATTGGGGATTTAGATCACCCTGTGCAGTTCATTTTTTATGTTTTGAGTGTTTTTAAGACATCTCTCTACATTTGGGGCATCTTTTTTAATTGCTATTGATTGATTCTTTCTTCGCTTTTTTTCAGTCAAGTAAATCCCCACCCCTTTTTTGGGGACTTTGTGGGAGTTTTTCTTCATTTGGTTGACCCTGCATAAACTTTTACATCAGTGGGTCTGATGACTTTTATATACACTATTTGTATCCATATGGGCTCACTGGATTAGAATTGCTCTCCCTCATTCCCATCTCACTAATGGACTTCAGTAGGGAATTCCTGGAACCCTTTGTGGCCCCCAGATTCTCACATTGTGTGGGTTGCTGATGACTTATGGACACATTCTATTGGTTGACTAAAAATGTTTTTGTTTTATTAGCTTTTTTCATATTGACTACCAATTTTCACCTAAAGATTTGTTGAGCGCTGGACTCAAATGGAAAATTGTGTCAAAGTTTGGCTACTGTAACAGTTAATCTGTATCATCTGTATGTGGGGTGGTCTGAACAAAACAGATATCATTGATCCAATCAGGGCAACGTAAATCTAGCAGCCCAAATGTTTTTATGGCAATGTCTTTTATATAATGTTTATTTAAAAAAAAAATGTATGAATGTATTTTGGGGCGTCTTTCGAGACCATGTGTTAGTGTGCCGTAGGTATGTGCAGTGCTGTACTCAACGCTAATACTCCAGTAGTGTGTGGTAGCGACAGAAACATTCACTGATGCAGAGACCAAGTTGGCCAGGAGAGGAGGGACAATAATAGCGGGTGTTATGCCTATATCCGCGTTTCCTACAGACACAACATCTTCATTGGGGTGCTCGTTGGGTAGGGGTACCAGGGAGGACATCCGGAAAATGCCTCTCATGCAGACAGGTCACTGCATGAAGGTGGGGCACAGCACCATCTGGAAACAGAAGGGCTGTGATGATCTCTTCCTCGAATTTAAGGAAGGATCCAGTTCGTCCTGATGCTTTGTATAGATGTATATATATAAAGACAATTTTTTATACCAGCCTCTGGCTCTATGGGCAATTAAGTACAGCACCATTAACTGGTCATTGAAGTCCACCCCTCCCATGTTAAGGTTGTAATGGTGGACACAGAGAGGCTCCTCAACAACACCAGACACCGTTGCAATTTGGACTTTCGTATCGGCATGAAGGGAGGACAGAATTAAAACATTCCATGTGTCCCTCCACTTCACTGTGAGCAAAATATTACATTTTAAGCAGGCTCTCTTCCCCATCTAAGTCAGGAATCTACAAGCCGTTGGGGGGAAGCCCCGGCGATTAGATTGCATGGTGTCACATGTGCTAATTCCACAATCCAAAAGGTGACTAAAAATTGGCACACTTGTGTAATAATTGTCCACATACAAGTGGTACCCCTTTCCGAATAAGGGTGATACCAAGTCCGAAACAATATGGCCAGTGCTCCCTATGTAGTCTGGGCAGTTGGGGGGCTCCACATGAGTGTCTTTTCCCTTCGTAAACCATAAAACTATATGTATAGCCTGTGGCCCTGTCACAGAGCTTATACAACTTCACCCCATATATGACACGCTTGCTGTGGAGTTTGAAAGACAAGTGGCCAGAAACCTTAATCAGGAACTCATCAATGCAGACAACTTGATCGAGAATAAACAAGGCTGCAAACTGTTGGATGAAGTGGTTTACAAGGGGCCAAATTTTATGGAGCCGATCAAATCCAGGGTCACCCCGAGGATGACAGAGTTGATTATCGTTGAAGTGCATGAACCGCATGATCTGCTCATATCTAGTCCTGGCCATGGAAGCAGAGAACATGGGCATATGATGAATTGTGTAAGTGGACCAATATGACCACAACTCACTCTTTTTAGTTATGCCCATGAGGAGGGATAGGCCCATAAAGGTCTTAAATTTGGAAACTGTAATCGTTTTCCATTCTCTGGCAAGGGTCAAATGAGGATCCTGCTAAGGCCGTATTTTTGGGAACACTAAACTATTGGGGACACTAATATAGTTCTGATTATATCAAAGATATTGATCCATTCAGACACTATACTAGTAAGGGAGGTGTATGGTGTGTGCATGGGTGTTAGCGCTACTGCCACTAATCTGACGCTGCCTGGGATTGATGCTGACCCTAACTGATGCTAAAACCTAACTGTAATCAGAGGGTTAAACCTTTATTAGGTAATATACGGCTGGTACCCTGACTGTATAAAAAAACTAGTGTCACCCGTGACTTAATACGGTGATCAATGGTGACAGGGGATGAAAGGGCTAACTAGGGGGCAATCAGGGGTTAAAACCTTTATTAGGTAATATATGATATATATATGACGCTATAAAAGCTAACCAACTAACTAGTGTCATCCGTGACACTAATAATGTGATCAGAAAATAGATCTGTACACTATACTAGTGACACTGGTGACAGGGGGTGAAAGGGTTAACTGGGGGTGATCAAATGGTTAAACCTTTATTAGGGGGTCAATGGGGGTACCATAGACCTACCTGGGCCTACTATTAACTGCCTTAATGCTGTTTAGTATCACCAGTACAGTGATGATCAATGATAAGTGAAAAATATGAAAACTGCACTCGGTCACACAGTGAAAGGGAGTAAAGGGGTGAATTGGGGGGGGGGGGCGATCAGGGGGTAATCGGGGGTGAAAACTGTGCCTACGTGTACTGGTGTTAGTGTAGTGCTTGGTGTACTCACAGTAGATGTCGTCTCCTCTCGCTCTGGAAACAAAAAGGGCTCCACGAGGGGAGGTGACATCACTTCCTCTGCCAGTGTTTACATTTCACAGGCAGAGGAGACATTTCATTCACCAGAACCAATCAGCAGGTCCAGGCCAGAAATCATTGGCCTGGACCTGTAGACTAAACGGTTCTGTACCCACAGGTGCGAACGACGTACAGGTACATTAATTGGTGCAGCGCTGCCAACCTGCTACAGTAAATGTACGTGAGCTGGTTAAGTTGAATCATAAATTCTGATTAGTTTGTACACACCTTTCTTCTCTTTCTGCATAAACCCATATATATATATATATATATATATATATATATATATATATATATATATATATATATATATAGTATACACTATACAGTATATATATTCTTTACAGTACAACAGTCTGCACACATCTCTGTATTTAATTTTTCTTAACCATTACTAAAAAATGAAATCATGAATTCCCAGTGACTGTTCCTGTTTAAAAAATTCTGGTTTATATTTAATGTTATGAATATGATCAAGCAAACATCTGGCAAGGTATGCTCTGAAACGCTATATAAGAATAGCTAAGAGAGGTATTGAATTTAAAAGACTGAAAATATAATCCAACATCTTAGGTGGCATAGGATAAAAAAGATACATGAGCCCCTTTATTCAGCTACCAATCTTGAAACAACATAAAAATACTCATTTAAACTCATAGAAATATATTGCATTGCTGCTTTTTTTACTAGTCCATTTTTGGCAGTGAGACACAAAAGTAAGTCGAAGTCAAATTCCTCATTGAATATAAATACATTTGAAATGAATATGCTATTATTTCATTTATATGCCTTAATAAAATATTCAGTCAACAATTAAATATTATGATGTTTGATTATAAGAATATCTTTATCCTCTAGGGTGAAGAAAAAAATTCAAAAATAGAGTGACGGAGGAAGACTTATTTTATTTATATTACTGTATTAAATGTAGGAACAATGTAAAATGTAACCCTAAAGTTATTTTTCCCTCTTAAAGCGGAACTTCAGTGTGGCTATATTAACCTGCCCTCATTGCTCTTCTGTGACACCATCTTTTTAAAATCCAGCCTGTGCACAAATCTCTGCCCAGAATTCAGGACCATAAGCAGTTAACAAGTGCGGAGCTAGTGCTTGGCCTTCTTATTATGCATGCATATTATTTTTGATTAAAGTTGAGGATTTTATACATACAAAATAAAAAAATGTAATACGTTTATAAACTTATAAACTTTTAAAAGAATATACACTTCAGTTTACCAAAAAGCCCTTATAGTTTACATTTAGGGTTTCATTTTAACTTCACATCTTAAATTATATGTTTTAAAAAAAAAATCACCAGCCATAATTTGAACTAAATCTTCAATGTGTAATAAGCTTTCCTATCCTAAACAAAATATATTTATAACAGATTTAAAAGATTTTGCATCATGTAAAACAGTGGATGAAAGGAGCAGTAATGTTGCTGTTCCAACAATCAAAAATTGGTTATATTTAATTTCAATATACCAAATGACTGCTAATTATGATTGTTTGCTATAGGCAGACATACTGCTTTCTTTTCTCAAAGGTGAGTGTTGCTATTGGCCCCTTGTGGGGTTAATAAGTTAACGGACAGCAGTATTTTTGGTCTTAGATTTTTTGCCAATTGTAAAACAACTGGCATAGTTTATTTTATGAGTTGTGATAATGGGGCATTTTACATGCTGTGATATCCAAGAAAAAGTTACAGACCCCAATTAGTTATCATGTTGGGCTATACCATGGGTTTGACCTATCTAAATTCCCCTTTTTTTTGCATTAAAACATGTATTGCCCCACGAGAGAGGTAGGGATGTTGATAAACTTTGTTACAGCATGAAACAAAATGGACCTATAACCAAGCGACTACTAAATTTCTGAGTCTTTATGATACTATGAATTTCAAACCCTTTTTGTAACATGGTTTCCCCTGATGCTGTTCCTATAATTTATCTAACCTTTTTGAATACGGTAATTTTTGTATATGTATGATCAACCTTTCTAAGTAGTTTTGAGTCTTTGTGAAATGGGGATTGTTTGACTCATTTAATTTGACCTGATAAGAAGAATATTGTTCAGTGACAAGACAACTATCGATTTAATAATACACTGATCATTACTAATTTTTGTTTATATTTATAATTTTTGTTTCAGATTTGATCCTCCCTTCTGCGCTCATTTGAATCCCCCAGTTGGATGGGTGTCCTTGGGTTAGACCCTGGCCACTTTCTCCGGTAGGTGGTAGGTGGTGCTGAAGATTTTCGTTGCTCATTGTCCTGTTACCGCCCCTGGACTTATTTCCATCTTCACCTGGAACCTTAGGTGTCCCTGCTTTCCATCATTTTAGGCACCTCTGGCCTTCTCTAGACTGTGTACATTATGGTGCCTTTTGCTACACCTAGGTGCCACTACACATTCACGTGATGTTACTTCAGATTGGTGGTCGTGTGCATGAGCAATGACATCATTGTGCGTCTGCCTGCCGCCGGTGACATCAGACACTGGTGGAGCAGGAGGAGTATAAAGTGCAGTGCATGCAGCAGCGTCCTACCACAGCATACACCACTGTGGATGGCATCCTTTACTACACAATTTCCATATGATTGATGAGTTTGGACAGCTTGTGGAATACTAGCAATTAATTCTTATGGGTTTTGGTTGGATTTCCCCCTTCTCTCAATACAACAAGTCTATTTTCCCCTTTTATTAGTTTTTTTTTTAGAGTGCAATACTCCTATTTATTGGTCTATTGTGGGGTCTCTCTGTGCTTCTTGGGGGCATATCTCCCTGATGGCATACATTGAAGCCTATTTAACATCCTTGATTGGTATTTCCACCTGTTTTGTGAATATATATAACATTTTTTGGGGGGTCTCCCACTTCTTGCGTGGGTATATATTCACCCCTTACCATGTCCTTTATTGATTGATTATAGTGAGCCCTCTATATGTTTGTACTCATTCTATGGTTTACTAATACCTCTGGGGTTGATCCTGAAGTGCGTGAAGGGTGATTGCTTATTCCTGCTGATTACGTTTGGACATTCCTGATGAGGTACCCTGCAATTGATTTATTAATTGCATTAAAGATGTGCATCAAATAATATGCACTGTATATATTTTCTTTGTATATGCAATTGTCTTTTTTTTTTAATAGTGGTATTATTATGTAGTACTCTTAATTCGCCTGAAGAAGCCAGTGATTGGCAAAACATGTTGAGCGGGTGTTACTAATTTTGCAGGCCACATGGATTTTACTTGATGGTTTTTCTTCTTCAACAATTTTATTAAGGAGTATAAGTGGTACAAACAGACAGTGGTCCAAATCAAGGACTCGAAACATGTGAATAACACAATGTTAGCAATACATAGTTGCAGTATAAAGATTCAGACGAACAAAAATAAGCATTAGTCTAGTCTATGATTAAAATTCTGTTAGGGTATACTGAAGGAGAGTTTTCTTCTAGTATGGCTGTAATAGAGTTAGTATTTTTGTAGCTTGGGATTTGCCACTTCGATAACATAGGGAGGAAGAGGGTAAAATTACCCCATCAGGTCTCACTCAATACAGCCGTATATGTTAAAAGGGAGGAGAAGAGATGAGAAGGAGGAGAGGGGACATTCTGCAATAGTATGTTCAGGCTATGTCTTAGAAGAACAGTATCAGCTACCATTGTCTTAGTTAGGAGTGAAAAGCAAGAAGAAATACAGGAAAAAGAAAGAGCAAAGAGAAGAGGGAGGGGAAGGGGGACCCCAGGTACCTCTAGAGGAAACCTGAGACATAATGTTGAGAAAAAGCAAAGAAATTGTCACTCATGGGAGCAATAGGGATTTGTCAAAGTAAGGTAGGAGGTAGTGTGTCACCCACGATGCCCAGAGGGCTTTATATTTAGCTACTCTAACCATAATAACTGCTTTATTACTTTATTAAGAATGCATAGGGTGGGGGTCTTCTAGGCCTTAGCGATAATTTGTTTAGCTGCTGTTGTGATCTGCAGGATTAGTTTGAATTGCTGCTGATTCAATTCTGGGGGCTTTAGATTTAGAAGTGCGACAGCTGGGTCTGGAGATAGGGGTGTGGCAAAGAGTGTACAACATGTCCAACAGATGTGTAGGAAGGTGTTTTGTGCTGAGCAACCCCTGAAACAGTTGGAAGAGTAGTGGGGGACATAATTAGCAATCCTGGCGGGGACCAAATACCAGCAGGTTAGGACTTTGTAATTTGTTTCTAGTGCCACAATATTCTATGATTAGGATTTAGTAGCTTACCAAATGTGGTTCCAGTCTGCTGTGTCTAATGCCAGTTGCAAGTATCCTTCCCATTTAGTAAGGGTTAAGGAAGAGCGGGTATGTATGAGATGAAAGTAAAAAGCATAGAATAGACTTTGCCTATGGGAGTCACTTTGCAGGCTTGCCAAAGTGGCTGGGGAGGTCCAGGCTGGATACAAGGCTGGATTGAGAAGGAAGGATAATATAGTGTTATGGGGTGATTGAAGAGTATGGCTGAACTTAAGGCAGTCCCAAAGGGAAAGAGAATGGTGTGTAATTGGGTTGAGTATGATGCGACAATCAGAGGATTGGAGCCAAAGGAGATTGGCGACTGAGAGGGGGTCACATTCCACAGACTCCAAAGATACCCATAAGGGTATTTCAGAGGTGGCATAGTACTTGGGAAGTTGGGCCAGTAGGGCAGTGTAAAAGTACTTCACAAAGTTAGACCGTCACTCAGTTTAGGCTTGTAGAGAGTATAATGGGGAATCCGTGGTCTAATGGAGTTCCAAATATAGAAAGATGGGATGTGTAGTACTCAAAATAGATACAATATCTTTGGAAGGATGGTCATCTTGACCACTGTAATTCTGCCCATCCAGGCTAATGGAAGGCTAGACCATTTAGACATGAGATTAGTAAAATGAGTTAGCATAGGAGGGTAATTAGCTGAGTAGAGGTCAGATAGACTTACAGTCAATTTGATTCTGAAGTATGAGATGGAGTGGGAAGATCAAGGGTATAGCAGGGCACTTTGTAGTTGGGCCAGTTCAGTAGGAGATATGGAGATGTTCAAAGCTGTGGATTTGAGTGGGTTGACTCTAAGGCCTGAGATAATTCCTTGATGGTTTTAACATTCAACAACATTGTCTAATGTTGTTTTTATATTTGTATCCTGTAATAAAATGTTGGTATTTTATCCTACCTTTGTATTCTTGGCACCTTAAAAATCCCTTGCTTTTGTGTTGTTTACATATGAATTTACCTCATGGAATGCAGTGCCTTTGGGTCCCAGGTTTACTGGTGTCCTCCTTATTTTTTTTTTTTCATGTAGAAGATAAAATACTTGCCAGCACAGCTTTTACTGTAAACCCTTTTTTGGAGATGTCACTATTTTTTAAAACTTTTACAAACCTTTTACAAGCTTTTACAAGCTTTTAGGAGCTTTTTACAGACGTCAAGCTCTTGGATGTTAATTCATTTCATTGGCCAGAATAAATAATAAATAAACAGTTTTTGGTTCAGCCTACATTTTAATGGAACATAACTTAACCACTTCAGCCCCGGAAGGATTTACCCCCTTCCTGACCAGAGCACTTTTTGCGACATGGCACTGCATCGCTTTAACTGACAATTGTGCAGTCGTGTGACATTGCACCCAAACAAAATTTCCCACAAATAGAGCTTTCTTTTGGTGGTATTTGATCACCTCTGCGTTTTAATTTTTTGCGCTATAAACATAAAAAGAGTGACAATTTTGAAAAAAAAGCTATATTTTTTACTTTTTGCTATAATAAATATCCCCAAAAAATATATAAAAAAAATATTTCTTTCTCAGTTTAGGCCGATATGTATTCTTCTACATATTTATGGGGAAAAAATTGCAATAAGTGTATATTGATTGGTTTGCACAAAAGTTATAGCGTCTACAAAATAAGGGATAGAGTTATGGCATTTTTATTAGAAATTTATTTTATTCGTATTGGTGGCGATCTGCGATTTTTATTGTCCTTTATACAGCGATCAATGCTATAAAAATGCACTGATTACTGTGTAAATGACACTGGCAAGGAAGGGGTTAAACACTAGGGGGCGATCAAGGGGTTAAGTGTGTCCTAGGGAGTGATTCTAACTGGGTGGGGGATGGGCTACCACTGACATGAGAGCGATCACTGCTCCTGACTACAGTAGATCCCTGTCATGTCACTAGGCAGAACAGGGAAATGCCTTGTTTACATAGGCATCTCACCGTTCTGCCGCTCCGTGCCATTGTGCCTATGTACATTGTTGTACATGGTTGTGCGCTGGTCGGCATGTGGTTAAGATATCAGTTTAACCACTTCAGCTCCAGGAGGTTTAACCCCTTTCATGACTGGGCCATTTTTGCAATATGGTACTACGTTACTTTAACTGACAATTTCGCTGCCGTGTGAAACTGTACCCAAATACACCTCTGTGGTTTTTATTTGTTTGTGCTAGAAGCAAAACAAGACTGACAATTTTGAAAAAAAATATATATTTTTTACTTCCTGCTATAAAACGTACCCAATAAAAAAATTTAAAAAAATCAAATTTCTTCATAAATTTAGGCCATAATGTATTCTGCTACATATTTTTGGTAAAAAAAAAATTCCCAATACACGTATATTGAAAAACAAACTATGGGATATTTTTATTGATTTTTTATTTTATTTTTATTTTTACCAATAATGGAAACGATCAGTGACTTAAAGCGGGACTGTGATATTGTGGCGGACAAATAGGACACCTAACTGCTACTTTTGAGACTTTTTGGGGACCAGTGACACTAATACAGTGATCAGTGCTAAAAAAATAAATAATTAAAATGGCAATAAAAGGGTTAATTGTGTGCCTAAGCTGTACTTGCTAACTGTGGTAGAGGTGCTTTGACTAGGGGAAGGTAAAGATCCATGTTCCTGCTTAGCAGAAACACAGGATCAATACCTTCCCCTCTGACAGAATGACAATCTGCCTTGTTTACTTAGGCAGATTGTCATTCTGCCTCTGTACTATCTAATCGGCGGGCGCCGGCGGACATCAAGTCCACAATACCCGCTGCTGGGCTCCGACAGTGTAAAATCACAGAGGGAGCGGGTCACCGGCGGCGCGCCTTCCACATACCCGGAAGTGTCAAATCACATACTAGGTATGTGAGCTGGCACAGAGCGGCCGCCCTGCCGCAGTAAATTTACGCAAGCAAGAAATATCAGCTGAAATTTGCTGTGTTTTTGTTTTTTTGTGAAAGGAAAATTATTTACTTTGTCAGATATTTCACCTAAGTAAAAAAATAATAAAATCCAATAGTATTCAGGCTACAATTCAGACATTCAGTGCAGATTTATAGACAACAGACCGTCTTTCTCCAATTTCTCTGCACCTGCTGAGTACCTGAGACAAATTCCACTAATGATTTACAAGCAAAAGTAGAACCAAAACGTCCATTCCAGGACAATTACATCTGGCAGCAGATGGCTAGAACATTAAAGACTTACATTTGCTTTAAGTTAAGGTTTACTGCACAGGATGGGTAAAAATATGTGTCTAAAGCTAGTTTTCTTTAGCTGCTTTTTCCATTAGCAGTGACAAAACTATTTTTTGAAAGACGGTGAAAGATAGTCTATGAAACATCATGTGATTCCCAGGAAAGATGTAATAGCAAACATTTTACTAAAAAAAGTGTGTATATAAATTTCACTATTAAAACATGAAAAATAGAAATTCTTTTTGAATTGTTTAAAGTACAACTCCAAGCTAGCCAACAGTATACAGTTGCTACAGTATATTTGCAGTATATAATGCATGTTTAACATGTAGCTGTAATAGAGGAAATTAAAGAGTATGTAAACCCAATATTTCTTATTCCTGATATGTGCCTGCTGTACCATGTACTTGTATTAAACGGTATCCTGTTCTTTTTGCATTGATTCTTTTGTGTGAAATACCTGGTGTTCCTGACACTCACTCTGCTTTCCTATCAAAAACTGACCACATGTGAGAACATAGTGTGGTCAGTTCTCTAGCTGTGCTGAGAACTCCGCCTACTTTCCTTTGTTGATCAGACTTTTGCTGACACACTCCCCCCTGCACAACCAATCACTGGAAAGTTCAGTGTGTTGCTGTTTCTCCTATGAGACATGGGATGTCTCAAATCTGTACCATGCCTTGAAAAATCTTCATACCCCTTGCAATTTTCCACATTTTGTCATGTTACAACCAAAAACGTAAATTCAATTTATTGGGATTTTATGTGATAGGCCAAAACAAAGTGATACATAATTGAAGTTAAGTGGAAGGAAAATGATAAATTGTTTTCAATTTTTTTTACAAACAAATATATAAATAGTGTGGTGTGCATTTGTATTCAGCCTCCTTTACTCCGACACCCCTAACTAACATCTAGTGGAACCAATTGCCTTTAGAAGTCACCTAATTAGTAAATAGAGTCCACCTGTGTGTAATCTAATCTCTGTATAAATAAAGCTGTTCTGTGAAGCCCTCTGAGGTTTGTTAGAGAACCTTAGTTAACAAACATCATCATGAAGGCCAAGGAACACACCAGACAGGTCAGAGATAAAGTGTGGAGAAGTTTAAAGCAGGGTTGGGTTATAAAAAAAATATCCCAAACTTTGAACATCTCGCACAGCACTGTTCAATCCATCTTACAAAAATGGAAAGAGTATGGCAAAACTGAAAAACCTACCAAGACATGGCGGTCCACCTAAACTGACATGCTGGGCAAGGAGAGCATTAATCAGAAAAGCAGCCAAGAGGTCCATAGTAACTCTGGAGGAGCTGCAGAGAGTCACAGCTCAGGTGAGAGAATCTGTACACAGGACAACTCTTAAGCCCCATACACACGGTCGGACTTTTTCATGGATTCTGTCCGATCGGACAAGGTTGTTGAAAAATCAGACCGTGTGTATGCACCATCGGACAGTGTTCGTCGGTTTGACCGACGGACAAAGTCTTATCTCCTGCTGGAAATCTTTGCCGTCAACACGGTCCGATCACACCAAATCCGATCGTGTGTACGGTTGTCCGACCGGACAAAGTGCTACGCATGCTCAGATCACATTACAAGACCAAAGCTATTGGCTACTAGCCTCTACGTAGTCCCGTCGTAGGCAACAAACGTCACCACGTTCAGAATGATCGGATTTTCCGACAACTTTGTCTGACCGTGTGTACGCAAAACCAACATCAGACAAAGTGTGACGGACATGGTCCGACGGACCTGGTCCTCGGATAATCCGCGCGTGTGTATGGGGCTTTAGTCGTACACTCCACAAATTTTTCATTTGTGGAAGAGTGGCAAGAAGAAAGCCATTGTTGAAAGAAAGCCATAAAAATTCCCGTTTGGAAAAAGCCACGTGGGGGACACAGCAAACATGTGAAAGAAGGTGTTCTGGTCAGATGAGACCAAAATGTAACTTTTTGGCCAAAAAGCAAAATGATATGTGTTGGCGGAAAACTTACACTACACATCACCCTGAACACACCATCCCCACCACAAAACATGCTGGTGGCAGCATCATGTTGTGGGGATGCTTTTCTTCAGCAGGGACAGGGAAGCTGGTCAGAGTTGATGGGAAGATGGATGGAGTTAAATACAGAGCAATCTTAGAAGAAAACCTGTTATGCCGCGTACACACAATCGGAATTTCCGACAACAAATGTTTTATGTGAGCTTGTTGTCGGAAATTCCGACCGTGTAGTGGACTCCATCCGATTTGCTGTCGGAATTTCCGAGGACAAAAATTTGCGAGGTGGATCCCAAATTTTCCGACAACAAAATCTGTTATCGTAAATTTCGAGCATGTATAGACAATTCCGATGCACAAAAGTCCACGCATGCTCGGAATCAAGCAGAAGAGCCACACTGGCTATTGAACTTATTTTTTCTCGGCTCGTCGTACGTGTTGTACGTCAGCACGTTCTTGTCGATCGGAATTTCTGACAACATTTTTGCGACCGTGTGTATGACAAGTTTGAGCTAACATCCGTCGGAAAAAAATCCACGTTTTTTGTTGTCGGAAAATCTGATCGTCTGTACGTGACATTAGAGTCTGCAAAAGACTTGAGACTAGGGCGAATGGTTCATCTTCCAGCAGGACAACGACCCTAAACATACAGCCAGAGCTACAATTAAATGGTTTAGATCAAAACATATTCATATGCTAGAATGGCTCAGTCAAAGTCCAGACGTAAATCCAATTGAGAATCTGTTGCAAGACTTGAAAATTGCATTTCACAGATGCTCTCCACTCAATCTGACAGAGCTTGAGTTATTTTGCAAAGAAGAATGGGCAAAAATCTTTCTAGATGTGCAAAGCTGGTAGAGACATACCAAAAAAGACTTGCAGCTGTAATTGCAGTGAAAGGTGGTTCTATAAAGTATTGATTTTGGGGGGGCTGAATACAAATGCATGCCACATTTTTCACATATTTGTTTGTAAAAAATTTTGAAATCCATTTATCATTTTCCTTCCACTTCACAATTATGTGCCACTTTGTGTTGATCTATCACATAAAATCCAAATAAAATACATTTATGTTTTTGGTTGTAACATGACAAAATGTGGAAAATTTGATGAATACTTTTTCATGGCACTGTATACTGTTATTCCACACAATTTGGTTTTTAACGCACATTGCTGTTTACTCATAGGCACTAAATTGTACACAAATTCACAAATAATGTTCTTGTTAAAACTTCGGGGTGCAGCGAAGGCACATGCATGTATATGATTGAGAATGCTTTCATCTATAATAACATTTTATTTCAGGAAAACTGCCTTTGTTGAATAAGATTCATTGATGACATGTTTGCTGTGTGTGTGTGTGTGGGGGGGGACTTTGAGGAACTTTGTTTGGGCGATGGCCCGATCCGGAGATCCTTATCAACCTCCTATAAGTCTCTGCTGGGTCTCCATGCCACTGAAGACCCCCCGTTCTTAGCAAAATGGGAGAGAGACTTGAAAGTTACCTTTACTGAGCCCCAAAAATAATTCATACTTTTTTTTGTGCAGGAATCCTCCCTCAGCAGCAAATATCAGGAGACTACATACAAAATTATGCAGTGTTGGTAAAGAACCCCATCAGTTCTGGCAAAGATATTCCCTAACCAGACGGATCGCTGTTGGCGTTGTGGCCTTCATTCAGGTACCCTCTTACATATTTTTGGGGAGTGTCCTACACTTGCAACTTTCTGGCAACCAGTGCTTAAGCTCATACATAAATTCACAGACATTTCTTTGAGATAACCCAGCTGCAGTCCTTCTTATCCTTACCCCCCTGTCAAGGAAACGTTATCACAAATCCCTTCTCAAGCATTTTCTTAATGCTGCACGGGCTTGCATTCCACCTTTGTGGAAGCAACAGTTTGCTCCAATGGTGGCCCAGTGGTTTGCAAGACAGGACAGGACATAGAGCAAAGGGAAGATCTGACCTCCGCTTTATGGGATAAGTCAGAGGAACACAACACCAGATGGGTTCATTGGGACCTCTTCCACTTCTCTGACAAATTCCTCCAATATACCTAATAAAGATTCACTGTCAGTGGTCCCCACTGCCTGACTGACACTGTTGATTTCTGCTCATTGGAGGTGACCCCTCCATCCCCCTACCACCCTCCCTAGCTATCCTCAAACTTCTCCCACACTTTTTTCCCCCTCTTCTCTCTTATTTCTTCTTATCTCTCCCTCTCATTCCTTCTTCATCTGATCTCCTCTATTTCTTTCACAACAAATAATTAAAAAACATGATGTGTACAGACATGTGTAAACTACCCCATTTTAGATGTCCTTCTAAGACGTGATATAGTTCTATGGTAGACACAAATAATCCCAAACAGGGGGGAAGAGGAAAAGCAGGGTCTTATAGAATGACAGAAAACACGTCACTAATGAAGTAAAGTATAAACACTTTATTCTTAAATATAAAAAAACATAGAAATTAGCTATGGTTACTAGTGCTGCACTTGCTCATGAGTGTTGTAGCTAGTCACAATGAACTGGCCAAACATTTACACATACATGTGGGACATATACAACATAAAACATATTATATATCAAAAGATGTCCGGACGCCAGGTGTATTGGTACAGGTTGTACTCACTAGGACAATGCCGAGTTCTCAGCAAGTGCTGTGAGTAAAACAACCAAGCACCAACCCCCCTGGAGGCTCGAGCCATGGGGAAGGAGGGGTGAGGGAAGGGAAGTAGAGGGGCCGGTCAATCCAGGATCCTATAGAGAAACTATAGTTTGATCAATGACACAAAAGCAAGTAGTCCGTCAGGAAAACACCCAGCAAAGTCTATGGTATCAATTACTTGAATAAAAAGCTTGGTTATGGATATATCCTTATATGACAAACCATAATATAGAGTTAACCTGGCAACAAGGTTAGTGAGCACTTGATGGAAATATGTAAGTGACGTTAGTATGTCACATCAATCATACATTACCGATTCGGTTGGAGACTCAGACCAGATCAATATAACTACCGTATATATTTGAGTATAAGCCGACCCGAATATAAGCCGAGGCACCTAATTTTACCACAAAAAACTGGGAAAACTTATTAACTCGAGCATAAGCCTAGGGTGAGAAATGCGCAGGTACTGGAAGTGGAAAAGAGGGTCAACAATGCCCATTTGCAGCCTCACTGTGCCCATTTGCATGCCTCACTGTGCCCATTTGCAGCCATAGGTCCCCTGAACTTCAAACTTGGTAGTTAAGGGCCCTCTAGCTGCAGCCAAAATTTGGGGTCTCTGGACCCAAAGGGTCCCGAAATGACATTGCTGCAGATGGACAAAGTTGACCGACTTTGGGGCCCTGTATCTCGGGGCCACTTGGTGCTAGGAACAAATTTGGATATGTTGTAGTGTAGGTTCCACTGGGTTTGCATACCAAATTTGGTGTTCCTAGCACCAGGTGGCCCAGAGATACAGGGCCGCAAAGTCGGGTCGGAAAATTTTATTTTTTTTCTGCAGAAAAGTGTTTGACTCGAGTATAAGCCGAGGGGGGGACTTTCAGGACAAAAAAATGTGATGAAAAACACGGCTTATACTCGAGTATATACGGTAGTCCTCTTCAAGATAGCGCAACTTGGAAATATCTGTGTATCCTTGTGTCAAGAGATTTTTTGTCTGAGGGATCAATACTTAGATGCCTTGTAGCCACCGCTCCTCCTCATAAAGGGGCTGGTGCAGGTCTGTGGATATCAAGCCTTCACTGCCTTCCCACTGCCCATCAAGCGGGAAGATTTCCCGTCTGCTTCCCGAGAGGTTCCGCCAACACAGCGGGGGATGCCGTCATAGCATGGCATACCATCTTTAAGCCATTTGGGGTGGCCGCTATCCGCTCTTAGTAGCGTATTTGCCGATGTCTCCTTACGGTATGTACAGGTCACCAGAGCAAAATCTCTGATGCTGATCGAAAGATTGAGGAAGGAGATCCGCTAATGATCGAAGACATATGTAAGTTTAATGTTTCGGTCATTCTCATTTAATGCTCCGATAAATTCTTCATGTGACCTGATATCACCTCTCCAGATCATTAGCACATCGTCGATGTACCTGAGCCACGAATGCAGGTGGGCCAGGTACATCAGCGAGGTGACGATCAGATCCTCCTCCCATAGCCCCAAATGCAGACATGCATATGCCAGGGCCCATGGGACCCCCATGGAGGTATCTTTGGTCTGCTGATAAAATCTGGAGAGAAACTGAAAAAAATTGTTGTCCAAGGCAAAGGTCAATAGATCCACCAGGAACTCATTTTGGGGTCCATATAGATAGTGTCTTTGAAGAAAAGTCTCAACAGCCTCTATGCCCCATTCATATGGGATTGAGGTATAGAGAGACTCAACATCTATACCTACAAGCCATATCTCCTCCTCTATCCTGATTTCAGAGATCTGTGTCAAGACATTGTCTGTATCCTTCACATAAGATTTTAAACTTGTCGCCATCTCTTTTAACATGTTATCGAGTTATCTCCTATACTTTTAGGTATGATTGTTTTGTATCTCTTACCTCATTTAACGTTTACCTTAATCTTTCCCAATACAATATGCAGCTTTGGTTGTGCCTTATAAGCTTGACCCTGATTGACTGTACCGAGAAGTTATCTTTTTATTGTACCCGTGACACATTTTTAAATAAAAAATTGAAAAAAAAAAGAATTTGAAAAATTTGAATTGAATTTCAGTCTGAATTTCTTTTGTTATTGGGAGCATTTGGTAAAAATTGTTTATATTGTAATTCGGATATATTTGAATCTCCGCAAAAGGAAAAATGTGTGTGAATATTAATTCAGAACAAAACAAACCGCACAGCGTGGTGGCCAGGCACTATAGCATTGTGTATAAGTCCTTGGGGCAACTGAGTACCGGTAGGCCTGCCTTGCTTATGGGAAAAGGGGCTTCTATAGGTTAAGAACATAGAAGCTAGCTATAGTGTCTGACCACCTGCATTAGGGGTAAGTGTGACACTCTTAATTGGGATAACGCACTAAAGATATTGTATTATTGGGATCTCACTCTGTGTAGAGATGTACCCCCACCTTTCAGCTGACTGTTGAAGGAACTTTGACCATAAAGGAAATTTACTCCATATACTATGGAACTGTAAATCTATTATTGGTTTTTCAAAGTCTGTATTTTTTCTAATATCCTCCATTAATGATATTCTCCCCCCCCCCCCCAATACCTTGCTTTATTAGCAGTATCAATAGATAGATTCTCTAAGCAATTCTATATGGTAGTTATGCACATTTTGAGTGCAGCTTGCCTCATTATAGTGAGCAAATGGAAGCAAACTCTAGTTCCTAACTTGTCGGAAGTCATTCACAGGGTCAGGACCCAATGATTCGATGAATATTTATTTTTTATATCTGAAGACAATTCAATAAAGAATGGTAACCATGGTTGACAAAATATCATAATTGGCATGTCCAATAATCTTTCTTTCTCATGAAGTTTATTAAAGTTTTGTAACAAAAGTAAGGAACAAAAGAACAAAACAATATAACAGCAATGGTATTTGGAGAAAGAAGATCCAGAACAAGACAAGAATAATGTGATTGACATATGGTCATAGCTCTTACAGAGTACAGAGTACCCGAGCAGACATCCATTTCTGATAAATGTGGAAAGTTAATTAGATAGAAGGTACAGTACCATCTGGTAGGGATATGAGTAAGACTAATAACTAGAAATAAACAGCACTTTATTTTTATGACATCCGGGAGGAAGGCAAGAAGAGACCTAGACATAAAGGTGTCATTGGAAGTCTTATGCGTCTAAAGCCCCATACACACGGTCGGACTTTTTCATCAATTTGGTCCGATCGGACAAGGTTGTTGAAAAATCAGACCGTGTGTATGCACCATCGGACAGTGTTCGTCGGTTTGTCCGTCGGACAAAGTCTTATCTCCTGCTGGAAAGATTTCCCGTCAACCCGGTCCGATCACACCAAATCCGAGCGTGTGTACGCTTGTCCGACGGACAAAGTGCTACGCATGCTCAGAAGAAATTCTGTGACGGAAGCGCTCGGTCAGGTAAAACTACCTTTCCTAATCGACACAGCACATTCGTCACGCTGCAATGTTAAAATGTCTTTAATGCAGCGCATTCTCTTTTTCTTTACAATGCAACAAGAATGACATCTTTTAGCTGCTCCTATTCACCCGCACTTCTCACAAACTTACTTCTTTATTACTTTGCAGCATTTATACACTACATGTTTATTTTTACTCAGATCGTAATACAATCTTTCTTATTTTTTTACCCAGATTTTTTTTTTTTGGGGGAATACATATTTGAAGGAGAATTTTTTTTTTTTTTGGAGGGGGTTTGTATGTCTCAACTTAGCAAAACCACATTATTAACATTTGTATTTCTTGCTTACATTTACTAGGAGTTTGTTGGTTGTTGGTGCCCCTTGTTAATTCTAGGATTAGTGAAATGTACCTGCCTACTCAAAGAAAAACTGTCATTGTAGAAAAGTAAAACACAATAGTCAATGATTATTTCAAATCAAAAAAAACTTTATTTAGGTCTCAGCAACAGACCAAAGAGGAACGCAGCCATGGTGAAACTTGGGGAATTTGCAAAGCCTTGGACACCCATGGCAACCATCATTTTACAGACTTAAACAATTGGGGGCATGAAGACTACCTATCTAAATAATAAGGGAGCGCAATCTGGTCCTGAAGTCCAAAACATCCGGAACTGCAGCAGATGCCATCTAGGTCCCCAGGCTCTGGTACTACGAGAGGCTCCATCTTCTCTCAGACCAGACTGAGTCCAGGTTGTCACTCTCTTGTCTTCCTTGTACGCTTCCTTCCACGCCGTGGTGCTGGTGCTGGTGGGGTGGCAGAAGGAGGAGGAGGAGGCGGAGCAAGGTCACTCTCGCAAACATGTGTGAGGGGAGTCATCTCCCCAGCCATCCCCTCATTTAGTATTTTGAGGATGACCTCCTCACACATGCTGCGTTGCCCCGCCTCCATACCCGTAAATTTACTTGTAACCAAGGAGGCAAAGGCCTCCTCGTAGGTGGGTGTGGCATAGAGGGAGGCTGAGGCATCTTTTATCAGCTGGAGCGCTGACTCTCCCACCTCCCCCATGTTTTTCGCCCTTCTGTAGGGAAGGCGGAGGGGAGAGACTTGGGAGACAGTCAGGCTCCTACGCCTACCCCCCTCTTGGCTGCCACTACCCCCTGCCTCCTCCTGACTGCCACCTTCCACAGCCACCTCCTGGCTGAGGTCTTCCTGTGTATGAAAAAGGGACATAGTTTCAGTTATTTGTTCATCAAACACACACAA
The DNA here is from genome assembly GCA_028564925.1 of Lithobates sylvaticus. NCBI lineage: Eukaryota > Metazoa > Chordata > Amphibia > Anura > Ranidae > Lithobates > Lithobates sylvaticus. The sequence continues at coordinate 158,691,475 of CM053027.1, read as the reverse complement.
TTCTCATCTAGTGACTGTTGCAAAATGTTTTCAAATACAAAACCATACAATTCTGAGCCCTGCAGTTTAGATTCTTCCCAAAAATGTCTCCCACACCACTGTCTGTTGATATGTCAATGACGTTAGGAAATAAGCAATTGGGGATCCTGAATTAACTGAACATCATTCATTATTCAACAAACTGGTTCCAAAACTACTATACCTGGAACAAGCTGGGCACCTGCACATATTCCTGACTGGAAGGCCCAAGTTGGTCCTCGGAATCCTCATCAAGGGTGGCGTGCGTGGAAGGACGCGTGCAAGGAAGAGTCGAGAGTGACTTCCTGACAGTAGCCTGGTCTTTGAGAAAGTGGAGCCTGTCATAGTACCAGAGCGTGGGGACATGGACATCAGCTGCTGCAGCTCCAGATGCTAGGGACTTCAGGACCTTATTGCGCTCCCGGAAATAGGTAGTCTTCATGTTGGTGATCTTCACTTTTAAGTTTGCGACGGTTGCCATGGGCAGGGTAGGCTTTACAAATGCCACCAGTTTCAGCAGGGCTGCGTACCTCTTTGGTCTGTTGCTATAATCCCTGTGTTTTGCCTGCCATAAGAGGGGGAATTGCCGGTATTTATCAATGAAGTGTGGGAGAAAGCTCACGTTGTAGAAGGCATCCATCACCTCTGCAAGACACAACGCCACACAAAACAATATAAATAATGTCAGCCTAAACTCTCCTAATCTTCTCCATAAAGAAGCCTCAAGTTCTAATCAGTCTAGGCTAGTTATGTACCAACGTCAAATTGTACCTTCGTTTGTAGCGATCGTCTCGTGCGTGAGCTTTCTCTCCCCTCGTCTCCCAGATCGTGGCTACGACACAGGCGTGTGACGTTTTATATACACTGCGCATGCTTCAAACTCCGCCCGCCCCTGACGATCTTTCTCGTCTATTCCCCACCCCTTCTCTTTACGGCGTAGTGGGGAGAGCACATGGCGGGGACACAGCAGGTGCGCCACAAATATCCCACCAACGAGGAGGAGGACGAGGAAAGTCCGGAGGCAGAAACGTCCCGATCCCGGAACCTGAAATTCAAGGCCTCCAATATGTCATTTGGAGAAATGTTGGAGATGGTGGACATATTAAAGAGGAGCGACTATGATGGGAAGTATGGCCCTTACCTCAACCCCAATGTCCGCAAGGCCAAGATCATGTCTAAAGTTGTGAGAAGGCTGTACAATCATTTTGGGGTACAACGATCCAAGGAGCAACTCAGGAAACGCTGGTCAGACCTGAAACTGAGGGAAGCCGATCAGTACAGAAAGATCAAGAGAATTCTTCAAAAAAGTAAGTAGTTGTGTTTTGTGTTTGATTTCTTGCTTGCATACTGCTCCATTGTGTTTTGATTTTTACCAAGTTGTACATTCCAAAATGGCCACTTTCAGGTTCGTCTGTGCATTCGATCGTACTCAGCCTCGATCTTTCTGCCACTGTCATGGTCGTGTGTGTGTGCATTCGATCGTACGCAACCTCGATCGTTCGGCCACTTATAATACGATGTTTGGTGTTTTTTTTTGGGGAAAGGAAGTTTGTTCTCACTAGAAATGTCATCAAGAATGTAAAGCCAATTTATTCAATGTAAAGGAGAGGTCACTCAGTAGCTGTTTACCCATCTGGACTCTAGAGCACTAGTGCTGGGACACCCAAACCCCCTTTTTATTATGCTTTTCCACACATGTGCTCCAGTGGATACTAGAGGGGGGTCTCCATCACACAAACTTCTACCAAAAAGCTAGTCAGTTTAGCACCTTTACAAAGTGACTTCATTCATGTAGTTGACATTTGTAACTGGCCAAACTAAAATAGTGTCCGTCACTTTTAAGCAATGTTTGTCATTTCCTATTTCTGCCCTCAATAGCTTGTGTTGCTAAATCTTCCTTTTGGACATTCTCATAGGGGAGCGAAAACTTGGGCCGTCTGAGCAAACCCCCCAACCATCACTTACCAAAAAAGGGGAAAGAGCAGAAGCAGAGGAGGAGGAGGAGGAGGAAGGAGAGATCATCGAACTTGGAGAAATTGTCACCACAACAGGTGAGTGTGGGAGAACACAGCTACTGGTAAGCTAATCCATGTATGGCTGCCTCATTTCCAACACCCCATTTTTGTTTGTTTGTGGTTTTTAGGTGACGTGGATGTTGTGGAAGAAAAATCGCACTTTACCACAGAGAGTGCCCACGTACTCATCGGAGAGATAATGGTCTGCAATAGAGATCTAGATTACATAAAGCAAAACATCAATGATGTTCAACAAAAATTGAAGAACATCATTGATATTTTAGGAAAAATATGAAAACGCACCAAGTAATTAACACACATTTGTGCCAGCTTCAGAACACATTTGCAACTTAAAAACTGTCTGAAATTTGGAACATGCACACATTGTGTCCACATGTGCTAGCTCCCACCATGGTGGATGAATGGCAACGTTTTTTTGGGGGTGCAAACACTTTACGAACTTCGAAAGTGGTTGTGGTGAAGGGGTTGCACCCCCAAAAAACGTCCATTCATCCCCATGATGGAAAATGGCACTTTTGAAGCTTCTAGGCATGTGTTTTACCATCTAATGACCATTTTCAGTCCCAAATTGTGTGCATGTTCCAAATTTCCACTTTTCGGGGGTGACCCCCCCATGTGATGAAGGCAAGATCAAACACACTTTGAACATATAGTCATGTCTGATCTTGTCTTCACTTTACAAAGTTGAACTTTCCAAGTTCCTAGGTTCTGTTTTGCTCCATGCCTGGTTTTACCAATTGCGGAATGTTTGTAAACAATGTTGTAAATAACCAAGATGTTGTCAGTTTTGGCGTGAAGATTGTAAACGCACTTGGGAATGTTTTCCTAGTAAACTTTTATTTTTCTAAATGTGTGGCTTCCTTATTTAAAAAACACAATGCATTATGTATGTAAAATGAAAAGGATATGGGGGGCAATGGGTGTTATTTACTAAAGGCAAATCCACTTTGCACTCCAATTTTCTTTCCGGGGAACTTTTTCAATGCACTTGTAGAGCATAGCGGATTTGACTTATGTAAATGACACCCACAGTGCTTTGTACGAAAACACGGAGCACAGCATTTTGGAGAATACACACATGTCAGACCTGGTGATGAAAAGGAGTATTTTGGGTGTCAGTTATGCAGTACAAACCTTCTCTAGACCAAAGATTAGGTAGCAAACACACAACATGAGAATAATCTTTTTGGGAAGAAGAGACTGTTACCTCCTTTTGCCCAGAAAGTGCATTCCCACTGTCGAAGGCAAAGGGAAAAAATGTCAAAGTAAAATAAGCTAAAAAGAAGACTGAAATGACATGAAATCATAGGTTGGTTAAAATATCAGATTTATTAAAAAATGCCTCTCACACATCGTCAGGCAGAGCAATGGCCCCCCTACCCACAAAGTACTGCATATATTGGTCCCGGACCACACGGGCATTTAGAGGGGGCAAGCCTGGACGTGCCACTCGAAGGGCTGTGAGTTCGGCATTTGGAGGGCCCTCCACATCTGGGCCAACGGGCACCACATAGTTCCTGTTATGTCTTTTGAGGAAGTTGTGCAATATGCAACAGGCAAGAACTATGTGGTTCAGTTTGTATTCCGCCAAGTTAAATGCCGTCAGGAACAGGCGGAAGCGGCTGGCCAGGATGCCAAAAGCGTTCTCCACAACTCTTCTGGCTCTGGACAGCCTGTAGTTGAAGACCCTCTGGTCCGGGGTGAGGGTCCTCATCGGGAACGGCCTCATCACATGGGGAGTCAACGCAAACGCTTCATCTGCGACAAAGACGAAGGGGAGTCCTTCGGCATTCTCCTCTGGAGGTGGCAAGCACAGACTGCCACTTTGGAGACGCCAGTAGAACTCCGTGTGCGTAATGGCCCCACCATCCGATATCCGGCCGTTCATCCCCACGTCCACATACATAAACTCGTATGTTGCCGACACCACCGCCAACATCACTACACTATTAAACCCTTTATAATTATAATAGTAGGACCCCGAGTTGGGCGGTGGGACGATGCGGACGTGTTTCCCATCAATTGCCCCTCCGCAGTTAGGAAAGTCCCAACGGCTGGCAAAGTGGGAGGCCACAGTCTGCCATTCCTGTGGCGTGGAAGGGAACTGTGGAGTGAAACCAGAAAAAAAAATTAGTCACTTTGCACCTAAACATTGCAAGCAGATTAGACAATCAACATCTTGGAACAAGAGCATTGTCTAAAATTGGAGGCTGGAAAGTATTTGCACAGAAAAGTAGAGGCTCCCCTTCACAGATTACTCACCCCCCCATCAATCCCCCCACTTCTGATGGGCCATTGGCAATAACTAGGGGTTTTGGGGGGGGGGGGTGGTGGACAGCTAACCCTCTGCACTTCATTGATTGGCAAATGGCTCAATAATGTGGGCTAGTTTGGCCAGACCCTCTGTACTTAACACTATTGGCAGGCCACAGGAAAGATCAAATAACATTTCAACCCCCCCCCCCCCAAAAAGGCAGGCACAGTGTGACATTATTAAATTACCAAGCAAGCTAATAGGAGGGAAAGAAGACAAAAAAATAGGAAATGGAATGTATGGAGGCAGTCCCTTGCACTACATGCTTTGCTGAATTCATCCCTAAAGATGCGCACTATAAAGAGGTAGGTATATAGTGTGTATGGACCTTGGGAAAGCCAGCAGATAAAGGATTGGTACCATCTGACAGAGCAGTTGGGGGAGGGGGTTCCTAATGAGTTTGCCCCCCCCCCCCACCAAAAGAACAAAAAAAGGGGGCTCTACATGAAGTAAACCACACAGCAAACATTTGTGCATATTTTAGGGGGTGTTTTGGGGCAAACAATACTATGCAGCAGACAAAAGACATTGCTTAAGTGACTAGGCCATAGGTGTCTATTGGGGCAGAAGAGCATGCTGGTGAGGTAAGTGAAGGGAAAAATGCATGAAGGAGAAAAGGGGCACAGCATATTAGAACATATTGCAAGCATGGTAATTAGGGAAGGAGGTCAAAAATACAAGTCATTAGCAAACAGAGCATACATAGAAGGGAATAGTAAAGTAGAAATGTTACCTTAATATAGTCCTCCTGCAGGACCTGAATGATGGCAGAACAGGTCTCTGGAATAATGATTCCCAGGGCCTGGGGAGAGATACCTGAAGAGAACTTCAAATCCTGAAGACTTCTCCCTGTCGCCAAGTACCTCAACGTGGCAACAAGCCTCTGCTCCGGAGTAATGGCTTGTCTCATGCAGGTATCCTGCCGGCTGATAAAGGGGGTCAGCAAAGCCAAAAGACGGTGAAAATCGGGGTCCGTCATCCGGAGAAAGTTCCTGAAATCATCAGGATTATTCTCCCGGATCTCACGAAGCAAAGGCATGTGCGAGAACTGGTCACGCTGAAGCAACCAATTCTTGGTCCACATACTCCTCGTCACTCTGTTCATGGACGGGTCTTGGGTCAAAGCTAAAAGCCCGACACCAATTCCGCGTACAGCACGAACTCGGCGACGAGTACGCACGGGAAACATCGCTCAGAAGGTCACAAAAGGTCGGCTGGTCAGAACGGACAAACAGAAAGCACCGATAAACAGCAAGGCCTGAAAGAACGAAGTGAATACCAGCAACGAGCAGACAATAAGCAGTGCAAATCAAAGCGTCCTATATCAAGATATAGGCCGCAATGACCAACAAATGCGAACTGACTACACGCACTAATAAACAGATACGCACGACAAGCACAAACTGAAGAGCAGTAACGATCTGAGTCAGAAAACTGAGAAGCGCGAATCTTAAGTCACCAAACTTCCACTAACTCTCGATAAACACGGGATCAGCAGAAGGAGCCCAACGGGTGCCTGACGTGGTGCTGAACTTCCCTTTTGTAATTTCGTGGACGACGACTTACGTCACGACGTTCTTCCGGACCGGATATTCCGACAACGTAGTCCGACCGTGTGTACGCAACGCCAACATCGGACAAAGTACGTCGGACAAAGTCCGACTGACCTGGTCCGCGGATTGTCCGAGCGTGTGTATGGGGCTTAACATCACTCTGTTGGACAATTTGGGTAAGCTAGTTCTTAAAACTTGAAGTTGGGTGGTTAGGTGGAGAGGGTAGGGAAGGGCCAGGGCAAGGGAGGGGGGAAGGGGAAAGTATCTAGGTACAATGTGAAAGCAGCGTTGTCAGATGGTTAAGATTTAATAATAAGGTGAGAAAGCTACGGCTCTTAAGGGGCAGAGTGGATAGGATGGCTCACTGTCTCCTCTTAGGCCTAGGCAGTTCAGCAGTTTAATGGAGCTCTGCTCTACAATGCAGAGGTATGTTGTGGCAGCACAAGGCTTATTGATTCCTGAAAATGGGACCAGCAAGCCCCGTGTTTGGGTAAATTTACAGGGGTCATCCCTTGACATGCTGATCAGCTCCTCCATGTCAGCCATCTGTTGGATTTGATTGTACCATTCAGAAAGTGTTGGGGATGTTGGAGTACCCCATTTTGAAGGAATGCAGCATCTAGCTGCATTCACAAGGTGCATGGCTAAGGATCTGTGGTATGTGGACTTTGAGAGAGATGAGTGGTGAAGCAAAAAATGTGCAGGAGTAAAGTCAAGAGCATAAGAGGTTATTTTGGCTATAGCTTCATGTACTTCTCTCGAAAATGTTTGTAGGGTAGGACATGACTACAACAGGATATCCAATATTCTTGGCTAGCGTGCTTATTATTGTAGCAATTGAGTGAGCGTGACCTGAGGTAGGAGGCCATGTGTTCAAAACACATTGTCATTGCAACCAAGTGACGTCCACACTCCTTATCTGCCCCCTGCATCCTGCTTGTGTGGTTTCATAACAGCTCGGAGCACAGCTGATCTCCACGCCAAACATGGTGGTGAACAGCGACCATTAAACAAACCCCTCTTACTGTATAACATATTCACCTTGTCCTGTGGCAGAAGCAGAAGTGACCCATCTTTACAATAGGTTTAATTAGAAAAGCTTTGGAACATGGATCCAGATATTTATTTTAGCCATGTTACTCTTATATTAACTATACTAGTTAATACTAATACTAAACTATACTAATTAAAATTCAATTTTTTTTCATAACTGTCATTTACCTTTTTTTTTACTCTTTTTTTTTGTTAATTATTTCAGTGTTACATTTAAAAATGCACAGCAACAAATAAGTCTTCATTTCACCTGTAAATAACTTGTCAATGATTTGTACCAGAATTATAATTTTAGTGTCATATTGGAATAGGTGAAAGAATAACATGTATATACTTATCAACAGAAACACTATTTTTAAAACTAAATCTGATCAAAGTAGAAAAAGTTTTTTTTTGTTACATTTTTCTTTTCTTATACTTTTTTCTATGTTTCTCAAAAAATTAAATAATTTTTGCATAACAATATCACCAAAGAAAAAGCCTTGTTTGTCCTAGAAAATGCAAAAATAATATATGTATTCCTTTATTATCTTAACCACCACCGAAAAAGACGGCTACAGCGTGGACGTTAATTGCCAGGTCTGTCCTCCCGAGAATGTGCCACCTAAGACTCGGCTGATCACAGATCACAATAAGGAGCTGAACCCGGCCCCTTACCATATGATCAGCTGTCAGCCAATGATATTTGTCTTCTTATTCATTGATGGAAGATCAGATCCAGATTCTTAGTCTGGGTCTGACGTTCTGTCCTGACCAAGAGGAAGATTCCCTTGAGATCATCAAATATGTTAACCTGTTTGCTAGGAAACTTATATTTAAGATCATTTTTGATAAGGATCAAAAAAAATCCTCTAAGGGGGCACCCTCTGAGGATATATCAAACTATAAAGGAAATAAAGGCTCTTAATGATCTAATGGAATTGTGGGAAAAGAGTAATCATTTTGATGATCCTTTAGAGGATCCATCTTTGAATCCTTCTCCAGCTTTGGTCTCCCCAATTGAGGGATGTTTTCCTCCACCATATCTTTACAAACCAAAATCACAATCTTTTCCTTAATGCCAATTTAGTTTGGGCATTTGCTGCACCTAAGAGCAAGCATATTCAAACTAAACTGGCAGCTCATTCCTACCTGTTGGGTTAATAATATTGTAATATAATTTAGAGTAAAATTTCAGAGCTATATGGCACATGTAGCTTTATTTCCACCCATATGGAAAATATTATATATTTATTTGTTTTTTAAAAATGTAAAATTTGCATATTTTATATTAAATCTGAAGATATTATGAAACATAGTTCTTTACTTATACTTGTCCTTTCACTAACCAGCCACCTGCTTAAAATTCCTGCTAAGCTGCAGTGAAATTAATGTATCTTGAAAGCAGTAAGCTAACAGTAATTTATATGCATAAATTAGCTCTAAAAAAATAGGGTTATAAAAAGGTGACTTTGGGCTGACACTCATCAAGCATATTAAAATGCCTATGTAGTAATGTTTGCAAAAAAAATCTAGTGCACATTTTACTTTGTAAAGTTCTTAAGATACCAATTTCAGTGCATACAATATAGGACTATACATAAAACAGCGCTATTTGCATATCTCAAAAAAAAAATTGCATAGTAACATTTTAATAGAATCCACAGTGCCACAAAACAACTTAGTGTCCATAAATTTATTCCACGCTGTCCTTATTAACACATTACAACTCCATCAAGAACTGTGCTTTCTCCACCATAATTTGGACAGAAATTCCCCAGTAGTATATAACTCCCAATTTAATAGGAAGGTCTAGATTTTAGAACTTCACATAAAATAAACTCTAATGTTACAACAGAGATTATTTGTTAGGACATGAAGATTAAGGAAGTGTCAGCTGCACCATTAACAACGTGTCTTCACTAGAAATAAATAAGGTATTTCAATGTTTTTACAGTACTTTTTACAGTACTAAATGTGCAATCATGTCCCCCTATCGAGGGGAAGGGGAGCATGGAGGAGGTAGACATATTGTCACACATTTATTCTTTTAATTTGTCCTAATTCCCCCCTCCTCCCTGATCTATAATTTTAGCAACAAAAATAATCAACTAACTCTATGGTACAGGACCTCAGTTGATTTGCATCTTATGTTTCCCTCCTCTCCTGAGGTTTGTTGGAGGTGCAAGGAAGACGATGGCTGCTTTCTACACATGTGGTGGGGATGTCAACTGCTTGCACAGTTTTGGCAAACAGTATTTATTTCCTATAATTCCATGTGTATTTCTGATATCCGAGCTACCCTGGAGGTTGCCCTTTTGTCGATGATTCCTGGGTCCTTCTCTAAAAAAAAGAAAGGCATCTTAAAACATTGCCTTTAGGCTACTAGTTTGTCATCTGGGGGGCATTTAGTGACTCAGATACATTCTAAGCCTTAAGCCTCGTGAACACGATCAGATTTTCTGACGGGAATTGTGTGATGACCGTTTGTACGCTCCATCAGACAATTGTTGGCCAACTATCCATGGACAAATGTTGGATGGCAGGTTTATACATTTTTCGCGGACAACGGTATGTTGTCGGATTTTCCGAGCATGTGTACACAAGTCCGTCGGACAAAAGTCCAAAGTACAAACACGCATGCTCGAAAGCAAGGACGAGCGGGAAGCAGTCGGTCTTGTAAAGCTAGCGTTCATAATGGAGAATTCACATTTGTGAAGTGGCAAATTATGAAATCTCGAAATGCAGGGCACATTCTCTTCTTCTTTAATGGGATAATAATGAAGCTGCTTTGCTGGTGATACTGATGGAGTTCTGCCAAACGTGTTTAAAAAGGCTTTTTTTTTCTAGTGATATCAAGAATAATATTATTATGTTTTTTTATTATTTTGGTCAAGTTACCACAACACCATTATCTCGTAGTTTTTTTATATCAAAGCTACAACTATGTTGGTGTCCCTTGTTAATTTTACATTGTATTTTTTAAAATGTAACTGCCTACTCCCAAACTGTCATTAAAAAAGTAAAACACATAGCCAAGTATTATTCTACACAATTTCTTTTATTGTGCATTAAAAAAATTAAAAAAATAAAATTAGACATGCTATCTGCAAATAGAAATTAACCAAAAAGTGCATTCTATGCATCCAAAAATATAGAAAATATACCAAATCAAATCATTATTCAACCACATTTTTTTATAAAAGCCTCATGCATGTGTCCTGCTTCTTACTATAGGGGGTCAACAATGGCAAGAGTTGGTGAAAGCAGGGGTCTGTCATCCGGAGATAATTCCGAAAATCATGCAGATTATTCTCCTGGAGCTCCCGCAGCAAAGGCATATGACATAGTTGGTCGCGATTAATAAAGCAACCAGTTTTTGGTCCAAGAAATCCTCCTCCTCCTGTTCCTGGACTGGACTTGGGTCAAAGCAATAATTCCAAGGCCAATAATAAATAACACATTATCTCCTCCGATTCCGCAATGTGGCTGGTTGATGAACGACCATCCAGAAATGAACTGAAAAGTGTGAAATGAAAAGCGTGAAATGAAAAGGGCGAAATGCAAAGTGCGAATCAACATTCACCAAACTTCTACTAACATGAAATTATGAGAAGGAGCCAAAAGGAGCCCAAAGGGTTGCGCATGACAATTAAACTTCTTCCGATCGTGTGTACGAGGCTTTAGTCTTACATTGAGTTGGTCTTCCCCTCTCAGTCCTTATATTTCTCAAAATGTTTCCAGAACTTGCAGAACATTCACATCACCTTAGTGTGTTCCAGTGACAGGGTACACACTCTCCTCCTCCTTACCTTTTTTGTTATTTCTGTTCCTTTTTACCTATCAGAATGTTGACCTCCATTTGTATCTGTTTGGCCTTTAGGCCTTTAGCAGACATGTTTAGCTGAATTGTCCTCATCATATATGTCCTCTTCGCGGGAAATTCCGACCACAAAATCCATCCGATTTTTTTCCGACAGATTTTGTCCGAAACTGGTGTTGCATACACACGGTTGGACAAAGTTGTTGGAAAATCTGATCGCTCCGAACGTGGTGACGTTTATTGCGTACTACGGAACTACGTAGGGGCTAGTAGCCAATAGATTTGGTCTCGTAATTTGATCTGAGCATGCGTGGCACTTTGTCCATTGGAATTCCCTACACACGATCGGAAAAAGTCTGATCGGATTTTGTTGTCGGAAAATTTGAGATCCTGAAATTCCGACGTAAAAAGTCCGCTAGAGTCCACACACGATCGGATTTTCCAACAACATAATCCGATCAGACTTTTTCAATTGGAATGTCCGACCGTGTGTACGGGGCATTATACTGTTCTTTTCCATATTTATTACAGAATTTTGTATTTTGACCATCATATTCTTTCATACCTTTGAAATTCTTAAATAGAAGAGTTAATTGACCTAAAAATAATCAACTAACATAATAAAAACAAAATAAAATAAAATGCATTGTAAAAAAAATAAAAAAAATAAATACAATAAATATTAAACAAAAACAAATGATCCACTACCCAGGTCCAACAGACAAGAGATATTTCCTTATAAAAACTATTATAAAAATATATTATTAAAAAAACTTAACTTAAAAGAATATAAAAGCCAAATGCGGGGCCGAGGCGCTGAGCTGTAAGGCAGCCTGAGCCAGGAGCTCGGTCAATCCCTGCCTCTGTACAGCAACCCACAGCGATGGCAGACACGCTGACACCCGCCACTACTGCGGGAACCGACACCCGACACAGAGAGGAACCCGCAAAGGAGAAACCCACTCTCAATCAGCCATGAAAGATTACTGATTCCTACCCCAGAACGTCCGCAGGGGGGAGACAAGATGGCGCCAACACACAGACCGCGCTGCTCCCAGCAGCACAGCCATCCGTTCTCCTCACAGACACAGAGCTGCAGGCTGAGCTGGAATCTCAGATGAGGACATAGCTGACCAGTCCTCCTCACAGAGGGATCCGAATAAAAGACCTGCTTCCTCTCTACTACAATCTCCACAGATCAAATATAGCTAGGGATATCCTACAAAGTTATAAGTGACATGTCAAAACAAACTTATCCCCTTTATGACACCAAACAACAGCGTTAAATATCTTACCCAGTGGGGATTCAAGGTGACTCCTCCCACAAACACTAAGAAGAACTACGCCTCTCAGCATCTCACTCAGGATAGGAAGACAACGCCTAATGCCACGTACACACGATCGGAATTCTAGTCAGAAAAAACTCTGACGGTTTCTCTGTCGGAATTCCGACAGAATTCCGCTCAAGCTGTGTTGCCTACACACGATCACACCAAATTCCGACGGTCAATAACACAGCGGCATAAAACACGTTTGACAGCACTATAGAAGGGAAGTTTAATGCTTCCGAGCATGCGTCAAATTGTTTCCGAGCATGCGTCGGAATTTTGAGTGTCGGAATTGCATACACACGATCGGAAAATCTGATAGAAAGGTTTTCCAATGGAAAAATTGAGAACAGGTTCTCAATTCAAAGTCCGTCGGAAATTCCGACAGAAAAAGACTGTTGGGCATACACACGGTCGGAAAATCCAATGAAAAGCTCCCATCGGACTGTTTCCATCGGAACACTTGACTTTCTGTTCCTTTCTCTGAAGCTTTTGTCAGCTGCCTACAACTTCTTTTCATCACTTAAAGAGGCGGAGGATGACATATACTCCTGGTCGACGGTATTTTATCCACCCCTGCATCTGATGAGTCTGCTAGGCAAACTCATGGTTCAATTCTCAATTTCTAGGTACTAGGTACTATTGGTCTTCCCACTTATATCAGTTACTATTTCAATTGTATTCCTATATTACTAAGTTGTTTTTCATGAACATGCTTATACTGACAAAATGGTACAGGAGTTAACCACCTGAGTTTGCGTGTTATGCTAACCTCCATGCAACATTCTCTGAGAAAATCCTTATGAAACTATGGTTAAGATTACCTCTATTAATGTCAAGGGGCTTAATACGCCCTATAAACGTGCTATCCTATGGAAAGAAGCTACACAGCTTCATAGTGATATATTATGCGTCCAGATAGATGCATTTCAAACAATCTAACCCTCCCACATGTAAACATGGCAATTTACTCATTACCTTTTTGGTTTCGGACCCAGCAAGTTGATACATAATTTTAACGGCCACTATAAACAATAAATTGACAACCCTGTTGAACATTTATGCCCCTAACACTCACCAATAATCCTTTTTCAGAGGATTAAAAGCCAAAATAAAATAATTCTCTCAAGGGCACACTATAATATGTGGGGACTTCAATGAGATCTTGAATGCTGAACTAGACACTTCCAACAAAGCCCGCAAACGATCCTCCACCTTGCCCTCCTTTCTAGAGAATACAAATTTATTTGATGCTTGGAGATGTTTGCATGGCAATGAGAGGGACTATACCTTTTTCTCTCAACTTCAGTCCTATTCATGAATTGATCTGTTCCTTGTAGACAAAATTACACTACAGCACATCTCTAAAGTTGAGATTGGACCCATTACATGGTCAGACCATGCTCCCATCTCTTTGGAGATATTTAGTTCACCAATTAACAAAAATACATCGGTATGGCGCCTAAACTCATCTTTGCTCACTAATCCTAGATACAAGTACCAGATCAAGCGAGAACTCACATCTTTCTTTCAAATAAATGACACTAAGGAGGTAGATAGCTTTATTCTGTGGAACGCGCACAAAGCTGTCATGAGGGGTTTACTTATCAAGTTGGGTGCATACAAAAGGAGGAGGTGAACCAAAGAGATATCCGACTTACTACACCAAATTCAAACTTTAGAGAAAAAACAAAACAAATCTACTGTAGATACTAATGACGCTAAAGCTCTCAACGACTTACGGCAGACCATAGCTGGCTACCTTATTAACCAATATGAGCATACACTTAAAAGATCCAAACTAAAATTTATACCCAAGCGAACAAAACTAGTGCCCTACTAGCTACCCAAGTAAAACAGAAACGAAGGAAATCCAATGTACCCTTTCTGAGGGATCCTCACAAGGGATTGATTACCAACTCGTTAGAGATCGCAAATGCCTTTAGCAAATTCTATGCCTCTCCATACAACCTCAAAGACACCCCGGACTTCCAACCTCCTACAGAAGCAAATTGATTCCTTTTGAGGCTCAATGCACTTCCCCTCACTGTCAGTTACCCAAAAGACCTCTCTATCTGCACCTTTTACGAGCAGCGAAATACACAAAGCCATCCATGACCTCCCTCCTAATAAATCACCTGGCCCAGCTGGTTATACCAACGAATACTATAAAACATATTTGGATGTCCTATTTCCACACCTGAACACTGTAGCCAACCAAGCAGCCAAGGCAGGATCTTTTCCTAAGGAGTCCTTAGAGGCCCTTATAGTTGCAATTCCAAAACCTGGGAAAACACCTTCAGATCCCGCAAACTTTAAACCCATCTACCTACTGAATAGCAACATAAAAATGTATGCTAGTACTGGCCACCAGACTACAACCCCTTATAGGATCACTAATACACCCAGACCAAGTAGGCTTTATTGGAGGCAGACAGGCACCCGATGGCACAAGAAGATTTATTGATCTGAGTCAATGGACAGAACACCATCAAACACCTTCTCTGCTGTTATCCCTTGATGCTGAGAAGGCGTTTGATAGGGTACATTGGAGATAACTTAGACAAGTATTGAGCAAATTTGGACTTACCGGTTCCTTTGGAGAAGCCATTATGACCTTATTCTCTGTCCCTAGTGCTAAAGTATGTATTTCTGGCATGTTGTCTGACCCATTTCAGATAACTAACGGCACTAGACAGGGCTGCCCATTGTTACCCCTAATTTTTGCCCACGTTAGTGAGCCATTAGCAGAATCCATCTGCACTTGCAAAATGGCTTCCTATAGAGCAGCAAGCACAGTCTGCTAATCTCCAAGACCTGCTGGGAACTATCACATTAACTCATAAAGTGCCTAGATCTTTCTTGGACACCGCCAACGCCACCTTCCGCACCTGGACTTCCACCTTTAGACTAATAGCACATGATCAACGCACAATCAACTCCGACACTCCACTAACTTCACTATCCTTGCTTATCCTGAACCTATACACTTCATCCTGTAACTCTCAAGGACTCACTCTGATAGCCCACATGTACACACAACAAATGCTACATTCATTTTGTGGCTTACACAAGAACTGCAATATTCCACACAAAGACTTCTACAAATATTTACAAATTTGCCATTTTCTGGGAAAATAGGAGATGATCCTTTCTTACAGGGTTTATACTCATTTTATACATCTGAAAGAACGCTAAAAGGGGGAATATTACTGATCTATACCCTCTATGATCTAAGGCACTTCCGGACAAACTTCCAGCCATGATAGCATGAGAACGAGACTTGGAGTTATTGCCTACCACACAGCAATGGCAGAGAGCCCTCTATTGGCCTAGAAAAATATCCCGCTGCATCTCACATTGGGAAACTACACAAAAGGTGTTTCATAGGTGGTACCTCACACCTCAAATATTAGCCAGACGACACCCTGCTTCCCATTCTCCATTATGCTGGGGAAACTGTGGACATCTGGGATCTATCAGCCACATATGGTGGTACTGTACAAAGATTACCCTGTTCTGGAAAGAGGTTTTTGCCTTCATATCCTTCGTAACCGGGATGCCTCAATCTCCAAATCTGGAGAATGCTCTCTTCGGCTTAGGACTAGAAAAATTGCCTTTTCAAATACAATTTTTCACTGCACATGCTCTAATTGCTGCCAGATGCACCCTAAAGAAAGCATGGAAAAACACCCAAGCTCCATCTCGTCTCACAGTGATAGACCTTATCAACAATCATGCTTCCTTCGAGAGAATGTTTGCCCAACTGCATTGCAGAACTTCCATATTTCAGAACAATTGGGTCTATTAGCTCAAAGACAGCAGAAATACAATTACTAGCTAATATCACTTCCATTAATATACCACACATGGTTGGCATAGTTTGTTAGGTTACGTTACTTGGTACCAATATAGTATTATTCAAAAGTTTAATTTTATTCTATGTACATTTCAGATTTTTCCTCTCCTTTGTCTTTCCCCGCCCTCTACCCCTTCACCCTTCCCCACCCCTGGACCTTCCCACCCTACTCCCTACCTACTATACACATATGGTCTAAAATTCATAATGCCTTATTGGATCCATCAATTGTACCCTTACCGATGAGTGAATGGCATTATGGGATAAAGTCTTTGCTACTCATATTGTATTGTACAAACTTTCAAGAAATAATAATTCATTATAAAAGCAAAATGCACTAATATACCACAATAGCACATTAACAACCTATATTAACACTTATAATAACTTATAAATACAAAACAATTTGTGCAGTGTTCTAATAAAATAAAGGAAAAACTATTTTAAAAAAATTGGTGAATCACACAAATCAATAAAAAAACTCATGACAAACCCAAATGCTTCTATAAAATACAGTATCTCACAAAAGTGAGTACACCCCTCACATGTTTGTAAATATTTTATTTTATCTTGGCCACACTGAAGAAATGACACTTTGCTACAATGTGAAGTAGTGAGTGTACAGCTTGTATAACAATGTAAATTTGCTGTCCCCTCAAAAAAACTAAACACACAGCCATTAATGTCTGAACCGCTGGCAACGAAAGTGAGTACATCCCTAAGTGAAAATGTACAAATCGGGTCCAAAGTGTCAATATTTTGTGTGGCCACCATTATTTTCTGGCACTGCCTTAACCCTCTTGGGCATGGAGTTCACCAGAGCTTCACGGGTTGCCACTGGAGTCCTCTTCCACTCCTCCATGACGACATCACGGAGCTGGTGAATGTTAGAGGACTTGCACTCATCCACCTTCCATTTGAGGATGCCCCACAGATGCTCAAGAGGGTTTAGGTCTGGAGACTTGCTTGGCAAGTCCTCCACCTTTACCTTCAGCATTTTTTAGCAAGGCACTGGTCATCTTGGAGGTGTGTTTGGGGTTGTTATCATGTTGGAACACTTCCCTGTAGCCCAGTCTCTGAAGGGAGGAGATCATGCTCTGCTTCAGTATGTCACAGTACATGTTGGCATTCATGGTTCCCACAAATGAACTGTAGCTCCCCAGTGCTGGCAGCACTCATGCAGCCCCAGACCATGACACTCCCACCACCATGCTTGACTGTAAGCAAGACACACAAGTCTTTGTACTCCTCACCTGGTTGCCTCCACACACGCTTGACACCATCTAAACCAAATAAGTTTATCTTGGTCTCATCAGACCACAGGACATGGTTCCCTTAAGCCATGTCCTTAGTCTGCTTGTCTTTAGCAAACTGTTTGCAGGCTTTATTGTGCATTATCTTTAGAAGAGGCTTCCTTCTGGGATGACAGCCATGCAGAACAATTTGATACAGTGATCAGCGTATGGTCTGGGCCCTGACAGGCTGACCCCTCCCACCCCTTGAACCTCTGCAGCAACGCTGGCAACACTCATACATCTATTTCCCAAAGACAACCTCTGGATATTATGCTGAGCACGTAAACTCAACTTCTTTGGTCGACCATGGCGAGGCATGTTCTGAGTGGAACCTGTCCTGTTAAACCCCTGTGTGGTCTTGGCCACTGTGCTGCAGCTCAGTTTTAGGGTCTTGGCAATCTTCTTATAGCCTATGCCATTTTTATGTAGAGCAATAATTATTTTGTTCAGATCCTCAGAGAGTTCTTTGCCATGAGGTACCATGTTGATCTTCCAATGACCAGTGAGAGTGATAACACCAAATTTAACACACCTGCTCCCCATTCACACCTGGGACCTTGTAACACTAACGGGTCACATGACACCGGGGAGGGAAAATGGCTAATTGGGCCCAATTTGGACATTTTCATTTAGGGGTGTACTCACTTTTGTTGCCATCAGTTTAGACGTTAATGTCTGTGTGTTAAGTTATTTTGAGGGGACTGCAAATTTACACTGTTATACAAGCTGTACACTCACTACTTTACATTGTAGCAAAGTGTAATTTCTTCAGTGTTGTCACATGAAAAGATATAATAATATATTTACATAAATGTGAGGGGTGTACTCACTTTTGTCAGATACTGTGTGTATGTATATATATATATATATATATATATGGGTGTATATGTCTATACAAAACCATCTGCTTGTTCTTAAAACCAGTGCGGATGAAAACCTCCTCTTTATAAGCAAACCACCATGTGCCAATATATTATGTACTCATCTATATGTAGGCCTCCAAACTATAATAAGTCTATTTTAGCCTGATGGAAAAAAAATTGAACATTTTGAAAAAAAAAATCATGTTTTATAGTTTGTTATAAAATCTTGCAAACAGGTACCTGTTTCTGTACTTATCTAGCTGGTCGGTGAGCGCCTTGCTACTGCTATAGCTACTGGACTTTGAGCCTAACTCTAGATAATGACATACTGAGGGGTAGTTAAAATCCAAAGGATTAAATTGTCAAAATCAATTTAAACTGCTTAATATGCCTGTATATATGTAATAATTGTGCAAATAATAATGATACATTTGAGTCTCTCCAGATATTTACTTTTAGAGAATTCCCAGTCTCCAGATTGGTTACCCCAGAAGTGGCACTATGATAACTGTGACTAATCAGTTGGGTGACACTAAAAGATGATAAAAAATAACTAAAATCTGTTGCACTTTAGGTACATAAAATTAAAATGAATTATACAGTCTTATTGTAAGCTGCTAGCACAAGATGTATAGGTACAACATAAACAGGTATAGTGGAAGTGGTGTTTGCTAAAGCAGAAAACATGTGTCATAGGCGTAAAGAGACCACCACCAGCACCTAAACACACTGCCTCTTACCCTCTAATAAGACAAATAACACAATAGATATCACTCAAATAATAGCTCCACCAGAAATCCACCCTAGGGAAATTCTCTAGCGTCTCCACCACGGCACCATAAGTCTGTAGAGAGTGGAGACCAGTGGCCAGAAACTTTAGGCTAGGCACAGTTATTAGTGTAGTAGAATCACCATCAGGGTTACAAGCCAAAGTCAGTTCAGGCAGCAGGGAATGCGCTTTGGGGATCACAAGCCAAAATCAGTTACTTACAAGTAGCAATAGAGGCATTTCAATACAACAATATAATGTATATATAATGTATCATTTTGATTTTTGGACCATTACTTTAGAAATCTTAGGAAAGCAGAAAGAGTTCAAAACAAAAATCAATTTGTCACTTATTTAGATTTACATGTTGGTCTTGCTGAATTGTCTTCTTTAGTATGTGAAACCTCAGTCATAATAAAATGTTGTAAGAAACTCCTATTCCCAATTGTATGGGAGGAGGTCAATAGTAATACTGCTTGTGGTACAACAAGGAGGGATTTAGAAAGCAAAATTACTTAAATAATGTGTTTTTTTGCTGCTCTGGAGACTCAGGGAAAACAAAAGAACAAATGTATTCTCTAAAAATGTGATTTAGTGGTTTCAAATCTTTGAGTATTTGTTTTACTTAAGGAGACAGTTCTTCAAGTAAGATATAGAATAACAGAAAAAAGCTGACTATACATGTTGCATTTACTAAAGACCATTGGAATTTACTGAATTTAAGCCATGGTCCTGTTTTTTTTGACACACCAAGCTTTGAGAATTTTGAACGAAATAGTCTACTGAAGTTAAAATATTCCTTTATGTGAAAACAATTAACCTTTTTATGTCTGGGGGGGGGGGGGGGTCTTTGAGATCGTTGTGGCCTCACCAAATTGTTTGGTATGACTTATTTATTCATCACTCACTTGCTTTGCATATAAAATTATTTTCACTGCGATTTGTAAGCAGGGCATTTTTTAGTTTAAAAAACTCTGAATCTATTTGTATAATAAGCATTTTTTTATAATAAGTACAGTTGACCAGAAATAGGGCCCCAAAAATAAATAGATTTTGATACAAATTTTAGGGCTCTATGGACAATATACACGGGCATAGATTTTAGATTTTTAAATTTTTGGCCATTTTTAGTACTGGTTGTAGTTAGTAATGGTTGTATTAGGAATAAGCAGACTGGACTGGGTTTGGTTGATTGGAGATGAACCCAGCAGGAAGTCTGTGAACCAGAACTCAGCATTAAACCCTGCTGAAGTCAATAAGAGGCTAATCTTGTTTTTTTCCCTGGATAATTTGCAAGCTATTGTAAAAAGTGCATTGGTAGCTGTGATGGGGGACATGGATCAGTGAAAAAAATAAGACAAAAATTCAGTTCAGTGGCAAGAGGATCTCCTTATGTGGCTTAAAGCGGAGTTCCACCTAAAAATGGAACTTCCACTTTAAGTGCAGGTGACCCCCTGACATGCCACATTTGGCATGTCATTTGTTTTGGGGGAGCAGCGCTCACCCTGTTTTTATGGGCACCCAGCTCCCACTTCTTCCCCTGCACGTCACAGGTCCCAGAAGATTGCCCTGCCATTCACAGCGCATACAGCCAGACGCTCACAGTTAGAATGCCGGTGCCTCGGAGAGGAGGGGGAGAGAAGGGGGGCTTTGTACGCCCGCATCGCTGGACCGTGGGACGGGTGAATGTCTGATTATTAAAAGTCAGCAGCTACACTTTTTGTAGCTGCTGACTTTTAAATGGGTGGAACTCCACTTTAACCGCTTAAGGACCGCCTCCTGCACATATACATCAGCAGAATGGCACGGCTGGGCACATCAACGTACAGGCACGTTGCCCTTTAAGAGCCCAGCCGTGGGTCGTGCTCGTGACCCGGTCCTGATCTCCGTGAGGGGGGCCGCGGGACTCAATCGCCGCTGGTGTCCCGCGATTGGGTCACGGAGCTGAAGAACGGGGAGAGGTATGTGTAAACAAACCTCTCCCTGTGCTTCCTAGTGACACTGTCACTGATCGTCTGTTCCCTGTCATAGGGAAAGACGATCAGTGACATCACACGCCAAGCCACGCCCCCAGACAGTTAGAAAACACACACAGGGCTCACTGATTGCTGTATAAGTGACAACGGTAATGTCGCAAGCACAATAAAAATCGCTGATCGCCGCCATTACTAGTTAAAAATAAATATTAATAAAAATGCTATAAAACTATCCCCTATTTTGTAAACGCTATAACTTTTGCGCAAACCAATCAATAATCGCTAATTGTGATTTTTTTTACCAAAAATATGTAGAAGAATATGTATCGGCCTAAACTGAGGGAAAAAAAAAAAATTTTATATATTTTTTGGGGAGATTTATTATAGCAAAAAGTAGCTCTATTTTTGTTTATAGCGCAAAAAATAAAAAACTGCAGAGGTGATCAAATACCACCAAAAGAAAGCTCTATTTGTGGGAAAAAAAGATGCCAATTTTGTTTGGGAGCCACATCGCATGACCGCACAATTGTCAGTTAAAGCGACGCAGTGCCGAATCGCAAAAAGGGGTCTGGTCCTTTGGCTGCAAATTGGTCCCGGGCTTAAGTGGTTAAAGAGCAACATTGAAAATGACTAATCATTCAATTAACATGCTTCAGGGATTATTTAAAAGGGCATATTCTGCTATGAGTTCAATTTAGTCCTTTACAAGTCACAGCCAAGGTGTTAAAATAAATATTGTTACCTGCTAAAAATTTGTAAAAGTTGTAAAACCTCTTAGCAGCTGTACAAATATCACAGTGATAGTCAAAAATCCGGACTGCAGCCTGGATGTCAAAAAAAGTGGAAGGCATCAAGCATGCACCACCTTCCTAAACCAGACCGGGCCAGATCCTTTTCAACTTTGAAGCACCTTGTCCCAATGTTAATATACAAGGGCCTCTTCCCCAAATCTAATCCCAAAGAGAAACTGGGTTTGGAGGGATTTATAAGAATCTAAGAGCCCCCTCATAAAAGCCAGACCCTAAGATATCCATCAAGAAAACAGACCAATTAGAAACCCACAAATTTCAATAAATTATTTAACGTACCAGACACATATAAAAAATTAAGAGGCAACCCGAAGAGTGAATATGAAAGAAACTGAAGGCCTATGTCAAACGTGGAGAAGAGAAAGGAATCCTGACGAAGAAAGAAGCCAAATTCCTAACACCAAAAGCAGCAAACACCATTAATCTATTTTGTCCCTAAGATATACAAGGATCAAAAGAAAGACCAATAATAGGGTGGCATTGATTCGCTTTTCTCAAGACTGGGATCTTACATAGACGGATATCTACAACCATTGGTAACGGAAGGAAGATCCTATCTAAGGGACAGCAAGCAACTAATCACTGAACTCAGAAATATGAATATGAATTTGTTGTACACTAATATAGTACAAGAAGATGGTCTAAGCAGCGTTGAATGAGCTCTCTACAACCAAACAGACCTAAAGGACGACCAAATCAAATATATAAAAGAAGGTCTAAAGTTAGCCATGAGCCATAACTATTTTTGGCACAAAGGGGAATACTACACCCAAATAAAAGGCGTGGCCATGGGGGCTAAATAGGCCCCCAGTGTAGCAAATTTGTTCCTGAATCGATGGGAGGAAGAACAAATATATAATATACAGAGGGAAAACCGGAGAATGTACCATCGTTACATAGATGACATCGTCATTATATGGAAAGGCCCAGAAGAGGATCTACAAGCCTTTTTTTGACAAGATTAATCAGAACATCTATGGTATTACTTTTTCAGGCAACTGGAACAAACAGAGCATAGACTACTTAGACCTACAAATATACAAAAACAATGGTTACCTAAACACTAGAACTTTTTTTAAGTCCACAGATAAAAATGGGTATATTCCCACAAAAAGCTGCCACCACCCACAATGGATTAACAATATACCAAAAGGGAAGCTAATGCAGATATATAGGAATTGCAGCGACCCAAAAGATTATGAAGAGCAATCAAACACCATAATTAATAGATTCATAGAAAAGGCATACATGAAAAAGGAATTG
Organism: Lithobates sylvaticus; assembly: GCA_028564925.1. Classification (NCBI taxonomy): domain Eukaryota; kingdom Metazoa; phylum Chordata; class Amphibia; order Anura; family Ranidae; genus Lithobates; species Lithobates sylvaticus. The sequence goes on along the minus strand of CM053027.1, from coordinate 158,668,537 downwards.
GTCAAAATAAAATAAAAAATAAAAAGTTTAGACAGAAACATGCTACTAGATGGGAAACCAGTAAACCACCACAAAAAGAAAAATAATAAAAATATAGACATGGCCTTCCTCACGGGATTCAGTAGACAACATAAATTTATGGAAACAATAATTAAAAAACATTGGCCTATTTTACAATCCTACAAAATTCTAGGAACTATACTACCGGGTAGACCTAGCTTCATTTATAGAGGAGCACCAGCTTTGAGAAACAAACTAGTACATAATGCTCTGGATCCACCGAAGGAGATTAAAATATTCAAAAATCTAAAAGGATTTTTTAAATGTGGGAGATGTCTACCATGCAGAGTAAGCAAGAAAACCAATAAAAAGAAAACAAGTTTTACATCAAATTCCAATGGCAGAGAATTTAACATAAAAGAACTAATCACATGTAACAGCACGCACGTAACGTATGTAATAGAATGCCCATGCCACATGCAGTATGTGGGAAGAACCACCAGGGAACTGCATGTGAGGATCCGAGAACACGCAAATAACATAAAGAATGGGTATCATAAACACAGTGTTTCCCGACATTTTAGGGATTACCATAAAAGAGATCCCTCCTGTATGACTTTTTACGCCATAGATAAAATCAAGGGCCACTGGAGAGGGGACAAGAAAAGAATAAATATCTTTCAAAATGAAACAAAATTGATTTTTCTGTTAGACACCCTCCAACCGAGGAGAATGGACATTGATGTGGACCTAAATTGCTTTCTTACGAATTGTTTAAGTAAAACGGCATAATTATTACTCTTATTTAAAGCTCTCTTACGAAGCCTATTTTCCTTCATTTTTCGCCATCACTAGTACTAATATCAACTTATTGTTTGTTTTTTTGGTCCCGGCCTCTGTATAGTATCACTCTTTATATAAATGCCTCATGGATTTACCATATGAAGGGAGAAAAAAGGGGAATGCCCATAGCGTAAAAGCGCTTCACAGTTTACAATATTTATTAAAACATTTGAAAAAGTACTCACATTTGCGATTTGTTTGAAAACAAACTAAGCCGTCAGACCAGAAGTGACGTAATCACGTTCTACGCGTTTCATCATCAGACGTCGACTGGAACGTGTCATTTGCTACACTTCTTGATGTTATGTAGTGTGCGGCGACTCCGCTGCGCATGCGCGATTAATAGATTGCTGCCATTTTGTGTTGGATTATCCGACCGAAGTCCGTCCTAGCGCATCCTCTATACTGTAACTAGATAGATGGTTCCAATTCAGTATCCATTTTATGTATGACATCGGGGACAGAAGCCCATTATTACATATCAAGTGCCTGAGAAAATCTGGCTGTTTCAAGGGTCCGAATGTTTCTTTTTTGAACTGGTTTATGTTAGTAAACAGATGCGCTGTATTAATAGGCAGCTGTGCGGTGGAGTTTCAATGTATCCAAAAACAAAACTGAAAAAAAATATATGTATATGATTCGTGTCTGAATCCAAATATAAATATGACTATTTTTATCAGTCTGAGATATATATGTGACGCTGGTCAGCATCTGAAAATTGACACTGAGTCTGTGTAAAAAAATGTTGGATGATGATCCAACCAATACAATAATCCTTATGTAAAAAATAAAAAATTAGATAAAAAAATGTGCATTCCTTCTTCAGTGAATGGTATAGATCTGTGGGTATATAAAGATATACACATAAATGCTTATCTTTGTAATAATTTACACATGTATGTTTTCATAAGATTCATGTGTGGCCCCATATAGGGCCCACTTCAGGATGCAAATATGTTGATCCTACATACTGTGCCTATAATGCACCCAAAAAATGGTTAATTGAATATTACATTCAGTGCATATGAAATACGCAAATGACAAAATTATATGCACTAAAAGGAAGAAAGGCGAGAAAAACTGAAGTATCTGAAGAAATTATTATTGAAAATTATTTACTTACAGATGTCCTAATGGGATTTTTTTGTGCAAAAAGACCCCTATATGGTATGGCCCCTTTTCTAGTAATAGTTTTTCCCAGAAATTGTGGGAGAAATTGTTGGTACATCTCAAAAGGGACGAGAGAAAGGGAAAAAAAACACTAATTTCTTATTTTCCAGATGGCTAATGGTGACATTGGAGTGCTCGAAGACTTTCCCATGATAAAATTTCATGATAAAATTCTAAAGACTTCACCATATATATGTGTCTCTCAGAACCCCAAGTTCAGAAGAGTACATACATTAGTGTAAAAATAAGTTGATATTAGTACTATTGATGGCGAAAAATTAAGGAAAATAGGCTTCGCAAGAGAGCTTTAAATAAGAGTAATAATTATGCCCGTTTTACTTTAAAAATTCGTAAGAAAGCAATTTAGGTCCACATCTATGTCCATTCCCCTCGGTTGGAGGGTGTCTAACAGAAAAATCCATTTTGTTTCATTTTGAAAGATATTTACCTCTGGAGAGGGGACAAGAAAAGAATAAATAAATACCACAATTTTTCCTTTTTCTAAGATATCCACACCAGAGGAATGAGTATTTATTATCCTCCACAAAAAAAATTCTTTAATAAAAATTCCATTATATAATTCTATTGCCCATCACTAGGGATGGGCCCGGTGCTCGATGCGAACCCACGTTCGCATCGAGCACCGGGCGTTCGCTCGCTCGGCGAGCCCAGAACTATTTTGGCCGCTCGCATCACGTTCGTGTGATGCGAGCGGCCCCGCAATGCATTGCGGCCGGCGCGGCCGGCGCAGTGCATTGCTGGCTGATGATTGGCCAAGCATGCACTGTGACCCCGCATGCTTGGCCAATCACAGCCCCGGAATTTCGAAGAGCCATAATTGGCTACAGGCAGGACGCCTGTAGCCAATTACAGCTCAGGGGCTGTAGTACACGCCCCCCCCCTATAAAAGGCCGCCACGCCGTCTGCGCCGGTCACATGCTGTTCCGGCGCAGATTGAGCAGGCTAGATCTGTGACACTCTGCTGCATTTAGTTAGTTAGAGAGATTTACTTACAGAGATTGAGTTAGATAGATTCAGTTACAAAGATTGATTAAGAAAGAGGGGCTTGTAGTGTGTTCGTGGCAGGCAGGCAGAGCTCCTATATTTTGTTCCCAGAAGCACCTATAGGACTTGTAGTGTGTTCGTGGCAGGCAGGCAGAGCTCCTATATTTTGTTCCCAGAAGCACCTATAGGACTTGTAGTGTGTTAGTGGCAGGCAGGCAGAGCTCCTATATTTTGTTACCAGAAGCACCTATAGGACTTGTAGTGTGTTCGTGGCAGGCAGGCAGAGCTCCTATATTTTGTTACCAGAAGCACCTATAGGACTTGTAGTGTGTTCGTGGCAGGCAGGCAGAGCTCCTATATTTTGTTCCCAGAAGCACCTATAGGACTTGTAGTGTGTTCGTGGCAGGCAGGCAGAGCTCCTATATTTTGTTCCCAGAAGCACCTATAGGACTTGTAGTGTGTTCGTGGCAGGCAGGCAGAGCTCCTATATTTTGTTCCCAGAAGCACCTATAGGACTTGAAGTGTGTTAGTCCCATCACACAGACCTACATTTTCTTCCCAGAAGCACCTATAGGACTTGAAGTGTGTTAGTCCCATCACACAGAGATCATATATTTTGTTCCCAGAAGCACCTATAGGACTTGAAGTGTGTTAGTCCCATTACACACAGACCTACATTTTCTTCCCAGAAGCACCTATAGGACTTGAAGTGTGTTAGTCCCATTACACACAGACCTACATTTTCTTCCCAGAAGCACCTATAGGACTTGAAGTGTGTTAGTCCCATCACACAGAGATCATATATTTTGTTCCCAGAAGCACCTATAGGACTTGAAGTGTGTTAGTCCCATTACACACAGACCTACATTTTCTTCCCAGAAGCACCTATAGGACTTGAAGTGTGTTAGTCCCATCACACAGAGATCATATATTTTGTTCCCAGAAGCACCTATAGGACTTGAAGTGTGTTAGTCCCATTACACACAGACCTACATTTTCTTCCCAGAAGCACCTATAGGACTTGAAGTGTGTTAGTCCCATCACACAGAGATCATATATTTTGTTCCCAGAAGCACCTATAGGACTTGAAGTGTGTTAGTCCCATTACACACAGACCTACATTTTCTTCCCAGAAGCACCTATAGGACTTGAAGTGTGTTAGTCCCATCACACAGACCTTTATTTCCTTCCCAGAAGCACCTATAGGACTTGAAGTGTGTTAGTCCCATCACACAGAGATCATATATTTTGTTCCAGAAGCACCTATAGGACTTGAAGTGTGTTAGTCCCATCACACAGACCTTTATTTCCTTCCCAGAAGCACCTATAGGACTTGAAGTGTGTTAGTCCCATTACACACAGACCTACATTTTCTTCCCAGAAGCACCTATAGGACTTGAAGTGTGTTAGTCCCATCACACAGAGATCATATATTTTGTTCCCAGAAGCACCTATAGGACTTGAAGTGTGTTAGTCCCATCACACAGACCTTTATTTCCTTCCCAGAAGCACCTATAGGACTTGAAGTGTGTTAGTCCCATCACACAGAGATCATATATTTTGTTCCCAGAAGCACCTATAGGACTTGAAGTGTGTTAGTCCCATTACACACAGACCTACATTTTCTTCCCAGAAGCACCTATAGGACTTGAAGTGTGTTAGTCCCATCACACAGAGATCATATATTTTGTTCCCAGAAGCACCTATAGGACTTGAAGTGTGTTAGTCCCATTACACACAGACCTACATTTTCTTCCCAGAAGCACCTATAGGACTTGAAGTGTGTTAGTCCCATCACACAGACCTTTATTTCCTTCCCAGAAGCACCTATAGGACTTGAAGTGTGTTAGTCCCATTACACACAGACCTACATTTTCTTCCCAGAAGCACCTATAGGACTTGAAGTGTGTTAGTCCCATCACACAGAGATCATATATTTTGTTCCCAGAAGCACCTATAGGACTTGAAGTGTGTTAGTCCCATTACACACAGACCTACATTTTCTTCCCAGAAGCACCTATAGGACTTGAAGTGTGTTAGTCCCATCACACAGACCTTTATTTCCTTCCCAGAAGCACCTATAGGACTTGAAGTGTGTTAGTCCCATCACACAGAGATCATATATTTTGTTCCCAGAAGCACCTATAGGACTTGAAGTGTGTTAGTCCCATCACACAGACCTTTATTTCCTTCCCAGAAGCACCTATAGGACTTGAAGTGTGTTAGTCCCATTACACACAGACCTACATTTTCTTCCCAGAAGCACCTATAGGACTTGAAGTGTGTTAGTCCCATCACACAGAGATCATATATTTTGTTCCCAGAAGCACCTATAGGACTTGAAGTGTGTTAGTCCCATCACACAGACCTTTATTTCCTTCCCAGAAGCACCTATAGGACTTGAAGTGTGTTAGTCCCATTACACACAGACCTACATTTTCTTCCCAGAAGCACCTATAGGACTTGAAGTGTGTTAGTCCCATCACACAGAGATCATATATTTTGTTCCCAGAAGCACCTATAGGACTTGAAGTGTGTTAGTCCCATCACACAGAGATCATATATTTTGTTCCCAGAAGCACCTATAGGACTTGAAGTGTGTTAGTCCCATTACACACAGACCTACATTTTCTTCCCAGAAGCACCTATAGGACTTGAAGTGTGTTAGTCCCATTACACACAGACCTACATTTTCTTCTCAGAAGCACCTATAGGACTTGAAGTGTGTTAGTCCCATCGCACAGAGCTCCTCTATTTTCTTCTCAGCAGCACCCACAGGACTTCTAGTGTGTTAGTGGCATCACACAGAGCTCCTCTATTTTCTTTGCAGAAGCACCCACAGGACTTCTAGTGTGTTAGTGGCATCACACAGAGCTCCTCTATTTTCTTTGCATAAGCACCCACAGGACTTCTAGTGTGTTAGTGGCATCACACAGAGCTCCTCTATTTTTCTTTGCAGAAGCACCCACAGGACTTCTAGTGTGTTAGTGGCATCACACAGAGCTCCTCTATTTTCTTTGCATAAGCACCCACAGGACTTCTAGTGTGTTAGTGGCATCACACAGAGCTCCTCTATTTTCTTTGCAGAAGCACCCACAGGACTTCTAGTGTGTTAGTGGCATCACACAGAGCTCCTCTATTTTCTTTGCATAAGCACCCACAGGACTTCTAGTGTGTTAGTGGCATCACACAGAGCTCCTCTATTTTCTTTGCAGAAGCACCCACAGGACTTCTAGTGTGCTAGTGGCATCACACAGAGCTCCTCTATTTTCTTTGCATAAGCACCCACAGGACTTCTAGTGTGTTAGTGGCATCACACAGAGCTCCTCTATTTTCTTTGCAGAAGCACCCATAGGACTTCTAGTGTGTTAGTGGCATCACACAGAGCTCCTATATTTTCTTCTCAGCAGCACCCACAGGACTTCTAGTGTGTTAGTGGCATCACACAGAGCTCCTCTATTTTCTTTGCAGAAGCACCCACAGGACTTCTAGTGTGTTAGTGGCATCACACAGAGCTCCTCTATTTTCTTTGCATAAGCACCCACAGGACTTCTAGTGTGTTAGTGGCATCACACAGAGCTCCTCTATTTTCTTTGCAGAAGCACCCACAGGACTTCTAGTGTGTTAGTGGCATCACACAGAGCTCCTCTATTTTCTTTGCATAAGCACCCACAGGACTTCTAGTGTGTTAGTGGCATCACACAGAGCTCCTCTATTTTCTTTGCAGAAGCACCCACAGGACTTCTAGTGTGTTAGTGGCATCACACAGAGCTCCTCTATTTTCTTTGCATAAGCACCCACAGGACTTCTAGTGTGTTAGTGGCATCACACAGAGCTCCTCTATTTTCTTTGCAGAAGCACCCACAGGACTTCTAGTGTGTTAGTGGCATCACACAGAGCTCCTCTATTTTCTTTGCAGAAGCACCCACAGGACTTCTAGTGTGTTAGTGGCATCACACAGAGCTCCTCTATTTTCTTTGCATAAGCACCCACAGGACTTCTAGTGTGTTAGTGGCATCACACAGAGCTCCTCTATTTTCTTTGCAGAAGCACCCACAGGACTTCTAGTGTGTTAGTGGCATCACACAGAGCTCCTCTATTTTCTTTGCATAAGCACCCACAGGACTTCTAGTGTGTTAGTGGCATCACACATAGCTCCTCTATTTTCTTTGCAGAAGCACCCACTTGACTTCTAGTGTGTTAGTGGCATCACACAGAGCTCCTCTATTTTCTTTGCATAAGCACCCACAGGACTTCTAGTGTGTTAGTGGCATCACACAGAGCTCCTCTATTTTCTTTGCAGAAGCACCCATAGGACTTCTAGTGTGTTAGTGGCATCACACAGAGCTCCTATATTTTCTTCTCAGCAGCACCCACAGGACTTCTAGTGTGTTAGTGGCATCACACAGAGCTCCTCTATTTTCTTTGCAGAAGCACCCACAGGACTTCTAGTGTGTTAGTGGCATCACACAGAGCTCCTCTATTTTCTTTGCAGAAGCACCCACAGGACTTCTAGTGTGTTAGTGGCATCACACAGAGCTCCTCTATTTTCTTTGCAGAAGCACCCATAGGACTTCTAGTGTGTTAGTGGCATCACACAGAGCTCCTATATTTTCTTCTCAGCAGCACCCACAGGACTTCTAGTGTGTTAGTGGCATCACACAGAGCTCCTCTATTTTCTTTGCAGAAGCACCCACAGGACTTCTAGTGTGTTAGTGGCATCACACAGAGCTCCTCTATTTTCTTTGCATAAGCACCCACAGGACTTCTAGTGTGTTAGTGGCATCACACAGAGCTCCTCTATTTTCTTTGCAGAAGCACCCACAGGACTTCTAGTGTGTTAGTGGCATCACACAGAGCTCCTCTATTTTCTTTGCATAAGCACCCACAGGACTTCTAGTGTGTTAGTGGCATCACACAGAGCTCCTCTATTTTCTTTGCAGAAGCACCCATAGGACTTCTAGTGTGTTAGTGGCATCACACAGAGCTCCTATATTTTCTTCTCAGCAGCACCCACAGGACTTCTAGTGTGTTAGTGGCATCACACAGAGCTCCTCTATTTTCTTTGCAGAAGCACCCATAGGACTTCTAGTGTGTTAGTGGCATCACACAGAGCTCCTATATTTTCTTCTCAGCAGCACCCACAGGACTTCTAGTGTGTTAGTGGCATCACACAGAGCTCCTATATATTCTTCTCAGCAGCACCCACAGGACTACCGACTACAATGGCTGGAAGACCACCAAGGGGAGGCAGAGCGTGCAGAGCCAAGAACACAGGGCAGGCAGGCTCTGTTTCTAGTGGACGTGGCCGTGGACGTGGACGTGGTCGTGCATCGTCATCAGCACGTGGCCATGGGACACGCGCGTCTTTGTTTTCGGCAGCTGGACATGTGGAGCCGCATCATGCTGAAGGCTTGGTAGAATGGATGACCAAGCCCTCCTCATCCTCCTCATCCTCTCTCACCCAGGCTCAGGGTACTGACAGAGCATCATCAGCCACCCCTTCCCTAGACCCACCATGTCCTCCTGAGGAGTCCCCCGAACTCTTTGAGCACAGTGTTGGGTACATGCTCCAGGAGGATGCCCAACGATTCGAAGGCTCGGATGATGATACCCAGCTTGAGGAATCTGGCAGTACTGTTCCACCAGCTGCAGCTTACTGCCAGGTTTGCTCTAGTGGTGAAGACGGAGGGGATGATGAGGTCACTGACTCCACGTGGGTGCCTGAAGGGAGAGAGGATGAGGAGGAGGACGAGGAGGAGGAGGATGCGGCGTCACATGTCCAACGAGGCAGGATGCCCCCTGGAGGCCAGGTAGAGGCCAGCACAGCAACTGTACAACACCGCAGAGCTCCGCCTGTGCAGGGCGCTGCCTCTGCACGTTATCAGAAAAGTTCTTTGGTGTGGGCCTTTTTTGAGACGAGTGCAGCAGATCGCACCACTGCTATTTGCAATATTTGTCTCAAGCGTATCTCGCGTGGCCAAAACATCAGCCGCTTGGGCACCACAAGCATGACCAGACATATGGCGACCTGCCATGCAGCTCGTTGGCAGGCACACATAAAAGACCCACACCAAAGAACTAAGCGGACCTCTCCTTGCTCCTCCTCAGCTGGGATCTCCATCCCCACTACACCTTCAGTCCTCTCTGAAAGCTGCTCTGAGAGGACTGAAGGTGTAGAATTAGGTGTGTCACAACCAAGTACTTGCAGTACACCGACGTCCGATTGCAGCAGGCAAATTTCCCTGCCCCAGCTGCTGGACCGTAGAAAGAAGTACACTCCCAGCCATCCACATGCCCAGCGGTTGAATGTTAGCCTGGCTAAATTGCTAGCACTTCAACTGCTGCCTTTTCAGTTGGTAGACTCGGCCCCCTTCCGTGAGTTTGTTCAATGTGCGGTTCCTCAGTGGCAGGTTCCCAAACGCCACTTTTTCTCGCGGAAGGCGATTCCGTCTCTCTACCGGCATGTGGAGGGCAATGTCCATGCCTCGCTGGACAGGGCGGTCAGCGGTAAGGTGCATATTACCGCTGACTCATGGTCCAGCAGGCATGGACAGGGACGGTACCTTTCTTTCACGGCCCATTGGGTCACTCTATTGGCAGCTGGGAGGGATGCAGGACAAGGTGCAGTAGTGTTGGAGGTTGTTCCGCCACCACGCCTCCAAAACGCGACTACTGCTACTGGTTGTGACACACCTCTCTCCTCCACCCCCTCCTCTTCTTCTTCCTCCAGTGCTCTGTCCTTGGAACCAGCGGTGCTCCGTAGGCGTACAAGGGGCTACGCAAGTACGCAGGCAAAAAGATGCCATGCCGTGCTTGCGCTGGTGTGTTTGGGGGACAGGAGCCACACTGGGCCAGAGGTTCTGGCAGCTCTGCAGGGGCAGGCCGAGAGGTGGTTGACGCCACGTCAGCTTAAGCCAGGAATGGTCGTTTCTGACAATGGCACCAACCTCCTCTCCGCCCTGCGACAGGGGCAGCTCACCCATGTGCCCTGCATGGCTCACGTCCTCAACCTGGTGGTGCAGCGGTTCTTGGGCAGGTTCCCAGGCTTACAGGATGTCCTGAGGCAGGCCAGGAAAGTCTGTGTGCATTTCCGCCGATCTTATAATGCCAGTGCTCGGCTGACTGAGCTGCAAAAGGAGCTGAACCTGCCCAAGAACCGCCTAATATGTGACATGCCCACCAGGTGGAACTCAACGTTGGCCATGCTGCAGCGACTGCACACGCAGCAGAGGGCCATCAATGAGTACCTTTGCGACTACGGCACCAGGACAGGGTCAGGGGAGCTTGGTTTTTTTTCCCCACGTCAGTGGAGCATGATCAGGGATGCATGCACTGTCCTCTCACCATTTGAGGAGGCCACGAGGATGGTGAGCAGTGACAGTGCATGCATCAGTGACACTGTCCCTCTTGTCCACCTGTTGGAGCATACGCTGCGTGGGATAATGGACAGGGCACTTGAGGCAGAACAGAGGCAGGAAGAGGAGGACTTCCTTGCCTCTCAAGGCCCCCTTTATCCGGACAGTGTTCCTTCTGTCCCACCCATCACACAGGAAGAGGATGAGGAGGAGGAGGAGGAGGAGGAGGAGGATTGTGTGAGCATGGAGGTGGAGCCTGGCACTCAGCATCAGCAGCAGCAGTCTTTTAGGGATGATGTACAGTCCCAACAAACCAGTGGACTTGTACGTGGCTGGGAGGAGGTGGCTGGCGATCATGTCATCCTCAGTGACCCAGAAGACTCCGGACCGAATGCCTCAGCTAACCTACGCTGCATGGCCTCCCTGATCCTGCAAAGCCTGCGGAAGGATCCTCGTGTTCTTCGGATCAAGGAGAGGGACCATTACTGGCTGGCCACTCTCCTTGATCCGCGGTACAAGGGTAAGGTTGCGGACCTTATCTTGCCGTCGCAGAGGGAGCAGAGGATGAGACATCTCAGGGAGGCCTTGCAGAAAGGTCTGTGCAACGCGTTCCCAGAAACTGGGAGGCTACAAACTCCTGGTCCTGGGCGACGAGTTGCTGAGGCTTCGGTCAGTGGCAGAAGGAGCGGTGGGGAAGGTGGACGTCTGACCGATGCGTTCAGACAATTTTTTAGTCCGCAGCCCCAAGGTATGATCGGTTCCAGCAACCATCGCCAGCGTCTGATATACATGGTGCAGGAATACCTTGGGGCAAGGTCAGACTTGGACACCTTTCCCACCGAAAATCCTCTGGCTTACTGGGTCCTGAGGATGGATCACTGGCCAGAGCTTGCACAGTATGCAATTGAGCTACTGGCCTGTCTTGCCTCCAGCGTTCTTTCCGAACGCACATTCAGTGCTGCTGGAGGATTTGTGACTGATCATAGGGTGCGCCTGTCCACCGCCTCGGTTGATCGACTGACATTCATCAAAATGAATCAGTCTTGGATCACCACCAGCTACCAGGCACCTGAGGCGGATATAACCGAATAATTTTTAATGTCACATCCCTTCAAGACTGCCTATGCTGATGCTGAGTGACTGTCCTCTTATGTTCACTGACTATCCTCTTCCTCCTCCTCAATGATCCATGCCACCACACCAGTGCCTAAGGCACAATTTTTCAGCCCCTGTTTAACAAGGGCGTGTACTTACAATTTTTTTAAAAAAATGCTTCGCAACACGTGTGACTGCTGTGCTCCAAGTACAGTCTCTGTGAGGGCCGTGTTGCAGTGTTGTGGCACCAGCACCAGTGCCTAAGGCACAATTTTTCAGCCCCTGTTTAACAGGGGCGGGTACTTACAATTTTTTAAAAAAATGCTTCGCAACACGTGTGACTGCTGTGCTCCAAGTACAGTCTCTGTGAGGGCCGTGTTGCAGTGTTGTGGCACCAGCACCAGTGCCTAAGGCACAATTTTTCAGCCCCTGTTTAACAGGGGCGGGTACTTACAATTTTTTAAAAAAAATGCTTCGCAACACGTGTGACTGCTGTGCTCCAAGTACAGTATCTGTGAGGGCCGGGTTGCAGTGTTGTGGCACCAGCACCAGTGCCTAAGGCACAATTTTTCAGCCCCTGTTTAACAGGGGCGTGTACTTACAATTTTTTAAAAAAATGCTTCGCAACACGTGTGACTGCTGTGCTCCAAGTACAGTCTCTTTGAGGGCCGTGTTGCAGTGTTGTGGCACCAGCACCAGTGCCTAAGGCACAATTTTTCAGCCCCTGTTTAACAGGGGCGGGTACTTACAATTTTTTTAAAAAATGCTTCGCAACACGTGTGACTGCTGTGCTCCAAGTACAGGGGTTGCAGTGTTGTGGCACCAGCACCAGTGCCTAAGGCACAATTTTTCAGCCCCTGTTTAACAGGGGCGGGTAATTACAAATCTTGATCTAATAGTTCACAGCAGGGCCCTTCCCTGCGCCCACCAAGAGTAACTATGAGGGCCTGCAGTCTTGTGGCAACACCGTCCACCACCACCGCCAAAGGCCCAATTTTTCTGCCCTGTTCATCAGGTGCTTGCAATTACAAATCTTGATCTAATAACTCACAGCAGGGCCCATTCCTGCGCCCACCAAGAGTAACTATGAGGGCCTACAGTCTTGTGGCAACACCGTCCACCACCACCGCCAAAGGCCCAATTTTTCTGCCCTGTTCATCAGGTGCTTGCAATTACAAATCTTGATCTAATAACTCACAGCAGGGCCCATTCCTGCGCCCACCAAGAGTAACTGTGAGAGCTTACAGTCTTGTGGCAAAACCGTCCACCACCACCACCACCACCCCCAATTTTTCTGCCCTGTTCAACAGGTGCATGCAATTACAAATCTTGATCTATTAACTCACAGCAGGGCCCATTCCTGTGCCCACCAGTCTTGTGGCTACACCAACATCTAATAGGGCAAATTTCTGCAGAGTATATACGCCAGGCCCCTACTTTCAAACATCCAACTTACAAACGACTCCTACTTGCAAATGGAAAGAGAAAACAGGAAGTGAGAGGAAATCTACCCCTGGGAAGGGAAATTCTATCCTGTTAGATTTAATTTGGGAAAAAGGTATCTCCTCTCTACTGATACTTTATCACCAATCCTTGTTTCAATTAAAACCCCACTTTTTCCAAAAACATTTGTCATTGGGACGGAAAGTTAGGTGACATGTTCTGAACAGATGTGCAAAGACAGCAAATGTTACAGGGGTGATAACCCCTCCCTATGTTCTCCAAAAAGCTTAAAAATAGATTTTTTTGGGATGGAGCTACACTTCATAATGTACCTGTTCAGATTCTACTTAAGAACAAACCTAAAGCCGCAAGTGGTTTTAAATGGCTTCTTTTTTTCCTTTACAAATGTCATTTTGTGCAAGGACAGTTCTAAACACGGGAAACACATGCCACTTCACAGGCGTACTTTAGACACCCCCCAGGTACCATATTTAAAGGAAAATTTCACTTTTTTTTTTTCACTTTATGCATCATTAAAATGACTGCTCCCGAAAAAACGTTAGTTTTTAAAAGTTCTTTTTGCATTGATATATGTCCCCTGGGGCAGGACCCGGGTCCCCAAACCTGTTTTATGACATTAACATGCATATTGGCCGTTGTAATTAGCACTTTTGATTTCGAACGTTCGCGTCCATTATAACGTATAGGGTTCGAAAATTTGCGCAAACTTTCGGTCGGTTCGAAGGTTCTGGTGCGAACCGAACCCGGGGGTGTTCGGCTCATCCCTACCCATCACATCATCCAGTTATCTACACCCAAAATTAATAATGACAACCCACTATCTGACAATGATTCCTTCTCACTATGATGACCTGCTGTCTGGTGATGTAACCCCTCTGCAATGCCACCACTAATTGACAGCTCCTCAGCTGCTGTATGTAAACAATAGCCTCAGGTATTCCTGGTGATGATCATATTTGGTCAATAACGTCACCAGGGTTTCCCAGCTGCCTGTTAACTTTTAAGCAGCTGGAAATTCAGGTGAGTGAACTGATTAAATATGGCCTAGACATATGCAGAATGAAAAAATGTGTTTAGTTTCAGATAGATTTGTTATGTTACTAATTTCATTTTGTTAATTTGTTTTGGAATGCGTTTAGTTTACTTTTGTTTTGTTTATTCATTTTATAATGAATTCAACATTTTTGGAACGATTCGAATTTGGATCGGTCGAAAAATGATTGACTGATTCTACTGATGTGTGAAGAAATAATTCACAGACCCTTTGGGATGGTTTTTAAACCCCAATCAATTTTTTTTTTTTTAAAGGCATGGGATCCCCCCCAAAATCCATACCAGACCTTTATCCGAGCATGCAGCCAAGCCGTAGCGTCTGGCATTGTGAATGACGTTGTATCTACTTCGGGGGACATTTTTTTTTAGTCCATATCCCAGGACTAAAGGGGGCTGGGATCTGGTGGCCAATTTGTTAAAGGGGGCTTCCAGATTCCGTTAAGTTACCCTCTACAACACACAACCACCAGACTATGGGCTGAGCCCCCCTGCCCCAAAGTCACCCTCCTATGTTGAGAGCATGTGGCCTGGTATGGTTCATGAGGGTGGGAGCTCGCTCTCCCCCCTTTTCTGGCCTGCCAAGCTGCTTGCTCGGACAACAGTCTGGTATTGATTTTGGGGGGGACCATTTTTTTTTTAATTTTGGTATAGGGTTCCCCTTAAAATCCATACCAGACCCTAAGGGCCTGGTATGGATGGTGGAAGGGCACTGTTTTTTTCTGCATATTTTATTGCCGGCAATCTGTTTACATTCATCTGTCAGTGGGGATGCCCGCTGACAGCTTATAAGATCAGTTGTTAAGGACGCGACGGCCGGCTTCCCAGCCCACTCCTTAACAACCAGCTATTCTTCTTCACACAGAATTCAAATCAGTTGATCATTTTTCGAATGATCTGAATTCAAATCCTTCCGAAAATTTGGAATTTGTTAGAAAACAAATATGCAAAATGAAACTAAATGAATTTCAATGAAATTCATTACTATTTCATTAACTGAGAATTTGTATGAATTTATATTTGGATTTAAACAAATTGCACATGTCTAATATGGCCAGATTGTTCAGCAGTTTGCTGTTTATTCTCTGTTCCTGCGATAGTTATACTGTATGTCATTGGGAATTTCCAAAAACATGTTGACCTACTAAAGTAGAGGCTTTTCACTGAGCAAACGCTATATTCACTTTTCAAATAAATGTTAGTGAATAAGGTGAAATTGTGTTCACTTTTAATACCCTATTATCTGCAGGGTAAATTCACCTAGATAAACAAATAGTTTCTACTTTCATAAATCACCCCCTTTGGGTCTATAATAGTCCCAATCTAAATCTGAGGAGGAGTGGCAACACACCACACCTATTTTTGTAATTATTTATTTTTCAGAGGACTATTTAACCGCTTCCTGACTGCCTCCTGCACATATAAGTCGGCAGAATGGCACGGCTAGGCAAAAGCACGTATAGGTACATTGCCCTTGAATTGCCTAGCCGTGGGTCGCGCGCGCCGGCGGCGTCGCGATTGCGACCTGGTCGGGAGCTCCGTGACCACGGCCGCGGGACCAGCGGACCCGATCGCCGATGGTGTCCCGCGATCGGGTCACAGAGCTGAAGAACGGGGAGAGGTCTGTGTAAACAAACCTCTCCCCGCGCTTCTTACTCTGCCTGTCATTGATCGGCTGTTCCTTGTCATCGGGAAAGCCGATCAATGACGTCAGACGTCAGCCCTGCCCCCTAATGTTAAAAAAAACATACACGTCACAGCCCATAACCCCTCCCCTCCCCCTAGTGGTTAACTCTTTCACTGCATGTGTCATTTATACAGGAATCAATGCATTTAAATAGCATTGATTGACAATGGTCCCAAAAATGTGTCAAAAATGTCCGATGTGTCCGCCATAATGTCGCAGTCACAATAAAAATCGCTGATCGCTGCTATTACTAGTAAAAAAAAATATTAATAAAAATGCTATAAAACTATCCTTTATTTTGTAAATGCTATAACTTTTGCGCAAACCAATCAATAATCGCTAATTGCGATTTTTTTTTACCCAAAATATGTAGAAGAATACGGATCGGCCTAAACTGAGGAAAAAAAAATGTTTAAATATTTTTTGGGGATATTTATTATAGCAAAAAGCAAAAAAATATTGCATTTTTTTCAAAATTGTCGCTCTATTTTTGTTTATAGCGCAAAAAATAAAAACCGCAGGGGCAATCAAATACTACCAAAAGAAAGCTCTATCTGTGGGAAAAAAAGGATGCCAATTTTGTTTGGGAGCCACATCGCACGACTGCGCAATTGTCAGTTAAACCGACGCAGTGCCGAATCGCAAAAAGGGGCCTGGTCCTTTGGCTGCCAATTGGTCTGGGGCTGAAGTGGTTAAGCAATGTGGACCCCTTTAAAAGTGACATGTTGTTTTTCTGAACTTGCATTGGGTTCTTTTGATGGAGCCAGTTTAGATGCAAATAAGTAAATAAGGCTTGGTAGAGTGGATGACCAAGCCCTCCTCATCCTCCTCATCCTCTCTTACCCAGGCTCAGGGTATGATCGGTTCCAGCAACCATTGCCAGCGTCTGATATACATGGTGCAGGAATACCTAGGGGCAAGGTCAGACTTGGACACCTTTCCCACCGAAAAATCCTCTGGCTTACTGGGTTTTGAGGATGTATCACTGGCCAGAGCTTGCACAGTATGCAATTCAGCTACTGGCCTGTCCTGCATCCAGCGTTCTTTCGGAACGCACATTCATTGCTGCTGGAAGCTTTGTCACCGATCACAGGGTGCGCCTGTCCACCGACTCGGTTGATCGACTGACCTTCATAAAGCTGAATCAGTCTTGGATCACCACCAGCTACCAGGCACCTGAAGCTGATATAACAGAATAATTTATTTTGAAATGTCACATCCCTTCAAGACTGCCTATGCTGATGCTGAGTGACTGTCCTGTTATGTTGACTGACTATCCTCTTCCTCCTCAATGATCCTAATGATAGCTTGGAAGAACATTTTTTTCTGGGTGCCACCACCAGTGGCTAAGGCCCAATTTTTCAGCCCCTGTTTAACAGGGGCGTGTTATTACAATTTTTTATGCAATGCTTTGCAACAGGTCTCATTGCTGTGCTCCAAGTACAGTATCTGTGAGGGGTTGCAGTGTTGTGGCACCAGCACCAGTGCCTAAGGACCAATTTTTCAGCCCCTGTTTAACATGGGCGTGTAATTACAATTTTTTATGCAATGCTTTGCAACAGGTTTGACTGCTGTGCTCCAAGTACAGTATCTGTGGGGGGTTACAGTGTTGTGGCACCAGTGCCTAAGGCCCAATTTTTCAGCCCCTGTTTAGCAGGGGCATGTAATTACAATTTTTTATGCAATGCTTTGCAACAGGTCTGATTGCTGTGCTCCAAGTACAGTATCTGTGAGGGGTTGCAGTGTTGTGGCACCAGTGCCTAAGGCACAACTTTTCAGCCCCTGTTTAACAGGGGCGTGTAATTACAAATCTTATCTAATAATTCACAGCAGGGCCCATTCCTGCGCCCACCAAGAGTAACTGTGAGGGCTTACAGTGTTGTGGCAACACCGTCCACCACCACCAAAGGCCCAATTTTTCAGCCCCTGTTTAACAGGGGCGTGTAATTACAAATCTTGATCTAATAATTCACAGCAGGGCCCATTCCTGCGCCCACCAAGAGTAACTGTGAGGGCTTACAGTGTTGTGGCAACACCGTCCACCACCACCACCAAAGGCCCAATTTTTCAGCCCCTGTTGAACAGGGGCGTGTAATTACAAATCTTGATCTAATAATTCACAGCAGGGCCCATTCCTGTGCCCACCAAGAGTAACCGTGAGGGCTTATAGTGTTGTGGTAACACCGTCCACCACCACCACCAAAGGCCCAATTTTTCTGCCCCTGTTCAACAGGTGCATGCAATTACAATTCTTGATCTAATAATTCACAGCAGGGCCCATTCCTGTGCCCACCAAGAGTAGCTGTGAGGGCTTACAGTGTTGTGGCAACACCAACATCTAATGGGGCAAATTTCTGCAGAGCATATACGGCAGGCCCCTACTTTCAAACATCCAACTTAGAAACGACTCCTACTTGCAAACGGAAGGAGAAAACAGGAAGTGAGAGGAAATCTACCCCTAGGAAGGAAAATTCTATCCTGTTAGATTTAATTTTGGAAAAAAGGTATCTCCTCTCTACTGATGCTTTATCACCAATCCTTGTTTCAAAAAACACACTTTTCCAAAAACATTTGTCATTGGGACGGAAAGTGAGTTGAAATGTTCTGAACAGGTGCACAGACAGCAAAACAAATATTACAGGGGCAAATTTACCTTTTCAAAATTACAAACAGATTCTACTTAAGAACAAACCTACAGTCCCTGTCTTGTTTGCACCATCTGTACACTGCTGTTCAGAGTATATAGGGTTGTAGGTATAGGGTTTTATTTTGGGTGCGGGGTTCCCCTTAATATCCATACAAGACCCAAAGAGGCTGGTAATGGGCTGGGGTGGGGGGGAGGGTCAGATGGGTAGCCATGCCATTTTTCTCAAAGATTTTCATCCATATTGCCAGGACAAGACATGACATTAAAGCCACAAGCAGTTTTAAATGGCTTCTTTTTTTCCTTTACAAATGTCATTTTTTGCAGGGACAGTTCTAAACACGGGAAACACATGCCACTTCACAGGCATACTTTAGACACCCCCCAGGTACCATATTTAAAGGAATATTTCAATTTTTTTTCACTTTATGCATCATTAAAATGACTGCTCCCGAAAAAACGTCCGTTTTTAATACATGTCCCCTGGGGCAGGACCCGGGTCCCCAAACCTGTTTTATGACAATAACATGCATATTGGGCGTTATAATTAGCACTTTAGATTTCGAACGTTCACATCCATTGTAACTAATAGGGTTCTAACGTTCGTGCGAACTTTAGATCCGTTCGCAGGTTCTGGTGCGAACCGAACCCGGGGGTGTTCGGCTCATCCCTAACTGCCACAATCAACAAAACTCCATTAACGATACATTCTAAATGGCAAAAGCTCATCCCCATTTATCAGATGAGGAGCATGAAGAAGCTTGCTCCTCACACCTCCATGTGTCTCCAGCTATTAACAACAAATTAATACAACTCTATATGAAACATAAATCATATCTCACACCAGCACCGCATACCCACCCCTAACTGTACTAGATGTAATTACACGAGAGCTGATTTTGCTCATATTATGTTGATATGCCCTGTCATAGCTCAGTATTGCAAGCAGGTGACCGATATTCTCTCCTCTATTCTATCAGTGTCTGTAGCTTGCACCCCAAGAATATGTCTTCTGGGAATTTTGGACGAGGAACTGTGGCAGAGGTATGATAGGGCTAATCTGAGCGGGACCTAACCCGCCATCTGTTCGTAATTGGATACAGATGGTGAATCAATTACTGCCTGATGATAAACTCATTTATGAACACAGAGGATGCCTCAAGAAATACAATAAAATTTGAGATGCATAGTGCTCTTCCTCCCTCTACATGAGTAGTGATTAGTGACGTACAACCAATGATTGACCCTTGTCTTAGGGCAGTGGTATAGCTAAATATTATTACCATGGGTCTCATTTGTTGGTTTGACATCTTTGTGTACCCAGGAGGGTATTCTGTATTTACCTCTTCTCTCTTTTTTGGAATTTGGAGTCAAGTTTTGTACATGTCTTTGCTGTCCTGTTTCATGTCTGTAAAACAGCATTTTATACCTTTGTTTTGTGTGCTTACGTTGAGCATGTCATGCATAATTTTCAATAAAAAGAGTTTAAAAAAAAATTAACTCTTCAAGTGAATGGCACTCTTCCTTTATTCTACCCTAAGGAAAGAACCAACCCTGACATGAATGTTCTCTGAGGACAGAATCAACCCTGACATGAACGTACCTAAGATCTTATTTCTAAATAAATGGGCTAAGAACATTCATTATTAACCTGCTGGATTTTAATAGTTAGAGGTTTATTTACGCAAACTTTACGCAAACTCTTTTAACTCCTTCAAGCCACCGCCTCCTGGCCCTTTAAGCCTGGGTTCAGACTAGTGCATTGCGATTTCAGGGCCCTGTGTGACTGCGCAGTGAAACGCAGGCTGTTCTGCGGATTGTCCGCGTTTTAGGTGCGAATCAGCTGCTAGCTGAATTCGCAACTCATTTTACTACTTCTGAGGGGGAAATCCACACCAAATTTTTTCTAAAAAAAACGGCATGGTTTCCCCCTCCAGAGGCATACCAGGCTGGATGGATTTTAAGGGTCCCCCCAAAATCCACACCAGACCCTTATCCGAGCACGCAGCCTGGCAGGTCAGGAAAGGGGGTGGGGATGAGCGAGCGCCCCCCCCCTCCTGAACCGTACCAGGCCGCATGCCCTCAACATGGGGGGGTGGGTGCTTTGGGGAAGGGGGGCGCCCTGCTCGCTCATCCCCACCCCCTTTCCTGACCTGCCAGGCTGCGTGCTGAACGTGACGACAGCGGCAAGAACAGAAGAGACCCCAGAAGACCCCCGAAGGCGGATCGAGACCCCCAGGCGACGGCGACGAAGAAGAAGAAAGCCGGGCTTCTCCGCTCGGTAAAAGAGCTAGGTAAAATAGCGGAGGAGTCCGGCGAGAAGACCCCCCAAGACGGAAGAAGACCCCCGGAGCAGTGCAATAAAATATTTTAAAAAAAATGTGTGTTTTTTTACTTTACACCTTAGGTGAATGGGTAGGGGTACATCGTACCCCATACTCATTCACATAGGGTGGGGGGCCGGGATCTGGGGGCCCCCTTATTAAAGGGGGCTCCCGGATTCCGATAAGCCCCCCGCCCGCAGACCCCGACAACCAATGGCCAGGGTTGTCGGGAAGAGGCCCTTGTCCTCATCAACATGGGGACAAGGTGCTTTGGGGTGGGTGGCCCTTTCCTGACCTGCCAGGCTGCGTGCTCGGATAAGGGTCTGGTGTGGATTTTGGGGGGACCCCCACGCCATTTTTTCGGCGTAGGGGGTACCCTTAAAATCCATACCAGACCTAAGGGCCTGGTATGCCTCTGGAGGGGGAATCCATGCCGTTTTTTTTTAAAAAATTGGGCGTGGACTTCCCCTAAAGAGGTGGTACAATGACTTGCGAATTTCTGTTCAGAACGCAAGCCAGGTGCGAATCAGATGCGTGCCCATAGAAGATAATGGGCCTGAATTCGCACCTGATCCGCACCAAAGACGGTTGCGTGTTTGTGTCAATTCGCATTGAGCATGCACCGGACATGTGTGAACGTGCCCCATTGAAAACAATGGGTTTTCAAATGTCCAGCGAATTCGCAGGATTTTGCCCCGCTGCGAATTCGCTATAGTGTGAACCCAGGCTAAAAGTTTCTAGATGCTGGGAGTCGGAGATGGGTTTTCAGGTCATGTGACTGCTGTGATTGGCTGTCACTGAGGTCACATGATCGGAAAACTCTCGATCACAAGTATACATCAGGATCTTTCCGGTCCACACTGAGGACTCTGCTGGAAGCACGCAGGGCATGTGTTTTCAGCATATAGAAGTGTTTACATAGGGACGCATATATACGGCCTCTCAGCATTAAAGCCCACCTGCTGAGAGGCCACAAATATGCGTACGGAGGGCAGGAACAGGTTAGCATGTTCATTCTATATTTCATTTGTTATCTTAGCTTTGTATTGCTTTAGTTATCACATACTTTGTTATATTTAAATTTTTTGTTTGTAAAACATCGTTCCTTGTTCTTCCACTGTCATATACTGCAGTTCTTCTATGTATTTTTCCCAACTGTGTGTGTGTGAGTCTGGTTAACGCCTTTCCTTCTTATTTTCCATTGCATTTTCACTGTTCAAATTTGGTTTACCTTCTTCTTTGTTTACTTTCATTCACAATGTCTTTTGTTGTTTTTTTCTCTTCTATTTTGTGTATTTCAACACATTTACCTTTAATTTCTTTCAGTTTCACTTGTTAACACATTCTTTTGGTTGTTCTTGTATTTTTTTTAGTCTTACTTTGATCTATTTCTCTTTTGAAATATACTTATTTGCAGCATTTGAAAGAGGATATATGTAGCTATAGGTGGGGCACAATAAATGAGGCATAGCAAGGCATACAATTTAAATTTATTCTTGGTTAAATGTAACAAAAGCATGCAGTAATTTGTAGGACCCAACAATATAAGCTATCCTAATGGTGACTACTGAAGCAAAAAATATTGAAAGCTTTTAAGGCTCAATCTACTTTTGTGTGGCAAAATTACCCTTTTCTATGAAAACCCACAATCATTTCAGCTGTAGTTAAATTCAACTACCATCTGAAAAAAAAAAATTGTTTTGATCTACATTATCGGTGTGTGGTCCATTCTATAGCCAATGTGTAATCAATTCTTATCTTTAAATCTGTAAACTTCCCTGAAAAGACATGTTTTCGGGAACTGCTTAGAATATTGTGTATCTGACAATGTGACAGAAGGAGAGAGAACACTTACAATGAAAAGGCTGATTAAAAGATGTGTTGGAATCTCTCTTGTTCTATCTAATCATTATATAAGTGAGGAATGAAGATACAATGATAAACAGATGCAATCTGTCTTTTCACATAGCATGCTAGCCTTAGTAAATGCCTTACATTCTTAAGAGACACACAAAACTCAAAATACTGCCATGTTTAAATGTTTATAAGTAGCAGACATCATACAAGGCAATTACACTTTTTCTTGTAAATGAATACAATCCGACATCCCCCCACCTATATATCTACAGTGCCTTGAAAAAGTATGTACAGGCATACCCTACTTTTAAGTACGCAATGGGGTTTATTTACTAAAGCTGGAAAGTGCAAAATCAGGCTCACTTCTGCATAGAAACCAATGAGCTTCCAGGTTTTATTACCAAAGCTTAATTGAACAAGCTGGGGTTAGAAGCTCATTGGTTTCTCTGCAGAAGTGAGCCTGATTTTGCACTTTCTAGCTTTAGTAAATAAACCCCATTGTGTACTTAAAAGTGGGGTATGCCTGTATACCCCTTGAAATTTTTCACATTTTGTAATGTTACAAACAAAAACGTAAATATATTTCATTGGGATTTTATGTAATAGACCAACACAACGTGGCACATAATTGTAAAGTGGAAGGGAAATCATAACTGTTTTTCATTTTTTTTTACAAGTAAATATCTGAAAAGTGGGGGGTGCATTTGTATTTAGTCCCCTTTACTCTGATACCCCTAACTAAAATCCAGTGGAACCAATTGCCTTTAGAAGTAACCGAATCAGTAAATTAGAGTCCACCTGTGTGTAATTTAATCTCAGTATAAATACAGCTGTTCTGTGAAGCCCTCAGAGGTTTGTTAGAGAGCCTTAGTGAACAAACAGCATCACGAAGGCCATTGAACACACCAGACAGATCAGGAATAAAGTTGTAGAGAAGTTTAAAGCAGGGTCAGGTTCTAAAAAAATATCCCAAGCTTTGAACATCTCACTGAGCACTGTTCAATCCATCATCCGAAAATTGGTAGGTTTGCAGTTTTGCAATACTCTTTCAAGACATGGCCATCCACCTAAACTGACAGGCCGGGAAAGGAGAGCATTAATCAGAGAACCAGCCAGGAGGCCCATGGTAACTCTGTAGGAGCTGCAGAGATCCACAGCTCATGCACTCCACAAATCTGGCCTTTATGGAAGAGTGGAAAGAAGAAAGCCATTGTAGAAAGAAAGCCATAAGAATTCCCATATGCAGTTTGCAAGAAGCCATGGGGAGGACACAACAAACATGTGGAAAAAGGTGCTCTGGTCAGACAAGACCATAATTAAACGTTTTGGCCTAAAAGCAAAATGCTATGTGTGGCCGAAAACTAACACTGCACATCACCCTGAACACACCATACCTACCGTGAAACGTGGTGGTGGCAGCATCATGTTGTGGTGATGCTTTTCTTCAGCAGGGACAGGGAAGCTGGTCAGAGTTGATGGGAAGATGGATGGAGTCAAATACAGGGCAATCATAGAAGAAAACCTGTTAGAGTCAGCAAAAGACTTGAGACTGGGGTGGAGGTTCACCTTCCAGCAGAACAACGACCCTAAACATACAGCCATCTAATCAATGGAATTGATTGGATCAAAGCATATAAAAATCTGTGGCAAGACTTGAAAATTGCTGTTTACAGAAGCTCTCCATCCAATCTGACAGAGCTTGAGCTATCTTGCAAAGAAGAATGGGCAAAAAGTGTCACTCTCTAGATGTGCAAAGCTGGTAAAGACATCCCCAAAAAGACTTGCAGCTGTAATTGCAGCGAAAGGTGCTTCTACAAAGTATTGACTCGGGGGGGGGGGGGGGCAAAATACAAATGCACACCACACTTTTCAAATATTTATTTGTAAAAAAAATTTAAAACCATTTATCATTTTCCTTCCACTTTACATTTATGTGCCACTTTGTGTTGGTCTATCACATAAAATCCCAATACAATACACTTACGTTTTTTGGTTGTAACATTGGAAAATTTCAAGTGGTATGAATACTTTTTCAAGGCACTGTGTATATATATATATATATATATATATATATATATATATATATATATATATATATATATATATATATATATATATATATATATATATATATATATATATATATATATATATATATATATATACACACACACACACACAGTAGAAATATATTCTTATTGGTTTTTAAATAAAAAATAACACGTCTTGCAAGTAAGGCAATGTCATTGGTAACATTTGCCAGATAATTTTATAGCAAAATATTACATGACTGCATAGAATGTATTTTTTTCTACAACAATTATGTTTTTCTTTGTAACACCCAGATTCTAGAGCTAATAATGTATAATAACAGTATAAGAAAAACACCAATAAACAATAAAAAAAACAACCAAACTTAATAAGTGAAATTACAAATGTGATCAAGACTGGGTAAAAGATATCAATCATGAAGGTATTTGAAAACCATGAAGTATAAAACAAAAAACCTAACATTCATTTCATGATGTGCATATGTGTGCACATTAATATTATGCCTATTGTTGTATAAACTATCATGTGACATTTTGGCACTGAATGTATTTCTATCTGACATTGATGAATGAATAATTTTCTTGTTTAAGACATGAAAATAAGATAAAAGATATATGAATATTATAAAAAGCAATAACAAATATGAACAAGCACTCTTGCCAAGGAGCACATGCCAAGGATTTAAAGCTACATTAAGCATGTCAGTATTAATCAAAGAACATTTTTTTGTGCTATAAAATAAGAACTTGTTTACATGGGGGGTGGGGACATGGACATCATTAATCACTTCAGCCCCGGAAGGTTTTACCCCCTTCCTGTCCAGAGCATTTTTTGTGATTCGGCACTGCTTCGCTTTAGCTGACAATTGCGCGGTCGTGCAATGTTGTACCCAAACAAAATTGATGTCCTTTTTTTCTAACAAATAGAGCTTTCGTTTGGTGGTGTTTGATCAACTCTGCGATTTTTATTTTTTGCGCTATAAACAAAAAAAGAGTGAACATTTTGAAAAAAAAGCTATATTTTTTACTTTTTGCTAGAATAAATATCTCCCCAAAATATATAAAAAAAAACATTTTTTTTCTCAGTTTAGGCTGATATGTATTCTTCTACATATCTCTGGTAAAAAATTGCAATAAACGTATATTGATTGGTTTTCGCAAGTAGTAATGGCGGCGATCTGCAATTTTTATCATGACTGTGACATTATGGCGGACACATCGGACACTTTTGACACTATTTTGGGACCATTGTCATTTATACAGTGATCAGTGCTATAAAAATGCGCTGATTACTGTGTAAATTACACTGGCAGGGATAGGGGGTTTAAGGGGTTAAGTGTGTCCTAGGGAGTGATTCTAACTGTAGGGGGATGGGCTACCTAGGACATGACAGCGATCACTGCTCCTGATGACAAGGAGCAGTGGATCTCTGTCATATCACTAGGCAGAACAGGGAAATGCCTTGTTTACATAGGCATCTCCCTGTTCTACCTCTCCACACCGCAATCCCGGCCCGCTGGTGAACATCGAGTTCCCGGGACCCGCGGGCACGCTCCCGCTCTGACAGGGGGCAAATTTAAAGGGATGTACCTTTAAGCCCATTTGCCTGCCTGTGCCATTCTGCCAACGTATATCTGTGTGCGGCGGTCGGCAAGCGGTTAAAGCCTCTGCAAAAATATAAGAAGGAAGTGCCTACTTGCATGGTTACATAATTGCATAGTTAGGTAAAAAAAAAAAGCCCATTTAGGTAAACCTATAATAATATTAATTATAATATGCCAAAATTATATGGTTATCAATCTTGTGGTGATTAATAAAGGAAATAGTTGTTTTGCTTGATTTCTCATGGTTATGGTACTGCATACATAACAGTATACTGTAGGGATCTGCTGCCCTCTGCTGTCTGACTTTGTAAATGGCTTTTGTTTGTTATTACCACAGAGTTACAGTGGTGTGAAAAAGTGTTTGCCCCCTTCCTCATTTCCTGTTCCTTTGCATGTTTGTCACACTTAAGTGTTTCGGAACATCAAACCAATTTAAACAATAGTCAAGGACAACACAAGTAAACCCAAAATGCAATTTGTAAATGAAGGTGTTTATTATTAAAGGTGAAAAAAAATCCAAACCATCATGGCCCTGTGTGAAAAAGTGATTGCCCCCCTTGTTAAAACATACTATAACTGTGGTTGTCCACACCTGAGTTCAATTTCTCTAGCCACACCCAGGCCTGATTATTGCCACACCTGTTCACAATCAAGGCATCACTTAAATAGGAGCTGCTTGACACAGTAAGGTCCACCAGAAGATCCTTAAAAGCTACACATCATGCCGAGACCCAAAGAAATTCAGGAACAATTGAGAAAGAAAGTAATTGAGATCTATCAGTCTGGAAAGGGTTATAAAGCCATTTCCAAAGCTTTGGGAATCCAGCGAACCACAGTGAGAGCCATTATCCACAAATGGCGAAGACATGGAACAGTGGTGAACCTTCCCAGGAGTGGCCGGCCGCCCAAAATTACCCCAAGAGCGCAGCGACGACTCATCCAAGAGGTCACAAAAGACCCCACAACAACGTCCAAGGAACTGCAGGCCTCACTTGCCTCAGTTAAGGTCCGCGTTCATGCCTCCACCATCAGGAAAAGACTGGGCAAAAATGGCCTGCATGGCAGAGTTCCAAGGAGAAAACCACTGCTGAGCAAAAAGAACATCAAAGCTTGTCTCAATTTCTCCACAACACATCTTGATGATCCCCAAGACTTTTGGGACAACATTCTGTGGACCGATGAGACAAAAGTGGAACTCTTTGGAAGGTGTGTGTCCAAGTATATCTGGCGTAGAAGGAACACTGCATTTCAGAAAAAGAACATTATACCAACAGTAAAATATGGTGGTGGTAGTGTGATGGTCTGGGGCTGTTTTGCTGCTTCAGGACCTGGAAGACTTGCCGTGATAAAAGGAACTATGAATTCTGCTGTCTACCAAGAGATCCTGAAGGAGAATGTCCGACCATCTGTTCGTGTACTCAAGCTGAAACGAACTTGGGTTCTGCAGCAGGACAATGATCCTAAACACACCAGCAAGTCCACCACCGAATGGCTGAAGAAAAACAAAATGAAGACTTTGGAGTGGCCTAGCCAAAGTCCTGACCTGAATCCTATTGAGATGTTGTGGTATGACCTTAAAAAGGCCGTTCATGCTCGAAAACCCTCTAATGTAACTGAATTAGGACAATTCTGCAAAGATGAGTGGGCCAAAATTCCTCCAGGACGCTGTAAAAGCCTCATTGCACGTTATCGCAAACGCTTGGTTGCAGTTGTTGCTGCTAAGGGTGGCCCAACCAGTTATTAGGTTTAGGGGGCAATCACTTTTTCACACAGGGCCATGATGGTTTGGATTTTTTTTCACCTTTAATAATAAACACCTTCATTTACAAATTGCATTTTGTGTTTACTTGTGTTGTCCTTGACTATTGTTTAAATTGGTTTGATGTTCCGAAACACTTAAGTGTGACAAACATGCAAAGGAACAGGAAATGAGGAAGGGGGCAAACACTTTTTCACACCACTGTAATTGTGTATGTCACTTCCTGTCTCTGGGTTGTTGGATAAAGAACCTGAAAGGAGGAAATGAAGGGAGAACATGTCCTAATGGAAAAGGCATTGATAACCAGACCAGAAAGGATTATTAGGTAATTGTTCCTGTGTTCTGACTGTTTAACTGTAGCACTTTAGCTGCCCATAACTTCTTGATCTGAATCCTTGTGACAGACTTATCTCTGTCTTATTGTTATTATCCTACATGCACAGCGCCAGATTGCTAGGCCTGTGTTACTGTCTGTGTGTAGCTGTCACCTTCCAGGTGAACATGTTTAGTGCAATAGAGTTACAGTATATACAGCTCCTGTTATTTTACTTAACAATGTTCCCTCTGGAATTGTCTGATCCTGAGTTATATTGCCACAACACAATTTCAACTGGAGGGCATCTGCATCCCAGACTGGTTGCACAATAGCTGGAGGATCTCCCCATCAACTCTGATCCTGTGTTCATCCTGTCCGACACTAAGACAGACGCTACACAGTGATCATCCTTAGGGGCCCCTGCAACTGGACTTTGCTGCAGCGTTCAGCTGGCTGTATAGTTATCAATAACTATATTTACCAAGGTATACAACATGTGCATAATTACTCCAGGGTTAACTATCGGACCCTTTAATGATATTATCTGTTTGTACATTGGATGTATGTACTATTATTAATCCTTTATTATATAAAGCTCACATTATTTCCATGTACATGTGTGCATTTATACATTTACGGCTCATGCTACAGTATATGCTGGCTTCAGTAGTTCATCTGCTCCTAATTACTTTAAATACATTTCTGGTTAATTTCCCCAGGAAGAGAATCCCCTCTCTTCACAGAGGCCCTGTCCTAGGTGGAGGCACTGCCAACTTTATTACCAAACCTACTCTAGTCATTTCTCATAGCAACACCCCCTTCAGGCAAACATGAAAGAAGATCTGCTGGCATTAGTGTCTTTTCCTCCACCTCCTAGTGGCACTACTGTTGATTGCATTTTGTTGTGAGGGCTTCCAAAGCATACATAAGCTACATTCTAGGACTGTGTCAAAAGCACAAATGACAAATAAAAATAGTAAAACTAGTTCCTTACGCAGACTTTTGTTTTTATTAATAATACATTTGTAAACTGCATGTTTGTCAGTAACATTATCATTCTCATATTTTTTGCAGCATGATAGAGGGCAACCTGCCTTAAAAATTGTTTTGGGGTGGGGAAGGCATAAGATGCACAAGATGGAATCTTATGTGTAGTGTGATGATTTATTCACCCTTAACCTGCAGTTAACTGGAAATATCTGTTGAATCATAAAAAGCTCAGCATACCCCTGGGTATCCTAATTAAAGTTAAACCCTTACTATTTCATTTAAGCCCCCTACAACTTCTTCACATGCACATAGACAGGTTTAAAACCAAATACTACTTGATTTATTTCAACAGAATAAACTAATGGGTATGATTTACTATAGGAATAGAGACTGTTCAATTAGCAAGTTGAAGGTTAGAGTTTAAAAAATATGTTGAAGCTATGTTAAAGTAAAACATCCAAAAAGTCTTGTTTTTTGTTTTTCCTACACATAATAGTGTATTAAAAATACACATAGCTTTATCTTTTTTTTAATAAGCTCAGTGAAATATCACTTTGCAAAGTGAACAGTCCTTTTACCTTAAATCAAATAAAATAACCAAACCTACAGATACACAGTGCTGTACCTGGGGAGGTGCAGTCCCTACTAGGTACCACCACTTAAAGAGGTTGTAAACCTCGTAAAAAAACAAAAAACAAACCCTGCAAGACAAAGGCATAATGAGCTAGCATGCATCGCATACTAGCTCATTATGAAATACTTACCTTCAAACTATGCCCTGGATCGGTGTCGGCCCTCCGAGTACAGCGCGGACATCTTCCACTGGAGTTACTTCCAGGTTCAGAGTTGTGATTGGCCAGAGTCTCGATGACATCACTCCCACACATGCGCATGGGAGCCATCGGTCACGACATGACTCCTGAAGAAACGGCACAAGCGGACCGTTCCTTCAGTACGCATGCAAATAGAAACCCAGTCCATAACAAAGCTAGAACTATCTTGGTCAGGCAGATTCGCAGCATTCAAAATGCTCTACCTCCCACACATTATTTACTTATTCAGGACACTCCCCATTCCCATACCCAAGTATTTTTTTCAAATCGCTTCAAACACTATTCAATAACTGTATATGGAAAAATACCAAACCTAGAAGCGCACACTCGACACTCATGAAATACAAATCAGTGGGCGGCTCAGGCTCCATTGATTTTGAGGACTACTACTTACTGTGAACACTGGAACAACGTACTGAGTGGTTCCAATAAAATCCTGGTAAAATATGGGGTGAAATAGAACATGCAGCATTACTGCACCAAAATCTATATTGGTGGCTGCTGAGCCCCCCTCTAAGTTCAAAAACACCATCAGCACTACCTCCCACCATGAAATCCTTGGTTACTGCATGGAAAAAGTGGGCACACACAAATAACACCCTCCCTAACACACATACAATACCAATCCCTATTGAGTCTCTTCATCACCTATCACCTGACCTAACATTGTCCAGATGGTCCCAGCAGGGTATCAAATCCATCCATGACTTATTCCAAGGATCCTGACCAAAATCCTTTCCTCTTCTACAGCGCAAATACAAATTACGACCTACAGATCTATTCAAGTATATTCGGGTCAAACACTGCATTGACAATCTACATCTTCCGATATATATATACAATACATCCCAAAGCATGGGAGTTCTCATCCCTAAAGCCAAAAAAAAGGGATATCTCTCTTCTACAATATTCTACATCACAAAATCAAGATTTACTAAGGCAACTCCCCACGTTCACTGGGAGACTGACTTGGGACAAACATATACAGAACACCAATGGCAAAGTGCGTTACACCCAATCTACAAAGCAACTAAATGCTCGGCCTTATGGGAACTAGCCCAAAAACTGTCCATTAGGTGGTACCTAACCCCTTCAAAACTATCTCTGTTCAGTAAAAATTCCCCAAACTCTTGCTGTAGATGCAAATCAGCCAAGGGTGATATGTTTCACATATTCTGGCAGTGCAACCTTCTCCAAAAATATTGGAGAACTATTTTGCAAGTCCTAATAGATATTGCCAAGCAACCTATCCCCCTATTACCTGACTTGGCAATCTTAAACCTCAATATTGACTCTGTTTCACAGCCCTTCAGACATGTAATGACACACATCCTACTAGCTGCGAGACTGAGTATAACAAGATTGTGGAAAACTGATAAGGCCCCCTCAGTGGAGCACACTCTTGAGCTAGTCAACACTCATTACAGTTACAAACTAGCCATGGCTTCCAGTAGAAATTGCCTAGCTAAAGAACAAAATCTGTGGTTACCATGGGTTCAATGGGCAGGCGCTGTAAAATTTCTGTGAAGAAATAGAATTTTGCTCCTAAGATTGGTCATGATATAGCATCAAGCCAGAATTGCATAGTTGAATGTTTTATCAGTTAGTAATATCTCATGCCTAGGTTACGTAAGAATCTGTAGACCCAGCTCTCCCCCGGGAGACAAAAGTGATCCCAGTGGGGGTCTCACGGGGGAGAAGATACCATATTTTCAAGGTAACCTTACTGCTCTACCGATCGTATATGTTGTGTTATGTCATATATCTGTTCCATAAACATTTGTTTCGGATGTAAGTCGACTTGACTCATATTCCATGTTTCTTTATATTGAAATATACACACTTCTTTGTAACACGTTGTACACTGCCTACAGTGTACTACTTTCTTGTAAACTATTGAAAAAACAATAACAATT